>CM035172.1:12998138-13648829 GCA_020205615.1 Panax quinquefolius | reverse complement strand
TTTCATCTCCCTCACTCTCATTCAAAAGTGTAGGGTCATATGTTGGGTAATTGGAAAAGTCCATGGATTACGATGAGTCAGTGGTAAAAAATGACTTAAGAGCCAGTTACCTAACACCTTGGTAGCTTGGCGTATAAGACGTCGCCTTGTCCTTCTCTAGTGACTGGGCTTGGCCCAGTCTGTAACCTTATGGAACTGGTGACCCATAGCATAGATCGAGCTAGCTTAGCAATTGAATTGTGGGTAAATTACATAAACGTGTCCTAAAGTATCACTAAATTTCAGGTTTAGTATTTACAGATTTTTTTAAGTTTTGCCCCTAACGTTCGCATATGCTATTTAGAATTTAAGATCCTCAAAGTAGACACATGTTACAAAAAACACCCTTACAATGGATGTCATTTAAAATCTGACGAAAAGGGACATGTGGCGCTCACATCGAGTATATTTCTGAGCATAAACCTACCATAATGTACTATTTTGCAATATCCTCCCATGATGCGAGTGCCATGTGGATTACAAATCATTTTTAGATAGTATCGAGATGCCGTTTGACTAACGCAGTTTTATTAAACTCATTGATCCAGTTGGGGAAGTATAATGGGGTTTGTTGTCAAGTAATGACCGTGAATAATAAAATTAATCTACAACTTTTTGTTAGAGTATATACCTTGTCCCACATTGAATACGTTGAGAAAATATGTCTAATATATAATGACTTGAGCCAACTCTTCTCATAGCCAATTGGTTTTGAGTTAGAGAGCTTGATGTAATTATATATATTATTTATTTTACTTTAAAAGTATATTGAACATTAAAATTCAAAACATAATAGCTAATGCTATGGAATACCATTAAAAACACAATTACGTCACAATCAAAATTCAAAAATAAAACACTTGACATTAAAAACTAGTAAAACAAGTCAACAAACACCATATAGAAAATAAAAAATCAACTAAGTCATTACACATTACAAGTTTTATATAAGTAATAAAATTTCACCATATAGTAAGCCAAAATTAGAGTCTTCATTCTCTACTCTAGTCTCTAGTCATAGCTAAAGCAGATTCAGAAGTATGAAGTCATTTTCATCTCCCTCACTCTCATTCAAAAGAGTAGGGTCATATGTTGGGTAATTGGAAAAGTCCATGGATTACGATGAGTCATGGGTAAAAAATGACTTAAGAGCCATTTACCTAACACCTTGGTAGTTTGGCGTACAAGACGTCACCTTGTCCTTCTCTAGCACCAGGACACCTAGCTAGCGACGCTATGACAACTATGATTTTATCTCCAAAAGATTCTAGCGACTGGGCTTGGCCCAGTCTGTAACCTTATGGAACTGGTGACCCATAGCATAGATCGAGCTAGCTTAGCAATTGAATCGTGGGTAAATTACATAAACGTGTCCTAAAGTATCACTAAATTTCACGTTTAGTATTTACAGATTTTTTAAAGTTTCGCCCCTAACATTCACATATGCTATTAAGAATTTAAGATCCTCAAAGTAGACACATGTTACAAAAATCACCCTTACAATGGATGTCATTTAAAATCTGACGAAAAGGGACATATGGCGTTCACATCGATTATATTTCTGAGCATAAACCTACCATAATGTACTATTTTGCAATATCCTCCCATGATGTGAGTGCCATGTGGATTACACCGTCTGTTTTTAGACAGTATCCAGTACCCGTTGAACCCGAACGAGTTTTATTAAACTCATTGATCCAGTTGGGGAGTATAATGGGGTCTATTGTCAAGTAATGACCGTGAATAATAAAATTAATCTACAACTTTTTGTTAGAGTATATACCTTGTCCCACATTGAATACGTTGAGAAAATATGTCTAGTATATAATGACTTGAGCCAACTCTTCTCATAGCCAATTGGTTTTGAGTTAGAGAGATTGATGTATTTATATACTAGACTTTGGGCCTATTTTATAAATCTAACATGGTATCAGAGCGGGCTATACTTGGACATAATTAAACACTCTTCTTAGCATTCGTGTTAAAGTTACCCATTTCTTAACTAGTATTACTTATCAATTAGGTCAATAGTTGTTGGTGGTTTTCTAAATTTCTTATGGGCTTGTCTTGTGACTAGCGTTCAGGTGCAACCCTCAATACATCGGGTTACACGTGAGGGGAAGTGTTAAGAGTATGTACCTTGTGAATACCTTGAGAAAATATGTTTAGTATATAATGACTTTGGCCAACTCTTCTCATTACCAATTGATTTTTGAGTTAGAGTTTGATGTATTTATATACTAGACTTTGGGCTCATTTTATAAATCTAACATTTTTTGTAGATGAGGTACTTGTGGAGCTTATGGTTTGCTCATGTACAGTTTTAGGTAAAAGAAAGCACGTCAAAGTTTGATCTTTAAAATTCTTGTTGTGGATTTTAGACTCTAGTATCTGAAAATGTAAAAAGTTCCATATTGGATTATATAGGCTTCTATATCTTTGGTATTCGTCCAACTTTTTTGTGTCTCCACTGTTAATAGTTCTACTAAATATGAACTGCTGGTTGATGTGGCTTCCGCTAATGTATGTAAATGTATTTTTTTCCGTAGGTGTGAGGAACAAATAGAAAAGGAGAAAGAGTTGAAACGGATGGTAGGTGTATACGTATGATAAGATAGGGGTACATAGCTCCAAGCATGCATTAAACACTAATAGATTTGAATGTAATAGTTTTCCTATTATAACAGGTTGAGGAATTAGAGAAGGAATTGGAGGAAACCAGACGGGGGTGTGCTCAACTTTCTTCACACCTGGAAAGTCAGAGGAAGGAAAAAATGATCAAACATGATGGGAGGGCTTGACTTGCCATCTTGTCTATCCAGCATGATCGAAAGATTTGAAACACAGTAGTGGAGTTTTCAGAACATTGCTCTCTGTTTCCATCTTTCTCTCGCCTCTGATAGAACCACCTGATTACTGTTTACATTTTTATCAACTTCTCCTTTAATGTATATTTTTATGTATGTATTTGCTTGGTTTTATACCTTATTTTTGTGTCGTGCTTCTCTTCTCTCTACCAATGAAAGACTTCTTCCTTGCTAGTTACAAATTACAGAAAATCGTGGGGCAAATACAGGGGTGGTTAAATTTTGAGTCGTCTCCTTTAGTTATAGTATTTTTTGTGTGAAATATATATGCTAAATCTTTAAATTTTTAAAGGGCATAATAATTAATACAAATATTTTTTGTACTGAGATTTTTAATTACTTCATAAGTTATTTCTATTTCAAAATATAATAATATTATTAATTTTTGAAAAATAATCTCTCGAGATGATTTTATTTTTAAAATTAGAATCTGATTTGACTTTTGAAATCAAATGACGGTATATTAAATTTCAAAGTTTTCACGAGTTAGTAATTTTTGTTATATAATACATAATTATAATACTTGTAACTAAAATTAAATAAATTTATATTAATTTGATGTTTAATATGTTTAAAAGTTAAATTGTATTTTTAATTTTTGAACGGAAGGAAGGAGTATAATTGATGAAATATTAAATATGGCAATAATAAAAGTATATTTTGAAAGTATATAGTAATACAAGATTTTGTTATTTTGAAATGAATTAATTTTACATAATAGTACATATTAGCATCCGGTAACACAAGTGACACTTGCTTGTGTTGATTGCGTAAAATTATATGATTGGCAGATGTGACCTAAAATCACATAATAGTTGATTTTTTATATTATTATTAAGAAGGATCATTAATAAATAAATATATTGGGGAATGCCAAACAGCTTAAACTTAACCCGATTAAATGATGTATGTACGTACTTTCGTGGACTGGGGAAATGATTTATATATGAATGATAGGTAAAATAAGTTAAATCAAAACTCATGTAAAACTCTTAAGAGAGAGAGATAACAGATAAAATAATGAAATTTTAAGTTATAAAATAAAATAAGATTAGGGTTAATGTTAATTGTTTATCATCATAGCTAGACCGACTCTTACTAGTGCTGCTACTCTTCTGCATGCCACAGTAGTTCAATCGTTTAAGCGAGACAACGCTATTATGTTGTTGGCTATTATGATCCCAAAAATTAAATCCTGGCTTCGTTACTTCCTCGTATGACAAAATATAAAATTATTATTATTATTAATTTTTGAATGTATTACTCGTATTTTTTATTGAATGGTCACAAATACATTCAAATTAATTACCACCAGCAAGGGCGTGTGGTATCATCTTTCTGATGAACACCCAATTAAACACGAGGCTGAGCGTCTCCCTCCCCCTATTGTCTCTGATCTTGACGGCGTCGGCAAGAAAGAGATTTTGTTGCCACTCATGATACTAAAATTCAGGTAAAAAAATTGCTAGTGTATTTTAAGGAGTTTTTTTTTTCTTTCTTTTTTTTGTGCGCGCGAGCGGTCGCGTTCTTCTAAAGGATATCTTCTTAATTCTAGTTAATGGAATAATGCTTTTGCAACGTGTTGATAGCAATACAATTATGTGCTGTGTCTTTTACATTCAATTGTTTTAGCATATTTTGGTGTTACTTCTAGGTTTTGGAACCTCATACTGCGCTGGTGGATACAATAGCGGGCAAGTGCAGAAGCAGATCCTGGTTGCTGTTACATCTGGTGTGTCTGTTATGTGTTTTGATCACAATCTCCAAAAGCTATGGGAAAAGAATTTACAGGTGCATAAATGTGCAGTTTTAGGATAGTTGGATACCTCCCAATTTGTTTTGCAGCCATATTTTGTGCTGTACCAGATTCTAATCAATGTCCATTGGGTTTTCATCGTTACAATTGCTTAACTTATCCTCCACGGTTGTTCGCAGGAGGATTCTCCTCATAATGCTTACCTAAGGGAGATAGCTATCTCCATAAGTAACACTACCTTAAAATATGGAGAAGCAGGGTTGGTACTTATCGGTGGAAGGATGGAAATGCAGACCAATGTATGTTTCTTGATTCTTCAACTTCACAAGTTTTTCTGTTACCTTTTCTTTTAAGCATGTCTGCGCTAAGTTCTAAACTATCTGATATCTCACAATACTTGAGATCACATGACACATTTCTCTCTTCTTTTCCTTTTGTCTGTTAGAAGTAATGTATTCTGATAACTACTGAGCAATGAACCTTTAGTTCCTGTATTATTTAATTTTCCATCTTGCGAAAAAATGTCAGAGTTGATATGTTAGCCTGTGCAAGTGCATTGACATTTTTGTAATTTCATCTTCCGAGTGAAAGTGGTTCTTGTGTTCAAGGTTTGGCTTATTTGTATATATTCTACGCTTTAACCCAGTTGGATTGTGCTATGTTTACCATTGCAATACTGAAGCAAAAGAAGCAAAATGAAGTATTATAACTCGTCATTTATAATATAACAAAGTAACAATGTGGTTTATCTGAAGGAACTTTGGTTCCTGTAGACCAGGCAGGGCTTAACAAGGACCGGCTTATCTTTTTATGCAAACATAGATAGCTATGGGCGGCACTCAAAACTCACATTGCATGATCATAGCTTGATTCTTTTAGACCTTAATGATAAATTTATCAATAACTACTCATAAATTCTAAAACAAGATTCACTTATGTTTTATGTTAAGAGCTGGGCGGTTGACAACTGTGTTAAATATGCAACCATACTAGATGACAACTTTGACTAGTGCAAGAATAACACCATTTTTTTTCTTTTTGTCTTTTCTCTTTCCACTTTTTGGAATCATTTTTCCTGGAGAATTACTTTCTGTTTCCAATTGCTTTTCTATGTCCCTTTGACCATGATGCTTTTGGAACTGTGGCTTTTTCTATTTGTATTTAGTTTGACGTGTGTGGTGTCATACTTCTGAAATTCTTAGATGGTGTTGGTAATTGTTTATGTACTTTCAGTTACTGTATTATTAGCTAGTAAGCACATTATAGTTTACTTGATTGTTTTTTTTCCACAAAATTATATAATCATAGCTTACTTTATATACATTATACAGTGCGCTTCGTTTCAGAAAGGCAGTTAAGTGCCTCATGTCTAGGCTCTGTGGGTCATTTGTGTTCCTACAGTGCACCTTAACAACTATGATTTAACTATTGGTTTAGCATACCTTGTCAAAATAATAGAGGATGTTGGCTGGTAGTCAGACAGTGCAACTAAACATGATGAGCTTCTTCTTAGAAAGTGTGTAGAATCCAACTCTATTGTCCACCTTTTGTTCTGAAGGCACCTGCACCACCTTTTTTTTCGTCTTTTTTCCGTTATCGTGTAAATTATATTCTTGTGTGTCAATTTTTCAGTATCTCTGGCAAATTGTACTCATCTATTGTATTTTTTTAAAATAAAAAAACAGTTACCAAAAGTGCAGTTATCAAAAGAATGAAAAGAAGGGACTAGTGAATTTATAGCTCAGAACCCCAAACAAACTTGAAGCAGCGCTGCTAATTGCTATAGATGCCTTTTGTAGCCCGACTTCATTCTATTCAATGAAAAGCCACTCAGGATAGTTTTAAATCTAGTGGTTGATCATGTCATTATTAGGGAGTCAGCTAATTTACAAGATAATAAAATGAATCTGTATTTTGAATCCTATTTTCTCGGATATTTTATTCACTGAAAAGTTGTTTAGAATGTTCCCAAGATGTTATGTTCATCAACACATGTATTATAAATTTATAATTAGAGGAATGGGTAGAGCATTTTTTTTCAATGAAATATACTGAAGATCTTTTATACTTTTGCATTAATGGTGGTTTTAGAGGCGCTCACTTTGAACTGAAAATCTGAGCAGGAACATACTCCTAGCATCTCAACCATTTTGTTGCATATGGAATGCGGGTAATCATATCTTCCGTTATGCTAACTTCATATTTCTGCTGTTATAGGATATTGAAGCAGATTCATTGGATGCTTCCCAGTTAATCCCACAACATAATTACAAGCTTGATGTTCATGCTTTGAACAGTTGTCGTCTTGGAGTGGTATGCTGTGAAGGTGATTCTAGAGCAAATTTGTTACATGTTTTGGTTAACAATTGCCACTCACTCTCTATATTTTCAGTGGGGCTTTAATCTTTGATGAATTGTTTCTTGATGTAATCTTCATTTATATTTAAAAGAAAATGTTTTTTTCTTGTTTAGATTACTCTGGATAGATGCCAGTGGTTTTGGTTCTCCCAAATAGTGAGAGAACAATAAGTACTTGATTGGTAAAGTCATAGCTATTTTCAGCACTTAAATATATGTGTGTGTACATTGCGGACTTTCATATATAATGACATCCTGGCAATTGATGAGCTCGCTAAACTATTTTAAATGTAGTTTGAATGTAGGCAATTTAGAGAATCAATCCTTGGAGTCGTACCACATTGTTTTGAATCTTTGTTTATTTGATCAATGATGATTGTTATTCACGCAGCAAGTTCTTGTGGAGCAGGATAGGCGGGAAGACACTCTGTTGAAGTTGGCGTGCTTCAGTCCCCATAAAAAAAAGACATTGAAGGAAACTCCTGGAAAAACTATGTGTTACCCTTCCACAAGCCTGAGGAAAACAATCCTCCAGGCAATGATTCGACCAAAAAAGTTTCAAACTAGATTGAAAAAGCTGCAAAGTATGCTGGGTCAGAAAAATCCAAGAAGGTGCAGAGTCCCATCCATCCGCTTCAATAAATTGCTAGAGATTAAGATAAGATATGTATGGTTAAATTTGGTTAATTTTATTTTATTATGCAATAATAGATCTCTCCAGGTTTATATTGTGTTTTAGGATTTATTCATTATGTACAAACAAAATTTGGTCTTCACAAGTGCCTATTGAAAAGGACAGAAAGCTTCATTTTGGCTGGTGGCCTAAACTCTGATTACTGATGCTGATAAGGATTCAATTTCAGTGTGTTGGCATGATAGTTGTATTGGGCAAATTAGGGTAACTGTTGCTTATGCTTAGTTATTGTCAACTCAAGTCTTTGGTGCATCTCAGTCAGGTGACAGCATATGCTCCCGTGTCTCACGGCAGCCATGAAGCTGTCTGGCAGTGGCAGATCTTGACGGGCGCTACCTGGTCAAATCTCCCGTCTCCATCGGGCATGATGGAACCCACACTGAAGGCACTTACAGTACGTGTGCATGAAAATCAAGATTTCATCCTTGCTGCAGGAGATGAAGAAGCTGTAATGATATCTCCCAGTGGAAGTATATTGACATCCATTGATCTTCCTGCACCGCACACACATGCCTTATCCTACGTACGTATTGTGGGTTGCACATTGGTTCAACATTTTCAATTTACAGGATAAGAGAACAAATGAGCTTTTTGGGATGATATCACACGTACCGTAGCGTTCATGATTCTTAATGATCAATAATAGTGGATTTCATTATATTATGAGTAATGAAACCAAGTTTGTAAACTTGGGTGAAGTCACCTAGATGACTAGATCTCATGCCTAAGGCCAATTAAAACAGTAGCTAAGCTAGGGCAGTAGGGGGCACTGCATACATTGCGATTTGAGAGAATTAAGTTGGATGTGGGTGTAAGCTTACTGGTGCAACAAATTACCACCTCATTAAGAGGCCTGCTGCCCTATTTCTTGCACCTGTTAACAATATAAAGCTCTCAGGCCATTTGAATTTTGACTTAAAATGTAGTCATAATTAATTAGGATCATATCTTGGGGTTGTTCGATTAGTCAATAATAGGGATTTCGGTTATTATGATGAAGTTTAGTTTTTTGAGTAAGTTGGTCGATTGGTGATAGAATCATGACACACACAGGTCAATTCAAAACGGTTGCTGTAGGGCGACTTTATTGATCGATTGAAACACTGCAACAAAATAATAAACTTCACGCTAATTACCACCTCACAAGCATGGCGTATTTTGAGTACATTAGTTTGTAGGTCCTTTGCACTTCCCTCTTTAACTTAATTTAAATTCACGTTATCCATTTGACACCTCAATAACTAATGGAGTTCTCCTTTCCTTTTAAAATTAAGTATATATATTTTTAAAATTTTAGACTATGAGGTAATATAAAATCGGAAACATGTCAGTATTTGTATGATTAATTAAATAATTATTATAATGTCACCGTTATTATATATAAATAGATTTAGAGAATATATTTAGAATAATTAAAATACAACTTCTCTTAAATTAAATTTGTCAAATATAGATAGAGGAATATTCATAGAATGCATTTGATATGGATCCTTATTATAAGACATATCATCTATATTATTGAAAACAAGAAGGAATAATCAGAATTAAAAACCTAGAATTTATGATTTATTAACTAGAATTTAAGATTTATTAACCAGCGTTTAGAATTTATATATTAACTCCTTTTTAAATTGAGTTTAGGGTTAATAAACTCTAAACCCGGTTAATAAACCAAAAACCCTAGTTAATTAATCTAAACTCTAGTCAACAAAGTTAAACTCTCCATCTAAAGTCTAGTTAACAAAGTCAAACTCTTATTCTGATTAGCATCCGCTACTATTAGTAGCGGATGGTATGTGTAGTAGCGGATGGTATGTGTATTTTACACGTCAGAGTTTTAATTTCTAATTATAACGGCTGTATTTTATTTTAAATGGTATAAATGGTGTATGTCCTATAAGAATTCATAACAAATATATGTTATATATCCATATATATATATATGGGCGGATCTAGGAATAAATCTCAGCGGGGCGGATTCAATTAATTTTTTTGTTGAAATTAAATAAAGAAAATTTAAACTAATCATAATAATGTTTTCAAATTACAATGTTATCCTCCTAGACCTCATAGCTTGAAAATGTTCTAAGATAATTACATTATCAATAGTTTTAAATACATCATTTTCAATGCAAAGGAAAAATCAATCAACGATATGCACAAAGCCTCGTACCAAAATTGCTTTCTATATTTAAACAAAATCAAATCCTAATAGTTAAAATCAACTCTCAATTCACAAAAATAACACATTCAAAATAAATAAATTATAATGTGTTCAAATTGTTACGGTTATAGTCTTCGTTTAAATTACATCAATAGGACATGTATTAAAAAAAAATACAGATCTAGTTCCGGGTCCTCCAGTCAGCATATTGTTCTATAAACCTATGCATCTAGAGTATACCATTTATGCTTGAGCTCTCAAAGCAAAGAAGAGTATATATAATACTACATAACATTAAGATAATGGTGTGCTGGTGCATCACTAAATTCCGCAATCATCTAATATATATATATATATATATATATTGATGGAATATATAAAAGACAGTTGTATCACAGAGTAATTACCAATTCGATCCAGAGGAAGTAAATTTTATGGCTGGGGTCATCATCCCTAGGTCCTATATATCTAGTGTAGGTAATTAAGCAACGTAGGAGTAGGAGTTTGGTGGATGATGTAGTAGGAGTATTAAACTATTAAGTAACGCATACTAAACAGTAGTAAAACAGTTCAATTCTGTGTCTGTCTCTAATGAGTATACGTAACTAGAACAACTGAAATGTGACCAGATTACTACAATTCCAAATCTACCCTCCCCCTCTCTACACTGAAAACAGCCAGTCCTGCTCTAGCTGCGGTTGCGCATGTTACCTATTTATTGAATGAATGTGCTTTATTATCTATCTGCTGATCTGCATGTGGGTTTGGGTTTGAGGTTGGGGTTGGAAACTTGGATGGAGGCCAGGCCAATGGCCACCACATACTATTTGAGTAGTAGTTTATGTTTGACTTCCATTTCTAATCTTTCTCAATATATGCATCATTTTATTGGAGTACTATCTTAATTTATCTCATATCATTCACTCGTGTTGTCATTTTCAATGGGGGAAGAGCAAAAAATCACAAATCAAACTGCAAACGTATTGTTACCGGACAAAATACGAGTGTAATGCAATCGAACCACACATTTGCGATTTCGGAGACAGAATCACACCTCAAACCACATATATATGTATATATAATTAAATTATATATATATATATATATATATATATATATATGTAAATGTATAAATTTTTATTTAGTTAAGCATATTACCGAATAAATGTAATACATAAGCGACGTGAGCGCTCTCCCTGGTCTATTTTTAACACTAACTAACCTTTATCTTTACTGTATATATATAGGGGTTCATCCACAAAGAACCGATTCTTTGAACAATTCTTTTTGATGCATGAATTTTTTATATTTTTTTTGCTCTAACCGAAATTTCATAGGCCAAAAAAGAGTTGTTCTACAGCAACCGATTACTATAGATGAAATCCCATATATATATATATATATATATATAAATGGAAAATTACTAATCTTTGATCTCCCCTATCTTTAACACTAGTATTTTCAGTATTGAAGATATTATTGACCTAAAAGGGAAGGAAATATGAATGATAATGATATTTCAAGTGTAGTTTTATCCGTACGAACATTACATTATTATACTTGATGCATTATATATATATTTGCGTTGAATTGAATAAAGTAGTGCTAAAACTAGGGTTAAAATAGTGTTTTCCAAAATTCAGGCAATTAAAAGAATGATGGGACTCATTTCAGCATGTCATGTCATGTCACCTGATTTAAGTTATTTACTACAAATATATAGTAGTATATGTAAAAAAGACGACTATAAAACTGATCTAGGCTCTAGCTTTCATTTTGATTTTTTGAAAGCCAGGCATGCAATTGATGGATGAGTTAGTTAACATAGGGATTTGTGGTAATATATGAATGCCACACCAAGTTAAGTTAATTTGTTTACAACTCAAATGATCAGGATCCAATAATGCGTACTGGCAAGTGGCAAGGCAACACACACACACTCTCTCTCTCTCTCTCTATAACATATATGTGTATGTGTGTGTGGAGTCTACTGCATGTATTATACGTACATAGTAGTCCATATATATTAGTAGTAGATTAGTAGTATAATGTACTAGCTAGGTTGGGTAGCTAAGTGAAAAAAAGACTGGAGAGTAGTCAGACTTGGCAGGAACAAACACAAGGCTCGAGAATGACAGAAACACAAGGCCAAGGGCCCAAGTCAAAGGCAACGGCAAAGGAAAAGGGTACATACCTACTTACCTACATGCTGCTAATCACAATATTACTTGCTTATTGGGAGTCGCACACATGATCAGGATCAGGTTCTCATCACACCATCCATACTCACAACTTCATTTCTTATACTACTACTACATTGGTGGGATAGGCTCGTACGTACGTACGTACACATTAAGCATATAGTAATCTTTTATACATGTATGTATGTAATATAAGTTTTAAAAATACAGGTATGAGGCACCTATCTATGGATTCTCCATGCACCTATGGCTATGGATTCTCCTTGACAAAATAATAAGCAGCTGTATATATTTGATATATGTATAGTACTATCCTAACCTTTCCTAATTCCTACTGAGATTAATTATATATCAGGTTTAATTTCCTATTAATTGCTACTGCTTAATTTCTACTCATTTTCCTACATCTTGTTCTGATGCTGGTATGCGTTAATGTATCTAACCTGGCGTATGCAGGTGAGTATTATAATCAATGACAATTACGTACATCTACACAACTTTCATCAAAACATGACAATCCACACAAAACATGACAACCAACTTTCACATTTGCCGTCAATGTGATTATATATATATAAGGAATCAGTAAATAATTATTAAAGCTAGCTAGAGATCGATGATGTTGTTTTCTCCAGAAAATTAAAATTGAAATAGGGAAATGGTAGCTAGAAGTGTATTATGGAGGAGTATTTTTTATATTCATTTATTTTTACGTACTAAAATAAGCTTCACTTCATGACTTCAGTATGGGATTGTAAGTAAATGATAGGGTTTAATTTATAATTAACGGGACTGAAAGTTGAGACTTCAAATCAATAAAGCACCGGCCGGCTAATAAACTTACTAGGTAATATCCTATCATACCATGCCATTACTTTCGCAAATTAGTTTAGTAGTTTCACAAGCTACGTGGAATTGAAGGTGAAACTAACTAACTTTGTATTCATATATATATATATATATATATATATATATATATATATATATATATATATATATTTATATATAATGTTGGGCCAGTGATATTTTTTCATACCGTTGGTAAATGGTGCCAGACGCTTATTATTCTTTTAATTAATCTATTGGGGCCTTTATTAAGTAAACCATGGAAGTCTTTGTTCGATTATCTTATTATTTTCTTTTTAACTTATAAGACCAAGGTCGATCCGATTGGGTTGATCCTTTGGGCATTTTAATATCTATCATTTTTTGACTGCTGATGATGAAAAAAAGCATGACGGTTGACTAAAGAAGCGCCACCGTGCATTAATGTGGATGGGATCATAACCCACGGTAGGCGGTAATAAATGATCAAAAGCGGTGGATAAACTACATGCGATGGGCGGGGACCTATCGATTTCGCTTTCTACATGAGTTTTGAGTATAGAGCGTAATGACAATTCAAGCTAGATGCATTGTCAAATGGTAGCCACTTCAGATGAATGAGATGTTTTTCATGGATCGGTATATTTGGAAATTTTGCGTGAGCCCAAGTTTTCAAAGACGAAGCGATGATGATATGTATCGGCGAACGAACCGTTGGATGACCCCCTACATCGAGTATTTGGCGGATGGCGTCCTTCGCCCGGATCAAATCTTTGGCAAAGAAGATTAAATACAAGAGTACCAATTTTAGTCTTATTGATGGGGATCTCTATCGATTGGCATTTTCCTCACCATTGTTGAAATGTTTGGTTCCGTCCAAGGCGAGTACGCGCTCTTGGGAGGTTCATGAAGGAATTTGCGGTGATCATATGGCTGCCAAGTCCTTGGCTCATAAAGTATTTCGACAAGGATACTATTGGCCTACAATTTTCAAAGAAGCTACAGAGTATGTCAAGAAATGCGAAAAATGTCAGCTCAATAGTCCGGTCCCACATCAGCCACCGGAAGAGTTATACTCGATCTTATCTCCTATACCCTTCATTTATGCAGGGGGTGGATATATTGGGAATATTACCTAAAGCTAAAGGTCGAGTTAACCATTATAGTTCTTTATTGATTATATGACTAAGTGGGTAGAGGCAAAACCACTTGGCCAATAACGAACAGAGTGTCTAAAGTTTATAAAGAGTCTCGTGGTGTTTCGACTTGGGATCCCTAAGGTATTGATATCAGACAACGGGCCTTGTTAAATGGGTTCGAAATTTGAAGAAATTTTGAATGATTTGGGGATTCAAAGACAAGAAGACTTCGTGGCTCATCCACAATCGAATGGACAAGTCGAAGTGACCAACAGGAATTGTTAAAGCGGAATCAGCGTAGATTGGATGAAGCTAAGGAAGATGGCGGAAGAAGCTGGCTGGCGTCTTTGTGGGCGTCAACTACACCAAGGACTACTACGGGATTATTGCTTCCGATTGGCTCTATGGTAATCGATGCCTTAGTCCCGGTCGAAATCGGATCTCCAAGTCTTGGGTAACTCAATTTAAAGAAATTTACAACGACGAGGGGTGAAAGTTAACTGGACTGCTAGACGAAGTCGGAGAGGAAGCTTTAATCAAATTGGAACGCTTATCAACGAAGGGTAGCCAAGCATTATAACAAAGGAGTCAAACTTCGTGAGATTCAAGTGGGAGACTTCGTTCTTAGAAGCCAAAAGCTTCTACGCCTCAAAACACGGAAAGCTAATCTGCCGAATTGGGAAGGGCCATATGAGGTGATCGAAGTACCAAAGCCGTGTACTTATCGGTTAAGGGGCTTTCGATGGTTCCAGAGATCAAGAATACTTGGCATCTTGGCGCAAAGCTTCTAAATATTTTCAATAAAGATTAAGTCGATTACACGATTGTTTGTTATTAATAAAAGGTCACTTTTTCATAAATAATCACTGGTCCTATTTGTCCGATGGTCACTATGGTGTAAGGAGGTATGGTAGGACTCGCTGGCCATTCGATGGTAGCCCAAGGTCCTTTTGATCTTATATTGATCTTATCAGGGTGGTAAGTCAATGGTCACTATTGGTCACTGGTCCTATTTGTCCGATGGTCACTATGGTGTAAGGAGGTATGGTAGGACTCGCTGGCCATTCGATGGTAGCCCAAGGTCCTTTTGATCCTATATTGATCTTATCAGGGTGGTAAGTCAATGGTCACTATTGGTCCTGGTCCTATTTGTCCGATGGTCACTATGGTGTAAGGAGGTATGGTAGGACTCGCTGGCCATTCGATGGTAGCCCAAGGTCCTTTTGATCCTATATTGATCTTATCAGGGTGGTAAGTCAATGGTCACTATTGGTCCTGGTCCTATTTGTCCAGATGGTCACTTTATGGTGTAAGGAGGTATGGTAGGACTCATTGGCCATTCGATGGTAGCCCAAGGTCCTTTTGATCCTATATTGATCTTTATCGGTGGTAAGTCAATGGTCACTATTGATTTTATATCTTGGTCCTTAAATATTTGTCGTGATTTTACCTCACACATGATCGATCTCACTATTTGCATCGATGTAAGTATACGTTACTTTATTTTGTTCAAGTGTTGAGTTCAGTTCAGTTAAGTTGAATCCTGTCCGTAAAATTCAATTCATTTCATTTCATAAGTTAACTGTTATATGCCATATCTAATTCACTAGTTGGGTTCGGCTTATTGATACTAAATTATTGACAAGAAATTGATCAAAACATAAGTCATAATCAAGACAGTTAAAGATTTATCAATAATATAAAACACTCATTCATTCAAGTCAATCATAAATTAATTACATGAACATAAAAATCTTAAAGTAGTTAAATTAGTACATAGAACAAAAAAACATAGAGATATTCAGCACCGCCTTCATCATCTGGAGTTGAAAGCAATGCGGGTCCACCGGTGAAGCGGTGATAGCTTTTCTTTTCCTCGCTCTCGCAATCCTCATACCCTCCGAGTATACCTTCATGATCTCAAGATTGAGTTCGTCTGAAGTCCTCAGAGTCCTTTGAATCGCTTGGGAGCTCTTGATCCGAGCAGGCTTCATCCCTCAAGATCCTTTATTTTATGGGCGAGCTTGTGACGTTGGGCCTTATGCCCTTGGGCTTCGTCTTGAGCCTTCGTCTCGGCCTCACCAAGTCAGATGACTAAGCTTGATTGGTCAAGAAAACTCCTCATTTTTGCCTTGAGAGTAAGTTTTCTTCAACCAAACCAAAGATTCAGTCAGTCGAGTTTGTTGGCTGGCTTCTGACGCACCAACCCGTCCCTCGTGGCCCTTAATTCGTCATCAGATGTCTTCAAATCCATCTTAGCCCGATCTAATTCTGTTTGAAGACCGTTGATGGTATGAAAAGCATCTTCACGACCGGCTCTTTCTCGGTCCAAGGTCGATTTCAACATATTTATCTCTTGTCGCATGAAATCTTCCTCGGCCTCTCCATTTATGTGTCTCGGACGCAGTCGTCCGAAGACAGCATTAGCCTGCATATTTTCAAAATATTCAAGTCAAATGTCCAAATATTCAAAGGAAAACAGAAATATAGAGGAAGAAGAGATTGTTATTTACCTTAGCCAAATAACTCATCCCCTCGTCGAGAAGATTTCCGTCCGTATGATCACTGAACCGGTGGTCGTCAGTGTTCCGAACGAAAGCTCCGAAGAGGTCAAAGGGGAAGTTGGCGTTGAACCTGGGCCACAGGGTCGGTGATCCCACAACGGCAGATAGTAACTTTGACCAAGGACCGGTCATTCGGGAGAGGTCTCGGTCTTTCGGGGAGAGAGAGTAATGTCAGGAGGTGTAGGGTGCGAATGTATAGTTTCGATTATGGGAGATTTATTGGGGTGGGTCCTTTTGATTGTTGAGCAGAGGCGGAACTCGGATGGCTATCGAGTCGTTTCCTCTTCCTAGATAAGCGTCGGAATCCTTAAATCCCGGTCACCGTCCTCTTCAATCTGTATTTTCTGTGGGGCACGAAAGGTGGAATGACCAAGACTTAGGAACCCCGAGCTCTTCTTGGCGAGTTAGAGGGGTTATTTTGTTTTAATTTTTGATCCTAAGTATATTTCTTCGATCGGAGACGATCAAGTAAACCGCTTTGGTCGAGGAATGGTTCTAGGGTTGGTTCTATTTACGGTGTGGATTCGGGAGGAGTGACAAGAGGGGTGACACGGGTTTTGGTAGCTCTCCTCTTACATCGAGGATGAAGGGTCTCTTACGGTATGAGAACCTCTTGACCTCTACTTTCTTCTCATTTGAAATTCATCCGTATGAATTTACGGTGTTGAGTTCGACTTTGGAGGAGTAGCCTATTGGTTGGTATAGCCTCAATTGTTTAGAAGACTTCCGGGACAAAAAATCTTGAACTCCTTTATTTCTAAGGAGCTCGATTCGATCAAAGATATCTTGCATAAATCAAACAATTTTATGTTAAAATTATATATCATAAAATATTTTCAAAAAATATATATATGAAATAAGTCGGTACTTACACTTACGGGTCATATAACCATGCTCGCTTGAGAGGAGTCCATATTTTCACTCTTCCTTCGGAAGTTGTCGAATAGTTCCATCATTTCCACTTTCCGCTCTTCTTGTAAACATCAGAAGTCGTCAGAGATATCTTTCGCCGATTGCCTTGATTCGGTAAAGAAGAAATCTCAGGGCCTTTGGCGAAAAACCATTTCTCGTGCCACCCCCTATTGCTCGAAGGGTGTTCACCAAATGAACGTCCATCGAATTTTTCTCCGGACTTGAGGAGAATGCTTCTTTATGGCCTTGAACCCCTTCTCCTGGATTGTCTTATTTTGTGAGGCAGTGAAGAAGAAGTCAGGGAGGCTCGACGCCCAATTCATGGCAGAAGGCCACGAAGGCCAGAATGTGAATGTAGGAGTTTGGCACCAGTTGTGAAAACCCCACACCCAGAAACCCTAGTAGAGTCACTATAAAGACGTGTAGGGGAAGCGAACCCCTTCTCCAAAGAAGGTCACCGGACTACTGGTCCATCCTTCAGTAGTTGGTACATCTTTTCACCGCATCGGGTACCAAGTGATCGCATGGGTATCCGGAATGTGGGCAGAGATCGAACCCTCTTTAGTTCAAATTTCGGTTATGATAGAAGGAGTGTTGGCACGCGAGAATCTCTCCGTACTCGTAGTATTCAGAGGGGTTTTTTGAGTTTTTTCCGCTTGGGATTCGTGATTGAAGTCCTTCGTGAGGATTGGGGTTTGGTGGAACCAATGTGATTGGTGTTATTCTGGTATGGGAAACTACTCGTGAGGGTTGTGGGAAGCCATTTGTGATGATTTGCGAGAAAGATCGAGAAAGTTTAGAGGCGCTCGAATTTTAAATGAACAGTAAAGCCGCCAAATTTGGTAAAGTTATCCTTTTATATTCGATTTACTGGTGTTGGTAGGTACATTAAATGCTAGTAATAATTTGGAATTTGAATGGGAAGCGTCCGGTTTGGTCCAGGATATTTAATGGATAGGGCCTTTCCGATTTGGGCCTTTAATTTCCTTTTGTCTCATTTCGTGAGCAATAAATGAGTACGATTTTTTAATTACATCTTATTATTATTGATTCTCAAAAAATATCATGGACTATTTATAGTTTTCTATTAAACATTCATTCAACAAAAAACTAAAGGGGGTAAAATGTTGGGTCATGATATTTTCTCTCATTGGCGGGTGTATTGGGCTTATTCTTTTAATTAATCTATTGGGCCTTTTTAGTAAAGAAACCATGAAGTCTTTGAGCCAGCTTATCTTATTATTTTCTTTTTAACTTATAAGACCGGTCGATCCAATTGGGTCGATCCTTTGGGCATTTTAATATCTATCATTTTGACCTGAATGATGAAAAAGCATGACGGTTGACTAAAGAACACCGCCATGCATTAATGTGGATGGGATCATAACCCACGTGGTAGTAATAATGATGACCAAAAGCGGTGGATAAACTACATGCGATCGGCGGGACCTATCGGATCAAAGGGGTGTGTCGGGTAATAGTGGGTGGTACAAAGAATCCGAAAAGAGAGAGTATAACTTAGCGAGGAAGTCTTCACAAAGAGAGACGTTCTCATACACTTCTTCATTCATAATCACATAGACATAGAGAATTATTATGATCTCTCTCTCAATACACTAGACAATATAACCTCTATTTCGATAAACCTTGTGAACACATTTATCGACTCACGCTCGAAGTTTATCCCCGACGGAACCATGCGTCGAAAGCTTCATGGTGTTTATTGTGTTTACGCTGCAGGATCAGGACGTTTTACGTGATTGGGACGTGACAGAAGATCTTGACGTTAACATATAACATTGACCTTTAATTAATTATCAAAAATCCTTTTTATTTTAGTTCTATATATATTAGCTTTCTCCACAACCCAACACAAAAAGGAATTATGAAAAGGTAAAATACTGCAGAACTTTAAAAGTAAGAAGGATTGGGAGGAGTCGGATCTATTTTTGTTAATGGTATGGGGTCATTGTCGATATGATTATGAGCCACAATACATGCACTATGCAAATTAATGCAATCAATCATCCTATTCCTAGCTAGCTACAAGGAATAATTGAAGTTAGGACAACCATAAAAAGTTAGGATCGACAAAGATAAAATTATTATTAATTTTTTGAAATTAGTACATAATATTTATTAATAAATCATCTCAATTTTGTGTTTGAAAATATATTAAATTAAATTTTAAAAATTAATATTAATTTTATAATTTAGAACAAAAAGAGTTCAAATTATTAGATCCATTTTCACATTTAACATTTACAAATTTACATTTTTAATGGGACTAATCTCGTATACATACATACATGATCATGATGTACAAAGCAATTGAATTAGTGATGAAAATTGTGTCGGAAATTTTAAGGTTTTGAGTCATCAATCTTAACCTAACCGACAGATTAATGGCTCTATGGTCCATGCGGCCCCTAATGATGCAAGTGGTGGGGTCCGAGTCCGATTAAGGAGGGTAGAACAAGTACAGAACACGACCTTTGTCGTAGGGCTCGAGATTGCAGGCCGGCTCGGGTGTGTTCCTTCGTATATACTCCATATTTACCCGTTAGTAACACACCCACCATGTCAAAAGACTAACCGTATATTTGTGAAATTTTAAAAAATTGAGGAAGGACCAACTAACCTTTCATCATTTGGAGGAGAGAGACTTTAGATAATATGCACAATATCTGTTTGGATAATTTAATTTTAAATTAGTGATCTTTTGGGAAGTTACAATTAATTAATTAATTGGGACAGAGCTTGCGTATGCTGTCCAAATTACTTTGAGGAAATAAATGTACACGTAAGCGCAACGGATTAAATATTTTTTCAGTCATTGTACTATATTACAGATAGATAACTGAACTTTTTTTCTTACAGTCAACTCACTGTACTCGACTTTTCTAACAAAAAATTAAAAAACCGTTAAGTCATGTTGACTTTAACGGAAAATGCCACATCAGCAGCTGAGTTGTCCAAAAAAAGCAGATGTGGCGTCCTTGTATGACGTGGCAGTGATTCACCAAATTGACTCAATTATAATTTTGATGTCTGAATTTGAAAAAATTTCCAATTTTAAAATATTTCTAATTTTATAATTTTTATAATTTCCTCAATTATATTTATTATTAATTATATAAAAAAATATTTTCTATTAATTACAAAAATAACTAAATAACTCTTTTTATTTTTTAATTTCGACCATGTATTTTTTTGCTAAATTTTACGGTTTTATATAATTTTCTTTCATTTCTCCCTAAATATATTTCACATTCCACTTAATTTTAATTAATTAGCATATTTTTGGATTTTTTATTTTATAAATGGCTTATATATAAATAAAAATTTATTTGATATTAATTACAAAAATAATTAAATATATTTTAAATTTATTTTCTTTTTTTGGCACACTTTTTA
This sequence comes from Panax quinquefolius, assembly GCA_020205615.1. Lineage (NCBI taxonomy): Eukaryota > Viridiplantae > Streptophyta > Magnoliopsida > Apiales > Araliaceae > Panax > Panax quinquefolius. The sequence goes on along the minus strand of CM035172.1, from coordinate 13,627,893 downwards.
AATTTATATTATACTTTAAAATATTTGTTTCATTTTCTTCATAAAAATTTTCCTCCAAATCCACATAATCACTGTCACGTCACACAAGGACGTCACATCAGTTTTTTTTTGGACAACTTAGCTGCTGATGTGACATTTTCCGTTAAAGTCAACGTGACTTAACGGTTTTTTTAACTTTTTTGTTAGAAAAATCGAGTACAGTGAATTGATTGTAAGAAAAAAAATCAGTTATCCATCTGTAAGTTGACATATAGTACACTGACCGAAAAAATATTTAACCTTAAGGGCAACCATTAAGTATTCCCTCACTTTCAAAGTAAGATTATTACTACCTTTTGGAATTTAATTTAATATATTTTAAATTTAAAATTAACATAAATTCTTTTAACATTTTAATTAATATACGAATAAATATTGTGAATTATTTTAAAATATTACTTATTGTAAAATCTAAAGTTTCATAATTTTTAATAAATTATCTTAATTTTAAATTTAAAATATTTGAAATTAATTTTTTTAAAATTAATTAAAAAATCTTATAATTTAGAACAGATGATATAGATATTAATTAAGAAATATAAATCTTTGAAATAAAATGACATAAAAATTGAATAAATAATGATGACTTTTGTAAGTGATGAAAGTATCTACAACTTGGTCTTTCGAAAAGTAAAAATTGTACTAAAACATTTCTATACTCCAAAACTAATGATAATGAAAGAATCAAATCACATGAGTGCTGTATTTTAAACATTAGCATTTCAAACATGTTTTAATTTTAATCTCACTTTAAATCAAAATCAGCGGGGACATAAGTATTCTTATATTTTAATCTAAATATCAACATAGAAAGAAATTCTCTCTTTAAGTAGTTTTTAGGGTATATATATATATAAGCATCATATTGACTTATCTTTAATTAATTCTTTATGTACCAATATATCTCAAGCCGGAGCTCAATCAATTCTAGACTAAATATAATCTAGGACTCATGCTCCCTCTTCAATAGTTAGACTAAATATAGTTTAGTAGATTTTTCGGTGAATTCAAAAGACTATATCAAGTAATCTGATTTTAGTGGACTATAATTTTTAAAATATTTTAATGGGAGTGTGAAAGAATGATTGGTGGACTATAATTCATTAAATATAATATGTATAATATTTTAATATTATAGTTTATGAGATAGTCCATCTGCTGATAGAATTAAAAGAATATCCCATGAATTGATATCGTATGAATTAAAAATAGTCCATGATATAGTCCACTTTGCTGGAGATGCTCTTAAAACTAATTAACTTCAATAATTTATATTTGAGATGACATTTAAAAATAAGAACTTCAAGGTGAAACAACTAGATGCCCATAATTAATTATGGGCACTTTTAAAAATTAAAAGGTAAAAGTAAAAAAAACAAAGGCTATCGAGTTAATTAATTTGTTTACCTTTAAAAAGACAAGTTAAATAATGATTATCAACGGACTTTGGCTCGGTTGATATCTCAGGCCTCTTGCTTTTCCACCCCCGAATTAATAAAATAATAATAATAATGGTTTATTTGGTTTGAAATCAAGCTCGAAGAGAAATGTTAATTTAGGTTAAATTGAATAATTACATGTTGATTAGCAAGCACAATTAATAATAAAGTAATAATCAACTAAAACTTGTACTAGCAGTCTAGCAGATATATAGTCCTCCCAGTAGTTGATAAAGGAAGGAGAAAAAACAGAAAAAGCAGCGGGCTATGCGGCAACAAAGGACTAAAGACCTAAGGGTGGTGCAAGACAGGTGGCACGGAGATCCACCGCTGGACTTGCATGGCGATTGCGATGCACCATCAGATCTTTCCCGGTGGAGAATTTTTTTTTTTTTTTTAAATATAGATAAAGATATATATAAATATATATATATATAGAGAGAGAGAGATCTAGAGAGAGAAGGATAGGGATAGGCAGTATTTCCTCAAAGCTTGTACAGAAAAAGGTATGTAACAGTGGATAAATAAGTGGTGGTGATGATGATGAGCGAGACTGGTAATTAAATTAGAGCTCTAATATACTTATTCTCACCCTCCCCCCTAAACAGTGTGTGAGAGAGAGTCTCAGGCAAAAGATGGAAGAGGGGTCCTAGTTTAGCTTAAGCTTAGCTTAGCTAGTTCCTCCTGTTTTCAGACTTAAAATTGATGGTTTGGTTAATTGCAGAAAGCAGCAGAAGCAGCAGCAGAGCAGAGAGAAAAGAGAAGGAGAGTGCTTTCTAGTTATGGCGGCGTGGTGGCAGAGAGCTGTAATTCCGTGTCTTTAATGCCCATAACAGACTCACACAATTGAAGGGAGAGAAGCCTTAATTCTCCATTCTCTCTCTCCAAAAGTCTTTACCCCCCAGAAACCAAGAAACAAAATCAAAAGGCTGCACATAAACCCCCACTCTATACCCCTTCACCAAGACATATTAGCAATTCAAAGAATTACTAGTACTCCTTTGACAACACACACCGAGACCAGGACACACCTAGCTACTGCAAACAACAGGAAGCTTAAATTCTCTCTCTCCCTCCCTCTCTCTCTCTCTCTCTCTCTCTCTCTCTCTTCTTGACCACATCCCCAGGTACAAATCAAGAAATCAAAACCCAGAAACTTAAAAAGTCAAGAAATCCTGTTAATTTCTGTCTGAGTCCCCAAACGTTTGTGGGTTTAATTCTATGCTATGGATTGTTGTCAGTACTCACAATTGAGGTTTCGGACACAAAGCTTAAAAGTGGAAGAATGGCTGGTTTTTTCTCACTAGGAGGAAGAGGAGCATCAACAAATAGCAACCAAGATCAACAAGGCAACAACAACCCACCACCAAACCAAATTAGCCCAGAAAGTTGGTTTTTGTACAACAGAAATAATCCTCATGATCAGCACTTACCTCCTCCTTACCGGGGTTTCGAGCTATGGCAGCAACAACAAGACCCCCGCCATATTCATCAACAGCAGCGCCACAATAATCCACTGCAAGATTTTTATCCCTCAACTGGAGGAGTGGGAACGAGCCGTAGCTCAGGCGTTAACATCATCCCTGATGAGAGATCGGGTTCCTTTCTGATGATGACGAGTGGTGGAAGTAGTAGCAGCGGAGGTGGAGGTATAATAAATTGTCAGGATTGTGGGAATCAAGCAAAGAAAGATTGTTCGCATATGAGATGTAGGACTTGCTGTAAGAGCCGAGGGTTTCAGTGCCAAACCCATGTCAAGAGCACCTGGGTTCCCGCCTCTAAAAGGCGCGAGAGGCAACAACAACAAGAAGAAGTCAGCGCTTTACCCCACCCCCAACAACAGCAGCAGCAGCAGCAGCAGCAGCAGCAGCTTCAGCTACATAATAGAGGAGATGATACTTCTATCCCCAAAAGGCATAGAGAGATTAATCATCCTAATTCCTCAGGTACTTGCTCTTTTAAACTCTCTCCGTTCCAAAGTGTAAACTGAATTTTGGAGTATAACTGAGATTCATTCACATTTTGTAAAGGAGATCTAGAGGGAAAGAACAAAAAAAACCCCATAAACTTTTGCGTGTAGTGATCAGTAAAATATATAGTACCTGCAGTACCTCCATATTAAGCAAGTACTACAAACCCATCAGCTTTTTTGTTCTTCTTTTCCTTTCTAAAACACTGTTTTCTAGTAAGCCTAACAAATGGATCGACAGGGAAGACACTATTCTCTTTTTATCCCTCCATGTATGTGTCTAAATGTGTGTATGCTAAATTATTTTGAAATTGTTATCTTCTTTTTTTTTAATTTTTTTATTCCCTTATTAGTTTTACCTAATTACCTATAAAATAAACAAATCGGCAAATGCAAACTAATTTACTTGACCTGTTGCATGTTTCTAGGGTTGGAATTGGGGAATTTCCCGGCAGAAGTAAATTCACCTGCGGTTTTTCGTTGCGTTAGGGTGAGCTCCGTCGATGATGCTGATGATCAATTCGCTTATCAAACTGCTGTCAACATTGGAGGCCATATGTTCAAGGGAATTCTCTATGATCAAGGCCCCGAAACTCAATTCATGCCCGGGGAGAGCTCCTCCGGTGCCAGCGGTGGAATTCAACCACTTAACCTCATTACCACCACCGCCACCTCCGCTGCCGCCAGCACCACCTCTAGATCCGGTGCTTCGCAACCCACGACATATCTTGACCCTTCTTTATACCCAACTCCCATCAATTCCTTCATGGCCGGTACGCAATTTTTCTCACCCCCAAGATCTTAAACCGAAAAAAACCCCATAATTCAACTTTCTCTTTCTCTCTTCATCGTGTTACTAGTATTATTGCGATACTACTATAAAAAATTTGACACCCAATGAAGAACTATAAAGAAAGAGGAATAGAGAAAGGAAGAAATTGAGGGTATGTTCTCTTATTTATTGTTTTTAGTTCACATTTCGATTGAATTTTGCTTAGTATTCTCTTTGAAGTTATAATATAAGCTAGCTGTTTCTTCAACCATATCATATGGACATGTTACGTTAATCTTTCACTTGCATGTTTTGAATATTTGTTTGTTCAATATCATTAATTAATACTCTGTCTGTCTCTGGTTGCTTTGCTTTCATTTTACTCGTTTAGGATTAATTTTGACGCTAATCGGTTTAATTTCTTATGTTATCCTTGAATCGGTGCTGGTGCAATCAGAAAAATTTAACTCTAATGTTTTTGTTAAGTAACTAAATCATCTAAAAGCTAGCTTAAGCTATTAGATGGAGGTGTATATGCTAACACTCCCCTCAAATCTAACTTTTTATAGAAAAGGGAGAAATTAAAGTGCATATGTTTTGATTAAGTAACTCATTTAAAAGCTTAAGCTATTAGATAATAGATGGAGTCCTCAACAACAAGGTATATCATGCAATGTAACTTTTTATATAGAATGGAAAAATTAAAGTGCATATGGTTTTTTATAGATTTTATAGAGAAATTGAAGTGCATTTGTATTATTAAATTAATATAAAGATAATATATTTGACATGCAAGACCTTAGAGCATCTCTAACGGTAGTAGCAATTTTTTTTCTTTTCAAATTGAAGTTTATTGACTTACGTGGTAATTTGAAGAGCATTATTTGTTAATTTCATATTTTGTGTCTCGGCAGTCTCTTCAATTCAATGACTTGTACATCAAACTCATAAGTAAAATAAATGTTTAGTCTTTTTCATATGATTTTGATTCTTCCAAAAATAAAATAAATGTTTTAAAGAGAGAATGGGATTCTAGATTTAAAAGATTAAGGTTGAAAATTTTCAGATTTGATCTTGAAATTTCAAAATGGTTGAATATAATTTTTTTAGAGATGGCTCACTTATTTGAATATTTCAAAATGGTTGAAAAGGTTGTTGGAGATGCTCTTAGATACCATATTAATTAAGTAACAAACTCATCTAAAAACATAAGCTATTAGATGGAAGGATCGAAACAATATATATTATGCTAACAATTTTATATGGTAAATGGGCTGTCAAGCCATGCAGACCAAGTTTGGATGTTAAAAAGTAGTACTACTCATCCGTATTTCATATAAAGATGTTTATTTAAGTGGTAGTTGGATTTTTCTTTTACCGCCCAGTTTTTTCTTGACAAAAACATGTTTACATGAAAGAAGATAAATTGCTGTTTTAGATCTCTTATTGTTTACTGCACTTGAACCCTAGCTGCTATGCTATTAATGAGATAGTTAATTTGTATTCTCTACAAATTAACTATGTGATATGATATTACATCCTCTTTAGTCTTTTACCAAATCATAAAATATTGAGGTAAATCGACTAGATCTTCATCGATTTCCTACTTATGTATAGGCCCGTTTGATAACTGGCATTGGTACCCAGATTAATAAGATAGATAAAAAGTAGGTAAAAGCTGGCATGGTTCGATGACAATTTTTTTTATGGTGGGGTGGGGAACTTATGAATTACTGCAGAATTAGGAAGCAATATTACTGAATTAGTTCTCTGTATGTATCCCATAACAGAATTAAAAGTGATCCTTCATGGCTTTAATTCTTCTCTCAGTAACCAGACTTGAGCTTGAAATTACAATTGATAATTTATTAAATGTATAATTTAGTGTCATTAATTTTAGAGATAAGTAAAAAAATTGATATCATGTAGCTATAGCTACAAGCTATGGTGCACAGACGCATCTAATCTTTAAATTGGAACTTGGAAGGTTGCAATGAATGTAGAAGATTAGGATCAGGCCGTCAGCGTTATATGACAAGATACGCTTGTCTCTTCCCTATTTCTCTTTTCTTTTTGGGTGATTGATAGGCTTGTCGTACACCACACTTATGCACACAACAGAAGGACACTGTGCACTACTTTCTATGCTTTCCTCCCCATTTACTTGTCCACATGCATTACTATCTCTGAGGTCTTTTTGTGAGAGATAAGGGCCAGGCCAAACCATAACCCCTAACCATTTGTATTTGTTCCCACCAAAAAGCCAAATAATCTATTATAACCAACTTTTAGACATGTATATTTATTGTAAATTAGAAATGCATTTTTTATAGTATTATTTATTATAAAGACTCCTTCTGGAAAAATATGTTAGTTATACCTAGCTGCATGCTTATAATTTCATTTAACTGCAAAAAGGGATATTCCTTATTGTGATTATTCACTTTTAAGTATTACATGATTGAATTTTAAAAATATGTAATTAAGTAACTTAACTCTTTTTTATCAAAATCTTAATTAAGCCATTATGTTAAATTTGTTGGACAGACGTCAAATTTGAGGCTCTATTTCGGACGTGGATTGAAAAAATTCTTAAGGCATATGAGAATAATTAGTCTCCTACGTGGAATAAGAAAAAAAAAAATGTTCAAGTGGGCATATCCCATGTGAATTTGGCAGTCGCACATTTTTTTTTTAAATAATAATATTTTTATGTTTTATTTTCTTTGTTTTTCTTTACTTGTTATTTCTCCCTTCTTTGAGTTCCTCTTTCATCCGGATCAGTTCCTTTAGATTTAGGTTTAATTCCATTACCCACAAATTCTTGATCTATCATCTTCCTCCACTACAAATTCTAGTTTTATCTTCTTTTTCCTCATGTCTTTGTAATGAATTTTAGGGAACATTTAGGTTTCGATTTTCTCATTTTGAATTCTCACCCTTTTCTCTCTGCAATAGATAATAATTATTGATTTAGCCCTTGTTTTGGGATCCTCTTTTTCTCACACCATTAATAGGATAATCTAATCAAATAACAAACAACCCCAATTATTAATTCATCACCAATATTTTAGTTTTTATATATATATATATATATATATATATATATATATATGATAAAATAATTTTTTTTTTTAAAAATAATCTTTTAAGAACACAAATGGGTTACCCAAACCACCATAGCCATCACTATTTCAATGGCGGAATCTCTAAACGCGTAAACAACACTCAGGTTTTTCGTCTAATGACTTGCCGTGCCCAATTCAGGTTTTTTTTGGATGTTTATCTCACGTGTCTTATTTGTTTTTACGTCAATTTATTAATTTTTTTTTAAAAATAATTAGAATGTCATGTAAATAATAAATAAATGGACATTCAATGAATTTAATAGGATGGTATGATTCATTAATTTTAATTAATTTAATGAGTTAATTGTATATTTTTAAAATTTAGTGACATAATATATACTTAAAAGTAGACTACTAGTACAATGAGATAATACTCATTTTTGCCCTAATTTAACACTAGGGCAAAACCCATGCATGACTATATATAAGCATGTTACGTAGTACATGCATAAGGTTTTGCAAAACAAATCGAAACTTTAATTTGCTGTTGTTTGTGATTCTGTCAAATAAAAATCCGAAAAGAATCATTTGTTATGATGAAATGACATGGTACTGTTCTTGAGAATATTTTTATTATCATGACATGACTATATATCAAGTTGAACACTCGATAATTTAGGTGTAAACTTGTAAAATTATATATTTAAAGTTTAAAAATTTTATGAATACTTTTGCAAATGAACTCTTTTGTGAAATATAGGGAATAATGTAATATTTAGATAAAGGAGAACAAATTTCAGTTTAAATGTTAGTTCTAGTTGTTCTATATATATATATATATATATATATATATATATATATATATGCAATTAGATGATAGTCATGTGCAACTTTATGGGATCTCTTTGAAGCTGCCGATGAGCCTTTGATTGGAGAGTGTTTGTCGATTATGTACATGTAGTAGTAGCAGTAGTTGTTCTTGTGCTTTAATTTGAATACATATACATGTCCGATATCATCCTCAATATATATATATATATATATATATATATATATATTGTGATAATTAATGTTTTTGAGATACCGCCGGGTGGAAAGTAGTAAAGATAAGTTTTTATATATTTTGAGTGGAAATTAATTATACAATACTCTATATATTACTTCAAAACTTGAGGTATTTACGGTAGGGTTTATATATATATATATTCTACTTAAGCTGTACTCAATAATTAATGCTGTGATAAAAAGCCAATGTTGCTAAGATTTACTTAAAAGCTACTAACATATATAGAGAGACCTGAGACTCATGCTCAACTTCCTTAGCTATATATATATATATATATATATATGGACGCGTTCAAATGTTAATTACTTATAATCTTGGTGAAAGTTAAGCTGAGGATTTTGTTGAGGTGAAGACTTGGTTAATCAGGAATCTCCAAAATAATGAAAATTACCCTAGTCAAATTTTTTTGCCAAAAGCCGGATTCTGTGTAGTATAATATTCGCACTACGTACGTAATTCGATTATGAATAAGGGAATACTACTAAATATATATATATATATATATTGTTTATATATCCACAGAGAGAGAGAGAGAGAGAGAGAGAGGCGAGGGAGAGGGGTATGTCTGTTGCTTCTTGTTCACTCTACTTCAGTACTTCACCGGCAGTATGAATCCCAAAAAGATTGTAGATATGATTTTAGGAAATATATTTCCCTTCCCGATGCCAACATTGAGATGGTAGTAGTAGTAATAGTATTACTCCACTTACTTTATCACAGACATTCATGATCATGAGGGCCCCCAATCTCATTTTTCCATCTCCAAAGAAACTATCTTCCACTTTCCTACCCAGCCTCGAGCAACAAAAACATGAAAAACCTACCTACCTGTTCTGCCTAATTTATTCTATAATTTTACTTATATACTCCCTCCATCCCTAAATAATTAACGTTATAGAGAGTTTAAAATTTCTTAATATATTTGACGTTATCAAGTTTCTAGAAAGTATTAATTATAATTTTTCCTCTATTGCCCTCAATTATATGGAGTATTTCATTTATCTAGACAACTATATGGAGTATATTTTTTCTTAATTAATGCAATGGTAATTGTGGTAATACATATCAATCTTAATGACAAAATTGGAGTAATAAATGACTTCCTTAATAAGTGTAAAAACTTTCAAAACGTCAGTTATTTAGGGGTGGAGGGAGTATTTTTTATGAGTAATGTTAGATTTTTAAATTTTTTGTTTTTAATCACAAGATATATATATACTAGCTGTATCCTGTGCCTCCGGCACTGTATGGACGGTGAGATTTATTTTAAATTTTGGATGGTCCAGATGATTTATTGAGTCAGCGAAAAATTCAAAATTATTTGTATTTTATTAGATAGAATTAGATAGATAGATAGATGTATTTTATTAGATAGATGTATGGACGTTGAGATTTATCTCAAATTTTGGACGGTCCAGATAATTTATTGAGTGAGCGGAAAATTTAAAATCATTTATATTTTATTAAATAGATATATATATAGATATATTATTCGACTAGCTCCACTAAAAACAAGTCCTATATTACTGTTCATGTTTATTTCTTTTAATTTTATTTTTTTGAAAGTGTTAAGATTTGCGCGGTAGATATTAATTACTAGACATATATTACAATATGCTCTGATACATATTAAAACACTAGATTATCGTCTATGTGATTAAGAGATTTAATATAAATGTAATATTAATATATATATATATATATATATATATATACTATTCGAGTTTCAGTATCCTATTAATCGTATTTATGGTGAGATTTATCTCAAACTTCGAGGCTAATGTATAATTTATTGAGTGAGCGGAAAATTCAAAATTATTTATATTTTATTATATATATATATATGGAGAACGATCCATAGCTAACGTTCAAAAAAAGAGTTTAGTCTTACAACACATCGTGAACGTCCATCTTATTATCTAACGGTTTAATAGAAGTCTCGTCCGCAATTTAGTTTTCAGTATTCCGCAGTTTAATATTGCGGACATGACAAATGTCCAAACTACCCTCGTAAAAGTCTCTCGTCCACAGTATTAAACTGTGGACGCTAAGTATTTTGGGCCAATTTGAGAATAAGTATCGTTCGCAATATTAAACTGCCGACGCTAATTAAGTATGGCAGACCAATTGGCCAACGATGTCGTATTGGCCAAATTTAATTTTTTTTTTAGTTTTTCAGGCTCCGCAATATTAAACTACGAATACCAAATAATCTAAGATTATTTCGGAATTGGGAATATGATGGATTTCTTTGGGAAGGATTCGACTATCAAAAATTCCATTCAGGAGTTTGGGATAAACTCTAATGGTAACCCTTCTCCCTAAACTTCCTCTGTATCACTTGTTAATCACATACAGAGAGAGAAGAAGAAAAATTAAAAGTGTGTTTCCTTCTTCACAATTATTATACTACTAATTCCACCTATTAAACGAGGAATTCCCCACAGACAAGTCAATCAAAAGGAATTATTGCTAAAAAAAATTTCAAACTCCAATCTCAAAACTCCCTCTTTTTTCAATCGGATCTGGAAAAGAAAAAAAAAACAGAGAAAAAAGTTAGGCTAAAACCAAAATTACTTTCACTTTCTTCGAGTGGGTATTAGGGCTGAAATTCTATCTTTTTGTTCTTCTGAATAGTCATGAAAGATTGCTTCTTCATCTGCATTCTCTGATCAAGTAATCAAAAGGGATTAATTTTCTTTTATTTGTTTGTTTAGTTGCTACTTTATTGTCGGTTTGGTTGCTGCGAAAATATAGGAAAAGGAAGAGGAATCTTGCGAAATACCCAATTGAATTATTTTTCTTTTTTTATTACGGGAATAAACATGTAAAACCCTTTTTCTTCCTTTATATCGATCGATAATAGAAGGGAGAATCAACATCAACCCAAATTCGATCCCGAACTCTTGAAGGAATTTTCGATAGCCGAATCCTTTCCGAGGTAATCCGCTATAATCCCAATCCCGAAGTATTCTTAGATTATTTGGCATCCGCGCGGAACCTAGAAAACTAAAAAATTTGAATTTGGTCAATATGAAACGACGTCGTTTTTCAATTGGCCAAAAATACTTAGCGTCCGCAGTTTAATACTGTGGATGGAGACTTTTATAAGGAGGGGTATTTTTGTCATTTGCTTCATTCGCTGTATTAAATTGCGGACGAGAGCTCTATTTAACCGTTCAGTCTTAACATGAAAGATCACAATTTGTTGTAAGATTAGACTCTTTTTTACAACGTTAATTATGGATCGTTCCTCGATATATATATATATATATATATATATATATATATATATAAAACCTGTATTTCATTACGAAGGAAGCTATTGTACGAATGCTTTTTAATTAAGTTGTATCATAGGATCCCAAATTACCAGCTTTCTCATTTTTGTTGCATTACAACAGTGACACCTTCTTTCTGAATAGGAAATAGATGTCACACACAAATATAAATTTCTAATTAACCTCAAAATGTTTCTAATTAGATTGAACACCAACTGTCACATACGCCAATTTAAATAGAAGGAACTCCACATTAACATAATCTTTACTTTTAAGAATAATAATCAAAATTACCCAAACATCCATCTATAAAAAATATTTAAAAAATCCAAGTCTAATAATAGTTTCAAACCAATCTATTTATTTGGATAAAAGGTAGCTCTTATCCCACAAATCCTGATCACCCCTGATTATTTGCCGGAGAAACAATACAGCGTTGGCCATATGTCCAGTACGGATATTAAGATGCACATATATAAAAAAATATATATTTGTATCAAAAGAGCTGAATGAACGAACAAATACAAACTACGAACCAATTATGAATATATAGAAATTAGTGAGACAAGGTACAAATAATTAACAATGTCGAATTAACAACTATAGTCAAAAGGATTCAAAATAAAATAAGGCTGAATCAAATGTTTATAAGGTAACAATTTCATAATGAGCTCAAATACAAATAGCCAAAGGCTAACAAAATATATTGGTACTATGATGTATACAAATCAAAATGGATAGTACGCACGACATATATGTCACTAATATGCCAAACGAATCAAATCAAATTAAATATTGGGCCGACCTATACATATTCTGAACAAATATATTAAATGACCAAAGCTCATACCTAGAGCATACAAAAGGATACGACGTGGACTAATCACACCGCCATAGAAAGTGTCATGCCCTTGTGTCAAGAGGACATGCATGTGGTACCCCCACATATGGTTATCTCAAGTATACGTACCCTAAGGATCGAACTACAAAATGCAAGCCAAAAATGGTTCAAATCACAAAGCTTACATGACCATCTCCAAATTGATATCGATTTAGCAAATACGAACATACTTAATTATCACAAGACATCAATTATCAAAACAACTCCCAATGTGAACAAAAATATACTAAGAATGATTCAAACGAATGAAGACTCGAAACACAGTTTCTCAAATAATGAAATATTACATAATTGATATAGGGAATAGAAGCACAATCAAGAAACAAAGTACGAAATCCGTACTTGAATATAATATCGAAATAATTTACCGAACCCAAATATCACAACGCTAGACCTCCTCAATCTGATTTATATAATCACCAAATTAATACAATATCGTAAATTAGATTATTAACTTACAAAATTTATATTTTTATAAATTAACCATTTTAATGTGATAACATTATGTACGTTCTGTAATTAAGAGATAGATTTTACTATAGTGTAATTCAATTTTATAATATTATAATGTTCTTATTTAACTCCACATCCTTATTTAAAGCTTCCTATACAATTATTCTAAATTAATATACAAATATATAAGCAAGTATTAAACTGTTCTTTTCTTATAAAAGGAAGAAATTTTGAATTTATGAAAGAATAGTTCTATACGGACAGGAATTCTAGACAGGAAAATTGGACATTTTTCTATTTTTTCTATTTTTTAATTTTTTTTTGTTTGTGACTCTCAAAAAATGAATAGTATTTATTCCAACAGGAATTTTTATAAAATATAGTGTTTTAGGTGTACTTTAGATTACACCTAAATTACACCTAAAAACACTATATTTTTATAAAAATTCTATTAAAATAAATACTATACATTTTTTGAGAAGTCAAGCTAAGCAAAAAAAAAAAAAAAAAGAAAATATCCAATTTTTCTGTCTAGAATTCATGTCTGCCAAGACTTTTCCTTTATGAAATAATTTCCCACTATATGTATAAGTAATTAGTAGTTCAAATATATAAAATATGTTCTTATATATGTATAAGTAGCTGTTGAGCTGCATAATATTATAATAATATCACTTTTATTGTGAAACTCCATTCTTATGTGTAGGATATATATAAGTAATGGTTGTGGGGAATAAGATCCAAAGTACTTTACAACAGATATACTATATCATGTGCATATCCTTATTATGCAGGAAACCATTCGCAATTACAGTGCCACATTTCGGTACTTAATTTTTTTTATTTTTCTTTTTACATTACCATCACAAAAAATCATAAATACAAGATTTCATATGAAGATTACATCATCAAGCTACGTAATCAGCTACTATGTATACATCAATTATATACATATCATAATATAATAACATCTACATCAATTAAAGGAGATTTTAACACAATATCAGATTTATCGTGGGTATGATTAGGTTTTAGTTATTTATTTATTAATTAATATATTTTATTAATTTTCCTAATTTTAATAGGATTTAAAAATTACACATACAAATTAGATCTAATTAGTTTAAGGGCCCAAATTAATGTAATTCTTTGTTTATTATAGTCTAAATAATTTAATTACAATTTGACCCAAATATAAGAAAAACTCAATTACATATTTTAAACCTTACTTATCGGGTATTATATTACAACAACCCAAGTATACATTTACTATTTTACCCAGTGACTGGTCCATTTTCAAAAGAAACTGATCATATAAACCCTTGTTATCATATATATTAAGAAACTCAATTTGGTTTTGCATTGATTGCCTTTCCCGACCATGCAAGTACCAGATCGATGACAATTAAGGCTGAGAAAATGAGAGAGAGCAAAAGCAATATATTGAAAAGGGCATTAGTTAGGGTTTGGTGTGTATATATAGGAGGGGAGGGGGAGGGGGGGGGGGGTGGGGGGGGTAGAGTTTGGTACTCTGTTTTTTTGTTTTGTTTTTTTTGTTGGAGAACTGAGTTTGGTAAATTGTGAGATGTTCAGCAAGGTCTAATTAATATTAGGGTGAGACCAATTAATTAAGGAACTTGGACTACTAAGCTATTCTGCATGAAAAAGTGTTTCTTCTTTTCTTTTGTTCTGGCAACATTTTGCTCTTAATTGTCGAACCCCAATTCCCATGTTAATTTGTTCACTTATTTTTAAACTCAATTCATTTTTCGTCAATTAGATTCTTAAAGTGAGATTTTTTATGGATTATATTTGTTTTACTCGATTTGACCCAAATCCGACCTATTTTGACTCAATTCGTTCTAGTTTGACCCGATCCTAATTTTACCAATTAATTAATGTTTTTAAAAAATTAAAAAATTATTATTATTTTCAGGAAAAAATATTAGAAAATTTCATTTTTTTCATAAAATATGTAAAGTTTCATAAAATATAGATTCAAAAAAATTAAATAAGAAAATAAAACTTTATTTTCAAAAAATAATTAAGTTTTATTATTTTTTATGTAAAATTTTATTTTCAATTTTTTAATATTTTTACCATTATTATATTTATTCTTAATATTAAAAATTTAAAAAAATATTGTGTCCTCTACATACCTTGGTAAGTCCCAATTAATGGACCCATAAAATTAAGAATATTCATTAATTTCTTTCCATTCTCAAGTCTGTATGTTACTTTTTCGTCAAGTTGCTACCACGAGCACAAATATATGTATTTAATTTGATATTGTATTCACCCGATTTGTATGACTACCTATGATTAATTATGATAAATAAAAATGGTTGCGATTGAATGAAAATATATTTTTTGAGAATTGATAATTTCACAAGATCTTTTCTCACATGGACTTTACTTATTATTCATGTATAAAATTATCAAATTTACTCATGTAAATATCAATTCTCTATTTTTTTTTCACCAAATATTGTCTCTGTAAGACTCCGAATTTTATGAAATAAAAGTATTCAATTTTTCTTATAATTACAATTCAAAGAAAT
Organism: Panax quinquefolius; assembly: GCA_020205615.1. NCBI lineage: Eukaryota > Viridiplantae > Streptophyta > Magnoliopsida > Apiales > Araliaceae > Panax > Panax quinquefolius. Next base: position 13,612,344 of record CM035172.1, on the reverse strand, counting down.
GGTTAAATTGATAAAAGTTAAAGTTAAGGGTGGTATATGAATTTTTTTTTCTTCAAAATATGCAGTGGTTATAAATTATTTCTACGTAGGGAATATTCGTTTGGTAAGTGGAATATTCTTTTTGTGGGGAATATTTATGCGACCAGTATAACAACCATTTAATGGGCCCCATAATGTAATAAGCGTGGAATGAAGAAAAGCGACAAAGAGAGTTTTTAAATAACTACAGAGTTATTCAAATTAACACTTTGTTGGAATACCCGGTGGTTAAAATACTGAATACACTGCGTTGTTGACAAGAAGACACGCAGTATTGCACCAATTATTGATTCTTACGTAAGAAGGCACTACTCAATAATTGTTACGTAATTCTTATTCGAGATTTTATTAATTCAATAATTCTTTGCGTTGATATTTTATATTCTTGTTGTTTTAATAATTGTCACTACACAGTATTTTTCATTATCGAGGCAATAATTCATATTATCTGAAAAATATTATTAGATAATATTATTGGCAATGTCTATAAAGTTACGTCTCAAGGAGAGTTTTGGTCATAAATCTAATTGGCTTGTAGGTAAGGAGAAATCCTTATTGGAAAGCCCTCTTTCTTGGGGAACCGTCTCGGTTGTCATTATTGTGATTCGTAATATTATTTGTGAATAATTAATTATTGATTTATATGATGAGGAAAATATTCATTTTATGTGGATATAGATGGAGAAAATTTTTTAAAGTGATAATTGTTGAAAATCGATATTTTATCTTTTCTGATAAAATAATATTTTATTATATTATAATAATGGTGATATTTTTACAATGAATGTGGGATATATGAGTATATGAGGAGGAAGAGTATTTTTGTTGCAAAAGTTGTTTTAAACATGTTGGTGGACCCATTTCTTGACTGAAATTTGATTATAGCCTGTAAAATCGTTCGTATGTGGATTTCGGTCAATTTCTGTTTGGAATTTGGAAAAATGTTCTTCTGCAAAGTTGTAGAGAAGTGAATTTCCTATAAAAAGTCGCGAAATTCGAATATTCTGATAAAAGGGCTATTTATTATGAATTATTGAAGTTCCGGAATAATTGATTTTGAAGTTTTAATAATTTTTATTAAGAAAAACGTTTTTTATATTGTTGGTGGGCCCCACCGGTGTTGAATGCATGCTGAATTCAGATTCTTGGTGTACGTAGGAAATTTATATAATATAATAATATTTTATTAAATTTTCTACTTTGGTGTACTAAGCAATTTTCTATAAATAAGTGCTTAGTGTGACAACCCCAAAATAGGTGATTTACTCATCTCTCCCCTCCTAGTTATATTCCCTGATCTCCGCCAGAGACCATATCCCTAAGTTCTGATACCAACTGTGACAACCCCAAAATAGGTCCAATTCATCCAACCTATTCTTAGTCGCCAAATACATGGTACAGAAAACAACTACAACTTTATTACAACAATTGTCAGATAAAATACAACAACACATACGTTGTGAGTTTGGATACAATATATACCAATTGTGACTCTCATCCCAACCTTGGATAAACGTCACAATGACACCTTACATAAAGGTATAGTATAAAAGCTGTTTTAGGAGAACTCCATGCCTAGAGACCACCGATTCTATTCCTCATTGTTACCTCGTCGACCCAAATTTACACTCTTATTACCCGAAAGGAATTGTGAAGCAAAAGGGTGAGCACAACTACTTCAAGAAAGAATATCATGACTAAAGATAATTAAATTATCAATAGCCTTCATCAATAACAAATCGTAGATTTAGAACATATGGTACATGATAAAAATTTCAACCATAGTTGCAGGTGAACGAAGCAATCCATTAGAAGAGTCAAATATAATACATACTTATTATCTTCTCCGTGTTAAAAGTCCACCAACAATATTTTATCCCGTAACATTAATCAACAGGTTCCTTTCCACAATCATATGAATATCTCATAATCATAATTGTGATTCTAAATTCTCTTCACTACCGGGATGAATATAATTTTCATCACATGTCTTTACTTGAAACATCAAAGATCATGGTTATACCAAATCACAGTTCCTGTTCATAATCATACTAATAAATTCATCTTTGCACTACGGGCCAAAAATATTCATCCACAGTTCATCTTCGCCCTACAGGCCAAAGATATTCTTCAACAGTTCATATTTGCACTACAAGCCAAATATATTCATCAACAGTTAATATTTGCATTACAGACCAAATATATTAATATCTCAAAGAAATATATAATCATTTCAGAATTTATATAAACAATAATTATAACCATATTGATCAATTCACCTTTGCACTTAAGCTAAAGATATTCAATTATAAATTCAATGGTCAGCGATCATACCGGTCCACAATTCAACTTTTCACCATCGCCAAAGAAAGAACCCTAGTCATGATCATACCAATAATCTACTCATCTTTACACTCCAGTGAAAGAGAATTTCAACATCAGGGTTATAAAAATATTATATATGATAATAAAATCAACATATAGTTTTAATCTCCAGAGTAATATTCATAAATCAACTATAATTTGGTTAGAAAAAGAAACCAATTTTGTAGTGAATAGTAACTCATAAATAGTAACCCTGACACAAAAAGGTAGAAATTCCACAATAAAATCCATACCAATATTTTGGTATAATGATATTGAAATAATAACATTTCTTAAACTTATAAACAATTTATTTTAATTGTTTACACTTTACTAAATAATGCATTTAATCATCATAAAATGCCAAACTTATAAGATTTCATCACCAATAACCAAAACCCTAATCAAAAATCTGCATATACCACATATATGATTCTCAAGCCATAAAATCATATTTTCCAATTTTCTTCCTTCACATAACATATTTAACTCATTTATTCATAACTAGTCCATTTTCATGAAAAATACCAAATCAGTTCCAAAAATATTTCTTTTCTGAGATTTAGCAGAATATAGTCCCATATTGAACATATATTTTTCTTAGAATTTTTAAAATTCATTTACTATTTTTCATATGGCCAAAACCGCCAAATATTTAGACATTTATCATAAATTGTACTTTTATCCAAAAATTATAAAATTCATAGAGTACACTGATATTATATAGATGTACTCCCAATAAAAATTTCATCAATTTTGGAGTTAACTACAAGGAGTTATAAGCGGTTACTTTTAAAATAGTCTTTTCTCATAAAATTCATAACTCTTAATCTATACATCCAAAAATCACTATTTTTGGACACAATCAATAAAACTCATTAACATATCATTTCAAATTTTTCCAGAATTTTCTGAAGATCAGAAGAAGTACGAACTGAAAAACATAATAACCCTTAAAATCCTTTACTATCCCTTACCTCTCAAAAAAGCAAAGATTTCGATTGAATATCGGATATATAATGAAGGAAACTTCAGACCTGATGTATATTAACTCACCAAGTATCTAAATACTCACAAAATACACTCAATAATCTAGATAGAGAAAGCTTATGTTTCTGGTGTGATTTTCAATTCTAACTTAGCCCTCTATTTATAGGAAAATTTTAGCAGACTTGACCTGCAACCTGATGGCTTTACCTGCTACTATTCCCACCCACCACATTTGAAATAAAATTCAGCACATTTCTTCACCAACCACAAGTGGGGTCTACTCAATTCTAGAATTTTCCACCAAAATGCTAAATTCGGATACTTCAATAATTTCTGAACCAGTCACCTCTTAAAATTCATAACAAATCATATGTTCATTTTTAACGGTTCAAAATTTGTGGACATATACTCAACTTATAAATGTATAACATATCCAAAAATTACAACGATCCAACTATTTCGGATTAAAAATTATAACTCACATAATATATCTCAAAAACACTAGTTTAATTTTTAATACCTTCATTCCGACAAAAATCCGATAAAATACCTTAACATTAACTCCTTCATTTTTAACCACAATAAATATATCCAACATTTATATCCACATAAAATAAATATTTACTTATCATATGAATCAATAATTAATTATTCACAAATAATATTACGTAATCACATTTTTATGACAAACCGAATAGTTCCTAAAGAAAGAGGGGCTTTCCAATAAGAATTTTCTCTTCATGGTGGCATGCAATTAGGTGACCAAATCTCTCCTCGATGAACTTTCTAGACATTGCCAATAATGCTATCTAATAATATTATTCAAATAATATGAATTATTGATCCGATAATGAGAAATATCATGCGTTGATAATTATTCAAACAATAATAATATAAAATATCAACGCAACAATTATTGAATCAATAAAATAAAATATTAAGCAAGAATTATCGTAACAATTATTGAGTAGTGCCTTCTTATGTAAGGATCGATAATTCAAAAATACCGTAATGTCTGGTGTCTTCTTGTGCAAACACGCCAGACATCGTATTTTAACCAAGGGTATTCCAACATGTTAATTGAGTAACGATTTACGCCGTTTATTTATAAAAACTAAATTTTATCGTTTTCTTCATCCGACAGTTATTCTGTTATGGGGCCCACATGTGACACCCCCAAATCCGGGTACTTCAATTCCATGGGATTTGGTGTTCACTATACAAATATCATCTATCTATCTACCCATAATAAATACAAACCATGCAATAGATAGAAATAATAATAAATCTCCCCTTATGGGGTTACATCAAATACATAATAAATACAATCCCAGGCTACTCTAACCTTAAACATCTGTGCGGAATCATAAACAATTAAGTCTTAAACAACATCATTAACTTAAGTCTTAAACAAATACATCATCATATAAAACAACAAGTCTTCATCACTTGTTAACCTTGCCACTTTCGCTTTTACTAGTAGAAGGTTCGCTTCGGTTCTTTCGTTCTTAAGCGCAATGTTATTATTACGCAAGAGTGAGCACAAATGCCCACAAGTATAACAATGAAATAACGATTATAATAACATGCGAGTGAATCAAAGACATCTCGAATAAAAGCTCAACTTTTGAATCAAGAATGAATAACAAGAATCAAAAGATTTACGAGGGTCATAAGACCTTGAACTATGTCCCCAGTTATCAAGGGTTATACTTGAAACCTTTAATAGTCATAAGACTATGGACCTTTCTACTCGTGACTTAGGGGATCAAATACTTAGTACCATCATGCACAATATCTTAACATATTAACGCATAAGTAAATCCCTTTGCGAGGTTGTTCATCTCGTTTACATTCGAGTCCGCACAAAAGGAAGTTTGGTTTGGACAATTCAAGTGGGGTTAGGAAATTTAGAACGTTCATCAACTATGGACTAGTCGAATCAATAAGGGTTCGCTAGTCTAATAAGGTTCAATAATAATGATATTCAAATTGAATAATAATCTCAGGAAGTATACAATAGGACAATTATTGTATAACTGAATCATGCTTTGAAAAGATAATCAATCTTTAATATAACATTTGAACATGAATAATAATAATGATAATTTACTCGAGGTAATTAGTAAACTTGAACAATAATGACAAGTAGGGTTAGGAAACTTGCCTCGTGCGTAGGCTAAACGATTACTACTTCCGTTCACCACAAATCCTACACACATACCATATGTATTCACGACATTCATTAGTTACATTTTCACTTAATTATTTAATATAAACTCTACTTTATTTAACAAATCATTACCCTTCTAATTTAATTACTTAATTAAATTAGAATATTTTCATTCTCTTACTATTATTACACTCGAATAAATTATTTCATAATTGTGACGCCCCCAAAATTAGGTATACGTCACCCATCTTGGGTCGCCACTTACATGGTACATAAATTCAAATACAACTTACTAATATAACTGTCGTGTACAATACGACATAAACTGTGAGTTTGAATACAAATATTATCTACTAGATATTATACAAACTCAAAAGGAGTCCTCATTACAACTATTATCACACTATTTCACAGAATAGTGAGGACTACTAATGCTATCCTCTGGACCATTACTCCGTTCCCCGACTCGTCCCCGCTATGTTCTCATTTCCTGAAGAGAACAGTGAAAGAAAGGGTGAGCTCAACTAGCCCAGTAAGAAATATTATGACTAAGATAATGCAGAATAAATTATCATTAGCCTTCAACAAAGTTGTTAAACCGATAAAATACAATAGACAACCCGGTTTAAGCTGCAGTGAATATTTAATCCATTAAAAAAATCAAGTAGAGAATAAAGTCTACTATCTTTTAGGTTTTAAAAGGTTTTCATCAATTTTATATCGACTGAGACTTTTAATAAATAAACCACCACATCTAATCATCCCCGTACCACGATCGAGGATTTTCATCAAATTATCAATGGTCATGACTATACCGAATCACCCCCGTCGTCATAATCATACCAAAAATCCATCCATCGCATTACAGTGCCATCGAGGACTTTAGTCACATCATTTATATCAAGTCATGATTATACCGAATGATCCTCGGTCATAATCATACTAAGTTCATCTACGACGTAAGCCAAAGATAACATAATATAACATGAGGATGATGACAATGACATAATAATTCAATAAAACAAGTTCAAGAATTATTTAATCCATGAATTATTAACGTCAAATTGTCAACATGATCATTGTTTCAGAGAGTAAAATTCAAGAATGATCGGAAGAATATTTCCATGAAAAGATTTGGATGAAACGCAAATATCAAAAAAAAATATTCTACTAATTTCATGGAGTATATAAGTCAAAGTTTTAACTAACTTGGGTATAATAAAGAATGGAATAACAAAAGAAATCACCGTGCATGCGCAGTATTAGCGCATAGAAAGTTATTCCAACATAATAATAATAATAACGGAACCAGTCGGTGAAATTACACAAGCGGGATATTCCAAATGTAGAATAATAAAGATGGAACCGGATCCGGTGTAAAACACACAGATAGGATATTCCAACAGAATGATAAAGAGCGGAACCCGGTCGGTGTAAAACACCTGCGATGTGATGTTCAGCGAGAATAATAAAAAGCGGAACCAGTGTCGGTGTAAAACACATGCATGCAGGATGTTCCAAGCGAGAATAATAGAAGAATGTCACCAAGTATAGGGTAAATCAGCAGACACAAAAGTTATTCCAACAGAATAATAAGCGAATGGAATAACATAAGGATTTCACCAAGTATAGGTATGCTGCGTATCTGAGGTTATGTATAGGGTATGCCACTTTTACAAAAGTTATTCCAATGTAAGAATAATAGTGAATGGAATAATGAAGTTCTCTTCAAGAAGAAAGAATAACACCCTCTACCGTAAAAAGAACTGAATATAGAAGTAGTGAAGTAGCGAGAATACTCTTCTTCTTTCTATAACTTTCTCTCTATAGCTTTCTCTATATAATTCTCTCTCAGAGTTTCAATGAATTCGTAAGAAAATAATGAAGGAATGAGCTTCTATTTATAGGAAAATGGAATGCATAAGAATTAATCCATGAAGCGGTCCAGATTGATTTACTTTAATCTGACGGTCCATATTTAAAGAAAAATCTTTTAAATAAAATATAATATATTCTATTTATATAAAAACATTTTACTATGCAAACACTATGCAATACTACGCAAAAAACACTATGAAAAACACTACGCAACACTACGCATAATAAAATATAATATATTCTATTTATGAATAACTTTAATAAAGTATTCTATTTTATATAAAAGATGTTTACATTTTATTACGTTAATAATCTGAATAAAACAAAACTTCATTATCGCTATAATAATTCATATTATTAATAAACAATAATGGAATCAAACCGAGTGACTTCTCACATAAGCATCAATAATCAATACCGCAAGTGCTACTTACGCAACCACACGTATTACATTATACTTTTACTACCGAGTAGTTCAACGGTAACCACGGTAAAACTTTTCGTAGTTATTTCAATAAAATATTTTTGTCGCTTTCAATCAAATAATAATTACATTGTGGGGTCCACCAATGATTGAAGTTTGTTATTTAATATTCCTCGCTAAACCGAATGTTCCTGACCAATCGAATATAATATAACCACTTGCATACTTTGCAAAATTTATAAATACTACCCACAACTATAATATTATCTTAAATTCACACCATAATATTAAAAAAATTATTTCAACAAAATTTAAATCTTTATTGATAAAATCGGGGTCTCTGATCTCCCTCCTTATGGAATTTTCGCCTTGAAATTAGGGTACGACACGATATGATAAAGAGGTGAGGATACCTTGAATACCTTTATCGTCGAAAACATTAAATTCATTTTTGCAATCCTACCAAAGATATTCATTAACAATTCATCTTTTGCACTACAGGCCAAAGATATACAACTGTAAAACCAATAATACTGAGACTCAGCTTAATAGTATCACAACCATGAATTATCCATGCACTACTGGCTAAGCATGTTCGTGTTTTCAATTACGGTCATGATTATACCGAATAATCCATGGTCATAATCATACCAAGTCTATCAATGCACTACGGCCAAAGATGACTTTTACCACATCCATGAATTAATATTTCATTGCTGAGACTCAGCTCAATAATTAATCCATATCATCGAATCATCCCCGCACTACGTGCCAAGGATATTCATTAGTATTACGACCACGAATTATCCGTACACTACTACCAAAGATAATCGTGTATTCATTAAGTATCACGACCACAAATTATCCATGCACTACTACCAAAGATAATTGTGTATTTATTAATATCACGACCACAAATTATCCATGCACTACTACCAAAGATAATTGTGTATTCATTAAGATCACGACCACAAATTATCCATGCACTACTACCAAAGATAATTGTGTATTCATTATTGTGACGCCCCAAAATAGGTATACATCACCCATTCTCGAGTTGTCAATACATGGTACGAAACAACTACAACTTTATTATTACAACAAGAAAGCTGTGAGTTTAAATACAAATATTATCTTCAGACAATATTTATACTCAAATAAATCCTCATCACATTTATTGATACATTATTTTACAAAAATGGTGAGGACTACTAAACCATCCTTTCTAAAACCTTCATTCCATACCCAGGCTGCACTTCGCTTATATTCTCGCCTCTTGAGAAGAATGGAACAAAAGGAAAAGGGTGAGCTCAACTAGCTCAAGAAAGAATATTATGACTAAGATAATATACAACAAATTATCGTTAGTCTTCAACAGGAAAAATTTAATAGAATACAATAGACAACAAATTTTAAATCAATATTCGCAATGGAAATAATAATTCATTAGAAGAGTTAAGTAGAGAATGCAAACTACTATCTTCTATGTATGAATTTAAAAGTTCATCGCCTATCTTTTATCCCCGTAACAACAATCAATATACATCGGGATCAAATATTCATCTTTGCACCATGTGCCAAAGATATTCATCGATTAGTCATGTTCATTTAAACACTGCTCATCTTTGCACTCTGCAGACCAAAGATATTAATCCTATCGGCCATGTTCATCTCAACACTGCTCATCTTTGCACTCTGAGCCAAAGATATTCTTCAGAAATCATTCATCTTTGCAGACCATGGCCAAAGATATTCAATAATATCATCATTTAAGACCGAGGATGATGAAAAATATTTTTAAAGAAACGAATCCAAATGAAACAAAATGACAAGTATATGGATTCGTACTTTTAAACAATCCGAGTTCAAAAATACTTCATAAATAATCATCTTTGGTGAAAAATTCAAGAATGATCAAAACATGGATACAATCAAAGCTAGTATCCGAATAGATATTTTAGATTTAAAAGAAAAATTTTCATTTTTCTATTGAATAGTCTTGATTCGTGAATGAATAGTCAGTATACGTGAATAGTCAGCAAGACACGTGAATAGTAATCACACCAAAAGATAGAAATTCCACAAAAAACATCTTCACGCGCTTCATGAATAGTACTCGTGAATAAGAACTCGTGAATAAGAACTCATGAATAAGAACTCGTGAATAAGAACTCATGAATAAGTAACCCCGACATGAAAAAGTTCCAAATTTGATAAAACTTCAGATCAACATTTCAAATATGATGATATGAAGAAATAATATCATTACGAAAAAATAATATCCCTTACCTCAAAGAATCAAGATTTTGGAAGGAAAGGTCGAAAAGTGATGATGAATGAAACTTCAGATCGAACAAAGAACTCTCAAAGTATCTAAATACTCACAAAATACGCTCAATAATATATAGAGAGAAAGAGAAACTTTGTTTCGGGTGTGATTTTCAATTCTAACTTAGCCTCTATTTATAGGAAAATGTTAGCCCTACCAAGCAGACTTGACCTCACACCGATGGCTTTTTTACTCGCTACTATTGCCACCCACCACATTTGAAATAAAATTCAGCACATTTCTTCACCAACCACAAGTGGGGCCCACTCAATTCTAGAATTTTCCACCAAAATCAATTATAACCCTACTTTCCTAATCAAACACCTCTTAAAATTTATAACAAATCATTCGTTCATTTTTAATCGGTTCAAAATTTGTGGACATATACTCAACTTATATATGTATAACATATCCAAAAATTACAACGATCCAACGGTCGGATTAAATATTATAACTCACACAATAAAGCTATAATAACACCGATTTGATCTTTTAATGCCTCCAATCCGACAAAATACAAATAAAACATCTCAGCATTAATTCCTTCATTAATAACCACATAAATAAATCCATCATTTATATTCATATAAAATAAATATTTCTTATCATATGAATCAATAATTAATTATTCACAAATAATATTACGTAATCACAATTATAACAACCAGTAGTTCCTCAGGAAGAAGGGCTTTCCAATAAGGATCTCTCCTTCTTGGCGCGCCGCAATTAGGTGACCAAACCTCTCCTTGGACAGAACTTTCTAGACATTGCCAATAATGTTATCTAATAATATTATTCAAATAATATGAATTATTGATTTGATAATGGGAAATACTGTGAAGTGACAATTATTGAACAACAATAATATAAAATATCAACGCAAAGAATTATTGAATCAATAAAATAAAATATTGAACAAGAATTCATCGTGAAAATTATTGAGTAGTGCCATCTTACGCATTTAATCAATAATTCAACAATATTGTAATACCGCTGGTGCTTTCTTTGAAACCACGCCAGACATCGTGATTTTAACCACCGGGTATTCCAATGCCTTAATTCAGAATAACTACGCCGTTATTTATAACCACCCAAACTTTGTCGTTTTCCTCATCCAATCGCTTTCAAGTTATGGGGCCCACACATGGTCGCTACCGCCGCATTTAATATTCCCGATAAGACGAATATTCCACGACCAAACGAATATTCCCGACAAAAATGAATATTTTATAACCACTTGCTTATTTTGAAATATTTGCGTATTTAACCCTTAACTATCCACATTAATCAAATCAACCCTTACTATTTCAAAATAATAAATAAAGGAAATTCCTTTTATTTAAAAAAATTTTGGGGTCTTACAACCTTCCTCCTTATGAAATTTCGTCCTCGAAATTGACGACGACGACACTGGTGTTTCAAAAGGTGAGGATACCTCGCTTTCATTTCCGCTTTCCAATTCCTGTGTCATTTCCTCTATAAAGCATGATTCCTCCACAAAACTTTAACTTGTGGTATGACCTTTTTTGGCGTAGGGACATGCTCCTTCCTATCCAAGATCTTGATAGGTACCTCCTCATACACGTTAAGTCTTGGCTATCTCGTCCTGGTTCTAACTCAATAACGTGGTTCGGGTCTTTCACATATTTACGAAGTACGGATATGTGAAACACATTATGAACACGAGACATACCTTGAGGTAACGCAAGTCTATAAAGCTACATTTCCTACTCGATCAAGAATTTGAAATGGACCAATAAATCGTGGATTGAGCTTTCCTCTCTTCCCAAATCTTGTAACTCCCTTCCATGGAGCAACTCGCAACAATACATGATCCCTCACATTAAATTCCACGTCCTTTCGATGAAGATCCGCATAACTCTTTTTGTCGATCTTGTCTTGCCGCTTTGTATACGTTGTCGAATCATTTGGATCTTTTCGGTGAGTCATAATACGTATTAACTCCTCGGGTCCCAATAATGTTGCTTCACCCACCTCATCCCAACATATTGGAGAACGACATTTTCGCCCATATAATGCTTGAATGGAGCCACACCTATACTTGCTCGATAATCGTTGTTGTAGGAGAATTCCACCAATGGTAAATACTTATCCCAACCGCCTTGAAGTCAGGACATGAGTCTTAATAAATCTTCAAGAGTTTGAATAGTCCTCTCGATTGTCCAATCCGGTTGGGGATGGTATGCGAACTAAATCGCAAACGTGCCCATAGCTTTTTGCAAGCTAACCCAAAATCTTGAAGTGAATCTTGGGTCACGATCCAAACTATGGATACAGCATGCCATGCAACCCCACGATCTCATTTACGCACATACTAAGCAAGACGTTCAAGGAATAAGTCTCCGTATCGGCAAGAAATGAGCAGACTTGGTTAATCTATCAACAATAACCCAAATAGCATTGATGCCTTGAGAAACCGTAGGAAGACCGAACTTGAAATCCATGGTAATGTGTTCCCACTTCCATTCCAGAATCTCAAGTGGTTGCAACGGACCCTTAGGTACTAGAGATGTCTCGCCTTTACACGTTAAGCAAGTTAAACACATCGAGATAAACTTTGCAATCTCTCTCTTCATATTATTCCACCAAAATGTATGTCAAGATCACGATACATTTTAGTACTTCGAGGATGGATTGCAAATGGTGTATTGTGTGCCTCCATCATAATCTTGTACTTCAAATCGTAGTCGTTAGAACACAAAGTCTAGAGTGGACTCAAGTATTCCTTCTTCATCAATTCTCGCCCTAATAGCTCCTTCTTGTACTTTCTTCTTACATACGTATCGGCCAAGATTCGGTGGCTTCGAGCAACCTTAACTTTTTCTATTAAAGTTGGCTCTACGTATACTTGACATCATCGCACTCGTTCCTCAAGATATGATCTTCTACTCAACGCGTCTACTACCACGCTCGCTTTACCGGGATGGTATGAATAGTGTGGTCGTAGTCTTTCAATAGCTCGAGCCAACGTCACGCCGACAGATGTTGAGTTCTTTTGAGTGAAGAAATATTTAAGGCTTTTATGATCCGAATATATCTCCACTTTCTCCCCATATAGATAGTGCCTCCATATCTTTAATACAAAACGATCGGGCCGCTAACTCTAGATCACGAGTAGGATAATTCCTCTCATACTCTTTAAGTTGTCGCGAGGCATAAGCTATGACTTTCCCACGTTGCATGAGAACACATCCTAACCCTTTGCTCAAGCATCGTCAGAGATAACAAATCCATCCGAACCAGATGGTATTGTTAGTAAACAGTCTTAGAAATAAGTCTCCTCTTAAGCTCTTGGAAACTTTTCTCGCATTCTTCGCTCCAAACGAATTTTGTATCCTTCCGAAGTTATTTGAGTTAATGGAGTAGCGATTCGAAAACCCTTCCACGAATCTCCGATAATAACCAATTTAAGCCCAAAAGCTACGACTTCAATCACCGACTTGGTTGCTCCTAACTTCAGATTGCTTCAATCTTCACGGATCAACAGATACTCCATGTTTTGACACCACATGCCCAAGAAAGGCTACTTCCTCAAGCCGTAACTCGCATTTCTTCAATTTGGCATATAGTTGGTTTTCGCGAAGCCTTCGAGTACCAAACTTCAAATGGTGCTCATGATCTTCACGACTTTTGGAATATATAAGGATGTCATCAATAAAGACAACAACGAACCGATCCAAATATTCCTTGAATACTCGGTTCATCATATCCATGAAAGTCGCAGGAGCATTAGTTAGTCCAAAAGACATGACTAAGAATTCATAATGCCCATACCGAAGTTTCAAGGCGGTCTTTGAATATCCTCGCTTTTAATCTTCGGTGATGATATCGAGTAATCGAAGATCGATTTTGAAAAGAATTGTGCCTTGAATTGGTCAAACAAGTCATCAATACGAGGTGAGGATACCTATTCTTGATGGTGACATGGTTCAATTCTCGATAGTCAATACAAAGTCGCGATACTCCCGCTCTTTCTTCTTTACAAATAAAACAGGAGCACCCCAAGGAGATGTACTAGATCGAATGAAACCAATGTCCAACAATTCTCGTAGTTGGACCTTTAACTCCTGAAGTTTAATAGAGCCATTCGATATGGGGTTTTAGAAATGGGCTTTGTATCAGTTCAAGATCAATAAAGAATTCAACTTCACGTTCGGGGTAGAAGGGAAGTTCTTCAGGAAATACGTCAGGAAAGTCAATAACAACAGGAATATTATTCAAATTTGACGTGTCTTTATTCAAATCCATAACATGGACTAAGAAAGCTTGACATCCATTTTTCAATAAACGAATAGCTTTATGATTAGATATGATAGTGATTGATTTTAATGGTTTAGTTGCTTGAATTCGTACAACAGGTTGGTTAGGAATATGAAAACTAACAACCTTACAAAAGCAATCAATTTGGCATGATGAGTAGTTAACCTTAAAATCACATCAAAAGCAAATATCTCTATAGAAATAAGGTTAACAGGTAATGTGATAGTGCCAACCTGAATCAAACAAGATTTCTAAACAACAGATGTAATGAAAGTTTCTCCTAACGGATTCTCCATAAATAGGTCAAAGTCTAATTTCTCCGTAGTCAAGTTCAAACGTTGAAAGCAAGCAAGAGAGATAAAAGAATGGGTAGAACCAGATTCAAGTAAGGTATAAACTTCGCAAGAATTTATAATTAACTAACCTGCATAGCTAACCGTCGGGTTCCTCGCATTTTGACATGTCACGACAAACGCTCTTCCAAGAACCGTTGACTTTGATTTTTTCGGGACATCCTTTTGAGTCACCATTCACGCTGGATCTGGGTTTCGATATCGCATAATCTCGAGCGATATGTTCTTCTTTTCCACAATTATAGCATACCTTGGAAGGCTTTGAACAGTTTGACCTTATATGTCCCTCCTCTCCACATCTCGTAGATCTAACTCGGCGATCGTTCTCTTCCCTAGAATTTGTTGATAGTCTTACGATGTTGTTTGCCGACGCCTTCCCATCATCGTTAAATCTTCTCTCTTTTAGATTGGACATCTCTTTCCATAATATCAACGCGTCGCATGCGCTTTTTTACCCACGCATCACTCATTCTCACTGTTTCGCTTATTTCTTCTTTCATTTCGATTCACTTTATCATCTTATACTCGCCAAAGAGTGCTTCTGTTCAAGCATCACGATCGGGTAACACAAGCTTGAATCGTTGCAGATCCTTTTGCTCCACGATCGCCGCAATTCTTTAGCCCGCTTTCGCTTCTTAACTCATGAATACGATTTTGCAATTCTATATTTCGATCATAAAATACCTCTAATAAACTCTCTTCGTGTACCTCTTCTTCCTCTTCTTCCTCACTCTCGGTTGTCACCTCTGCGATTATCTCGTGCAACTATCAATTCTTCACTCACCACAATGGATATCTCTAATTCTTCTTCACCGACATCACATTATCCTGTCGATTAGAGGTATCTCCACGATCTCATTCACTCCATTGTTAACGTTCTCGCAGCCCATTCTAAAAACTATCATAAAACAAGGGTTAATTAAATAAATTAACAAATCACATAATACCCTATAATATGACCAACCAACAAATAAGCTTAGGTAGGACACACTAGCGAAGGATTTACTCGCCTCTCCCTCCTAGTTTTATTCCCCGATCTCCTTGGAGATCACATCCCTAAGCTCGATACCAACCGTGATGCCCCCAAAATAGGTATACATCACCCATTCGAAAGTTGTCAATACATGGCATACGTAAACAACTACAACTTTATTATTACAACAAGAAAGCGTGAGTTTAAATACAAATATTATCTTCAGTACAATATTTATACTCAAATAAATCCTCATCACATTTATTGATACATTATTTTACAAAATGGTGAGGACTACTAAACCATCCTTTCTAAAACCTTCATTCCATACCCCGAAGCTGCACTCGCTATATTCTCGCCTCCTGAGAAGAATGGAACAAAAAGGAAAAGGGTGAGCTCAACTAGCTCAGTAAAGAATATTATGACTAAGATAATATACAACAAATTATCGTTAGTCTTCAACAGGGAAAAATTTAATAGAATACAATAGACAACAAATTTTAAATCAATATTCGCAATGAAATAATAATTCATTAGAAGAGTTAAGTAGAGAATGCAAACTACTATCTTCTATGTATGAATTTAAAAGTTCATCGTCTATCTTTTATCCCTGTAACAACAATCAATATACATCTGGGATCAAATATTCATCTTTGCACTACAGGCCAAAGATATTCATCAGTTGGTCATGTTCATTTAAACACCTGTTCATCTTTGCACTACAGCCAAAGATATTAATCAGTCGGTCATGTTCATCTCAACACCTGTTCATCTTTGCACTACAGGCCAAAGATATTCTTCAGAAATCATTCATCTTGCACTACAAAGCCAAAGATATTCAATAATATCATCATTTAAGACCGAGGATGATGAAAATATTTTTAAAGAAACGAATCCGGTGAAACAAAATGACAAGTATATGGATTCGCACTTTTAAACAATCCGAGTTCAAAATACTTCATAAATAATCATACTTTGGTGAAAAATTCAAGAATGATCAAAACATGGATACAATCAAAGCTAGTATCTAGAATAGATATTTTTATTTAAAAGAAAAATTTTCATTTTTAATTGAATAATCTTGCCGATTCGTGAATAAGGTCAGATACGTGAATAAGGCCGACACGTGAATAGTAACTCTACACCAAAAGATAGAAATTCCACAAAAACATCTTCACGCTTCATTAATAGTACTCGTGAATAAGAATCGTGAATAGTAACTCATGAATAGTAACTCGTGAATAAGAACTCATGAATAAAGTAACCCGACATGAAAAAGTTCCAAATTTGATAAAACTTCAGATCAACATTTCAAAGATAATGATATCAAGAAATAATATCATTACGAAAAAATAATATCCCTTACCTCAAAGAATCGATTGCCGGAAGGAAAGGTCGAAAGTGATGATGAATGAAACTCAGTCTCAAACAAAGAACTCTCAAAGTATCTAAATACTCACAAAATACGCTCAATAATATAGAGAAAGAGAAAACTTTGTTTTCGGTGTGATTTTCAATTCTAACTTAGCCCTCTATTTATAGGAAAATGTTAGCCGTACCAAGCAGACTTGACCTGCTACACGATGGCTTTACTCGCTACTATTGCCACCCACCACATTTGAAATAAAATTCAGCACATTTCTTCACCAACCACAAGTGGGGCCCACTCAATTCTAGAATTTTCCACCAAAATCAATTATAACCCTACTTTCCTAATCAAACACCTCTTAAAATTTATAACAAATCATTCGCTCATTTTAACGGTTCAAAATTTGTGGACATATACTCAACTTATATATGTATAATATATCCAAAAATTACAACGATCCAACGGTCGGATTAAATATTATAACTCACACAATAAAGCTATAATAACACCGATTTGATCTTTTAATGCCTCCAATCCAACAAAATACAAATAAAACATCTCAAAGATTAATTCCTTCATTAATAACCACATAAATAAATCCATCATTTATATTCATATAAAATAAATATTTCTTATCATATGAATCAATAATTAATTATTCACAAATAATATTACGTAATCACAATTATGAACCAACCAGTAGTTCCAGAAAGAAGGGGCTTCCAATAAGGATCTCTCCTTCTTGTGGCGCGCAATTAGGTGACCAAACCTCTCCTTGTATGTAACTTTCTAGACATTGCCAATAATGTTATCTAATAATATTATTCAAATAATATGAATTATTGATCCGATAATGGGAAATATCAGGTGCGTTGACAATTATTGAACAACAATAATATAAAATATCAACGCAAAGAATTATTGAATCAATAAAATAAAATATTGAGCAAGAATTCATCTGTGTGAAAATTATTGAGTAGTGCCATCTTACGTACGAATCAATAATTCAACAATCTTTGTCAATACCGTGTGCTTCGCAATGAAACCACGCCAGACATCAGATTTTAACCACCGGGTATTCCAATGGTCTTAAGCAGTAACAACTACGCCGTTATTTATAACCACCCAAACTTTGTGCGTTTTCCTCATCCAATCGCTTTCAGTTATGGGCCCACACATGGGCTGCTACGTCGCATTTAATATTCCCACAAAGATTTAATATTCCACGACTAAACGAATATTCCCCGACAAAAATGAATATTTTATAACCACTTGCTTATTTTGAAATATTTGCGTATTTAACCCTTAACTATCCACATTAATCAAATCAACCCTTACTATTTCAAAATAATAAATAAAGGAAATTCCTTTTTATTTAAAAAATTTTGGGGTCTTACAATTAAGTATTACGACCACAAATTATCCATGCACTACTGACAAAGATAATTGTGTATTCATTAGTATCACGACCACAAATTATCCATACTACTGACCAAAGATAATTGTGTATTCATTAAGTATCACGACCACAAATTATCCATACACTACTACCAAAGATAATTGTGTATTCATTAGTATCACGACCACAAATTATCCATGCACTACTACCAAAGATAATTGTGTATTCATTAGTATCACGACCACAAATTATCCATGCACTACTACCAAAGATAATTGTGTATTCATTAGTATCACGACCACAAATTATCCATGCACTACTACCAAAGATAATTGTGTATTCATTAGTATCACGACCACAAATTATCCATGCATTACTACCAAAGATAATTGTGTTTTCAATTACGGTTATGATTATACCGAACAATCCCTCGGTCATAATCATACCAAGTCCATCTACGCACTACAGCCACGAGATGACTTTCAACATAATATAAGCGTGATGATAATGATATAAAGAATCAATCAAATGAGATAAAGGATAAATATTAAACATTTATAATATAATTTATCCAGATTCAAGAATATCCCCATGTTATCAATCACTTAATAATCTCATAATCTAATAACATTAATATTATAATAATATTTTAATCACTTCTTAAATTTATAAACAATTTATCTCAATTGTTTTACGCTTTTACCATATAATGCATTTAATCATTCAAAAATGCCATACTCATAAAATATCATCACCAATTATCAAATCCTCATCAAAAATATGCATATATTCTATATAGGATTCTCTAGCCATAAAATCCTATTTTCAACTTTGTTACTTTCACATAACATATTTAACTCATATGTTCAGTAATTAAACTATTTTCATGAAAAATACCAAATTAGTCCCAAAAATATTTCTTTTCTGGGATTTAGCATAATATAGTCCCATAATGAAAATATATTTTTCTTGGAATTTTAAAATTCATTTACTATTTTTCAAAAATCAATTTCTAATTAATTCTTAAGAAATTAGCTACCTCAAGTTTAACTCCAAAATTCCCAAATCTTGGCAGGATCTTACACATGTTAACGTGAGCTTCTAGTTTAAATTTCATGGTCATCTTGAGTTATAGAACTCCGGTTATAGCGTTTTTAAATGGGAAAACCTAAATATTGAAATAGTCATAACTTGCTCATTTTAAGTCAGAATGAGCTCATTTTTGGACAGGAGGTACTTTATACCATATACTTTCATGTCCCCAAAACCCAGAATTTTTCTCATAATTTAAGTGGCCGAAACAGTCCCTTAAAGTTTCTGGGCAGTAGCATTTTCAAAATTTACAGCTTTGGCCTCCTTTGCTAAAATCAGTCCACACAAAAATCCACAACACCTTTTCCAGTAATTCCACTTGGATTAGTTAGGTAACTCGTAGATCTAACTCTAGGACTTGACCACATTCAAAAATTCAAAATATAATAAGAGATATGGTCAATTGAATTTCATGTTACGTTTTTCACCAAAATCTGATTTTCAACTCTTTGTGATTTCTAAGAAACTTTCATGTTTTTACATACTAACCAACATAACTCATCATAAAACTTACTAATACCACGAATACCCATGATTTTCATTATTCCAATGCTTTTATTATGACCACGTAAACTGTTCATTTTAGTTGAAGAAATATTTGAGGGTTTAAGAAATGGGTTTTGTACTGGGGTCAATACAAAATTCGATTTCACGCTCTAAGTAGGCTAAGAAGTCTTCAAGAATACGCCAGGAAATTTATTAATAATAGAAATATCATTCAATACTGTGACTCTTATCCAAGACTTGGATAGTACGTCACATTGATACCAACTGTGACTTCTATCCCTTAACCTAGATAGTACCTCACAATGATACCTATAACCTTGCCATCTTCATTCACGATGTCGCCTACAAAAAGTCTGGCTTCGGTGCATTCCACACAAGGAAGTCAACAATGAAAGGTTCGGGGCTCTTTACTTATGGCTTGATATAATGTTGATTAACTTTAGGGTTTGGTTACTTTGAATTCAGTATAACAAAGTTGGTATAAATATAAAAGCTAACAACCTTACTTAAAAGAATAATGAGTAGTTAATCAATCATTTTCGAAAATTACCTCAAAGGCAAGTATTTTCAAAGAGACAATATCGACAAAGTAACGTGAAAGTGTTTATTTGAAACAACAAGATTAATAAACAATGGAGGTAACGAAGGTTCCTACTAACGAAGTTTCAACCAATAAGTCAAAGTTTAACTTCTTCGGAATCAAATTTAAACGTTGAACACAACTAGGTGAAATAAAAGAGTGGGTAGAACTTGTATTGAATAAAGTATAGACTTCGCATTAATTTATAATTAACTTACCCGTAATAACTTCGTTCGGATTTCTCGACAAACGCTCTCGCTTAAATTATCGAGTTTGACTTTACTATAGGGTACATTCCACCCTTAAGTGCTTTTTCACATTCCTGATCCATGATTTGAATCATTATTCTCCGATCCATATCGAATTCGGGTTGACCGCTATGCATGTGGTAATTACGAATTGATGTTGGGTTCTCCCAATTCTTTGTCAAAAAGCAAAGTCCATTTCATCTATTTTGGCTTTATTGGATCGGACGTCTTTTTACACTATCTAACGCGCTACATGCGGCTTTTACCCATGCATCGCTCTATTCTCCTTTGTTCAGTTGTTTCTTCTTTCAACTTATCATTGATTTTTAAATTCTCAGATTCCAACTTTAATATCTTACACCCTGCCAAAGCGTGATTTTGTTCGAGCATCACATATCGGGTAACCCAATTTTGAATTGTTGTATCCCTTTGTTTCACGACCGTTTGCCGATTCTTCAACTCGTTCTTCTAGCTCACGAACACGATTTTGTAATTCTAAGTTTTGATCATAAATTTCTTCTAACCAATTCTCCTCAGTTCCTCTTCTTCCTCTTCTTCCTCACTTTCACCGCTACCTCGCAACTAGCTCAAGGTGCAACAATTAGTTCTTCATTCACTACGTGGATATCTCTAATTTGTTCTTCGTCCGATAATCGCATTAACTCGATTAGTGATTAAAGGTGTCATGGCGCCACATTCACTCCATTGTGAATATTTTCATTTGCCATTTCCAAACACCGCCACAACACAAGGGTTAATTAATATATCAAATATTATCCCTATACTCGACCGACCAATTAAATACCAAATAAACTTAGGTAGGTCATACTAGCGAAGAAATTTTCCGTCTCTCCTCCTAGTTCTTATCTCACATCTTAGCCAGGATCATATCCCTAAGCTCGATACCAACCGTGACGCCCCCAAAATTAGGTATACGCCACCCATCTTGGGTCGCCACTTACATGGTACATAAATTCAAATACAACTTACTAATATAACTGTCAGGTACAATACGACATAAAGCGTGAGTTTGAATACAAATATTATCTACTAGATATTATACAAACTCAAAAGGAGTCCTCATTACAACTATTATCACACTATTTCACGAATAGTGAGGACTACTAATGCTATCCTCTCGGACCATTACTCCGTTCCCGACTCGTCCCAAATTATGTTCTCATTTCACGAAGAGAAACGGTGAAAGAAAGGGTGAGCTCAACTAGCCCAAAGAAGAAATATTATGACTAAGATAATGCGTAATAAATTATCATTAGCCTTGTGATGTTAAACCGATAAAATACAATATAAACCACGGTTTAGCTGCAATGAATATGCAATCCATTAAAAAAAATCAAGTAGAGAATAAAGTCTACTATCTTTTAGGTTTTAAAAAGGTTTTCATCAATTTTTATCATTTGAGACTCAATTTTAATAAATAAACCACCACATCTAATCATCCCTCGTACCACGATCAAGGATTTTCATCAAATTATCAATGGTCATGACTATACCGAATCACCGGTCATAATCATACCAAAAACTATCCATCATCGCATTACATGTGCCAATCGAGGACTTTAGTCACATCATTTATATCAAGTCATGATTATACCGAATGATCCCACGGTCATAATCATACTAAGTTCATCTATGCACGTAAGCCAAAGATAACATAATATAACATGAGGATGATGACAATGACATAATAATTCAATAAAACAAGTTCAAGAATTATTTAATCCATGAATTATTAACGTCCAAATTGTCAACACGATCTCGTTTTCGTGAGAGTAAAATTCAAGAATGATCGGAAGAATATTTCCATGAAAAGATATTGGATGAAACGCAAATATCAAGGATATTCTACTAATTTCATGGAGTATATAAGTCAAAGTTTTAACCAATTTGGGTATAATAAAGAATGGAATAACAAAAGAAATCACCACGCATGGGTACTTCAGCATGACAAAGTTATTCCAACATAATAATAATAACGGAACCGGTCGGGTGAAATTCACACCGACGAGGATATTCCAATGTAATAATAAAGATGGAACCGAATCCGTGTAAAACACAGATAGGATATTCCAAATGAATGATAAAGAGCGGAACCAGTCCGGTGTAAAACACATGAGCAGGATGTTCCAGCAGAGAATAATAAAAAGCGGAACCAGTCGGGTGTAAAACACATGACAGGATGTTCCAATGTAATAATAGAAGAATGTCACCAAGTATAGGTAAATAGCACAGCATACAGAGTTATTCCAATGTAATAATAAGCAATGGAATAACATAAGGATTTCACCAAGTATAGGTATGCCGCGTATACAAAGTTATGTATAGGGTATGCCACTTTTTACAAAAGTTATTCCAATGTAATAATAGTGAATGGAATAATGAAGTTCTCTTCAAGAAGAAAGAATAACACCCCTTACCGTAAAAAGAACTGAATATAGAAGTAGTGAAGTAGCAGAATACTCTTCTTCTTTCTATAACTTTTCTCTATAGCTTCTCTCTATAATTTCTCTCTCTGAGTTTCAATGAATTCGTAAAAAAATAATGAAGGAATGAGCTTCATTTATAGGAAAATAGAATCGCATAAGAATTAATCCATGAACGGTCAGTATTGATTTACTTTAATCGACGGTCCATATTTAAAGAAAAATCTTTTAAATAAAATATAATATATTCTATTTATATAAAACATTTTACTATGCAAACACTATGCAATACTACGAAAAACACTACGCAAAACACTACGCAACACTATGCATAATAAAATATAATATATTCTATTTATGTAATAACTTTAATAAAGTATTCTATTTTATATAAAAGATGTTTCATTTTATTACGTTAATAATACTGAATAAAACAAAACGTCATTATCACTATAATAATTCATATTATTAATCGACAATAATGGAATCAAACCGAGTGACTTCTCACATAAAGATCGATAATCAATCAATGGTGTCTGCTTTATGCAACCACACGTATCGACATCGCTTTTTACTACCGAAGTAGTTCAACAAGAACTACCAGTAAAACTTCCGCCGTTATTTCAATAAAATATTTTTGTCGCTTTCTCGATCAAATAATAATTACATTGTGTGGTCCACCAATGATTGAAATTTGTTGTACGAATATTCCTCGCTAAACCTAATATTCCCACACCAATCGAAATATAATATAACCACTTGCATACTTTGCAAAATTTATAAATACTACCCACAACTATAATATTATCTTAAATTCACACCATAATATTAAAAAATTATTTCAACAAAATTTAAATCTTTATTGATAAAATGGGGTCTCACAATAATAATTTCCATCGAATATTTATTTTATTCCATAAACATCTCAATTAAAATATTTAATTTATTTTATAAATATTTTAATAATAATTTTCATCGAATATTTATTTTATTCCATAAATATCTCAATTAAAATATTTAATTTATTTTATAAATATTTTAATAATAATTTTCATCAAATATTTATTTTATTCCATAAATATCTCAATTAAAATATTTAATTTATTTTATAAATATTTTAATAATAATTTTCATCGAATATTTATTATTATTTTTTATTTATTTATTTATTTATTTATTTATTATTTTTTTTTTGATCGCTGTATGGTAATGTAGTTTAGTAGCACGCCACGAAGTGGGTTACCTGAGCTCATTTTCTGCGAGTTCTGCGATTCTCATAATCGTAGTTCATGAACATAACAAGGCCAAATTAGGCAAAAATCAATCACACGTAAAATTATACATGAATATGACCATAACTTTCAATTAGTTATTTTTACACTAATTTAGACTTACCCAATCATTGTAATACATATATAATCATTACTTAACCCATCTAAGCATGATTTTTATCAAGTTATAACACATAATTTGCAAAATCAACACATTTACTTCCATTTCGTTTCTTGATGTTCTCAAGGTTTTGAAAATAAAAAGAATAAAAATTATCACTACTGGATTCGTTATAACACAAGAATCCGTTTATTTAAACTTTGGTCTCTTCAGTATCAACACGCATAACAACATACGAATGTAAAATTTAGGGATAATATCGTTCAATACATGAAATATCACGTATAAGGCCATATGGCCAAAACCCAAACTCAGAATTTTGAAATAGCAATTCATAGTATTATTAAACCGATGACATGATAATTCACATAATATATATATAATCAAATACGATTTGATATATCTTAACCCATATATAAACTCGTAATCAAACCCTTTTTCAATTACGTAGATTTTACAAAATATATGAAAGCCATTTTTATAAAAACTAAACGACGTAACTTTAAAATTTGGGAAGAAGGATTACCCTTGAATACTCGCTTAGATTACACAGGTGACAACAATTCCCAATTTCTCACATTTTTCACCTTTAATCACAAGATTCGCAATCTCTCTCAAAGTTCTCAAACTCTCTCCGCCTCGCCTTTTCCGGACTTAGAATAATAATAATAATAGAAGACGTAATATAATGAGAGGAGAAGAGAATCGATGCAAGCGTAATGGTCGATTAACCCAAACATGGGTAAGCGATCCAACCACTACTAGGGCCTTGTTTGGCAACCCTTAATTGATTCAAAGTCATTTAATTTAATAAAGCTTTATCATATAGTTTGAAAATGTCACACTCCTTATAAAATAAATCCAATATTTTATTTAATATATTTTAAATAAAATATAATAATTTCTCATAAATTCACATAGTCACATAAATAATTTTCTCATTAATAAATAATGTCAAATTATTAATTCTCTAATTAATAATTAAATTAATTAAAATACCAATATGCTTTTTAAATATTTCTTTTAATACAATAAGCTCACATAATCACATACTTTGATAATAAAAAACTCTACATTAATTTAATAAGTGTAACACATGTAATTAAATTAATCTACCACAATGCGTCAATTAATTATTTAATCTAATAATTAAATCATCGAAAAATATTTATTTAATTCAATAAATATTAAAATTAATTACAAAATTCTCGTTCATCACATCTTTCCCCTTAAAAGGATTCATCCCCGTAATCACGACTCAATAAATTCGACCGATTACATTCTCCCCCTTACAAAGATTACATCCCCGAGAACCGGTTTTATATAATTAAGTAAATAAATGAGGGTAATTCTTCATCATATTCTCTTCGAGTTCCCACGTAGTAAGCCGTTAGCGTTGTGGTTCCTCCAAATTACCTTAATGTAAGGTATAACTTTATTTCGAGAACTTGTTCTTTTTCGATTGACATAATTGGATGTAAATTTCTTCGTAAGATAAGTCTTTCTCAAAATGTAGGGTTCATATTCAATTGCGATGCTTGTAATCGACCTTGTAGGGTCGTAATACGTAAACATGGAAGTCGTTGTGGACATTCTCGAGTCTTTGGAGGTAAAGGCTACCTCGTGCATTTAACTTCTCCGATTCTTCTCAAGACATCAAAGGGTCCAATGAATCTTGGGCTCAATTTCCCTTTCTTTTCGAACCTGATCTTCCCCTTCCAGGGAGAGACCTTCAAGAAAACATAACTACCTGATTCAAACTCGATATTTTTACGATGTGGATCAACAGATTTCTTCTATCGATCTTGCCGCCGCTACCAATCGTGTGCTCGGATCACTTTGACTATTTGTCAGTCTCATTGCATGCAATTTCGCCCTAGCAATTGTTTTTCACCAACTTCATCCCAATAAAGCGAGTTCGTGACACTGGCCGATAACGCTTCGTAAGTGGCAAGATGCCTATACTAAGCGTGGTAGCTGTTGTTGAACTTAGAACTCTACTAATGGTAGGTGATCATCCTAATTTCCTTTAAAGTCCATCACACGTGCTCTTAACATATCTTCTAATGTCTCGAATCATTCTCTCACTCGTCTCAAATCTGTTTGAGAGTGGTAAGTCAGATTTCATTCGCAATTATGCATCCACGCATTCTCAAGACGTTTTAGAAATTTGGCGTGAAGTGCGGATCCCTATCTGAAATAATTGATATCTGGAACTCCGTGCCTCGAAACAATCTCTTTTACGTATAGCCTGCTTAACCGATCTAAGTTGAATCTTATTTTGATCGGAAGGAAGTGTGCAGATTTCGTCCATTAACGATAACCCATATCTGCGTCGTAGCCTTTCGAAGTCGTCGGAAGGCCAACCACGAAGTCGGTTGTAATATGTTCCCATTTCCACTCTGGGATCTCTAACGGTTGTAGCAATCCACTCGGTCTCTGATGTTCCGCTTTCACTTTTTGACAGGTTAGACACTTGGCAACACATTCTGCAACATCACGCTTCAAATTCGGCCACCGTAAATGTTGTTCAAGATCTTGGTACATCTTGGTACTACCAGGTGAATCGAATATCGTGAACTATGAGCCTCGCTTAAAATATCTTTCTTAATCTCTCGAATCAAGCGGTACCCAAATTCTATTATCAAATCTCATTATTCCTTCTTTATCCATCTTAAATCTTGGTTGGTTCCTTCAGATATCTTCTTTGTCACATTTTTAAATTCTTCGTCCTCAAGCTGAGCCTCCTTAACTTTATCCAGTAGGGTTATACCAGATTGTATCTGAAATATTTTCTCATCAATCTCTATAGGATACTTCACTTCCAATTCCAGTTTCTCCATTTCGCAATTAACTTTCGTCACCGGCAATCAACATCATCAACTTCTCCCCGACCCTTTCTACTTAAGGCATCTAAGGCGACATTCGCTTTACCCGGATGGTATAAAATCTCACATCGTAGTCCTTAATTAACTCCAACCACCTTCTTCGATGCATATTCAAGTCCTTCTCTGCGTGAAAATATATTTTGAGACTCTTTATGGTCCGTATATATTTCACACTTCTCCCCGTAGAGATAGTGCTCCAAATTTTCAAAGCAAAAACAACTGCAATTTAACTCCAAGTCGTGGGTCTGGATATCCCTTCTCGTAATCATTCAATTCGTCGTGATGCATACATGAATGATGATTTTCCGTTTTGCATCAACACACGACCAAGTCCTTTATGCGATGCATCACTATAAACAACAAAATTTCTGTATCATCAGGAAGAGATAACACGGGGCCGTACTCAACCTCTTCTTCTATTCTTGAAAACTTTCTCACACTTATCCGTCAAACAAATTTCACGACTTTTGAGTTAAATTCATTAACGGAGTTGCGATCTTCGAAAAGTCTTGTATGATGAACCTTCTATAATATCTTGCCAATCCAAGAAAACTTCAGACTTACGATGGCGTCCCTGGCTGATCCCGATTAATCACGGCTTCGACTTTGGATGGATCTACCGAAATTTCGTTTTTATCGATCACGTGCCCAAGAATTTGCACTCGTTCAATCCAAAATTCGCATTTCAAAAACTTGGCATACAACTTTTCCCTTCTCAATACTTCCAACGTTAATCTCAAATGCTCTTCGTGTTCTTCTTTGGTTTTCGAATAGACCAAAATGTCATCTATAAATACCACTACGAACTTGTCCAAAAATGGCTTGAACACACCATTCATTAGTCCCATAAATGCTGCAGGAGCATTCGTAAGACCAAACGACATTACTAAAAATTCGTAGTGACCGTATCGTGTTCTGAACACAGTCTTTGGTACATCCTCGGCTTTCACCTTCAATTGATGATAACCGCTTCTCAAGTCTATCTTGGAAAAGTATCTCGCTCCCTTCAATTAATCAAACAGGTCGTCGATCCTCGGTAATGGATATCTGTTCTTAATCGTGACCTTATTCAGTTCTCTGTAGTCAATGCAGAGTCGCATCGATCCATCCTTCTTTTTCACAAACAACACCGGCGCTCCCCACGGCGATACGCTCGGTTGAATGTACTTCTTGTCTAACAATTCTTGTAGTTGTACCATTAATTCCTTCATCTCATTGGTGCCATTCGGTATGGTGCCTTCGATATTGGGAGCGAGTTTGAGCGCCAAATCGACACGAAATCTACCTCTCTATCGGTGGAAGTCCCGGTAAATCGATGCGGAAATACGTCGATCGAAGTCCCTTACAATCGGTATTTCTTCTACCTTCGGATTCTCTTTTCGATTCGTCGACTCATGTAAGCTAAGTATCCTACACAAACCTTGTCTTAACAACTTCGCGGCTGCATCATCGCCAGACAACTCAACATTTCAGCGACTTTGCTACCATAAAACACAACCTTTGATGGAGTCATAAGGTTAATACGCTTCTTTTGGCAATCAATTACAGCCCCGTAATTGAATAACCAGTCCATTACCAAAATAAAGTTAAATTCCCCAAGTCGAATAGGGATAAGATCTACGTTCATGATATTACCCTTAATATCCACTCTACAGTTCTTAAACACGTACTTAACAGGAATTATCTCCCTATTCGCAATTTATATATTCATGGGATATTCCAACTCATCCATAAGTAAATCTAAACTATTAGCAAAGTCTTCGGATATAAAAGAACAAGTAGCACCCGAATCAAATAAAACATAAGCATTAATTTTATTGATCGGAATGATACCTGACACCACATCACGAGACTGGATTGCATCCTGCACCGTCATATTGAAAGTTCGGGAGGTCGGTCGGTTTGTTGCGGTTGGTCTGGTGATGGTTAAGGCATTTCCATTGTTATTTCCCGGTTTTCTCCTCGATCCACGACCTCCCGATCCCTTGGGATAATCTTTGCCAGATGGTCCTTGAACCACAAGTAAAACAAGCACCCTTCTTTGGGTTTGGATAGTTTGGTCTTTATGTGGCCTTCCTGTCCACAATTGTAGCACACTCTTTTTCCTTTCATACAAATTCCCGGATGGGCTTTCCCGCAAGTCGGGCATGCTTCGATTCTTTTCTTCCGACTACCTCACGATTCCCAGATGATGAGTCGTTGTTCCACCTTTTCTTCCGATTGAAATTTCCACCTCCCGTGCCACTTCCATCGACCTTGTTATTTCCTTTACCTTCACTCTTCTTCTTCTTTTGATCTTGATTGTACTTGGTCACCGCGATCGCTTCCTCCTTCAAATGAGGATGGCCTTTTTCGAAGACTCAAAGAACGTGTTTAAAGTTGAAACATTGATACCTTCTTCAGACACCCAAGGCTTTAGTCCTTGCTCAAACCAAATCTCGCCTTCCTCTCATCCGTGTGAACTTGATCACGGGCGAACCTTTCCAACTCGTTGAATTTAGTCGCATAGTCGAAGCACGCTCATATTTCCTCGCTTCAACTCTAGAAATTGAACCTCCATCCGGTTCGTGAACTAGTTGGGAAATACATTTCGAAAAACATCTCTTTAAATCTCTCCCACGTAATTACACCTTCACCTCCTCGCACTTTGTTTGCTTGCCACCAAGAAGCTAGCCTCGGACTTCAAAGATAAACGCGTTGCAAAAGTGGTCTTACGGTCTTCTAACCCTAAGAACGCCGAAAACCTTCTCCATTTCCATAACCCACGTTTGAGCCTCGATTAGGTTCATGGAACCTTTGAACTCTGGCGGCCCCACCGTCTCAAGTCCTTAAACGTTGTGTTTGGTGGAGCTTGAGGTTGGTTATTCATGGCTCCGGTCAAGAAGTTCACCAACTTTGCCGCGGGATTATTGTTGGCATAATTGTTATTATTAGTCGTTGACTCATCCGAGTAGGTTGACGTTGTTGTCTTCTCCTTGGTGGCATTTTTCTATTAAATAAACGCTTTATTAGAACTTTATTTATTTCTCTAAATAGTTAAGGCATTACTCAACAATTTAACATATCACTTAACACATCATCTCAAACAACTTGATATATTTGCATTCAAATCAAAGTTTTAACATTAAACGATAAAGATAACCGCTTATTTACATCAACTATCCCGGAATAAAGAATTCATGGATTTAAAACATTCAAATATTCTTTCGTTCATAAACACGCCGAATTTACATATATAAAAACTAATTAAGTCTTTCACATAATTAAACAAATTCTATCACTGTCTGTCAAGGTGCTGAATAGCCTTGCCACGCTCCTCATCCATGATACGAGACATCGTCCTGCGATCCAACATATACGATGGAAGTCCTTTGAACTAGATGGGGTATCTCAAAACTCGATCTTGGGCCTCATCCATTACATGATTAAGTGTAGAGTATGTTTCCCCAATCTTCGCTTTCTTTGCACGACTATCATCCTCTGCATGATCAGCTCGACGCGATTCTCTTACCCAGCTTTCCTCTGCTATGTTCAGCCTTTCGGATGTTTCCTTCAGTTCCTTCTTCGGTCTTATCTTCAGTTTGACCCTTCTCATGGACTAAATCCCATTCTACATTTGCCAGTCGAGAGTGAAGAGTCGAAATCTCCTCTCCTTCGCTTCTCAGAGTAATATCTTCGATTAACCGCTCTCTCGACCAAATCTCGGACCTCGCCTCGTAACTCCACGTTACGGTCGTATAACGTGTCATACATCTCAAAGATCAACGGTGTATCAGTGGTAACTCCTCTTCTTCCTCAACAAATTCCTCCTCGGGATCCTCCTCGGGATCGGGCCCCTGCTCATGCTCTCGACCAACAACGGTGATCAATGGAGATGACTCCCTACATACCAATTGCTTCCCTAACGACATGAATGTCTCTTGGGGGCTCCTCCTTTATCGATCTTTATAGGTACACGGGTTCTTCCTCCCCAAACTTGACTAGCTTCTCCAACATTCGACATCCCGACAACAAAATTTTAAGTTTTAGTTACTAAGTCGTATCATCTAAGGCATACTTTAACACATAAACACATAAGGTCTTTTATTATCTTCAATGAATTACATAAATTCATTTCTTATAACTCGATAAGAGTTTTCCATCACTATCTTCTTTGTATAAGGCTACTACCTAAGGTTGTTCCCCACCTAAGGTTCATAACCCATGACTTTGATATTAACTTCAGTGACACCCCCAATCCGGGTACTTCAATTCCACGGATTTGGTGTTCATTCTATCTAAATATCATCTATCTATCTACCCATAATAAATGCAAACCATGCGATAGATAGAAATAATAATAAATCTCCCTTATGGGGTTACATCAACTACATAATAAATACAATCCCAAAGTTACTCTAACCTTAAACATCTGTGCGGAATCATAAACAATTAAGTCTTAAACAACATCATTAACTTAAGTCTTAAACAAATACATCATCATATAAAACAACAAGTCTTCATCACTTGTTAACCTTGCCCTTGCCTTTACTAGTAGAAGGTTCGTTCGCTTCTTTTTCGTTCTTAAGCGCAATGTTATTATTACGCAAGAGTGAGCACAAATGCCCACAAGTATAACAATGAAATAACAGTATAATAACATGCGAGTGAATCAAAGACATCTGAATAAAAGCTCAACTTTTGAATCAAGAATGAATAACAAGAATCAAAAGATTTCTGAGGGTCATAAGACCTTGAACTATGTCCCAGGTTATCAAGGGTTATACTTGAAACCTTTAACGATCATAAGACTATGGACCTTTCTACTGCGTGACTTGGGGGATCGATACTTAGTACCATCATTGTGCACAATATCTTAACGCTTAACGATAAGTAAATCCTTTTTGCAGGTTGTTCATCTCGGTTTGACATTCGAGTCCGCACAAAAAGAAGTTTGGTTTCGACAATTCATCGAGGTTGAAAATTTTAACGCGTTCATCAACTATGGACTAGTCGAATCAATAAGGGTTCGCTAGTCTAATAAGGTTCAATAATAATGATATTCAAATTGAATAATAATCTCGGGAATATACAATAGACAATTATTGTATAAGCTGAATCATGCTTTGAAAAGATAATCAATCTTTAATATAACATTTGAACATGAATAATAATAATGATAATTTACTCGAGGTAATTAGTAAACTTGAACAATAATGACAAGTAGGGTTAGAAAACTTGCCTCGTGCGTAGGCTAAACGATTACTACTTCCGTTCACCACAAATCCTACACACATACCATATGTATTCACGACATTCATTAGTTACATTTTCACTTAATTATTTAATATAAACTCTACTTTATTTAACAAATCATTACCCTTCTAATTTAATTACTTAATTAAATTAGAATATTTTCATTCTCTTACTATTATTACACTCGAATAAATTATTTCATAATAATTTCCATCGAATATTTATTTTATTCCATAAACATCTCAATTAAAATATTTACTTTATTTTATAAATATTTTAATAATAATTTTCATCGAATATTTATTTTATTCCATAAATATCTCAATTAAAATATTTAATTTATTTTATAAATATTTTAATAATAATTTTCATCAAATATTTATTTTATTCCATAAATATCTCAGTTAAAATATTTAATTTATTTTATAAATATTTTAATAATAATTTTCATAGAATATTTATTTTATTTATTTATTTTTGTATTTATTATTTTTTTAAGCTATAGGTAGGGTAATGTAGTTTAGTAACGCTTACCAGGAAGTGGGTTACCCAGCTTTTTTTCGAGGTTCTGTGATTCTGTGAGCGTAGTTCATGAACATAACAAGGCCAAATTAGGTCAAAAATCAATCACACGTAAAATTATACATGAATATGGCCATAACTTTCAATTAGTTATTTTTCCACGAATTTAGACTTGCTCAATCATTGTAATACATATATAATCATTACTTAACCCATCTAGCATGATATTTATCAAGTTATAACACATAATTTGCAAAATCAACACATTTACTTGAAAGTAATATGCACACAAGCCAATCATGTTTGATGATAAAGCATATATTTTGTAACAATCTTATTCATTTATTAATAAAAGTATTAATTAATTAAAGACTTTTAATTATCTACGTGATCTTTGTTTTTATAATATGTGATAAACCCATAGTTTTAAGCAATGCTTTTAGAATAATGATGATGATCATTCTAATGAGATCTAAATTCTTAGAAAGCTTAAAACTAAAATAGTTCCCAATCGTTGGATTACTAAATTGGGGATTAGTGAATCCGGATAGATTGGTACATACGTTAACTGCTTCGTTGGATGAGGATGATTGATCTCATGATCATTTGTGTGGAGACACTAAAGCAAGTATGTAGGTGCTTATTGAGAATAAGTTCATTGAGCGTGGCTCATTAAGGAATACCTAATGGAGTTTTTTACTTGCCTATCAATAGGAATTCTGTAGTGATAGTAGTCAAGTAATCCTTGGACTTGAGATCATCATAGTATCTTGTGTATGATGAGTTATACTTTGACTTATTCCTTAAGACCCTTAGGGTATATCAAAGGGTATGTTTGGGTATAATAAGTTGTATATGGAGATAATGTATGATCGATAAAGAATCTACCACTTCTAATAAAAGAAGAGAAATGTCCTATGTGATTCGATAAATGACAACCCAAAGAGTCCTTGTGAAGCGCGTAATGAAATTAGAAAGGAGTTTCTAATTTGCATTATTTGGAGTTGTGCATTTAAGGATTGAAATACATATAATTAAATAAAATAAGACTTGACAGTAATTCCATGTCTTATATTTAATTGGGACATTGTATGGTGGAAGGATTGAATTATGCAGTAACTATTTACTCAAAGGTTCTTTTATGATTAATGTTGAAATCTATATTATCTGGAAAGTCGTTGATCGCTAGGGAGGCTTATCCCTATTGTAGAATAAATATTATTTATTTAAATAAATTAATTATTTAATTTATTTATTTAAATAAGATTAGAATTGTTCTAATTGATTTATTCACAATTAGGTTTAATATGGAGAACCCAAAGGGTCACACCATAAAAGGAAGAATAATTATTTAAGAAGTTAATGGCATAATTGTAATAATATGTTATGTATATTTAATTTAATCTATGGTGATAGAATAAATTAAATAGCTTAATATTTATTATTTAATATTTTAGAAATATTAAATATAAATTAATAAGAGGAGTCTTATTAATATTGTTATAATTATTATTATTATTTTAATTTCTAAAAGAGTTTAGAAATTAATTTAATATAAGTACTCTCATTAATTCCTAATAGGATTAGGAGGAAAATTAGTTAAAGGAGTTTAATTAATTATTCCTAATAAGATTAGGGAGCCCATTAAATTAAAAGAGTTTAATTAAATAATACCTTATTTTTTTAATAGGGTTACTTGATATCTTTATAAGAGGAGTCTTATATCAGATATTAAAGATACGACATAATTCCAATTTGTTAGAGAGTACGTTCTTTTCTATAGAGATAGAAAACTAGGGTTTGAACCAAATACCCTTCTTTTTGAAAATTCATCCTCCTTGGTGGATCACCTCTAGAGGCCAAACATTTGGGTGGCTAACGTTGATCAAAGGAAGAAACCAAACCCGGTGGATTCAAGTTGAACGCGAAAAGGATTGGAGGTGAACTTGCACGAGGAAAGTTTCGAATCTTCAAGGGTATGATTTTTGTTCTTCATATCTTTTCGTTTAATTAATAATTATGCATAAAGGGTGATCCGGGTATATGGTTTGTAAAATTTTTTAAACTCTGATTTTTACACGTTTCCGCACTTTTTATGCAATTTGATTGCGTTCTTGAATATTACAAACCTAACAGTGGCATCAGAGCCAAACCTTTATGCGAATTATTAATTATTTTAATTTAATATGTATATTGATATGTGTTTAGAATAATTTAATTGGGCATAATTTTATCGTATAAAATTTATTTTAAAAATTAAAAGTTGTTGCGCAACTGTTGCGAACTGTTTTTTTTTCGGCCCTTTGGGAATTCCGTGAATTAGCTGATTTTGGCATTACCGAATTCCTTTTACCGAGTCTGCAATAGGATTCACGAATTGTTTTTTTTTCGCAAGGCCAATTGGTTTTAAAAGGGAACCTGCCACGTGTTAAAAAGAGGAGCCGATTTGTTATACTGCACGGATTACATATATATGGTAACAAGACATTTGTCCAAAAGTAATCTTATGATTACTTATATATTATATATATAATATATATTTTCGTTTCATATATATATATATATATTATATATAATATGTAAGACCCCGAATTATATGAAATAAAAGTATTCAATTTTTTTTTAATTACTATTCATGAGTTCTTATTCACGAGTTACTATTCATGAGTTCTTATTCACGAGTTCTTATTCATTTAGTACTATTCATGAAGCATGATAATTTTTTTTCGTAAGAAGGCATTACTCAATAATTGTTACAGTAATTACTGTTCAATATTTTATTTTATTGATTCAATAATTGCTACGTTGATATTTTATATTATTGTTGTTTTAATAATTGTCACGGCACAGTATTTTCCATTATCGGAGCAATAATTCATATTATCTGAATAATATTATTGGATAACATTATTGGCAATGCCTAGAAAGTTCTGTCTAAGGAGAGGTTTGGTCACCTAATTGCTTGGCGCAAGAGAGGAGAAATTCTTATTCGAAAGCCCTCTTTCCAGGAGGCCGCACGGTTGTTAATATTGTGATTATGTAATATTATTTGTGAATAATTAATTATTGATTTTTATGATGAGAAAAATATTTATTTTATGTGGATATAGATGGAGAAAATGTTTAAAGTGACAATTGTTGAAAATTAATATTTTATCTTTTTCTGATAAAATAATTCATTTAAATATATTATTTTAATAATATAATAATGGTGATATTTTTACGTTGAATGTGGAATATATGAGTATATGAGGAGGAAGAATATTTTTGTTAGAATAAATGTTTAAAACATGTTAAACATGTCTGGTGGACCCCATTTCTTGGTTGAAATTTGATTATAGTATCGTAAAATCGTCAGTTTGTGGATTTTTGGCCAATTTCATTTGGAATTTGGAAAAACTTTCTTCCGCAAAGTTGTAGAGAATTGAATTTCCTATAAAAACTTACGAGATTCGAATTTTTTTGATAAAGGGCTATTTATTATAAATTATTGAAGTTCAAGCTCAAATAATTGATTTTGGAAGTTTAAAATAATTTAAATAACAAAAACGTTTTTTTTGTGCAAGTCTTGTGAGGTGGGCTGTTTGGTGGCTGAGGTTTTGAAGCAAAATAAGTGTGTTTTGGAATAAAAATAATATATATTAATATTTTATTAAATTTTACGCTTTGGTGTTCTAAGTATTTTCCTATAAATAGGGTCTTAGGTTAGAATTGAAAATCACACCGTAAAGCTGAAGTTTTCTCTCTATATTATCGAGCGTATTCTTGTGAGTATTTTGAGTATACTTTGAGTATTGCTATACGGTGCAAGTTCGATTCGGCGTTATTCCAAATGAAATCTTTGCTCTTTTGAGGTAAGGGATAGTAAAGGATTTTAAGGGTTATTATGTTTTAGTTTCGAAATTTTTCTGAACCTTCAAAAATTCTGGAAAAATTTGAAATGATAATTTGATGAGTTTTATATATTATGTCCAAAATGGCGATTTTTGGATGTATAGATTAGGAGTTATGGATTTTATGAGAAAAGACTATTTTAAAAGTAACTATTTATAACTCCTTTTGATTAACTCCAAAATTGATGAAATTTTTATTGGGAATACATCTATATAATATCAGTATATAGTGTAAATTTCAGAATTTTTGGATAAAATTATAATTTATGATAAATGTTTAAATATTAAATTGGTTTTGGCCATATGAAAAATAGTAAATGAGTTTTTAAAATTTAGAGAAAAATATATGTTCAATATGGGAATATGTTATGCTAAATCCCAGAAAAGAAATATTTTTGGAACTGATTTGGTATTTTCATGAAAATGTTCTAGTTATGAGTAAATGAATTAAATATGTTATGTGAAGTAAGAAAATTGGAAAATATGATTTATTGGCTTGAGAATCATATATGAGATATATGCAGATTTTTATGAGGGTTTTGGTTAATGATGATGAAATCTTATGAGTTTGGCATTTTAGATGATTAAATGCATTAATTATTAAAGTATAAATAATTGGATTAAATTATTTATAAGTTTAAGAAATGATTAAAATATTATTATAATATTAATAATATTAGATTATGAGATTTCTAAGTGATTTATAACATTTGGATTAAGGTGTTATAAATATGGATATGAATTTTATTATGAAACTTTATCTTTTTATGTCGAGGTTACTATTACACGATACTCACGGTACTATATACGAATACGGGTACTTATTCACGACAAATTGATTTTTTTCTCGACCAAATTATCGTTGATTTATGAATCTTACTCTTGAAATTAAAACCATGTTTTGATTATATTGTTTTATATAACATTCTTATAACCCTAACGATAATATTTCTCTTTGACTTGAGTGTAAAGATGGGTAGATTATTGGTATGATCGTGACCATATAGGTTCTCTTTGGCGAGAAGTGCAAAAGTTGAATTGTTGGTGGTATGATCATGACCATTGAATTTACAATTGAATATTTTTAGCTTAAGTGCAAAGGTGAACTGATCAACATGGTTATAATTATTGTTATATAACCACGAAATGATTATGTATTTCTTTGATATATGAATATCTTTGTGCGATAGTCAAAGATGAATTATTGATGAATATCTTTGGCTAGTAATGCAAAGATGACTGTTGTTGAATATCTTTGCTTTGTAGTGCAAAGATGAATTATTGATGAATATCTTTGGCTCGTAATGCAAAGATGATGACTGTTGTTGAATATCTTTAGCTTTGTAGTGTAAAGATGAAGCTGTTGATGAATATCTTTGGCCCGTGGTGCAAAGATGAATTTATTAGTATGATTATGAGCAGGGGCGTGATTTGGTATAACCATGATATTTGATATTTCGGTAAAGGCAGGTGATGAAAATTATCTTCATCTCCGGATGAGAAGAGAATTTAGAATCACAATTATGATTATGAGTTATTCATATGATTGTGGAAAGGAACTGTTGATTGATGTTACGAGGATAAAATATTGTTGGTGGACTTTTAACGTGGAGAAGACAATAGACTTTATAGTCTATTTGACTCTTTTAATGGATCGCTTTCGTTCACGCAACTATGGTTGAAAAGTTTTATCATCTACCATATGTTTCTAAATCTCGATTTATTCTTGATGAAGACTATTGATAATTTATTTTTCTTTAGTCATAATATTCTTTCTCGAGCTAGTTGTGCTCACCCTTTTGTTTCACAATTCTTCGTGTAATAAAAGTGTATTTGGGTCGGCGAGGGGATAGCGAGGAATAGAATGGTGGTTTATAGATGTTGAGGTGAGGTGAATTTAACTTGGAAGGTGTTTTGCCACTATCATACAAGATGTCTAATGACATACAAACTCGTGTTATCATAAGACATGGTTGTGCTCATCCACTTCACGAGTATATTTACAAGCACTACCTATATAATCTTGGTGTTTGTTTGGAGTATAATACCCAATTAGAGGCAAAGTGGAGATAATGATATGTCAAGAGAAGACTCACCATTGGGAAGAATATGATAGTAATCTTCTCATTTTCTTTCGGGGTTTATTAGGGTCAACGAGGATAATTACGTGGCCATATGATATCTACCATAACCTAAATGCATGGCCTCCCATGTATGAAGGTTTCTTGAGCACTTCCCAAAGATTCTAATTTCTAAAAGCAGGTTTTTGACTATACCTTTATGTAAGGTGTCATTGTGACGTCTTCTGATTGGTATATATTTGTATCCAAACTCACAAAGATATGTGTTGGTGTATTTTGCACGATAATTGTTGTAATAAAGTTGTAGTTGTTTTCCGTACCATATATTTGGCGACTCAGGATGGGTTGGATGGAATGGACCTATTTTGGGGTCGTTACATAATATATATTCTTAATAATTTTATTATTAAAATAAAAATTTTATTTTAATATTAAAATAAAAGTTTATTTTTATATTAAAATATAAAGTTTATTTTAATTTTAAAATTAAATTTCATGCTAACTAATTAGAGTTGGAATTGGATTCCATGATAACTAATTGGAGTTGAAATTGGATTTTATTTTTCCTTAAATAAAGGAGTTTATTTAGATATGAATTAAGATTTCGTATTATTCAAAATAAAAGAGTTTATTTGTGAATAGGAAAAGAATCCTAATTTCCTTAAATAAAGGAGTTTATTTAGATATGAAATAAGATTTCATATTATTCAAAATAAAGGATTTTATTTGTGAATAGAGAAAGTGAATCCATGTTTCCTTAAATAAAGGAGTTTATTTAAATATGAAATAAGATTTCATATTATTCAAAATAAAGGAGTTTATTTGTGAATAGGAAGAGAATCCGTGTTTCCTTTAATAAAGGAGTTATTTTTTTTACATGGAATTGGATTCCATAATTAATTAAAATAAAGGAGTTTATTTTGATTAAAGATTTTGATTAAAATAAAATAGTTTATTTTATTCAAAATTGGATAAATTAAAATAAACTAGTTTTATTTTGATTTAAATTTGGATTAAAATAAAGGAGTTTATTTTGATTCAAAATAGATTTTATACTAACTAAATTTGCCCATTAAATGATATCAATATATATATTAAATGTTTATTATTCATAAGATGAATGTTATTTATTGATGCGTATGAGGATGTGTATGATAATAAATGGGATTGATTATGGACTATTGATTAATGTGATTGGATTTTATTTTAGTTGGATGCATGAATGTATGGGATTTATTAAATGGGGTTCTGCATGCCTCGCCTTCTCTAATTTTTTTCTTAATGTAAATTCTACTCCCTCCTATGTACTTCCCTCGATCACGATCAAGGTTTCTATTTATTTTAAATAGTTTTGTAATAAGAATAGTTAGAATTAATTTTGAAAATTGGAGATCAAGGAGCAAGGAGCGATTGAAGACCCATTTGTAATGGGAGCCGGATTTAAATGTAATAGTTATATTTAAATATTATTTCTTGCACCTTAGAGTTTGACCTTTTGGTTCACTTGGTGGCTCTAGTGAACCAAACTAGAATAAAAGTCCATAATCAATCCGTAGAATATAGTATTCTATATGTGCATGCTTATACTATATATATTATATATTATGCAAACATGCTTCGCATGTTAATTAATATGATGCATTTTTTATATATATATATATATGCATGCATGTATTAAACAAGATGAGACAAATTAATAACAAACCCCTCAATTTTTATATTAAGTCCTAAGCGTTCAAAGATATTTGGAATATCGAGCGTTAAGCTTTCTAACATGATAAAATTAATAGAGTATTAAATATTTAATATGAGTTTGTTGTGTCACCACAAGGCAAGTATTAAGTATTTAAGATGTTAATTTATCACATTTGATGCTTATAAAGAAAATTGAACAATATTGTTTTGTTGTGTCACCACAAGGATGATATTTTCTTTTTGAATATATGGAGTGCTAGAGTCGGACTTAACTTGGATAATTTTGATTCGGATGTGCCACCACTGATCAAAATAA
Source organism: Panax quinquefolius (assembly GCA_020205615.1). Lineage (NCBI taxonomy): Eukaryota > Viridiplantae > Streptophyta > Magnoliopsida > Apiales > Araliaceae > Panax > Panax quinquefolius. The sequence goes on along the minus strand of CM035172.1, from coordinate 13,570,879 downwards.
TCTAAGAGGCAAAAAGAAAAGGAGTTCAGATAGTTGATGTAATTGACAAAAGTTGTCTACCTATTTATTTATATATAGTTTGTTGTGTCACCACAAGGCTATATACATTTGAAATGGGATCCTTATTCTCACTAAGAAATCTTTAATTAGATTTTGCGAGAACTATATAAGTGAGGTAATATAGTTTTAAAGAAAATAGTGGGAGATACCAATTTAAAACAAGACCTAAATTATTTTGGTAATTAATAAAAGAATGTATGTTAAAATATTGTTAATTACAAATTCATTTCTGTAATTTTACAATGTCTAAATTACTATCATCTGCGAAGCATATTAGATGCTAAATTAACCGGCCAAGAATTAAACGGATTGGTTAAGGAATTTGAGAATAGTTTCTCACGGTTGAAAAGTTATCTTATGTCCTTAATACGCCTATCCTCGCAATGGTTGCAGCATAATGCCTCCGAGGAAGAGATTGCTACTTTTAGAAAGTGGCAAGATGATGCTGCGATTGGCTCAATGCATCATGCTCGCATCCATGAGTAATTGAGCTTGATTGTCACTTGAAACTATGGATGCTCTACTATATTCCCGCACATCAAGTAGTTGATGGTGAGGAAAGTAGGACCTGATAGATATCGAGATATCTAAGGAGCTCTTCCGATCTAGAATGGCCAATGGCACTATAAGATGCATAAAAAGTTCTTAACATAATCAATTTGATTGATCAATTAGACAATTGGTTTTCTCTCATGGATGGAGAGTTGAGCCAAGATTTGATCTTGCACTCACTCCTGCACTCCTTTCTAATTGTTGTGAATTTTCATATGAACAAGCTATATATCGCCTGTTGATTTGCTTAACATATTGAAAAATGTTGAGAGTCACTTTCAACCAAGAAAGATCAAGTCTTCATTGGTAGGGGCCAAAGGATCTTCCAAAAGAAGAACAATTCAAAGAAGGTAAATAGAAAGGCATAAACAAAGGATAATAAGAACAAAAGCGACACGGATAAAGAAAGGAGTTTGCTTCCACCGCTATAAGCACGGACCTTTGGAAATAAGCTCATGAGAAGCTTTCTTGCAGAGGCTAACCAAAAGAAGCTTAGTGAAGTTTCGGTTACAAATACAATTTTGTTCATGATTTAAATAAATTTTTTTCTTTAAGTCAAGGTTCTACTTGGGTATTTGATACCGACTTTGGTTATCATAAATATAGATTTATGAAGAGACCAAGCAGAAGTGGAAAGCTGAACATAGATAAGTAATCCTATGTATGGGAAATGAAGCAAAGGTTGCTACATTAGCCATAGAAACTTATAGTTTAGCAATGCCTACGGGAAAATCTATTAAGTCAATAAGTTGTTATTGTATTCTAGTTCTTGTTAGAAATATTATTTCCATTTTATTGTTGGACAATAAAATCTTTGGTATTATAATTAAGAACAATTGTTGTTCTATTTATAATAATAATGTTTTGTATAGAACTGGAATATTACTTAATAAATTTTGTATACTTGACTTACATGAAAATAATTTTGCATATTGAACAAATTAGTATAAGAAAAGGAGATGATCATTCAAAGAGTTGAATGTGTGTATTTCTTTGAAATACAAGTATGAATTATTTGAAAGGTTCAAAGAATTGAAGTGAAACAAATTGACAAAGTATTAAGATTCTTTGATTAGATCAAGGAATAAATACTTGTGCAATAAGTTTCTAGATCATCTAAAATGGTTTTTCATAATGGACACATCCTCGACACGTAATAATTGATTGATGTATCCGAATGAAAATCGTACCTTGTTGGACATAGTGCGGTCCATAATGATTTTACCGACATTCCAAAGATCCTTCCGAGATAATGTCTTAGAAATGGTCTGTGATATCTATTTAAAATGGTAACCTCAAAATCCGCCCCAAGACTCCATAAAAGTTATGGACGGGGAGGATTCCTAATCTTAAGTATGTTAAGATAAGGGGTTGTCCAACTTATGTGAAAAGGTTTGAAGGATAAGCTTGGGACAAGATTTGACATGTACTGATTTGTGGGACATCCTAAAGTAAGTTTAGGGTATATGTTCTATAATTCTACTTAGCAAAAAAGGTGTTTGTTACGAAACACGGCGCCTTCTAAGATAAAGGTGTTTATCATTAAAAGGGCTAGTGGGAGGATAATAGATCTTGAAGAGTTCAAGAACCACAAAATACTATAAGTCAAATAAGAGGAACCCGTAGATGTAACTATTATACCACAACTGGATCGTAAACGGAATAAGATCAAAGATACCAGGAGGTATGGATTCATCATAGATGATGATGATGAGGTACACATCATAGAAGATGATGATCTAGTTACATACGATGAGGTAAGTGTTGTAGACACTCAGAGAAATGGATTGAAGCAAGTTTCTCAAATATGGAACATTCGTTTCTCCCTAAACATACGATGAGTTTGATTTTATCAAAAATAAGAATGAACCTAGTGTGTACAAAAGGGTCAGTGGGAGCATCGTGACATTCCTAGTACTATATATTGATATACTACGGATAAGGAATGACATACCAATGCTACAATCAGTAAAGATAAAGTTATCTAAACATTCCTCCATGAATGATTTGGAAGAGTATCTTAATTGGGGATATAAATCTATATAGATAGATTTAAAAGGATGCTCAACTTAACCCAAGGAATGTATATTCATTTGATGCTAAAGTCGTTTAGCATGGCAAACTCCAAGAGATGTCTCATGTCGATGAGCTTTGGAGTGTATCTCTCTAATAGTCCCTACAGACTCTCGAAAAGAGAGGTCGCATGAGTGACAATCATGTATACAATGAAATGTACGAGACCGATGTTGATCGGTCATATTATGGAGAAGTTCACTATGAGTCGTTGAAAACATCTTAAAGTGCTTAACCAAGCACTAAGGATGTGATCATATTCATGGTGGGTCTTAATTAAAACTAGAGGGCTTAACAGACTCAAGTTTTTTTTCGAGATGAGACCATTTACGTGAAAAATCCACTTTAAGGTAAAAGCGTTATCTTGAGCAAGTAGTGCGATGAATTGGAAAGGTTCCTAACAAAGAAAGGTTCTTTGGTTTAGTGATAAAGACAAAGTATATAGCTATAAATGAAGGCTGCAAGTTGATTGTTTGGATTAAAAGTTCATTACTGTAACTAGGAATCATTCTAAGTCTCATCTTGGATCTAAACATGTGTTGTGGCACTTTCATTTTATTATAAGAATCATTGAAAGATGGGAAATCACTATATAGAGATGGTGGACTCTCAAGAACAACATTACATATCCATTAACTAAAGCTTATCCAACAACAATGGGATAATCGTCACTTAGAGAAGAAGAGTATAAGATACTGATGGCGATTGGCTTTAGTGCAAGTGGGAGATTGAAAGTAATATGCACACAAGCCAATCATGTTTGGTGATAAAGCATATACTTTATAACAATCTTATTCATTTATTAATAAAAAGTATTAATTTATTAAAGGATTTTAATTATCTACATGATCTTTGTTTTATAATATGTGATAAACCCATAGTTTTAAGCAATACTTTTAGAATAATGATGATGATCATTCTAATGAGATCTAAATTCTTAGAAAGCTTAAAACTAAAATAGTTCCCAATCGTTGGATTACTAAATTGGGATTAGTGAATCAGGATAGATTGAGTACATCGTTCTTCTTTCATTGGATGAGGATGATTGATCTCATGATCATTTGTGTGGAGACACTAAAGCAAGTATGTAGGTGCTTATTAGAGAATAAGTTCACCGAGCGTGGCTCGCTAAGGAATACATAATGGAGTTTTACTTACTGTCAATAGGAATTCTGTAGTGATAGTAGTCAAGTAATCCTTGGACTTGAGATCATCATAAGTATTCTTGTGTATGATGATTTATACTTTGACTTATTCCTTAAGACCCTTAGGGTATATCAAAGGTATGCTTGGGTATAATAAGTTGTACATGGAGATAATGTATGATCAATAAAGAATCTACCACTTCTAATAAAGAAGAGAAATGTCATATGTGATTCGATAAATGACAACCCAAAGAGTCCTTGGTTAAAGCGAGAATGAAATTAGAAAGGAGTTTCTAATTTGCATTATTTGAGTTGTGCATTTAAGGATCGAAATACATATAATTAAATAAAATAAGACTTGATAAAGTAATTCCATGTCTTATATTTAATTGGGACATTGTATGGTGGAAGGATTGAATTGTATGCAGTAACTATTTACTCAAAGGTTCTTTTATGATTAATGTTGAAATCTATATTATCCGGAAAGTCGTTGATCGCTAGGGAGGCTTATCCCTATTGTAGAATAAATATTATTTATTTAAATAAATTAATTATTTAATTTATTTATTTAAATAAGATTAGAATTGTTCTAATTGATTTATTCACATTAGGTTTAATATGGAGAACCTAAAGGTCACACCATAAAAGGAAGAATAATTATTTAAGAAGTTAATGGCATAATTGTAATAATATGTTATGTATATTTAATTTAATCTATGGTGATAGAATAAATTAAATAGCTTAATATTTATTATTTAATATTTTAGAAATATTAAATATAAATTAATAAGAGGAGTCTTATTAATATTATTACAATTATTATTATTATTTTAATTTCTAAAAGAGTTTAGAAATTAATTTAATATAAGTACTCTCATTAATTCCTAATAGGATTAGGAGGGAAAATTAGTTAAAGGAGTTTAATTAATTATTTCTAATAAGATTAGGGAGCCCATTAAATTAAAAGAGTTTAATTAAATAATACCTTATTTTTTTAATAGGGTTACTTGATATCTTTATAAGAGGAGTCTTATATCAGATATTAAAGATACGGACATAATTCTAATTTGTTGAGAGAGACGTCTTTTTCTATAGAGATGAAAACTAGGGTTTGAGCCAAATACCCTTCTTCTTGAAAATTCTTCTTCCTTGGTGGATCACCTCTAGAGGCCAAACATTTGGGTGGCTAACGTTGATCAAAGGAAGGAACCAAACCCGGCGGATTCAAGTTGAACGCGAAAAGGATTGGAGGTGAACTTGTACCTGAGGAAGCTCGAATCTTCAAGGGTATGATTTTTGTTCTTCATATCTTTTCGTTTAATTAATAATTATGCATAAAGGGTGATCCGGGTATATGGTTTGTAAAATTTTTTAAACTCTGATTTTTACACGTTTCCGCACTTTTTATGCAATTTGATTGCGTTCTTGATGTTCTTGAAGGTTTTGAAAATAAAAAGAATAAAAAATGTCACTACGGATTCGTTATAACACCGAATCCGTTTATTTAAACTTTGGTCTCTTCGTATCAACATGCATAACAACATACGAATGTAAAATTTAGCGATAATATACGTTCAATACATGAAATATCACGTATAAGGCCATATGGCCAAAACCCAAACTCAGTAAATTTTGAAATAGAATTCATATAGTATTATAAACCGATGACATGATAATTCACATAATATATATATATAATCAAATACGATTTGATATATCTTAACCCATATATAAACTCATAATCAAACCCTTTTTAATTACGGAGATTTTATAAAAATATATGAAAGCCATTTTATAAAAACTAAATGGCGTAACTTTAAAATTTGGGAAGAAGGATTACCTTGAATACTTTGCTTAGATTACGGGGTGACAACAATTCCCAATTTCTCACACTTCTTCACCTTTAATCACAAAGATTCACAATCTCTCTCAAAGTTCTCAAACTCTCTGCGCCTCTCGCTTTTCCGGACTTAGAATAATAATAATAAAAGAAGACGTAATATAACGAGGAGGAGAAGAGAAATCACAGCAGAATGGTCGATTAACCCAAACACACAGTAATCTTGCATCCAACCACTACTAGGGCCTTGTTTGGCAAACCCTTAATTAATTCAAAGTCATTTAATTTAATAAAGCTTTATCATATAGTTTAAAATGTCATACTCCTTATAAAATAAATCCAATATTTTATTTAATATATTTTAAATAAAATATAATAATTTCTCATAAATTCACATAGTCACATAAATAATTTTCTCATTAATAAATAATGTCAAATTATTAATTCTCTAATTAATAATTAAATTAATTAAAATACCAATATGCTTATTAAATATTTCTTTTAATACAATAAGCTCACATAATCACATACTTTGATAATAAAAACTCTCTACATTAATTTAATAAATGTAACACATATAATTAAATTAATCTACCACAATTGCGTCAATTAATTATTTAATCTAATAATTAAATCATCAAAAAATATTTATTTAATTCAATAAATATTAAAATTAATTACAAAATTCTCGTTCGACACACCACAAATGGCTGCGCCGTTTGTGGGATATATGAGTATATGAGGAGGAAGAGTATTTTTGTTGCAAAAGTTGTTTTAAACATGTTGGTGGACCCATTTCTTGACTGAAATTTGATTATAGCCTATAAAATCGTTCGTATGTGGATTTCGGTCAATTTCTGTTTGGAATTTGGAAAAACGTTCTTCTGCAAAGTTGTAGAGAATTGAATTTCCTATAAAAAGACGTGAGATTCAAATTTTCTGATAAAAGGGCTATTTATTATGAATTATTGAAGTTCCGGAATAATTGATTTTGAAGTTTTGATAATTTTTATTAAGAAAACGTTTTTTATATTGTTGGTGGGCCCCAAATTTGTTGAATGCACATCTTTGAATTGATTCTTGGTGTCGTAGGAAATTTATATAATATAATAATATTTTATTAAATTTTCTACTTTGAGTATCTAAGCAATTTCCTATAAATAAGTGCTTAGTGTGACAACCCCAAAATAGTGATTTACTCATCTCTCCTCCTAGTTATATTCCCCGATCTCGCCAGAGACTATATCCTAAGCTCGATATTAACTATGACAACCCCAAAATAGGTCCAATTCATCCAACCTATTCTCGAGTCGCCAAATACATGGTACGTAAAACAACTACAACTTTATTACAACAATTATCGTACAAAATACAACAACACATATCTTGTGAATTTGGATACAAATATATACCAACAACTGTGACTCTCATCCCAACCTTGGATAAGACGTCACAACGACACCTTACATAAAGGTATATAAAAATCTTTAGGAGAACTCCACGACTAAAGACCATTGATTCTATTCTCTTGTTACCCCATTTCGACCCAAATTTACACTCTTATTACTCGAAAGGAATTGTGAAGCAAAAGTGGTGAAGCACAACTAGCTTAGTAAAGAATATCATGACTAAAGATAATTAAATTATCAATAGCCTTCATCAATAACAAATCGTAGATTTAGAACATATGGTAGATGATAAAATTTCAACCCGTAGTTGCATAATGAACGAGAAATCCATTAGAAAAGTCAAATAAGGCAATACTGATCTATTATCTTCTCCATGTTAAAAGTCCACCAACAATATTTTATCCCTGTAACATTAATCAACAGTTCCTTTCCACAATCATATGAATATCTCATAATCATAATTGTGATTCTAAATTCCTCTTCGTACCCAGGACGAATATAATTTTCATCACATGTCTTTACTTGAAACATCAAAGATCATGGTTATACCAAATCACAGTTCCTGTTCATAATCATACTAATAAATTCATCTTTGCACTACGGGCCAAAGATATTCATCCACAGTTCATCTTCGCACTACTGGCATCAAAGATATTCTCTCAGCGATTCATATTTGCACTACAAGCCAAATATATTCATCAACAGATTAATATTTGCATTATAAAAGCCAAATATATTAATATCTCAAAGAAATATATAATCATTTCGTAATTTATATAAACAATAATTATAACCATGTTGATCAATTCACCTTTTGCACTTAAGCTAAAGATATTCAATTATAAATTCAATGGTTAAGCGATCATACCAAATATAATTCAACTTTTCACTATCTTGCCAAAGAATCCTAATCGTGATCATACCAATAATCTACTCATCTTTACACTCCAAAGTGAAAGAGAATTTCAACATCAGGGTTATAAAAATATTATATATGATAATAAAATTAATATATAGTTTTAATCTCCGAGTAATATTCATAAATCAACTATAATTTGGTTAGAAAAAGAAACCAATTTTGTAGTGAATAGTACCGTGAATAGTAAATCGTGAATAAGAACTCATAAATAGTAACCCCGACATAAAAAAAGGTAGAAATTCACAATAAAATCCATACCAATATTTTGGTATAATGATATTAAAAGAATAAAATTTCTTAAACTCATAAACAATTTATTTTAATTGTTTACACTTTACTAAATAATGCATTTAATCATCATAAAATGCCAAACTTATAAGATTTCATCACCAATAACCAAAACCCTCATCAAAAATTTGCAGATATACCACATATATGATTTTCAAGCCATAAAATCATATTTTTCAATTTTCTTCCTTCACATAACATATTTAACTCATTTATTCATAACTAGTCTATTTTCATTGAAAAATACCAAATCGGCCCAAAATATTTCTTTACCGAGATTTAGCAGAATATAGTCCCATATTGAATATATATTTTTCTTAGAATTTTAAAATTCATTTACTATTTTTCATATGGCCAAAATCGCTTAGAATATTTAGACATTTATCATAAATTGTACTTTTATCCAAAAACTCAAATTCATCGAAAGTACATCGATATTATATAGATGTACTCCTAATAAAAATTTCATCAATTTTGGAGTTAGCCACAAGGAGTTATAAGTTGTTACTTTTAAAATAGTCTTTTCTCATAAAATTCATAACTCTTAATCTATACATCCAAAAATCACCATTTTGGACACAATCAATAAAACTCATCAACATATCATTTCAAATTTTTTTCAAATTTTTGAAGATCAAGAAGTACGAATCGAAAAAAAACATAATAACCCTTAAAATTCTTTACTATCCTTTACCTCAAAAGAGCAGCACTTCTGACTAAATATCGGATATGACGCTGAAGGAAACTTGCACTGATGAATATCAACTCACCAAGTATCTAAATACTTATAAAATACACTCAAGAATCTAGAGAGAGAAAGAAAGAAAGCTTATGTTTCTGGTGTGATTTTTAATTCTAACTTAACCCTCTATTTATAGGAAAATTTTAACAGACTTGACCTGTAACCTGATGGCTATACCTGCTACTATTCCCACCCACCACATTTGAAATAAAATTCAGCACATTTCTTCACCAACCACAAGTGGGGTCCACTCAATTCTAGAATTTTCCACCAAAATGCTAAATTCGGATACTTCAACAATTTCTGAACCAGTCACCTCTTAAAATTCATAACAAATCATATATTAATTTTTATCGGTTCAAAATTTGTGGACATATACTCAACTTATATATGTATAACATATCCAAAAATTACAACGATCCAACTATTTGGATTAAAAATTATAACTCACTTAATATATCTCAAAAACACCTTTGGTTTAATTTTTAATACCTTCATTCAAACAAATAATCGATAAAACACCTTAACATTAACTCCTTCATTTTTAACCACAATAAATATATCCAACATTTATATCCACATAAAATAAATATTTCCTTATCATATGAATCAATAATTAATTATTCACAAATAATATTATGTAATCACATTTATGACAACCAGACGCAGTTCAGAAGAAGGGGCTTTCAATAAGAATTTCTCCTTCTTGGCCAAGCAATTAGGTGACCAAACCTCTCCTCGACATAACTTTCAGACATTTCCAATAATGCTATCTAATAATATTATTCAAATAATATGAATTATTGATCCGATAATGAGAAATATCATGCGGTGATAATTATTGAAACAATAATAATATAAAATATCAACTCAAAGAATTATTGAATCAATAAAATAAAATATTGAACAGTAATTACTGTAACAATTATTGAGTAGTGCCTTCTTATGTAAGGATCAATAATTCAAAAATACTGTGGAAAATTGAATACTTTTATTTCATAAAATTCGGGGTCTTACAATTTCCCCTCCTTATGAAATTTCGTCCCCGAAATTTACGTACCTGGTATTTCAAAGAGTTGAGAATACCTTGCTTTCATTTTAGATTCCATCTTTCATGTCATCATGATTTCTCCATTGCTCATCTCCTGTATTTCAGATATCATTCTAGAATACAACTTCAAAACAAGGGTTAATTGAACAAATTAACATATCACATAATATCCGATATTATGGTGACGACCAACAAATAAGCTTAGGTAGAGGACACTAGCGAAGGATTTACTCATCTCTCCCTCCTAATTATATTCCCGATCTCCACCGGAGACCATATCCCTAAGCTCGATACTAACTTGTGACAACCCCAAAATAGGTCCAATTCATCCAACCTATTTCGAGTCGCCAAATACATGGTACATAAAACAACTACAACTTTATTACAACAATTGTCGTACAAAATACAACAACACATATCTTTGTGAGTTTGGATAAAATATATACCAATCATGACTCTCATCCCAACCTTGGATAAGACGTCACAATGACACCTTACATAAAGGTATATTCAAAAATGTTTTAGGAGAACTCCACATTTAGAGACCACTGTTCTATTCCTTGTTACCCGGCCGACCCATTTCTTACTCTTTTTATTACCGAAAGGAATTGTGAAGCAAAAGGTCGAAGAGGCCCAGAACTTCTCTAGTTCACTCTTGAACTCTTCAAGTCCAACAGACTTCGCTTTCTTATATTCACTACTTAACTCTTCAAGTCCAAAGCAGACTTTCAGACTCTTCTTCAGCTTGATTGATGGTTGTTGTTGTTGCGTTCAAGGTTCTAGTCGGTTTGTTGTGTAAGCACCGATTCGTTAAGAATCGAAATTTGAGTAAGCTTTTCAATATCTCGGATCGTAGAGTCGAGCCTTAGAGAATTCTTCACGTTGAATGTTTAATTGCTTGCTTATTTTTCTCTCTCATCTGTCGATCCAGATATATGTGATGTTGAAAACTATCCGATTGGATCCATCCGTTGTGGCATTAAATGCTTCGAACTTTTCGTCTACGCGATGGAGACATTTTTGTACATCTCAATTCGATTCGCTCACCGACATCGCAGTCGCTTTCACCTACCACACGAAAAGGTGTTTTGTCTCTCTTATCCATAGTACTATCATTAGCTTCTTCAATATGCTTCTTTGTTGTATACTAAAGATATTTCATATATTCTGGGACTGATGAGCACTGCAGCATTTGGGATCCATTCCTCGTATGTTGAATTAACAACTCGAGAGGCTCGAGCGTTTTCGGCATAGGGCGAGATGATGCTCTACGATTCGATCGTGATGTTCTACGGTTAAGATCAGTAGTGGCTTTGACTTTCATACTACTACGATGCTATCAGTCGAGAACACTACGATTTCTTTTAAACTTTCATGCACTATGATCTTCTCTTGCTCGTGTTGTTGACTCTACATTCCCGAGAGCACACTACGATCGTTGACTTATAAACTTCATGTTTCCTTCAGCACACTATGATCGTGGAGTTAGCTTGGTGAACGTTGAGACCACTCTACGATTTTCGAAGAGTCCCCTTTCAAGGCGGGCACACTACGATCTTCGTGCTCTACGGTTCACGCGCCGACTTCAAGAATGTTGATCGATTGATGCACTCACGATTTCTTCAAGACTAATCTATTACATCTCAAGATCAACCTAACAGCTTTTGATCTTTCTATCTATACATCCTGTAACGTAATGATATACGTTGAAAGCTTAGATCAACCTAACAATTTTGATCTATCACTAAGTCTTTGACATATATTCTTTAAAGGACCTTACAAATAATCATGAACACATGCATTAAAACATCAAATCATAATATGCATTCTCCCAACAATCTCCCCCTATTTGATGTCGACATAACCAAGGAGATTTGTTGTCATGATTATTAGTGACTAGATCATTTGTAGGAATTTAAACATGACTTAGTATTTCGTTGGAAATTTGAAATTTCTAGAGAATAAGTATGAATTTATTGATGATCAAAAGATATTACAATATATAGCATTACATCAATAAAACATTAAACTCTTAACTTATCTCTGCTTTTCTTGGTCTCTTGTGTGGAGGTGGATTTGCATACTCCTCATTTCTTCTTCTTCCTTTCGAGCTTCCTCATTTCTTGCTAACTCTTCCAAATTTCACTTAGACTTAGAATCGGATTCTCTTCATGTTCTTTCGTGAATGCAGGATCTCCAGTTGGCATTCGGATGTGTACATGAGTCACGTCTTTGCGAAAGCTAGAGTTGGCTCTCATGACTCGGAGGAATAGCCGATACATTACTCACTTGACGGATCGTTGAGTCGATGATGTGATGGTCTTGTAGGAGGCTTCCCTTTCTTTCGAATTGCATGACCTCCTCCGCCTCGCCTTGGCTTCCTCGATCTCCTTTCCTTTTTTATTCTCCCTTTATGTCAAAGATCAAGGGTTGAATATCGGCAGATGAATTCTATTTACTCCTTGGACAAGCTCGTTGAGTTAGCTTTGAGTTTGAAAGCAACGCCCTCCCTATTCTCCTTGATCTGCTTTTTCGATTATAGCTTCTTAGTTTTGGAGGATCTGTAAGAATCGTATCATTATGCTTCTCCCGATTGGCATAAGATTTCGGAAGTCATAAATGTAAGCTTTCAGTTGAGAATATTGTCCAAAGATAATTTGATGTCGACGATCTTGGTTTTTCTCAGTATCTCAAGCATAGTCTCTCTTTGTTTGGCAAAGAACTCGAAATGGATCTCATCTCTCGTCTCGATATACTCTTAGAATTTCTTTGATAATTTCCCTTAGCTTCAGAGTGGAGCTCAATATTCATCAGATTAGGAATTTGTTTTGCAGCTTGTATCATTTGATTCAGTCGGATGTTCAGAAGGTCAGAGTGAGATTCCAGGCTTGTTTCGATGGACTTGATCATTTTCTCAGAAGTTTCTTTCAGATCATCGTTGGTGGGCAGGCTGGGGAAAGTATCAGTTGATTGAGGATTGTCCATTTGAGGGGTTCTTGGTGGAGATTGAGCTTGCAAGTTGTACAAAGCAAGATCAAGACTGAAATAGTCGTGCGATGAGGAGGATGGTATATCAGTTGGAGGAGCTTGGGTTTGGACATTTGGGATTGGTGACTCTACGATTTTAATGTTTGACTCTACGATTTGGCTTGAGTCTGGAATCGTAGAGTTGGTTATTTGAGGGAGCAGGGTAAGGTTGATTTCTTCGGTTCTTCGCCATGTAATTTTGGGATTCTCTTAATTGAAACCGATTTAATGGGTTAAGAATCACTTCCAGCCATTTAGGAAATTCATAGAATTGGCTAAACGAAGATGATGATAGGTGATTAACTCTAAAGCTTGTAGGGATAGTCAATACCTCAGGTTTGGCATTTGATGAGGAATGGTCTGTAATCACCTTTTTGGCAAAGATGACTTCCTCGAAATCAGTGAGCGAATCGTGATTCTTGGATATTCCTCAAGCTCCAGAACATATGGTCCCACGATTTGAATTTGAGCTCGATGGTATGCCATCATGGGTAAGAGAAGATCCGATTGTAAAGATAGCTTCTATATCCATCCTTGCCTCATAAATGATTTCAGAGGTCATCATCATCTTCTTCCTCTTCACTATCTCCATTTGAGGATTCCATTATCTCAATGGCCTCAGAATGTTTGGCATGGTTCATCTTCATCTTCAACAAGGACCTCTTCTTCAACTATTGAGATATCAGGAGGCTCCCCTCAATATAATCATCTTCGAGGTTTAGAAACTCCCCCTCACGGTGGTACATCTTCTTCTATGTTCAGAAAGTCCCGTTCACTAGAACCTCTTCTTCATCAAGAGCTTCTCCCCTCACGGTGGTGTATACTCAATCATGAGAATTTCGAGTTCTCCCCTCATTTGGAGCATTTTCCTCTTGATTGCTTTGGGCGATTCTACTTTTGCATACGTACTCTTCGCTTCCTTCTTCAAGATTTTCTCATTCTCAAGAATATACTTCTTGACCAAACCCTTCTATTTGCTTTCTTTGGTTTTAGTCACCACTTACTCGGACTCTCTTGAGTCTTTGTTTTGCCTCGTTGATCGCCCACTTTCCTTGAAGCGCTTCCTCCATTTCGCCACACTTGGTTTGCTTTTTGAGAACAACAGAGTCTCTACGATCGAAGACAATGTTGGTCTTTTGGACTTACGACCGATCTTGTTCTTCTTTACGATTTGTGAAATGGTGGCTTGATCTTCTTCACTTCTTCTTGTTGTCAGATCTTCCTTAGCCTCCTTAGAGTCTCTACATGTCGAGAGGACTCTGCAGAATATTAGTTATCGATCCTCGAGGCTCTTCAACTTGTCTGCTCTCGCCTTCCTTTTGCCCTTTTGCTTTTTACGGCAAGGGCAGAGGGTTCTCCTTGTCCGCTTCTCCTTCTTCTTCAACTTCTCCGACAACAGATATTCCTCCTCGAAAGCTTCGCTTTCTTTTGTTCCTCAGATCTCCCACTGACTCTGTCATCATTCAAACGAACTCAAAGTGAGGTTCCTTTCCCAGTTTTTGAACAACTGTTGTGTCATTCTTCGGTTTGGGTTGATGGCTTCTCCTTCATTATCCCCAATTTTGTCACCTAATGCAGATTGCAGAATGATGCTAATGAACCTCCCATACAAAGATTTTGGGGTGCTCTTTGATTTCTTCGAGCTTACGATCCACTTGGCGATCCATTCGAGCAACATGACCCCATAGTTGAGTTGAGTTCCATATACTATAGCCGCCATGAGCTTAAGTCGAGCCTCATTTATCGAAAGTCATGACTGAGCTCAGCAGAGATGCATTTCCCAATAATGTCACCAAAAATTCATACCTCTCGAGGAACTCCTTCTTTTTGTAGCCTTTCACAGAGGGGTTTTTCTTGTGATGCATCTTCTTCAGCCCTCTTGAAATCTTATGCTATTTAGAAATGGATGCCCCACATTCTTGAAACCTAGGGCCAGATTGACGTCTTCTTCCCCTAGCTTTATTTCAACTCCTCTAACTCGTGTGGTGATGGTGTTGTTTTCGTACACTCCATTTTTGTAGAACTTCTTCACCAATTTAGGATAGATGAGTGTATCGGCCGAAGCTACTTACTTGAGACACCGCCTTCTTTAGTAAGGCTAAGATCTTGTGAAACTTTGGTGGAGCGGTTTGAATTCGTCAAAATAGAGTCTTGGAGCCCGAAATCACATTAGAAGCAGCCATTGATTCTTTAGTTGAGAAGAGAGATACTGCTGAGCTTTTGTCTGAGTTAGGGTTTTGCTTTGAGAGAGAGAGAGAGAGAATGAGAGATAATCTTTTGAACTTCAGATTTCAAAATCACGGTTCCAATTTGTACTTGTAGCTTCCCTCTCTCTTTTTGACTTAGTGGGACAGGTGTTGCATTTTGCTTGGCTCTACGATTTTGACTGTTTAGGAATGTAATTGATTTTCCCTCGAGTCTTCAAGTCTTTGAGATGTCCTCAGGATGACTACGATCGTAGAGATAGTCTTCTGATTGTTGAGTCGGTTCTCCATTCGTAGAGTCTGTCCTACGATCGTCGAGTCTGTCCGGCAATTGTTGAGTCTGATCAGCATTCGTAGAGTCTGTCTGTCGAGTCTGTCCGACAGTCGTTGAGTCTGATCAGCATTTGTAGAGTCTGTCCTACGATCGTCGAGTCTGTCCAGATCCTAGTGAGGAATTTTTTTTTTTTGACTAAGCATTCTTTTTAAGGTAACTCAGGAAGGGCCAACCTCTTGGTGTGTTTCAAGGGTTAGGTTTGTCCCTGAGGCACCTATTGGAGAGATTGCTTTGTTATAAAGCTTGTCATCACATGATTCACTTTGCTTGTTGAAAGGGCTTTTGGTCATCGTCGAGTCGCGTGATTTATGAAAGTTGAGTCTTTCTTTGCGATCGTTGAGGTAGTTGATTATTCAAATTTCTACGATCGTGATCTTTCCTTTATCATGTCTACGATTTTGAGTCTGTACCTTTATATATCTGCTATGGTTAGCACAATCTAGAGCATAGATTCAAGGTTGAATATTTAGCATGCCTAGCTCACTTATTAACTTGTTAAATCTGGATTCATCTAATGGTTTAGTAAAAACATCAGCAAGTTAATTTTCAGTAGGGATATATTGTAAAGAAATAGTTCCATTTTGCACATGATCCCTAATGAAGTGATACCTTATCTCTATATGCTTGGTTCTAGATTGCATAACAGGATTATGAGTTATTGCTATGGCACTTGTATTATCACAGTGTATAGGTATAAACTTGAAATCAAACCCATAGTCAGCTAGCTGATTTCTCATCCAAAGGATCTCGAAAGACGCAGACTTCTGCAAAGAATGTATTAAACCGCAGTTGAAGTGGACACCGAGTTTTGTTTTTTTTGAACCAAGACACAAGGTCGTCCTCAAGTAATTGACAAGTGTCACCGGTACTCTTTTCTATCTATTTCAGATCCCCAAAGTCAAGATCTATGTATCCTATTAGTTCAAAAGAGGATTCCTTGGGATACCATGACCCAAGTCAAAGTAGGTGTACCCTTAAGATACTGAAGATCCTCTTTTGCAGATAAATGTGACTCTTTAGGGTTAGCTTTGAAATCTAACACATATGCACGTGTTGCAAACATTATATCTGGTCTATTGGCAATTAGGTATAAAAGAGAACTTATCATACCTCTGTATTGAGTTATATCAACACGTTTACCATTCTCATCCTTGTCAAGCTTGGTTGTAGGAGCAGTTGGTGTTTTCATGGGAGAGGCTGATTCTATGTCATACTTCTTTAATAAGTCTTTGATGTATTTGGCTTGGTTGATGAATATTCCTTCATCAGTTTGCTTCACTTGCAATCCAAGGAAGAAATTCAGCTCACCCATCATGTTTATTTCAAACTTGCTCTGCATTAGCTTAGAGAATCTCTTACATAACTTTTCGTCAGTAGAACCAAAAATGATATCATCAACATATATTTGAACTAATAAGACTTTGTCCTTATGCTTTCTAAGACACAATGTGGTATCTACTCTACCTCTAGTGAACCCATTTTCTATTAAGAAGTTAGTCAGTGTTTCATACCATGCTCTAGGTGCTTGTTTAAGACCATATAAAGCTTTATCTAATCTATAGACATAATTGGAAAGAGATGGATTGATGAAACCTGGAGGTTGTTCTACGTAGACTTCTTCTTGAAGCTCTCCATTTAGGAATGCACTCTTGACATCCATCTGAAAGACTTTGAACTTCATGTGAGTTGAAGTAAAGGCAAAAAAGATTCTCGATAGCTTCAGTGCCGCAACAGTGTAAATGTCTCATCATAGTCAATTCCTTCTTCTTGAGAATAGCCCTTTGCCACTAATCTTGCCTTGTTTCTTGTAATGACCCCATCTTCATCCATTTTGTTCCTGAAGACCCACTTGGTTCCTATGACAGGATGACTCTTTGGTCTTGGTACCAATCTCCACACTTTGCTTCGTTCAAATTGGTTGAGTTCTTCCTGCATGGCTTCTATCCAACTGGAGTCTTCCATAGCATCTTCTATCTTCTTTAGCTCTATCTGTGACAGGAAGCTTAGGTAGAAGCATTCATTCTGAGTAGCAGCTCTTGTTTTAACTCTTGCACTCGGATCTCCAATGATTTGATCCTGAGTGTGATATCTTGCCCATCTGTTCCCGGTTGGGACATCTGTTCTGATGCCTTCCTGTCTTAAGTCTTCAAGGTCTATCTCTTCTTCTTGGAGTGGAGGCTCGTTGTCTTGAATGGACCTCTCTACGATCTCATTATCACATTTCTACGATTTCCTTTATCCGCACTACGATCGTAGTGTTTAGCTCGATAACTTCATTTGTAGTGTCTGCATTATCGGTCAGTAGTGTCTTGAGGCATCGCTTTGTCTAAGTCGCCATCAAAGATGATATGTATTGAGACTTCGACACTCGGTGTCTTCTTTGTTAAACACTCTGTAAGCTTTCTTTATCATGGCATATCCAAGAAAGATCCTTCATCCGACTTAATGGAATTTTATCGACATCTTGCTTTTCGTTGTTGAGAATATAGCATACGCATGTACCAAGGACATGGAAATAGTCGACACTTGGCTTTCTTCCTTTTCACGATTCGTAGGGTGTCTTCGATCGTAGAGTGAATTAATGACACATTACGTGTGTAGATGCGATGTTGATGCTTTCACGCCTGAAGTATTCAGCGAGATGGTTTGCCGCTAGTAGAGTCCTTCCACCTCTATCGAGGTTACATTCTTTCTTTCAAAGAACTCCATTTTGTTGAGGAGTTCGTGGAGTCGAGAAGTTATGATCGATGACATTATTCGTGCAGAATCGATCCATTTACGAAAAATCAAATTCTCCGCCATGCTCACTCCTTACGGCCTTGATTTTCTCTCCTTTTTCGTTCATTTCATCTGAACATCTTGATTAATCGAGACTTGTCTCATCCTTTGAAGTTAGGAAGAATACCCGTGTGATGAATCGGTGTGAGCCGAAATCATTACTGACAGAGAGTATCTTTTTCCTCCAAGACTTGTTGTTGGGATTGGCCCAAAGAGATCCATATGGAGCAACTGCAGGGGTTTGCCAATGGAGTTGGCAATCTTGCTCTTGAATGAGCTTCTGGTTTGTTTTCCAAGCTGGCAGGCATTGCATGGCCTTTCCTTCACAAAGTTGAACTTGGGTAGACCAATTACGAGATCCTTTGACGCCAGTTTGGACATGCTTTTGAAGTTTAAGTGGGACAGTCTTCTATGCCATAGCCAGCTCATTTCCTCGGATGCTTTTGCCAGAAAACATATTGTTTCATCAGAGCTTAGTTGACCCAGGTCTATAGTATAAACATTTTCTTCTCTTATTCCGGTTAGCTTTATGGCAGATGTCTTCAGATCTCTAACTTGACATTGATTGTTGAGAAATGTTACTTAATGACCCTTGTCGCAGAGTTGGTTGATGCTTAGAAGGTTGTGTTGAAGTCCTTCCACGTAGGCTACTTTGCTGAAAGATATTGCACCATTTCCAGCAGAGCCATATCGTCTTGTCTTGCCCGAGCCGTTATCTCCAAAGATGACTGAGGGACCCTCCTTTTCTACATAGTTAGATAGCAGAGCTTTGTTCCCTGTCATATGCCTTGAGCATCCACTGTCTAGATACCATGTTGAGGTCGTGGAGCTCTTTTCCTGTCAAAACATTTTAACCTTCATTTTGGTACCCATATTTGCATGGGTCCTTCTGTGTTAGTGCCTTTGGGAACCCAAACTTGTCTAGTCTTGGGTCTCACATACATGGAGTTATAATAACACTTTGTAGCTTTATGACCATACTTTATCATATATGACACATCTATTATGATGCACGCTCATGTGTGTGTGATTCATCCTCCACTTTAGACTTGTGTGGTTCCTTAGTTAGCCTTACATTGAATCGATTCTCTTTCTTCCACGTGTCCTTAGGTTTCATAAATAGTGATGAGTGAGCCTTACCTCTACTGTACCTTCCCAGTAGATTCGTAGAGTTAGTTTTGCTTGACTCTATGATTCTTCGAGGTTGGTAGGTAGAGGTTGGGTTACTCTTCTCCTTTATGAAACCCGCACAGACGATGTGATCCTTTACTTCTCGAGTATAACTAGAATCGTAGAACAAGGTCGAAATGGTTCTTCCAATTGTGAGGATTTAACAAAAGCAATGCCTCTACTAAAGCCCGAGACATTACGAGCTAGTTTCCATTATCTTTTCCACACTTAGCTCTGAGATGGATTCCCCAAAGCCTAAGCCTGTTCTGTCGAATGTGCTTCTCTGACTAGAGAGCAGGCAGTCCATGGATGATGAGGATTTATTCCATGCAGAGATAGTCTTCTCTAGATCCTCAATTTTAGAGGTTAGCTTAGACTCTCTTTGTGCATGATGTGTGTTTGTCTGCTTTAAAGTTTCATTCTTAGCTTCAAGCTTGGAGAGAAGATCAGTACTTAGAAGGGCTGTTTCAAGATCTTCTTGAACTTTCTTCTTCTCCTTTTGAAGAAGTGAATGATTCTTGGACAACATTCTGAACCACTTCATGTATTAATGTAGATCATTGGTTATGCCACGCAGTGCAGTTCTTAAGTCATTCATATCTACATCAGGTGAGTTGAAATCAAATACCTCATCGAGATTTACATTGTGAATGTTGAGGCTTTGTTTGTCCTTTGCATGTTTGGCCATTAAGCACAGATTGGCCATTTCAGGGTTCTTCTTCATCTCCCAGTCGACATTTGAATCATTATCCGAATCACTCCATGATCCTCCGGCCTACCGTGCCTTTGTCTCTTTTATGAGGCCTCTTGTTTCCTTTGTATTCCTTCTTTCCATACTGTTTCTTCTTTAGTTCTTCTCTTAGGGTTTTGTTGCAGTTGGCAATGAAATGCCCAGGCTTCTTGCAGTTGTAGCATAGATCATTTATTTGCTCCTCGGTTATTGTGAAGTTCACGACGTTCTTTTTTTTCACGGCTTTGCCTTGACGCATTGAACCTTCTTTGTTTTCTTACCATCACGGCAAGATCGTCATCATCATCGTCTTCATCATCGTCGATTCAATCTCGATGATGACTTTTGATACACTTTCGGTTGCTTTGAGAAGCAACACCCTTTTCCTTCCTTCTTCCTTCCGAAAGGGTTTCAAAGACGTTGGGTCACTCCGGCTTCGTATATCGAGGAGATTGCCATACAGTTGTTGAACTATCATCTCGTTAAGATTCTTTGACTCTCTTATTGCGTTGGTCTTGGCATCCCACTTGCTTTCGGTAGGGCTCTCATGAACTTTATGGTGAGATCTTTGTTAGGATAGATCTTCCATATGCTTCGTAGAGAGTTGAATGTAATGTTGAATCTTTCATAAGTGGCGATTATATTTTCGCCGCATACGAAAGCAAACATCTCGTAGTCTTTGTGTTAGAAGACCTATTTGTTCTCTCTAACTTCTTGATTCCTTCGTGCGTGATCGTGTGCTTCCCGAGACTTTCTGGTGGGCTTTTTGCGATTTACAACATTGTCAAACAGATCGTCCTCCAAGAGATTGGAGCAGGATGTTCTTAGCCTTTTGTCAAGTTAGACTGGCTTTCTTTCTGCGTGTATCATCCATTCTTCTTTCACTTTGATTTGTACTTTGTTTGGCTCGTCAATGGTTGGTGTAAGCTTTGTTGGTATATAGGGCCCATTAAAACGATCTCAAATAGATCTTTATCTATTGAGTCCATATAAGCTTGCATTCTAACTTTTCGTTAGCAAATTTATCCTTGTTGCACATTGGTGGCTTCACGCCTCCCCGATCTGGATTAAGCTTGGTACTAGTGCCATTTGGATCTACTAAAGCGTGTAAGCTGTAAAATAGAACCCGCTTTGATACCAATTGTTAGTTCTTAGTAGGCACAAGTTATCGAGAAGGGGGGTTGAATAGATATTTGAAAATCTTTTCTATTTTAAACTTGTTCTTAGATAGTGATTAAAACTTAGCGGAATTAGTATTTGTTTTAATCTTCTTAACCAAGCAATAGAGTTATGGCGAGTAAAGCGGTTATAGCGAGAGATATAGCGATTATAGCGAGATATAGATGACACGATTGTTTTAAGTGGTTGAGAGCACTCAAAGCTCCTAGTTCACTCTTCTACTCCTCGCGAGTAGGATATCCACTAAGGATGTCTTTTACAATCTTCTAAATCACATAGATTCTTTCTGACCCGTGAGCTCAGAACTTTCTAGTTCACTCTTGAACTCTTCAAGTCCAGCAGACTTGGCTTTCTTACGATTCACTATAAACTCTTCAAGTCCAAAGCAGACTTGGTACTCTTCTTGATTGATTGATGATTGTTGTTGTTGCGTTCGAAGGTTCTTTACTTTCGATTTCTTTGTGTAAACCGATTCGATTAAGAACCCGAGTAGGTGAGCGAAGCTTTTCAATATCTCGGATCGTAGAGTTGAGCCTTAGAGAATTCTTCACGTTGAATGTTTGATTGCTTGCTTGTTTTTCTCTCTCTCATCCGTCGATCGTATATATGTGATGTTGAAAACTATCCAATGGATCCATCCGTTGTGGCATTAAATGCTTCGAACTTTACGTCTTTGCGATGGAGACATTTCGCACATCTCTGAATTCTGCATTCGCTCGCGACACCGCAGATCGCTTTCTCACCTACTGCATTTGAAAAGGTGTTTTGTCCTCTTATCCATAGTCTTATCCTTAGCTTCTTTAATACGCTTCTTTGTTGCATCACAAGGATATTTCATATATTACGGGGACCGATGAGGAGCTTGCTGACATCGGGATCCATTCCTCGTATGTTGAATTAACAACTCATGAGGCTTGACGCGTTTTCGGCATGGGGATGATGATGCTTTCTACGATTGGATCATGATGTTACACGTTTAAGATCGTAGTGGCTTTGACTTCACATACTACGATGCTATCGATTCGAGAACACTACGATTTCTCTCTTAAACTTTCATGCACTACGATCTTCTCTTGCTTCGTGTTGTTGACTCTACGTTCAGAGAGCACTACGATCGTTGACTTATAAACTTCATGTTTCCTTCAAAGACACTACGATCGTGGAGTTAGCTTGGTGAACGTTGGGACCACTCTACGATTTCAAGAAGAGTCCCCTTCAAGCGGCGACACTATCACGATCTTCGGGCTCTACGTTTTGCTTCCTTGACTTGCGAATGTTGATCAGATTGATGCACTACGATTTCTTCAAGACTAATCTATTACATCTCAAGATCAACCTAACAGTTTTGATCTTTCTATCTATACATTCTGAAACGTAATGATACTCGCGTTGAAAGCTTAGATCAACCTAACAATTTTGATCTATCACTAAGTCCTTGTACATATATTTTTTAAAGGACCTTATAAATAATCATGAACACATGCATTAAAACATCAAATCATAATATGTATTCTCCCAACACTATGTATTGATTATATTGATTTTATTATCATATATAACATTTTTATAACCCTGATGTTGAAATTCTCTTTCACTGGAGTATAAAGATAGGTAGATTATTGGTATGATCTTGACTGGGGTTCTCTTTGGCCAGTAGTGAAAAGTTGAATTTTGACTGGTATGATCATGACCATTGAATTTATAATTGAATATCATTAGCTTAAGTGCAAAGGTGAATTTATCAACATGGTTATAATTATTGTTTATATAAATTCGAAATGATTATATATTTCTTCGAGATATGAATATCTTTGGCTAAAGTAGTGAAAGATGACTTATTGATGAATATCTTTGGCGTAGTAGTGCAAAGATGAATTATTGATGAATATCTTTGGCATGTAGTGCAAAGATGGTCTGTTGATGAATATCTTTGGCCGTAGTAGTGCAAAGATGAATTTATTAGTATGATTATGAACATGAAGCGTGATTTGGTATAACCATGATCTTTGATGTTTTGGTGATGAAATATAATCTTTGTCTGGATGAGAAAAGGAATTTAGAACAACAATTACGATTATGAAGTTATACATGTGATTGTGGATGAGGAATTGTTGATTGATATTACGAGGATAAAACATTGTTGGTGGACTTTTAACATGGAGAAGATAATAGACTTTACGGTCTATTTGACTCTTCTAATGGATCGCTTCATTCCACCGCAACTATGGTTGAAATTTTTATTATCTACCATATGTTCTAAATCTCGATTTATTATTGATGAAGGCTATTGATAATTTAATTATCTTTAGTCATGATATTTTTCTTGAGCTAGTTGTGTTTCACCTTTTGCTTCACAATTCTTTTCGTGTAATAAAGAGTGTAAATTTGGGGGAAATGAGGAGTAATGAGGAATAGAAGCGGTGGTCATCATTTAATAGTTATATTTGGTGAATCAACTAGGGTGAGGCGAACCCAACGTTGGAAGGGTGTTTTGCCACTATTATACAAGATGTCTAATGACATACAACCTCGTGTCATCATAAGACAGGGTTGTGCACATCCACTTGCTGAGTATATTTACAAGCACTACCTATATAATCTTGGTGTTTGTTTGGAGTATAATACCCAATTAGAGACAACGGAGATAATGATATATCAAGAGAAGACTCACCATTGGGAAGAATATGATAGTAATCTTCTCGTTTTTCTTTGGGGTCTATTGGGTCAACCAAGGATAATTCTGTGGCCATATGATATCTATCATAACCTAGACGCATGGCCTCCCATGTACGAAGGTTTTCTTGAGCACTTCCCAAAGCTTCTAATTTCTAAAACAGTTCTAGATTGTACCTTTATGTAAGGTATCACTGTGAGGTGTTGTCCATAGTTGGGACATGAGTCATAGTTGGTGTTGGGAGAATACATATTATGATTTGATGTTTTAATGCATGTGTTCATGATTATTTATAAGGTCCTTTAAAGAATATATGTACAAGGACTTAGTGATAGATCAAAATTGTTAGGTTGATCTAAGCTTTCAACGATGTATCATTCATTACATTACAGAATGTATAGATAGAAAGATCAAAATCTGTTAGGTTGATCTTGAGATGTAATAGATTAGTCTTGAAGAAATCGTAGTGCATCAACTGATCAACATTGCGAAGTCAAGGCGTAAACCGTAGAGCACGAAGATCGTGTTGTGTCCGCCTTGAAAGGGACTCTTCTGAATCGTAGAGTGGTCCCAAGCGTTCACCAAGCTAACTCCACGATCGTAGTGTCTTTCAAGGAAACATGAAGTTTACAAGTCAACGATCGTAGTGTGCTCTCGGGAACGTAGAGTCAACAACACGAAAGCAAAGAGAAGATCATAGTGTACGAAGGTTTTAAAGGGAAATCGTAGTGTTCTCAACTAATAGCATCGTAGTGTGCAAAGATGTAAAAGACACTACGATCTAAATCGTAGAACACCACGATCCAAATCGTAGAGCATCATCTCGCCCCACGCCGTCGAGGAAAACGTCGGCCGAATGATCCGTGTTTTCAACAAGTGAGGAATGGATCCCGATCTTCAAGATACTCATCACCCCAGATTGTATGAAATATCCTTAGTATACAACAAAGAAGCGTATTGAAGAAGCTAAGGATAAGACTATGGGTAAAGAGGACAAAACACTTTTTCGGTGGTAGGTGAGAAAGCGACTGCAATGTCGATGGGCGTAATGCGTAATTCGTAAGATGTGCGTAAATGTCTCCATCATAAGATGAAAGTTCGGATGCATTTAATGCCACAACGGATGGATCCAATCTGATAGTTTTCAACATCACATATATATAGATCGATGACGGATGAAAGAGAGATAAGCAAGCATTAATCAAACAACGTGAACATCTCTCTCAAGCTCAACTCTACAACTGAGATATCAGCAAAGCTTCATTGAATTACCTACTGATTCTTAACGAACCAAAGGCTTACACAAAGAATCGAAAGTAAAGAACCATCAAGAACTCAACAACTATCAATCAACTGAAGAAGTATACCAAGTCTGCTGGACTCAAGAGTTCGTGAGTGAATTGTAAGAAAGCCAAGTCTCTTTGGACTCAAGAGTTCAAGAGTGAACTAGAGAAGTTCCTAGGCATCACTTGGGTCAGAAGGAATCTGTGTGATTCGTAAGATTGTAAAACACATCCTTGGTGGATATCCTACTCGTTGAGTAGAAGAGAGACTAGGAGCTTTGAGTGCTCGAACCACTTAAAAACAATCGTGTCGTTTACATTCGCATTCTATAATCGCTATATATCTGCTTATAACCGCCTTTACTCGCTTTCATAACTCCATTGCTTGGTAAAGAAGATTAAAACAAATACTAATTCCGCAAAGTTTTAATCATTATCTAAGAACAAGTTAAAACGAAAAGATTTTCAAATATCTATTCAACCCCCCCTTTCTAGATAACTTGTGTCTACTAGGAACTAACAGTTGGTATTAAAACTCACAACATATGTGTTGTTGTATTTTGCACGACAATTGTTGTAATAAAGTTGTAGTTTTTTTTCTGTACCATGTATTTGGCGACTCAGAATGGGTTGGATGGAATGGACCTATTTTGGGGTCGTCACAGTCTCAAAGTACTTTTTGATGTATTATCAATTATTTTTAAATGGAGCTTTTAAATTGATAGGGTTTACTACTTGTAGCCCACATATTTATTTATATGTTTTCAATTTATTTAGTTAGCAATTCACACACAATTCAGTATTGTTTGCAAGTGTAGTTAAGAGAGTTTTTGATAAAAATTGAATTAATCTTAATCTGAATTTGAATGTGAATGTGCTTGAGCTGAATTTGAATGAAAAAAAAGTTGTTTGATAATTAACATGTCTAAAACATCTGAATGACAAAATTTTATTATTTTACTCTTCTAAAAAAATTCAAAATTATTATAAATTTATTTAATATTACTTAATATAATAGTAATATTTTTAAATTTTTTTTAAATTTTTTATTTAATTCAGTTGCTCATTCAGCTCAATCATCTGATTGATTCAGCCATTCAGACGATTTCTTTTCAAAATAAACGCACTTACACTCTGTTTCTGAGTTTTGAACAGAAAAGAAAAAAATAGAAAACTTAAACTAGAACAGAAAAGAAAAGAATAGAAAACTTAAAGTTTTCCTTTGTGTTGTTTCTGAATTTTTAATGGAAAAGGATAGAAAATTTAAAATTGAGGACATGAGTTGTAATTTAAAATTTATTATATTAAAAGTTGAGGATAATATGGGAATTATAAAAATATTACTTATTCTAATTTCTTTTCCGTCCAAATCATGCCAATTTTGGACGGAAAAGTGGCTAAGTTTTCTAACCATTTCTTTTCTTTTCTGTTTATTAAAAACTCAGAAACATAAGAATTAAAAAAAAAACTTAAATTTTCCGTCTATTTTTTTTCTTTTCTGTCCATTTTAAAACTCAGAAACAGAGCGTTAATGGCAGATCGATTCAACTATTCAGATGTATTCAGTCCTAAATAAATAGCCCTAAGTAAAGGAGTATTTGGTAAAATTGAATGAAATATTTTTGAATGTTCAAATAATTTGAATGAGCTGAATACTGAATGAAAAAAAAATTATTTTATAATTGACATGTCTGAAATATCTAAATAACAAATTTTTATTATTTAATTCCTCTAAAAAAAAATTAAACTTGATGTTATATTTTTGTAACAGAAGAATATATTACTAGTATTAACGTGTGTATATATATATATATACACATCCAAGTATAAAATACTAGTAGTTATAAAATAGAATAGAAAAATTGTTGTGGAGAGAGAAATGGGTGTGTATACATTTGCTCTTCTTGCCTTTTACTTTTGTCCTAAAAGATGGGCTGTTTTTGGAAATTGTTATAAATAGTTATAATATGGATGTCCATTCATTTTCTATAACTTACATAACCTACATTCATTGATGAGTTATTCATTCTCCTATTTAAGTCGTGTGACTTGTGTAGTAGCTTTATAAATTGAGGCTCACTATCCATATATTAATGGGTACTTGAAGAATAATAGAAAATCTCACTTCTTATATAATCTTCTTATATTTCTCTCTAAAATTATAATACGTTATCAACACGATTGTTTCTCAATTTCGTCTTGAAGATATTTGATTTGAAGGAGAAGGTATATATATATATATATATATATATATATATATATATATATATATATATATATATATATATATATAACTCTTATCTTGTATATACATACATATATAATTATACTTATATATATGACTTTCATTATATGAATTAGTACAACAAAGGTATGACTTATAATACGTCATAATATATAAGTTTAAGTTTTCTAATTTATACAACACAATATTGTTGTTGTAGTTGGTATTTTATTTACTATTGTTGTTTATACCATACCACTTCTCTCTTTGTACCAAATAAAGGTTCATCACAAAACTAGTATTCTCTCTCTCACACACATGGGGACACACGCATATTCCAACACCACCATCTCTCTCATCTAATTTAATCATATAGACTTAGATAAGCATTTTGTCATAGATTATTTCTGAGATGTGATTTGTTTTAATATTAAAATATGCTATTATTTGTTTAGTGAACAAAACTAAGTATTGAATTTGATTAAATGTTTATTCAATATTTAAAATTAAATTTCTAATGATTTTAATATTTTCTTGTATGAAGTTACAATGACAAACCTTGCTAAACTTCGAATTTGTGGCTCTTGACATTCTTTGGAAAGAATTATTTATCATGGGTGTTAGATCTTTGAAATTCATCTAGATGCAAAAAGGTCTTAGTGATACTATCAAAGAAGAAAACAAAACATCTAGTCAAGATAAGGCCAAAGCGATGATATTTCTTCGTCATCACCTCCATGAGGGACTTAAAATTGAATATTTGATCGTTAAAGATCCACTTATCCTTTGGAACAATCTAAAGGAAAGATCGACCACCGTAAAAAGCGTAATACTTCCTAAAGCTCGTTATGATTGGATGCATCTAAGATTACAAGATTTTAAATCGTAAGTGATTATAACTCGGCTATGTTTAGAATCGGTTCTAAATTACAATTATGTGGAGAAAAGATCACCGATGCGGATATGTTAGAAAAAACATTCTCCCCTTTCACGCATCTAATATGCTCTGCAGCAACAATATCGTGAAAAGGGCTTTAAGAAATACTCGAATCGATTTCATGCCTCCTTGTGGTGAGCAAAACAATGAACTATTGATGAAAATCATGAGGCCGAATCAATGGATCTCGCTCCATTCTCGCGGTGAATGCCGTAACATATAATGGAAAAAAGCGAGAGGTCACGCCAAAGTAGTCGTGGGCGTGGTTATGGACGTGGGCGTGGGCGTGGTCGAAATAATCATCGTGGTGGTCATTTCTCAAACACATATACCCACCGTAAGCGGGAATATAAGGATGGAAAACGCGAAAAAGGTGATAAAGATAAAAATACCATGGAGAATTTGTGTTATCGTTGTGGAGGTAAAGGCCATTGGTCTCGTGCACATCGTACACCAAAACATCTTGTTGAGCTCTATCAACAATCATTAAAAGATAAAGAGAAGAAGATAGAGACAAATTTTGCTAGTGAAGATGAAAAGATGAAACAAATCTTGATTACGGAAATGATGATTTTAATTATGGTTGTGTGGATACCACTCATCTAGATGTTAATGATTTTTCTCAAATCTCAAGAAAAAATTGACTTCTTGTTTGGTGATGAGAGTGTCCAAATATAAAATTTTAAATGATGCTTTGATGTTATTGGACTTTATTTTAAGCATTAATAAAATTCTAATTATTATGTTTTTTATCATGTTTAGCTTTGTTTCCTTATGATTCGTTATATATGGGATATTTTATTAATCTAATTATGTATTTCTTATTTTCATTGAATAACATAGATACTCTCTTGATTCGATTTCTGATGAATGGCGGAGATATATGTCGCATGATGACCAGTATCACACGCATTAATTATATTCTGAATAAGAAATATTTTTCTTCTTTCATAATGCAAAAAGGCGATGTTAATACGATATCGGGTAGTGCAAAATTGATAGAAGGCTCAGGAAGAGCTAACATTTTCTTGCACGGAGGAACAAAATTTGAAATTGATGAAGCATTATACTCTCCCGTGTCTCGAAAAGAAATTTATTGAGTTTTAAGGATATCCGTAGAAATGGGTATCATATTGAGACAACATGTGAAGAAAAAATTGAGTATCTTCACATTTACGAGTATAATCTCGGGTAATAAAAGTGTATTAGAAAAATTACGACTTTTTCCTCCGGTTTGTCTTACTACGAGAATTAGAACAATTGAAACAAATATGGTTGTTAATAAAAGCTAACGAATCACAATAACTTTGTTGTTTGGCATGAGCAGTTAGGACATCTCGGATCGATAATGATGCGAAGAATAATTGAGAATTCATGTGGACATCCATTGGAGAACCAAAGCATGATTCTTCAATCGAATGATTTCCATGTATCTTGCTTGTTTTCAAGGCAAGTTAATTGTTCGCCATCACTTGGCTAAAGATGGATTTGAATCCTTACTTTTACGGAGCGAATACAAGGTGATATATGTGGACGATTCATCCACCGTATGGACCTTTTAGATATTTTATAGTTTTAATTGATGCATCAACAAGGTGGTCACATGTATCTCTATTATCAACTCGCATGACTGGCGTTTGCGAGGTTACTTGCTTTCAATTAATCGGATTACGAGCACATTTTCCAGATTATCCCATCAAGAAAATTCGTATTGACAATCTTTGGTGAATTTACTTCCCAAACTTTCAATGATTATTGTATGTCTATTGGGATAAGTGTTGAACATCCCGTGAAGCACGTGTTCACACACAAAATGGCCTTGCAGAAGAATCATTGATTAAGCGTCTCCAATTGATTGCAAGACCATTCTTGATGAGATCAAAACTTCCGATTTCGCTTGGGGGTCATGCCATTTTACGTGCAGCAACACTAATTCGCATCGAGACCAACAAGTTATCATAAGTACTCCCCTTTACAATTGGTTTTGGTCGGGAACCAAATATTTCTCATCTAAGAATTTTTTGGTTGTCTTTGTATATGTTCCAATTCCTCCACCACAACGTCTAAGATGGGACCTCAAAGGAGGTTAGGAATATATGTTGGATATGAATCCCCATCTATAATTAAATATTTAGAACCATCATGAGGATTTATTTACACTAGATTGATTGTCATTTTGATGAATCGGTCTTCCCAACATTAGGGGAGAAAATAGGCAAATTTGGAAAAAGAGAAGTGGAATGAATTATCATTGTCTCATTTTGATCCTCAGACAAAACAATGTGAACTAGAAGTTCGGAAGATAATTCATTTACAAAGTTTAGCAAATCAATTGCGACGCATTTTCGACGAAAAGAGTGTAACAAAGTCACATATACCATTTGTTAATGCTCCAAATAAAATTGATGTCCCAATGAGGACAACCTCTTGTTGCTAATGAACCCAAAAGCACGCAGAAGCGTGGTAGACCGATCGGTTCAAAGATAAAAATCCTCGTATGAGAAAAGGAACAAAGATTCAAGATGGTCATGATGAGGAAATGGGAACTCGGAAGAGTCTATAGAAAAACCTCTAGACATGACTAATATTACAGTTCAAAAGACAATCAAGTAACGAAATCATTAAAATGAAGAGATCTCGATAAATTATGTCATGTCCCAGAAAAATATGGGGCAAGAAATGAAATTGGCGTCGATAATGTTTTTTAAATACAATATAGCGTTAGATGTTATAAAAGATGGCGAGGATCTTGAACCAAGGTCTATTGAGGAATGCATGCATAGAATTGATTGGCCAAAATGGAAAGACTTAATTGAGGCGTAATTGAAATCTCTTGAAAGAGAAATGTTTTTGGACCGATGAGTCCGTACACACGATGGTGTAAAACCGATTAGGGTACAAATGGGTTTTTGTTCAAAAGCGAAATGAAAAGGGTGAAATTAATGCGACATAAAAGCACGACTAGTTCTTGCAAGGATTTTCACAAAGACCCGGTATTGATTATGAAGAGACATACTCTCCGTGATGGATGTGACTACTTTTCGATTCCTAATCATTCGTGACGATAAAGAAGGACTTCATTTCGTTTAATGGATGTCGTTCTGAGATACTTGTATGGCCCACTTGATAATGAAATTTATATGAAACTCCGGAAGGATTTAAATTGCGAAGCATGTAAATCCGGTTCTCGAAAACGAGACTCGATCAAATTAAATAGATCTCTATATGGATTAAAACAATCCGGTCGCATGTGGTATAAAATGCTTAGTGAATATTTGTTAAAGGAGGGATATAAGAATGATCATGTTAGCCCATGCATTTTTATAAAGAGATCTAGATTTGAGTTTGTTATTATTGCAGTATATGTTGATGATCTAAATATCATTGGAACTCTTGAAGAGATTTCAAAGGTAGTAGAGTACTTGAAAAGAGAATTTGAAATGAAAGATCTTGAAAAAACAAAATTTTGTCTTGGGTTACATATAGAGCATTTAAAGGACGGTATTCTTGTGCATCAAAAATCTTATATAGAGAAGGTGCTAAAACGGTTTTATATGGACAAAGCACATCCGTTGAGCATTTGATGGTTGTGAGGTCACTTGATGTAAATAAAGACCCTTTCCGACCTCGAGAAAATGATGAGGAGATTCTTGGTCCTGAAGTACCATACTTGAGTGCAATTGGAGCACTAATGTATCTTGCTAGCCATACACGACCTGATATATCATTCTCTGTCAACTTATTAGCAAGATATAGCTCTTGTCAACGAAGGCATTGGAATGGAATTAAACATATACTTCGTTACCTACAAGGTACAAAGGAT
This sequence comes from Panax quinquefolius, assembly GCA_020205615.1. Classification (NCBI taxonomy): domain Eukaryota; kingdom Viridiplantae; phylum Streptophyta; class Magnoliopsida; order Apiales; family Araliaceae; genus Panax; species Panax quinquefolius. The sequence continues at coordinate 13,538,437 of CM035172.1, read as the reverse complement.
ATGGGTTTGTATTTTCTAACCAACCCAAAAGCAGATTTGATTGGTTTTGCGGATCTGAGGTACCTATCAGATCCTCATAATGCTCGATCATAATTTGGATATGTATTCACTTGTAGTGGAACCGCCATTTCTTGGCGTTCGATGAAGCAAACTATAGTAGCTACATCTTCTAACCATTTGAAATTTTGGCAATACATGAGGCTAGTCGTGAATGTGTATGGTTAAGGTCCGTAATTCAACACATACGAGGAGCTTGCGGTTTATCTTCGGGAGAAAAACACCAAGCGGTCTTATATGAGGATAATCTGACATCATTGTCCAACTCGAGGAAGGATATATCAAAGGTGATAGAACAAAACATATTTCACCAAAGTTCTTTTTTCACTCATGACCTTCGGAAGAATGGTGATATAAATGTTCAAACAAATCAGATTCAAGTGAAAATTTGGCGGTTATTAACAAAGGCGCTTCCTACTTCTACATTTGAGAAGCTAGTCCACAACGTTGGATTACGTCGACTCAGAGATCTCAAATGATATAATCATGAGGGGGAGTAATTAATTTATTTTTTTTCATAAAGCAATATCTCATAAGTTTTGAAGAATTATGTACTCTTTTTCCTTCACTAGGTTTTTATCCCACAGGGTTTTTCCTAGTAAGGTTTTAACGAGGCATATTCTTTAGTAATGAACATCCAAGAGGGAGTGTTATAAATAGTTATAATATGGATGTCCATTCATTTTCTATAACTTACATAACCTACATTCATTGATGAGTTATTCATTCTCCCTATTTAAGTCATGTACTTGTGTAGCCTATAAATTGAGGCTCACTATCCATGTATTGTGGTACTTGAAGAATAATAGAAAATCTCACTTCTTATATAATCTTCTTATGCTCTCTCTAAAATTATAATAGAAATGAATTTATAAAAGTTTTCCCAAAAAAAGAATAGTAGTAATAAGACGGAAATAGATAGGCATGGTGCATGGAGACTGACCGACCGACCTAGCTCGGCTTACAGTAAGTAAGTACGTAATATTTGCTCAACAAAATGCTACTCTTCTGGATCTTGACAGACGTATTCCAACTTGGAATATTTCTCTACCTCTCCACCGTAACACAAGCCAAACTCAAACATCTCCACGACCACCTACCTACCTAAATTACTACTATACAACTTAACCAATTTTTGGCTCCACAAATTAAACAAAATGGCACTAGGCAAGGGACGTAATAAGCGATCGTCCGGAAATTATTTTGCATCCACGGCAACCACTGTGGTGTTTGTAGGATTATGTATTTTAGGGGTGTGGATGCTAACCCCGAACTCTCTTCTTTCTCCAGACACCGACACCGGCACCACTCGAGCCGCCCTCTCCCAATCTACTAATTCCTTCGCCACCAATACCGACTCCTCCTCCTCTAGTAAACTCACCAATACTAAACAAACTTTCCAAGACAATCCAGGTGATCTTCCTGAGGATGTCATCAAAGCCGATCAAGATGACGGTAAACTGCAGGAGAATCCCAAGCCTCTTCCTCAGGATGATCAAAAGTATGCTTCTTCGTCGGATGAATCCAGCTCCACTACTGATGAAGCAGAGAGTAATAACGCTAATAATGATGAGAAGAAAGATTTGGAGAGAGAACAGGCTGCTGCTGAGAGCGACAGCGCAAACATAAAAGACACTGAAATTAATTTCAGTGTGAAACAAGCAGCAGATCCCGGTACTGTTGGTGAAAGCCTGGAGGGATTGCAAGGGAAAGTTTCTATGACTCGTGATCAAGGAATGGCCGCAAAAGTAGCTGACAAAATTAGCAAGTCAACTGAGAAAACTTTTGAAACCGTGGAGGGTCATGACCAAATTACTAGAGATGATCAACAACTAAGCAATTCAAAGGGATATGAAGCTGCTCTTGGTAGTGAGAGTAAGGTGCAAAAGGAAAATCAAAAGAATTCACAAGTTAATGATGCGATCCCTGAAAAGAAAGATGAAGGTGTTCGTAGTGAGAGTGCTACACAACCCGATGAGAGCCATGAAAATCCAAAAGATACCAGTAATATGGTATCAGATGAAGAAAACGAACGACGAGTCCAACGACAACAACAGCAGGAAGAAGATCAAGTGAAACAAAATCAACCCGAAAAGCAAGAACATCTGCATGATCAACCTCTTCAGAACAATGAAAACGAAAATGAAAATGAGAGCAAACATAATAAAGGAAAGAAGCGAAGAAAGAAACATCACAAGACTTCAAATTCTACAGGAGAGAATGCTTTTCCAAGTGGGCAGAACTCAGAGATACCAAAAGAATCGACAGAATCAAAGAAGGCGTGGTCTACTCAAGCAGATCAATCCGAGGACCAGAAAGAGAGAAGAAAAGGCACCTCCCCCGAAGATCAAGCCAATAGCATGTACGGATACTTGTGGCAGCTGTGCAATGTAACAGCAGGCCCTGACTACATACCTTGTTTGGATAATGAAAAAGCAATAAGCAAATTACATAGCCGAGGGCACTATGAGCATCGCGAGAGGCATTGTCCAGAGGAGCCTCCGACCTGCCTGGTCTCTGTCCCGCAAGGGTACAAGAGACCTGTTGAGTGGCCTCATAGCAGAGACAAGGTATAATATATCGATAGATAGATGGATAGATATATAGATAGCTATAGATGGTTTTAGCATGCAAGTAATATTAATGGATATGTTGAGCTTAGGATTTTTGTAAAGAAATGTATGCATACAATACTATGGTATTTCATAATTATGTTGGTATGGGATGGATGCAGATATGGTACCACAATGTGCCTCACACGAAGCTGGCAGAGGTGAAGGGACATCAGAATTGGGTGAAGGTGTCTGGGGAATTCCTTACTTTCCCTGGAGGTGGGACTCAGTTTATACATGGTGCTCTCCATTACATTGATTTCATACAAGAGGTAAACTAATATGTATGTATATATATCTCACGACCATTCTAGATCAGGTTCACCAAGATTGGTTGATTCAGTTCTGCATCACCATAAAACTAGAATAGAAATGATTAATGAGCATATAGTCCAGATATCTTTATTCCTCTCTTCTTTTTCCTTTCTTAATTGATTCCTGCCAGCTATTTGGTGACTCAAATGTTTATGGCCGCAAGCAGGCACTACCTGACATTGCATGGGGAAAACACACACGAACCATCTTGGATGTTGGATGCGGGGTTGCTAGCTTTGGGGGGTTTCTTTTCGAGAGAGATGTTCTCACTATGTCTTTTGCACCAAAAGATGAACATGAAGCTCAAGTTCAATTTGCACTTGAAAGGGGCATACCTGCAATATCAGCTGTGATGGGCACTCAGAGGCTGCCATTTCCGAGCAGGGTCTTTGACCTTATCCACTGTGCACGCTGTAGAGTTCCTTGGCATGTTGAAGGTTCCATCGATCTTTGTGCAGATTTCCATGTTTTGGCATTTTTACTCCGGTTCAGCACTTTTAACATTTAATTTTTGTGCTCAAGGTGGTACTCTTCTCTTGGAGTTAAACCGAATGCTTCGACCTGGAGGTTATTTTGTCTGGTCAGCAACTCCCGTGTACCAGAAGCTTGAAGAAGATGTGCAGATATGGAATGGTAGGAACATAAATGTCTTTAATGTTTGTGGATGTGGATAAAATGATACGACTGTAGTAGCATTTATAAATTTATAGCACTAGTGTTAGTGTATATGGTTTTTTGCTCGAGTGCCTTGGGGTTTAACAACATTAATCTCTTAATTTCAGAAATGTCTTCCTTAACAATATCCATGTGTTGGGAGCTTGTTACCATCAAGAAGGATAAATTAAATTCGATTGGTGCAGCCATCTACCACAAACCAGACTCAAATGAATGCTATGAAAAAAGAAACCGTAAGCAACCTCCAATGTGTAAAAATGATGATGATCCAAATGCTGCCTGGTAGGATTCTCTATATTCTATCAACTTATATCTTAAACTAAATGGAGAGGAGATCAAATATACTAACCATGAATTCAAATTGGTTTAAACTTGAACTGCTTATGGTTGACAAATGTTATTTTTTGGGAATTTATCTTTCAGGTATGTGCCCTTGCAGTCATGCATGCACAAGGTGCCAGTCAATGAGGCTGAGAGAGGTTCCCAATGGCCTCAGGAATGGCCTCGTCGCCTCCAGGAAACTCCATACTGGTTAAACAGATCCCAGATGGGAATTTACGGGAAACCTACTCCTGATGATTTTGCAGCAGATTATGAACATTGGCAAAGGGTTGTGAGCAAGTCGTACCTCAGTGGATTAGGCATCAGCTGGTCCAATGTGAGAAACGTTATGGACATGAGAGCTGTTTATGGAGGGTAAATCATCAACATTAGAACAATTTCTTCTGTTACACGACGAAATATAAAACATTTCTTATTCATCGAATACACCAATCCTTGTAGGTTTGCTGCCGCACTGAAGGACCTTAAAGTGTGGGTGCTGAATGTGGTGAACATAGATTCTCCAGATACACTTCCCATAATATATGAGAGAGGTCTTTTCGGGATATATCATGATTGGTGTGAATCTTTCAGCACGTATCCTAGGACATATGATCTTCTACACGCTGATCAACTCTTCTCCAGGCTCAAGAAGAGGTAATAATTAATACTGAATATACAGATTTTTCACTCTCGTAATTTGTGATCATGCAAATTGAATGGTTGTTCATGATTTGGAATATCAGGTGTAAACTTGATCCTGTGATGGCAGAAATTGATAGAATAGTTAGGCCTGGAGGTAAACTGATCGTTCGTGATGAGACAAGCGCAGTTGGGGAAGTAGAAAACCTGTTGAAATCTTTGCATTGGGAAGTTCATTTAACCTTCTCCAAGAACCAACAAGGGATACTCAGTGCTCAGAAGTCTGATTGGCGGCCAGACTCATATGCTGCCCCTTCCTGATTAGATCTGAAAAAGCATTTAGATTTTTATTGTAAGGGATTCTAAGACAGTCAGTAGGAAAGGAATTATTGGGATGCAATCTTATTTGTTGAATGTTGAACCAGAAGGTTAAAAATGTATCTTTTCTGTTTTCAGTTGCATGTAACACAGGTATGCGTGATCGATGATGTGTTGTACCAAGTAACAACGGATAAATTGGCAAAAATGCCTTCAATTTTGATTAGAGGTTGTGCAATTCTTTTGCCCATTCCAAGTATATTTGACTTGCATTACTTTTTTGGTTGACATTCTGCTCTTGAAATGAGCATGAAACTGTTTACTGTATAATCCAGAATCCCACCAAAGAAGAAGCACGTAGGCAAACTCTGGACCGGGGAGAATTTCCCTCAAGTATATAGTGAAAGTTGGTCACTGTCAGCAGATGGCTGAAAATTGAGCCAAACGTATTGGCTGCGTAAAATAAAATGAAAGCTCACAAAAGATAGATTTGGATAGAAGAAGAATTATCCAGAGACGTCTTTTCGCACAGCCATAACAACTTACAATAAGGCTATTATAGTTGTTTTGACGGTGGTCTCTAAAAATGACAACAAGGAGATGATGTCATCCTAGTAGTCAAAGGTCTGAAGATGATGATCTGTTGAAAACTTTCAAAGGCAGTGGAATTACATTAGGCCATAGTCGCTGTTGAAGAGCTACAACAGGGATGACAGCCTTGATAAAATAGATTTTAAGGAACATAGGCTCCCATTACTAGCATTACATATTTTTCTTTATTATTCTTCACAGAAGTATTCAATGCAAATTGAAGGAATATCATATATATATATAGAGAGTTTTTCGTATAAGATCAATAAGCCTCATATGAATTATTTAACAGAATCGAAGGGATAATAATCGTGCTTATGTTATCAATAATTTAACTCTGCTAGATTTGGTGGCAGATTAGGACACTCTATAGAGGAAAAAATTCAATTATATGTCCAAAATGATTTAGTGCATCTCTTTCTCTTTTTCTTTTGAGAGTGGAATATATTCTAAACATAAATGCTCAAGGTATTAGAAACATGCCCAGTAAAAGGTTATGTGAATTATAGATGGTAAAGCACGACATCTATAATTAAAATCTGCAAAAAAAAAATGTATTGCAAGAAGACATGAAATCACCAGAGCTTCTACTTGTAATATCACAAACCTTAAGATTTTCCCAATGCTGCAATGCACGTAGTGAACCAGAAATAGCATGCCAAAATATGTACAGTTGTAATACCACAGAGACACAAACTTCCCATGACCGATGACCCAAACAGTTTCTTCTGAACCTCATCCCTAGCTCTTAAAATTGCCTTCCAAATTGAAACATTGGTGGAATTAGAAGTAGCTTCCCAAATGGAATTAATGATGAGGAAAATAATACTTGGATTTAAAAACACAAACCAACCACACCAAATTCATAGTGAAGCAGACTTACTTTTCCCCATCAGCCTGATTCCTAAAGCACCACTTTAATTTTGGGTTGTGATGGTATCCGTGAAGCTAGCTAATAGTGTGGAACCCAATAATTTGGTTAGATAAATTTTAGGAATGAGTTTGTTTGTTTTGAAGCAACAAATAACAAGTGATCAGAGAGGCTTTCCAAGTCAAGACATATAATATCATAACCAAAATAGACTCAGAAAATAACCAAATAATAATAATGTAAAACAATCAATTACTATTTAGATAATCATCATGAATAAATAATAATGATACAAGAGAAAGGGAAAATCTGAAAAGGAAACAATTTATGAGATCAATCTAAGAAGGCTTAGGCTTAGGCTTGATATTGGAGAGAGAATTAGAAACAGAATCCGAATCAGGTTTGGTTTTATAAAGATTGTTGTATTCTTCTACCTCCTCGTAATAGATGTCCCAGACGCATCGAACACATCCGCTGCCGCAACAATATCCCGGTAAGGGCTTCTCCGGCGGCGGTGGAATCGGTGGTCGCTCATCGGTCTCTTGTTTTTTGCTATTAATAGCAGCAGTATTCAAAATCGTTGACGACAATTCAGATTGAAGCTTTTCGGCCATGATCGTAGGCGTGCTGTTGTTGTTTAGGCAAAAGAATTTAGGAAAGTGAGATGAATAGAGAAGAATTGAGAATTGATTGGCTGTGATTCTCGGATAGGTTAGATATCTCATATCAAATCCAGAGCAGCCGCCGCCACCATAATTTCGATGCAATAATGAAGATCTACATCGATTCATTGGTAGGCGAGGAAGATAAAGATATTGCTGATGCATGATGTAAAGGCCAAGTGTTTTGACTTTTGTGTATATAATAATAATAATTTGACGCGTTTAACACCCTTTTTTAAAATAGGAACTGGATTTGCGCTCCATGATCCTTGTAGCCTGTCCATAATCCAGCCAGCCAGCCCCAATAATTCAAGGCTTAAATAAAAATGCTAAAAACCAAAACAAAACAAAAACAGAAGGAATTTTTTTTTTATCCAATTCAAAAGTTTGGCAAAAAAATACATTACATTTTTTTTGGGAAGAAATGAAGTAATGTTTAATACTACAAATAATAGGAGTCAAAAAAAATTTCTTAAATAGAATATTTGATATCTAAGACTTAATTAATCATCAAATAATAAATAAATCTAATACCTTTAACAAATATAGGACCTCACCTAACAGCCTAAGAAGTAGGCGGTGAATATTCGATTTGTTTTAGTAAATTATAACTCAATATCAAATTTTATACAATTTCAATATTCAAACAAGTATTCTAAATTATTACTAATCGATACTATTGAATAATGTTATTCAGTATATAACCTATATATAAATTTATTTTGTCAAACAAAAAATTATATTTCAAACTTCACATTAGAGTTTCTAAATAATATTTAACCATAATAATTCATAAACTAGTTTAATAATTTTAAATTAACAATACATAAGTGCATAACCATATAACAAAATTTTAAAAATAAAAAATAAAAGTTATCTACTTCGGTTATTCGGATATCTGAATAGCATAATTTTAAAAATCTAATCTGAGTATCGAAAAAGTAAACCGTTATAACTGAATTAAGCAAAATAAAAAAAACAAAATAATTCGATTAAAAAATTTCAATTAGGTAGTTCAATTTTATCCGATTTTTGCTGAGCTTACAAAAAAGTACCATTGTTACTCAATTTCTATATTAGATAGAGATTTCACTGTTTTTTTATTACAAGTATGATACTGTTAAAATTAAACAAAAAAATCGGTTATTTTATTTAGAAGCAAGATAACATGACATTTGTTTTTTAACTGGACCGTTGATAATACTAAAGCACTAATTATGTTATTATTTGAAACAATTATGTTGTCATTAAATACATAATTTCATCCCAATATAAATACTCCTATTATGTTAACATTATCAACATGATGTAATTAAGTCCGTCAATTTTAGTCAAGTGCAAAAGGTTAGAAGTCTAGGGACTCTTTAAAAAAATCAAGAAATTACGGACATGACATTCTATTTTGTGGGTTATCTATTGGGCCATTCTGTGACAACCACCATGTCAAACCTATTAAAAACCAACTCAATATCACAGACTCGGCAAACAAGTTTTAACTTCAATCTCAATTCAAGAAATAACAACTTTTAACAATAAAAGGAGGGAGGGTTTATCCTTGCATCAAGTACCTATCTATAACAAACAAGTTTTAAGGTGCATGATCAACCATCTGTCAAGCCATGCTCTATACGAAGATCCAACGGATTATCTCATGCTCGCTCAGGTCATTTCGAAAACGGTGCTAGCCATGAAGAGGATGCCGCTCTAATGTTGGCGGCTCTGGTGCTTCATGTGAACTTTCTCTTCAAACCCGACAAAAGCAGCGCCAGCCTGAAGTAGTCAAAGTTGTAAGCCGATCTGATGAACTGCATCTTGAAATCATTCCATGGTGGATGCCTCGGCTCTAGTTCAAGGTAGAAGCTTCTCTCCAGAACTGCTTTTTCATGGCTGAATGTATCGAAGGAGTACTTTCCATGATATCTGCCAAACCCACTCTGGCCTACACCTCCAAATGGTAAATTGTCACACAAGAACTGCAAGATTAACAAGAACTTGAATGCGTAAGCTTCTGATCTTTTTATCATCTTTACCAACTACGAGGAGGAGGAAGAAAGTGGTAAGATAGATGAGTACTTGAACCAAGGTATCGTTGAAAGTAACACTCCCAGAAGATGTTTCTGTCAAAATCTGCTTCTTGAATGTTTCATCTTTGGTGAATGCATAAATGGCCAGAGGCTTTGGCCTTGAGTTTATGAACTCAATGCTCTCTTGAATGTTATCCAACTACAATCCAATATTTTAGAACGCAATTGCTTTGAAACTTTTTTTTACTAATTATTAACATCAACATAGTCCTTCTTACTGTGATGATTGGAAGCAATGGGCCAAATATTTCTTCCTCCATGATCTCAGCATCAAGAGGAGGATCCAATAGGATTGTAGGCTCAATAACCCTGAAGCAGTTTACATACATGAATCAGGAAGCTTCCTTACTTTCATCAAATTGTAGACATAAGGAAAATTAATTTTAGCATAAATACAAAGACTTACAAATTCTCTTCATCTAGTGAACCGCCATAAACAATGGAAGCTGCAAGCGCAGGGTCTTCAAGAAGATTGCGTAGTCTAATGAAGTGGTACTTGTTGACTATTCTGCAGAGGTTCTTCAAGTTCTTCACATTTTCACCATAAAATCTTTTGATAGTCTTCTTCAGTATATCTATCTGAGAATTAATTACTTACCATCAGTATTAACAGTTTCATTATCAAATCATAACACCTATACGGTTCAAAGAGAATAGGGGGGATTGAATATTATAACTACTACCAAGGTTGATGAGTTCTTGTGTTCCACAAGGATGTAATCAATACTTATACAAGCTTGTCCACTGCATGGCCCCCACTTCCCGCCAGCTATTCTCTTGGCAACCACCTTGAAACCAAGTTACCAACGTAAGCAAACATGAATGAACCTATTATAGCTTTTCTTCTCTGTCTCTCATATAGGTTTCTTTCAGCTGTGGAATTTACTGTCTAATCCAATGCAAAAGATTCAGTTCCATCAGCTTTCTGTTAGCAGTTCTTGTTAATATATGTGTGTATATATGTATATATATATATATAAAGTAAACCTTTAAATCGGAGGGGTCAGAGATGGAATCGAGGATAGCAGGACATTTTCCACCTAGCTCCAGTGTAACAGGTGTTAAATGCTTCACTGCTGAAGACATGACAATCCGTGCCACTCGTGGACTCCCTAAAAAAGCATAGATAAAGCAGAAATTATAATTGTCATGATTGGCAGAGACATTTCAATTCGAAGCTTGTTCTTTGAAAGCGAGAGAGGATTAGATGCCCTAGGATTAACAAAAAAGTTCATGCTTTAGGTGATATCTATTTATCTATTGACCACAGCTTTAGTGAGATTTGAGAATAACATATCATACCTGTAAAGAAGATTTTGTCCCATTTCTGCTGCAGTAAGTTTTCAGCTATGTCTGCTCCACCTTCAACAACTTTAATGGCTTTGCAGTCCAAGTAAAGCGGGATTGTCTTAGCAAGAAAGGAAGAACATTCTGGGGATAGCTCCGAAGGTTTTAAGACAACAGTGTTTCCTGCAGATATTGCTCCAATCAATGGGTCCAATGCCAGTGCTGCAAGTAAAAGGATGGTTCTTTAATAAGTTTGATAATTGTTAATGAGTAGATTATTTTCCTTTCCCAGTAGAATATGATAGCCTGCTTAGAAGAATCGTATATCACCAGGACTACTGATCAAAGTTTGATCAGACTCACAGATAGGGAAGTTCCAAGGCACAAATATTAGTACGAGCCCAAGTGGTTCTGGCAACACTTCTCCTCTTGATGGGAAAAACAGCAACGGTATTCGAATCTGCTCAAAAGGCATCATTATAAATGAATAAGATCCCTCCACAACTTTATCTGTTTTCAATAGTGGTGGAAGAAATTGGAATTAAGCTCAAGGCAAAGCATAATATGTGTTGCATGCTTATCCTATCCGAGTGTTGGGCACTGACACCCCTTCTATTAAAGTAATTAACGTGGATTTAATTTCTCACAATGTTCTCATATAATCTCAACTTCTGTGAATTGATTGCTATAAGTATCTGCACGGCTCTGTTACAAGTGAATACTCCAAGCAGCCACATTAATCTAAATTTTAGCCTGATTCGAACAACTTATGATTAAATTAACAAAAAAAAATCTGTAGATCATGTTACCTTTTCTTCCTAATTCTAAAGCAATGTATTGTTGGATGACTTAGAACTTATAAATATTTCATCACTGCAGGAGAGATACGGAAACAGTATGCATGAATACTTCTATGCAATAACAGAATTGTACACAGTATGGGGGGGCCATTTTCATAGTTTCACGCATTCTTCATAATGTTCAGGTGGCCATATTCCATTTTCATAAAATTGGAGTGTGACATACCAAACTCCTACATCTCATACTTGTGGGGTTAAATGTTCAACTTACAAATGACTAACTATAATTTTTTTTCTTACGGTCAACTAACTCAATTTTTGTTTTCTTACAAAACTTTATAAAAACCGTTAAGCTAGTTTGACTTTTAATAGAAAATTGGGTTGGCGTATGATTAGGAAAGAGAAACTCCACGTTAATCAAAAAATACTAATTAATCAAAACAAAAAACAAATTATTTCTCCTCTCTACACCATCGGCATCAATCCCACAAAATTTTCTTCTTGTGTTTTTCTTCTTGAGGTTCTCGCTAGCAGCTATGGCCAAGTCCGACCATGGGTTCAAGAAGAGAAGGCGCCGGTTAAGGTTTCCAGAAGTGACGCTGACAAAGATCATGTGGTAGGCTGCAATTAATTTAGGATTTAGGTTGTTTTTTTTTACCACAAATCAAACCAATCAGACATCTGAATCAATTTGAAGATGTTCATAGGTGGCGCTAGTCGTGCAGAACAATTTGGCGCTATTCCGACAGCTTCTTCAGGCCTTTTGGAACTTGTGTATGATGCCGGCATGATATGTTCTATCACTTCTGTCCATTCAAATTATTGGTGTTGCTGTTTTGAAGAAGGTGGTGCTGAGGGGCGAGAGAATTTGGGGTTGAAGTTTTTTTGTCACTTAATACATGACGTTTTAGAATTTGGGAGAGTGCATATTTTGATTTGATGTTTAAATATAAATGCTCACGATTATTTGTAAAATCCTTCAAGGAATATATGTACAAGGACTTAGTGATAAATCAAATTTGTTAGGTTGATCTAAACTCTTAATGTGTATCATTCTATAAATGAATGTATAGATAGAGAGATCAAAGTTGTTAGGTTGATCTAAGCTCTTAATGTGTATCATTCTATAAATGAATGTATAGATAGAGAAATCAAAGCTGTTAGGTTGATCTTGAGATGTAATAGATAGGCTTCGAAGAGATCTTAGTGTATCAAGCTGATCAAGATTACAGAAGCCTAGGCAGAACGTAGAGCTTCGAGGATCGTAGTGTGTCTGCCTTAAGGGTCTCTTCGGAAATCGTAGAGTGGTCCCAACGTTTGTCGAGCCAACTCAGAGATCGTAGTGTGCTCTCGGAAACGTAGAGCTTACAAAGTTAGCAAGTGAAGATCGTAGTGTGCAAGTCATTAAGAGAAATTGTAGTGCTCTTGATTGATGGAATCAGACCAAGCACCAAGGTAACAAGACACCACGATTTGGATCGTAGAGTATCATCTGCTGTGTGTCAGAAACATCGAGCCCTACCTTTTGTTTGTCTAAAGATACATCTCCAACAAATATGGAATGGGTTTCAGACGTTGAAGTCCCCACCAGTTCCAACGGTACAAAAGATATCCTTAGTATGCAACAAAGAAACGTATTGAAGAAGCTAAGGAAAGTACCATTGATAAGAGAAAAACACCTTTTCAAGTGTTAGGTGAGAAAGCAGTCTGCTGTGTCAGTGGGCCAGAAAATAATTCAGAAGATGTGCAGAAAAGTCTCCATCAAAGTACAGAAATGTCAAACGCATTTAATGCTTCAGCGGATGGATCAAACGGATAGATTTCAAGATCACATATATGCAAAAGATATGCAGATGAAAGAAGTAAGAAAGCATTGAACAAAAACGAACAAGAACTCTCAACGCTCAACTCTACGATCTGAGAAAGAAAAGCTTGCTTCACTACTTCATTTTTTCGAACAAGTGCTTAACAAAGAATCGAGTAGCAACCATCAAGAACTCAACAACTACCAATCAACTGAAGTAAGAGTTCCACGTCAGAAGGACTTGAAGAGTTCTAAGTGAACTGTGAAGAGCCAAGTCTGCTGGACTTGAAGAGGTCAAGAGTGAATTAAGAAATTATAAAGAGTTAAGGAAAACAAGATTATATGGAATCTCAAATGATGTAGTATGTGCAGAAATTGGTATATATGGCTTATTGATGTTATGAGGGGTTGTATTCATGACCTGGGTGGGTGGAACAAGGAGTTAAAGAGGCGGTTAACTCTGAGCAGCAGACAATGGAGGTATAGAAATATGATTACTAACATTGAATGCAGGAAGAGCACTAACAAGAATTTGACTTTCTTCCTTGGATCTGAGTTTAGTATTATGAACTGCTTCGAGCACTTCAGAGATCCCCTTCATCAATTAATCATTAGAGGTTTGAAGCTTCTGATTGAGGTTTGCAATCTGCTCCTCTACTTAACCAAATTGCTCTTTAGTTTGCTCAAAGTTCTTCTCTACCTGATCCATTCTACTTTCAATGGTTTTCAAATCCTTCTCGTGCTTGTGCAGGCTAATTTTTGCGGTGGAATCAATCATGATTTTCGGCCCAGGTTTGCTTTGATATCAATTTGTCAGGAATTAAAGGAACTACATAAGAAAATTAACTGAGCTGAAGGAAAAGAAACTTGCAAGAGACGAAATAGTAATGTTTATTCATTTTCTCGATGCCAAAACAAAACTGTGACTCTGCAAATATATACTGCAATCTAACCATTCTGTTGAGGCTAACTACTCGACCCACTAGCAGGCTGACACGTGGACTACTGACGCTGAGCAAAATGTTGCAGCAAAGCAATTAACAACTCGATGTTAAACGACTGTGTTTCACTAACTGACTCAGTATAATAGACGCTGACAGGTAATTGGTAAATCAAGATGGAAAAGGAGAACTGAGTTTTCTTGTATTATTTCCCAAGTTGTTTGCACTGAACCAAAGCAAGAAAGAAGGTATGAGAGTTTTTTTTTAAAAATATATGTATTATTTTCTCTTCTTTTCTTTTTTTTTTTTGCTAATTTGTTTGTATATAAAAAAAAGACCAAAAACAATTGCTAAGGGGCATATCTCATAGATATAGCTACGTCATCTAAAGACATGTCTAAAGATGAACTAGCTATAACCAGAGAACAACATTTAAAATTATAAAAGCTAATAATCACCTACAAGAGTCAATTATAGTAGAAGTGACTGTGATTAGTGACTTTGACAAAAAAATTAGACTTTGATAGTCTAGAATTAATAATATTTACAACTTCAAATGCTAGACGTTATGTATATGAATAAACATATAAAAAAAAATTCTTTCTTTCATAATTTTATGGTTTGATTTGGCTTATTATTATTATTATTATTATTATAAATTTCCTTTCATTTTTTCCTTAATTTCCTTCTATTTTCACTTAAAAATATTATAATGATGTAAAAAGTATTTAACAATATAGTTGTGCGCGTGCACATGGCTTTATCATTTTCGTGAAATACAAAACAAAGCACCTTTTTTGGAGCCATCCATTTGTCTATACAGGACAAGGAATAGTTCACGGATTTCTTCACTACTCCAATCTGCAGCAAGTAAAAACCAAGCATAGATCGAGTTAGCATCTGAATGGATACCAAATTCATTTAGATATATATACTACTACTAGTTATTTATTTTTCACTAAGAAATGGAGTAATAATAAAGGTGCCCAGCCCCAACATAAAAATACAGATCTCGTTAGGATAGAATTCCATTTTCATAGCCCCCTTAAATCAAACGAACAACTTAATCCAACAGTGGAATATTATATAGACAAGGGTAGTATATATATATATATATTCTCCAGATCTACAAAATACTACTACTATTAAATTAAAACCATTTAACCTAAATTTCAATCCTATTTAATTAATTAATTATATGCAAATTAAAGAGATGGACTTACTTCATCCCGATAAGCTTCAATAGGGTGTTTACCGAGATCACGCTCAAGTGCTTGGAAGATGTTATCTTCGTTTTCATTGAGGAGCCTGAGGATAGATCCAAGCTGGGCCTTCCTCCAACCAACTCCTCTTGTTCTTCCACTTCTGAAAGTTTCTCTCACTCCCATAATATCTAATTCTTCCATCAGAAACCAATTAATTTGTTCTTAAAATACAAGCAATATCGTAGTATGTATTTATATACTACTCATTAATTATAAGGTTTATTTTTTTTAATGGAATCGATGGTTATAATTAGTACTAGTAGTAGTTTCTTACTTCTTCTTTCTTTAGTTTCCGTATTTTGATATGGCTTTTAGTTGGCATTAAATATATATGGATGCTACGCTCTGAATTGGCAGTTGGCATTAATTATCATCACTGTTTGATGCCGTAATGTCAATGTCACCTGATCAAGACTGCACACCGTCACCCCCGCGGCCTTAATGTCATCGTTCCAGATTATGAGATTACCCTAAATGCACGAGAGCAGATCCTCTGTTCTTAAATTCTCTGTATCTTTATGTCTTTTCAGTTAAATTTTGACACCTAATCTCTTATTTAACATTAATTAATTTTAAAATTAAATAAAAGGACATGTGTCAAGATTTAAGTGAAATGACACAAGAAGGACTGAGAATTTAGAGACAGAGGATCTGCTCTCAACATGCACTCACCAAATTTACTCTCCTTGCTGATATTTAGAGCTGCATTAAAAGCATGCCGGGTTGCTAAACAACATGGGAAAATATAATACTCGTAATAATAATGCATGAAAGGAACCATTTTTGCGATTTTAAACGTATGTCCAAATAAAATACTAATAGGAGAACTAACCTCAACGTTGTGCAAAATAAGAATACGATCTTCTGCTTTGTAAGAGACATAGTCCACCAACTGAGTTAAGGTTTTGGTATTTTTTTTCTTTTGACACCCAGACAGAAGTGTCCTCGGCCTAATGACTTGGAGAGCAACTTGCGTTCAAAAATTCGATTGTTCACATGATTATGCAATTCACACATCCGGATAACTTTTCTATTTTAACTGTCTGGTGCATTCGAGAGATCCAATGTTCAAATGCAGAAAAATAAAAAAAATGAGCAAACCCCCTCCCATTTAAAAATGCAAAATACATTTAAGAATGTATTTTGTTTAATACTTTAAGAAAATTATATTTCAGTGATGCTATTATTAATTTTCATTATGCTCCTTATTAGGCAACTGTCCACCTTTCTTACCAAATACACCCCCTCCCAATCCCATGCTGCCAGAGCTTGAATGATGTAAATTAATTCTAACGGGTTAGTTACGTTACGTGCTCAACTTTTAATATATATAAGAGGTACTGCATGCGTGCTCCCTGGACTCATCCGTTTTAGCTCACTTGTATGCCCGAACGTTAAGCAATAGTATTCCGTAACAGAAACAGCAAATAAAGATCAAACAAATCATATTCTTGGATTGGACTTTATTTCTAAGCCCGTAAATAAACAGATTTTTAATTAATATAAATTTATTTAATGTACGCAATATAATTACAAAAATTATAAAATATCTTAACAATGCTATAAATTACAAATTTATTATTTTTAAAAGTTAAATGTATTTTATCAACTTACAAAAGTTAAATGAACTAAGACTTTATGTATTCTTTACTGACACGGGTGGATACAGCCCCTCATTCAATTGGGTCAAATTTAAAGAAAAAAAAATCTCCATAAAAAATAAAAATATAATATCATAAATCACAAAATTAAATAATGCTTATATATTGTTTATAATAATATTTTTCGACCTTAAAATTGTTGCATGATAGCTTCGTTTTCAATAGTTACAAAAATATCATATTCAATAATTCAAGTTACTAAACAATCATTCATCCATTCGTGTTTGAATTTTTTTTTATGGGTCACGTTGTTGTAAAAATATCACGATGGCCTCATTTTTGCAAAAATTCACAAACAATTACTAAATTTATGAAATTATATTAAAAAAAATTACAATATACTTTTTAAAAAAAATTCTTTGATGGGTTAAATTAGAAATAAATAAATAATGAAATGTGAGCAATTATGATTTGTGCCACTCATTCGTCTTAATATAAGGCCTCCATTTTTAATATCCAGAACTTCTTGATGGGCCTAAGCCCTGGAAAAATGGGCTAACGTTTGTTTTTAGCAGATTGTTTACATACTCCCACCCAATTGACAGAGAAACAAGGCCGCTACTCTGCTTTCATTCATCCCATTTGACACATTTTTATCCGCTCAACAAGAAGAGAGAGAAAAACCGTCATTTCACCCTGTCAATAGGTCCTATTCCTCCAATCAAAAGCCCTAATTTTCCCTTTACCCCCAAATGTAACCCCCAACAAAACCCACCTCCGTCGGATTCCAACCTACCGCCACTCGCCGCCATAAACTAAAAGCCTCATCTCCACGCTTTCCACTCATGAGACTGGAAAATTGGATCGGTTCAAAAATATTTTTTTTTTTGATTTAGGTATAATTTAGATAGAGATAAAAAACAAAATTGCACTATAATTCTGTTTATTCAAATTACACTTAAATCACTAAATTTTATAAAAATTTAAGTTAAAATAGATATTATAATTTTTTTAAGTCAAAAGAAGAAAAATTGAATCGATCCAATTTCTGTTAACGAGTAAAAGAAATTTGTTTTTATTATTATTTCTGTTACCCTGCCTAAATGTGAGAATAAATAACAAAAATTCACTACACCTCCCTTGTTTGAAAGAAAAAATGGATATAACTGAAATAGTTTTGGTAGGCGTAGTAGTAACCCACTACGCATACACACTACCGGCGGTATTTCGCTTTGAATGCCGAGTCTTTTCTTGTCCGTCAACTCGACGTCGTCGTCACCGCAAGATAAGGCCAAAACTTAACTTTACTAAACAATGCGAGAAAAGCCCTTTCTATCTTATTAGTCGGTAGCTTAATTTTCGCAATCAAACTAAAGCGCACACTAGAAAGTGCTTGAAAGGTATGGCTACCTTCTTCATCGACAAAGACTACGTCTTTGGCACTCAATTAATAATATAATGGCACGCCACTCGGCTCTCTCATTAAATCGAACACAACCGAAATAATTTAGCAGAAATTTCTTAATAATTGGTATTTTTTATAATTCGTATATCCAAGAATTTTTTTTGATTCTGATTATTAGTTCGGATTTCAATTTTGGGTAATTGATTGCCTACCCGAATAACAGAATAAGATGTTAAAAAATTAAGCCTTATCCGCCCTATGTTAACCGAAGGCCAAGTCTCCGATCTTTTCGTATTTCGCCCTATGTTAACCTAACAAAAAGACTCTTCTCTATTCTCTCTTAGTAAACAATTAAACATCCCCACCGCCTCTCCCTTTCTCCTCTCACTTTCTCTCTCTACCTCTGTTTTCTATTTTGGGCATTCATGGAGTATTCAGTTTCTCTAAGTTCTTTCTCGCTCAGATCTGATCTCATCACTCGATTTTGATCTCTCATCTCTCAACCGACTCGATTTCATCTCTCAACCGACTCGATTTGCAAATGAAGGGCTTCTTTTGTTCTTCAAGTCGAAGAGCGCCCCAGTTCCCCACGGCCCACTGGCTTCTAGCTTCTTCTTCTATTGCTTGTTAATCCGTGTGGTTTCGGATCTGGATTTCATTTGTATTTTTGCTTATCTATCTATATGTTCAGATTTGGATTCTGGGATATTTCTGTCGTTTCATCTTCAGCTTGAATCCGAGCTAGTTGTGTTCTTTATGTCTTCAACAGATTTGGTGTGACGCCCCCAAAATTAGGTATCGCCACCCATCTTGGGTCGCGCCACTTACATGGTATGTAATTTAAATACAACTTATTAATATAAGCTGTGCGTGTACAATACGACATAAAGCATGAGTTTGATAACAAATATTGTCTCACTACTAGATATTATACAAACTCAAAAGGAGTTCTCATTACAATTATTATCACACTATTTCACGAATAGTGAGGACTACTAATGCTATCCTCTCGGACCATCACTCTTTTCCCCTCGTCCCAAATTTATATTCTCATTTCACAGAAGAGAACAATGAAAGAAAGGGTGAGCTCAACTAGCCCAAGAAGAAATATTATAACTAAGATAATGCGAGAATAAATTATCAATAGTCTTCAACAATGTTAAAGCGATAAAATACAATAGACAACCGGTTTAATCTGCGGTGAATATGCAATCCATTAAAAGAGTCAAGTAGAAAATAAAGTCTACTATCTTTTAGGTTTTAAAAGGTTTTCATCAATTTTTATCACTAAGACTCAGTTTAATGAATAAACCACAATATCTAATCATCCCTGTACCACGGTCAAGGATTTTCATCAAATTATCAATGGTCATGACTATACCGAATCACCCCTGGTCATAATCATACCAAAAACAATCCATCACTGCATTACAGGCCACTGAGGACTTTTATCACATCATTTATAACAAGCCATGATTATACCGAATGATCCCTGGTCATAATCATACTAAGTTCATCTTTGCACGTAAGCCAAAGATAACATAATATAACATGAGGATGATGACAATGACATAATAATTCAATAAAACAAGTTCACAAATTAATTTATTCAGGAACTAATAACGTCCAAATTGTCAACATGATACTGCTTTGTAGAACAAAATTCAAGAATGATCAGAAAAATATTTCCATGAAAAGATACTGGATGAAACGCAAATATCAAGAATATTCTACTAATTTCATGGAGTATAAGTCAAAGTTTTAACCATTTGGGTATAATAAAGAATGGAATAACAAAAGAAATCACCACGCACGCGATAGGCGCAGACGAGCGAGTTATTCGATAGAATAATAAATAACGGAACGAATCAGTCCCACAGAAACGCATGCATGCAGGATATTCCAGCGTAATAATAAAGAATGGAACCAGTCCGATGTAAAAACACATGACAAGATGTTCCAGCGTAATAATAATAAAGAGCGGAACCGAAGTCGGTGTAAAACACATGAGCATGTGATGTTGCAATGAATAATAGAAGAATGTCACCAAGTATAGGGTAAACCACGATACAGATTATGTATAGGGTATATCACAGCGTATCTGAGTTATTCCAATGAATAATAAAGAATGGAATAATGAGAGAGGATTTCACCAAGTATAGGGTATGCCTGGCGATCACAAAGTTATTCCAATGTAATAATAAAGAATGGAATAATGAAGTTCTCTTCGTGAATAAGAAAGAATAACACCCTTACGAATTACAACAATAATATCTCTTACCTTAAGAGGCTGAATATTGGAAAAGTGAAGTAGCGTAATACTTTTCTTCTTTCTCTCTATAGTTTCTCTCTCAGAGTTTCAATGAATTCGTAAGAAATAATGAAGGAATGAGCTTTCTATTTATAGAAAAAACCGATGGTGGCTCTTGGTCTTAACGGAAGGGTCAAAATGACTCTTGGTAATATTGAAGAGACAACATTATTTCATGAAGGGGTAATTACTATATGTGAAGGTAATTACTTATTGAAGAAGGTAATTACTATTGACGAAGGTAAATACTATCGACGAAGGTAATTACTATTCACAAAGGTAATTACTATCGATGAAGGAACTCTTAGATGATGACATATGGACCCCCCATAAAATAATCAAACTTATCACAAACGTCTCATATGAGACTCTTTATATACATCAAGGATTGAATAAATATTACCACAAATCATTTATTTTTAATCAACACATATTTAATCTTTCAACAATTATTAATCATTTATAACTTGTCGTCTCAATTAATAATTTAATACTATAACATATTATTATACGGATGATCTTGTGACAATAATTGAATCAATAATATAAGAGATATGATCGGCAATCATTTGTAGCAATAATTGAGCATGGTGAGTGACTTCTCACGTAAACATCAATAATCAATACCGGTGTGCTACTTATGCAAACCACGCCAGCATATTCATATACTTTTACCCTTAGGGTAGTTCAACGGTTTTAACGGTAACACCTCGTAGTTATTTTTATAGAAAGATAATTTTGTCGCTTTCTAACTACGACAATACTTCCGTTAATGGGGTCCACCATCGATTGAGCCGTCGTCACGAATATTCCCCGACAAAAAGAATATTCCCGACCAAACGAATATTTTATAACAACTTGCTTACTTTGCAAAATTTATAAATATTACCCACAACTATAACATTATATCAAATTTATTCCATAATATTCAAAATAATATTTATAGAAAATTCATCTTTATTTATAAAAGTTGGGGTCTTACAACCTCCCTTCTTATGAAATTTAAGCCCTTCGAAATTAGGGTGCGTGACACGATATGATAAAGAGGTGAGGATACCTTGAATACCTTTATCGTTAAAAATATTAAATTCATCTTTGCAATCCGCCAAAGATATTCATTAACAACTCATCTTTGCACTACAAGCTAAAAGATATACAAGCAGTAAAACCAATAATCTTTGAGACAGCGACTTAATAAGTATCACAACCACGAATTATCCATGCACCATCGCCAAGGATATTCGTGTTTTCAATACTGATCATGATTATACCGAATAATCATTGGTCATAATCATACCAAGTCTATCAATGCACTACTACCAAAGATGACTTTTACCACATCCATGAATTAATATTTCATGGCTGAGACTCAGCTCAATAATTAATCCATATCATAGAATCATCGCCGCACTACTGTGCCGAGGATATTCATTAAGTATCACGACCACGAATTATCCATGCACTACTACCAAAGATAATCGTGTATTCATTAGTATCACGACCACAAATTATCCGTGGCACTACCGCCTAAAGATAATCGTGTATTCATTAAGTATCACGACCACAAATTATCCATGCACTACTACCAAAGATAATCGTGTATTCATTAGTATCACGACCACAAATTATCCATGCACTACTACCAAAGATAATCGTGTTTTCAATTACGGTTATGATTATACCGAACAATCCACGTCATAATAATCATACTAAGTCCATCTATTCACGTAAGCCCAGATGACTTTCAACACCATATAAGCGTGAGGATAATGATATAAAGAATCAATCAAATGAGATAAAGGATAAATATTAAACATTTATAATATAATTTATCCGAGATTCAAGAATATCCCCATGTTATCAATCACTTAATAATCTCATAATCTAATATCATTAATATTATAACAATATTTTAATCACTTCTTAAATTTATAAGCAATTTATCTCAATTGTTTACGCTTTACCATATAATGCATTTAATCATTCAAAATGCCATACTCATAAGATATCATCACCAATTATCAAATCCCTCATCAAAAAAAATATGCATATACTCTATATAGGATTCTCTAGCCATAAAATCCTATTTTCAACTTTGTTACTTTACATAACATATTTAACTCATATGTTCGTAACTAAACTATTTTCATGAAAAATACCAAATCAGTCCCAAAAATATTTCTTTTCTGGGATTTAGCATAATATAGTCCCATAATGAAAATATATTTTTCTCGGAATTTTTAAAATTCATTTACTATTTTTCAAAAATCAATTTCTATTTAATTCTTTAAGAAATTAGCTACCTCAAGTTTAACTCCAAAAATTCCCAAATCTTGGCAGGACCTTACACATATTAATTTGAGCCTCCAGTTTAAATTTCATGGTCATCGGAGTTATAGAACTCTAGTTATAGCATTTTTCGTCAAAAAAACCTAAATATTGAAATGGTCATAACTTGCTCATTTTAAGTCGGAATGAGCTCATTTTTGGACACGATGTTCTTTATACAATATACTTTTATGTCCCAAAAGGCCTGAATTTTTCTCATTAATTAAGTGGCCGAAACAGCCCTTACAAAAATGTGGCAGCAACTTTTTGGACATTTTGAAGTTTTGACTCCTTTGCTAAAATCAGTCCACACGAAAATCTACAACACCTTTTTCATTGATTCCACTTGGATTAGTTAGGTAACTCATAGATCTAACTCTAGGACTTAACCACACTCAAAAATTCAAAATATAATAAGAGATTTGGTCAATTGAATTTCATGTTACGTTTTTCACCAAAATCTGGTTTTTAACTCCTTGTGATTTTTAAGAAACTTTCATGTTTTCACATACTAACCAACATAACTCATCATAACACTTACTAATACCACGTATACCTATGATTTTTATTAGTCCAATGCTTTTATTATGACTTTCATCATAAACCACGTAAACTGTGCATTTTAGTTGAAGAAATATTTGAGGGTTTAAGAAATGGGTTTTATTGGGGTCAATCTGAAATTCGATTTCACGCTCTAAGTAGGCTAAGAAGTCTTCAAGAATACGTCGGAAAATTTATTAATAATAGAAATATCATTCAAAAGCGTGACTCTCATCCAAGACTTGGATAAGACGTCACATTGATACCAACTTGTGACTTCTATCCCTTAACCTAGATAGCACCTCACAATGATACCTATAAACTTGCCATCTTCATTCACGATGTTGCCTACAGAAAGTCTGGCTTCTTCCACACAAGGAAGTCAACAACGAAAGGTTCGGGGCTCTTTACTTATGGCTCGATATGACAATAATTGACTTTAGTAGTTTGGTTACTTGAATTCGCCCAACAAGTTGGTTATGAATATAAAAGCTAACAACCTTACGAAAAGCATGATGAGTAGTTAACCAATTGATTCCTAAAATCACATCAAAGGCAAATATTTTCAAAAGATAAGATCGACAGTAAGCGTGAAAATGTTTATTTGAATCAAACAAGATTTAAAAATAGTAAGCGATAATGAAGGCTCCTACTAACGAAGTTTCAACCAATAAGTCAAAGTTTAACTTCTTGAGTCAAATTTAAACGTTGAACACAACTAGATGAAATAAAGAGTGGGTAGGCGGTATCTAACACGGTATAGATAGACTTAAGAGCTTATGATTAACTTACCCATGATAATTTTATTCGGGTTCCTCGTCACGAGAAAAAACGCCTCTCTCTTAAACCACGGCTTTGGTTTGTGCAGGGATGACCTTTGGTGCCTCCATCCTAGTTGAATTTGTCTTGATGGCAACGACAAAATCGAGTTAAGTGACCTTTCTTCCATAATTATAACATGTTTTGGATGGCGTGGCGATTCGGATCGATGTGTCCTCTCCTCCGCATTTGAAGCATATGATAGGTGGTCTTTCTCCTTCCTTAACAACGGGTCTTTGGTCGACGTCTTTCCATCATTGTTGAATCTCCTTTTCTTGAAATGTCCATTCTTATTGCTTTAACCACGATTACCACCGGAAGTGGTTACCATATCCGCCTGTTGATTCCTCCGGGCTTGTTGTCACCGATCGATGACTACTCTCACCGGTATTATAATTTTGCTTACCGCTCTCTTTTAGTTAACGTTGACTCGTTATCGCGCTCCACTAATCGAGCCCTATTTACAACATCTGAATACAAACACGGTTTATGAGAAATAAGATGTTGGACGTATCTCCGCTTCAAACCTCTTAAAAACATTCGCGCCATTCTCTCTTCATTATCCACCAAGTGGGGACTTAATCGTGATAACTCCGCAAATTTTGCCTCGTATCATGTATTACGGTCATATTATTTTGTTCCAACTTGATAAACTCCACCTCCTTCACGTGGCGAATACTTTCGGGAAAGTATTTGTCGTTGAACGACTCTGGAACTTCTCCCAAGATATTTTCGTACAAAGAAGTTGAGTACGTTTTACCGATTCCCACCGATAATTTGCCTCTCCGCAACATAAAGGCGGTGAAAGGAACCTTTTGCTCCTCGGAGCATCCCAAGACATCAAATATCTTGGTAATCTGCTTTATCCATGCTTCCGCCGAAGTGGTTTTGGCTCTCCTTAAACTCCGGTGGTCCCAGCTCCTTGAATTGTTTAAGCGGTGACCGCCCGAGAGTTTTCCGTGTTTCCACCCTACGTTTTGGAATGAATCGCTTTACCGATATTGCATGAATTCTAAAACCTCTTAAACGTCATCGTCGTTAAATCGATTGATCGGTGTTGTTGTTTACACGGGGAGGATTATCGCCATCCGTTGCACATTGTCTCGATTATTGATCGTGGAGAATCAAGCGGTCTCCGTGCTCCATCTTTATTCTCAACATTCTCGGATGCCATTTTCAAACACTGCCACAAAATAAGGGTTACTTGACATGCAACATATTATCACTATACTCTGACCGGCCAATCAAATACCAAATAAACTTAGGTAAGTCATACTAGCGAAGGAATTCCCAATCTCTCCCCTCCTAGTTCTAGTCTCACATCTTAACCAGGGATCATATCCCTAAGCTCTGATACCAACTGTGACGCCCCCAAAATTAGGTATACGTCACCCATCTTGGGTCCCCACTTACATGGTACAGAATTTAAATACAACATACTAATATAACTGTCATGTACAATACGACATAAACTGTGAGTTTGAATACAAATATTGTCAACTAGATATTATACAAACTCAAAAGGAGTCCACATTACAATTATTATCACACTATTTCACAGAATAGTGAAGACTACTAATGCTATCCTCTGGACCATCACTCTTTTCCCCGACTCGTCCCAGCTATATTCTCATTTCCTGAAGAGAACAGTGAAAGAAAGGGTGAGCTCAACTAGCCCAGTAAGAAATATTATAACTAAGATAATGCAGAATAAATTATCAATAGTCTTCAACAATGTTAAACTGATAAAATACAATAGACAACCGGTTTAGCTCAGCAGTGAATATCTAATCCATTAAAAGAGTCAAGTAGAAAATAAAGTCTACTATCTTTTAGGTTTTAAAAGGTTTTCATCAATTTTTATCACTAAGACTCAGTTTAATGAATAAACCATAATATCTAATCATCCCCGCATTACCACGGTCAAGGATTTTCATCAAATTATCAATAGTCGCTTAATCGTGACGCCCCAAAATTAGGTATCGTCACCCATCTTGGGTCGCCACTTACATGGTACATAAATTCAAATACAACTTATTAACCTAATCGCAGGTATAATACGACATAAAGCGTGAGTTTGAATACAAATATTGTCTACTAGATATTATACAAACTCAAAAGGAGTCCTCATTACAACTATTATCACACTATTTCACGTAATAGTGAGGACTACTAATGCTATCCTCCGGACCATTACTTCGTTCCCGGCTCGTCTCCCAAATATGTTCTCATTTCTCAAGAGAACAATGAAAGAAAAGGTGAGCTCAACTAGCCCAAGAAGAAATATTATGACTAAGATAATGCGAATAAATTATCAATAGTCTTCAACAATGTTAAACCGATAAAATATAATAGACATAAACCGGTTTAAGCTGCTAATGAATATACAATCCATTAAAAGAGTCAAGTAGAAAATAAAATCTACTATCTTTTATGATTTTAAAAGGTTTTTTCATCTTCGTTATAAATTTGAGACTCAAACTTTAATAAATAATCCACATCATCGAATCACCCCCGCACTACGGCGAGGATATTCTTAGATATCACGATCACAATTATTCTTGCACTACGGGCCGAGAATAGTTGTGTATTCATTAATGGTCATGATCATGCCAACAATCGTCCATCAATGCACTACGGCCATCGAGGATTTTTACCACATCATTTGTAACATTACTACCATGATTACAATCAATAATCCTCGGTCATAATCATACCAAGTCCATCCATGCTCTACGGACCACGAGATGACTTTTAAAAAAATATAAACATGAGGATGATGACAATGATATAAGAATTCAATAAAACAAGTTCAAGAATTATTTTATCCGAAATTATTAACGTCAAATATCAACACGATCATCGCTTTGTAGAGTAAAATTCAAGAATCTTGAGAAGAATATTTCCATGAAAGGATCTTGGATGAAGCAAGAATGTCAAGGATATTCCACTAATTTCATGGAATATAGAAGTCAAAGTTTTAACTATTTGGGTATAATAAAGAATGGGTTAACAAAAGAAATCACCATGCATGCGGTACTTGCGATAGATAAAGTTATTCCAATGAATAATAATAACGGAACCAAAGTCGGTGAAATTCACCAAGCGGGATGTTCCAACAGAATAATAAAGATGGAACCAGATCCGGTGTAAAAAGCATGCAGATAAAGCTATTCCAACAGAATAATAAAGGCGGAACCGTGTCGGGTGTAAAACACATGCATGAGGATGTTCCAAGAATAATAATAAAAAGCGGAACCGGTCAGGTGTAAAACACATGCATGAGGATGTTCCAACAGAATAATAAAGAGCGGAACCAGTCCGGTGTAAAACACATGCATGGGATGTTCCAAATGAATAATAGAAGAATGTCACCAGTATAGGTAAACAGCGTACACAAGTTATTCCAACAGAATAAATAAGAATGGAATAACATAAGGATTTCACCAAGTATAGGATATACGCACATACAAGGTTATGTATAGGGTATATCACTTTTACTGAGTTATTCCAATGTAATAATAGTGAATGGAATAATGAAGTTCTCTTCAAGAAGAAAGAATAACACCACTTACCGTAAAAGAACCGAATATAGAAGTAGTGAAGTAGCGAATACTCTCTCTTCTTTCTATAATTTTTCTCTATAGCTTCTCTCTATAATTTTCTCTCTACAGAGTTTCAATGAATTAAAGAAGAAAATAATGAAGGAATGAGCTTTATTTATAGGAAAATGGAATGCATAAGAACTAATCCATGAACGGTCCAGATTGATTTACTTTAATCGACGGTCCATATTTAAAGAAAAATCTTTTAAATAAAATATAATATATTCTATTTATATAAAAATATTTTACTATGCAAACACTATGCAATACTACGCAAAACACTACGCAACACTATGCATAATAAAATATAATATATTCTATTTATAGAATAACTTTAATAAAGTATTCTATTTTATATAAAAAGATGTTTACATTTTATTACGTTAATAATATGAATAAAACAAAAGCGTCATTATTATTGCTATAATAATTCATATTATTAATCGACAATAATGGAATCAAACCGAGTGACTTCTCACATAAGCATCAATAATCAATACCGGTGCTACTACTTTATGCAACCACACGTGACATCGTACTTTTACTAATGAAGTAGTTCAACAAGAACCACAGTAAAACTCCGCCGTTATTTCAATAAAATATTTTTGTCGTTTTCTCAATCAAACAATGATTACATTGTGGGGTCCACCAATGATTGAGTAGTTTGTATGAATATTCCCGCTAAACCGAATATTCCCCAACCAATCGAATATAATATAACCACTTGCATACTTTGCAAAATTTATAAATACTACCCACAACTATAATATTATCTCAAATTCACACTATAATATTAAAAATTATTTCGACTAAATTTAAATCTTTATTGATAAAATCCGGGGTCTCACAATCTCCTCCTTATGGAATTTTGCCCTCGAAATTAGGGTACGTACACGATATGATAAAGAGGTGAGGATACCTTGAATACCTTTATCGTTGAAAATATTAAGTTCATCTTTGCAATCCCGGCCAAAGATATTCATTAACAATTTATCTTTGCACTCATGCCAAAGATATATAATTGTAAAACCAATAATCTGAGACTCAAACTTAATAGTATCACAACCATAAATTATCCATGCACCTTCTTTGGCTAAGGATATTCGTGTTTTCAAATACTATTCATGATTATACCGAATAATCCGTGGTCATAATCATACCAAGTCTATCAATGCACTACTACCAAAGATGACTTTTACCACATCCATGAATTAATATTTCATTCTTTGAGACTCATTTCAATAATTAATCCATATCATCGAATCATCCCCGCACTTCTACGTGCCGAGGATATTCATTAAGTATCACGACCACAAATTATCCAATACTACTACGGCAAAGATAATTGTGTGTTTTCAATTACTGATTATGATTATACAGAAACAATCTCGGTCATAATCATACCAAGTCCATCTATCTACGCGTAAAGCACGAGATGACTTTCAACATAATATAAATAATGAGGATAATGATATAAAGAATCAATCAAATGAGATAAAGGATAAATATTAAACATTTATAATATAATTTACCCAGATTCAAGAATATCCCCATGTTATCAATCACTTAATAATCTCATAATCTAATAACATTAATATTATAATAATATTTTAATCACTTCTTAAATTTATAAACAATTTATCTCAATTGTTTACGCTTTACCATATAATGCATTTAATCATTCAAAAATGCCATACTCATAAAATATCATCACCAATTATCAAATCCCTCATCAAAAAAATATGCATATACTCTATATAGGATTCTTTAGCCATAAAATCCTATTTTCAACTTTGTTACTTCACATAACATATTTAACTCATATGTTCGTAACTAAACTATTTTCATGAAAAATACCAAATCAGTCCCAAAAATATTTCTTTTCTGGGATTTAGCATAATATAGTCCCATAATGAAAATATATTTTTCTCGGAATTTTTAAAATTCATTTACTATTTTTTAAAAATCAATTTCCACTTAATTCCTTAAGAAATTAGCTACCTAAAGTTTAACTCCAAAAATTCCCAAATCTTGGCAGGACCTCACACATGTTAACGTGAGCTTCTAGTTTAAATTTCATGGTCATCGGAGTTATAGAACTCCGGTTATAGCGTTTTTCGTCGGAAAAACCTAAATATTGAAATAGTCATAACTTGCTCATTTTAAGTCAGAATGAGCTCATTTTTGGACAGGAGGTACTTTATACCATATACCTTCATGTCTCAAAAGGCCAGAATTTTTCTCATAATTTAAGTGGCCGAAACAGTCCCTTAAAGTTTCTGGGCAGTAGCATTTTCAAAATTTACATCTTTGACCTCCTTTGCTAAAATCAGTCCACACAAAAATCTACAACACCTTTTCCAGTAATTTCACTTGGATTAGTTAGGTAACTCATAGATCTAACTCTAGGACTTGACCACATTCAAAAATTCAAAATATAATAGGAGATATGGTCAATTGAATTTCATGTTACGTTTTTCACCAAAATCTGATTTTCAACTCTTTGTGATTTCTAAGAAACTTTCATGTTTTCACATAATAACCAACATAACTCATCATAACACTTACTAATACTTCATATACCCATGATTTTCATTAGTTCAATGCTTTTATTATGACTTTCATCATAAACCACGTAAAACTATTCATTTTAGTTGAAGAAATATTTGAGGTTTAAGAAATGGGTTTTTAGATGGGGTCAATACAAAATTCGATTTCACGCTCTAGGGTAGGCTAGGAAATCTTCAAGAATACGTCAAGAAATTTATTAATGATAGAAATATCATTCAAAATCGCTACTCTTATCCAAGACTTGGATAGTACGTTACATTGATACCAACTGTGACTTCTATCCTTAACCTAGATAGCCCTCACAATGATACCTATAAACTTGCCATCTTCATTCACGATGTCGCCTCTGAAAGTCCGACTTCTTGCATTCCACACAAGGAAGTCAACAACGAAAGGATCGGGGCTCTTTACTTATGGGGCGATATAACGTTGATTAACTTTAGGGTTTGGTTACTTTGAATTCAGATAATAGGTTGGTTAGGAATATGAAAGCTAACAACCTTACAAAAAGAATAATAAGTAGTTAATCAATCGTTTTCAAAAATTACCTCAAAGGCAAGAATTTTTAAAGATATAAGATCGTGAAAGTGTTTATTTGAAACAACAAGATTAATAAACAGTGGAGGTAACGAAGGTTTCTCCCAACGAAGTTTCAATAGATAAATCAAAGTCTAATTTTTTTTCGGAGTCAAATTTAAACATTGAACACAACTAGGTAGAATAAAAGAGTGGGTAGAACTTGTATTGAATAAAGTATAGACTTCGCAATAATTAATTTACCCGTAATAACTTCGTTCGGTTTCTCGACAAATGCTCTCGCTTAAATTACCGAGTTTGACTTTACTATAGGGTACATTCCACCCTTAAGTGCTTCTTCACATTCCTGATCCATGATTTGAATCATTATTCTCGATCCATATCGAATTCGGGTTGACCGCTATGCATGTGGTAATTCAATTCGATGTTGGGTTCTCCCAATTCTTGTCCAAAAGCAAAGTCCATTTCATCTAT
Source organism: Panax quinquefolius (assembly GCA_020205615.1). Classification (NCBI taxonomy): domain Eukaryota; kingdom Viridiplantae; phylum Streptophyta; class Magnoliopsida; order Apiales; family Araliaceae; genus Panax; species Panax quinquefolius. The sequence goes on along the minus strand of CM035172.1, from coordinate 13,507,001 downwards.
TTTGGCTTTATTGGATGGACGTCTTTTTCTACACTATCAACGCGTTGTGCGGCTTTTTACCCCGTGCATCGCCTATTCTCCTTCGTTCGGTTGTTTCTTCTTTTTCGGTGATCTTTGATTTTTAAATTCTCGATTCCAACTTTAATATCTTACACCCTCGCCAAAGCGTGATTTTGTTCGAGCATCACATATCGGGTAACCCAATTTTGAATTGTTGTATCCCTTTGTTCCACGAATAGCTTTCTTGTTCTTCAACCTCGTTCTTCTAGCTCACGAACACGATTTTGTAATTCTAAGTTTTGATCATAAATTTCTTCTAACCAATTCTCCTCGGGTTCCTCTTCTTCCTCTTCTTCCCTTCTTCCTCACTTTCATTTGCTATACTCTGAACTAGCTCTAAGTGCAACAATTAGTTCTTCATTTACTACGTGGATATCTCTAATTTGTTCCTCGTCCGACAATTGCATTAACTCCGATTAGTGATTAAAGGTGTCACAATGGTCACATTCACTCCATTGTGAATATTTTCACCGCCATTTCCAAACACCGCCACAACACAAGGGTTAATTAATATATCAAATATTATCCCTATACTCAACCGACCAATTAAATACCAAATAAACTTAGGTAGGTCATACTAGCGAAGGAATTTCCGTCTCTCTCCTCCTAGTTCTTATCTCACATCTTAGCTGGGGATCATATCTCTAAGCTCGATACCAATTGTGGACGCCCTAAAATTAGGTATACGTCACCCATCTTGGGTCGCCACTTACATGGTACATAAATTCAAATACAACTTACTTAACCTAACTGTCGCAGGTACAATACTTACATAAAGCGTGAGTTTGAATACAAATATTGTCTACTAGATATTATACAAACTCAAAAGAGTCCTCATTACAACTATTATCACACTATTTCACAGAATAGTGAGGACTACTAATGCTATCCTCTGGACCATTACTTCGTTCCCCGACTCGTCCCAGCTATGTTCTCATTTCCTGAAGAGAACAATAAAAGAAAGGGTGAGCTCAACTAGCCCAGTAAGAAATATTATGACTAAGATAATGCAGAATAAATTATCAATAGTCTTCAACAATGTTAAACTGATAAAATATAATAGACAACCAGTTTAACTGCAGCGGAATATGCAATCCATTAAAAGAGTCAAGTAGAAAATAAAATCTACTATCTTTTATGATTTTAAAAGGTTTTTTCATCACTGTTATAGCTGAGACTCAGCTTTAATAAATAATCCACATCATCGAATCACCCCTGCACTACGGCCAAGGATATTCTTAAGTATCACGATCACAATTATTCCTGCACTACGGGCCAAGAATAGTTGTGTATTCATTAATGGTCATGATCATGCCAACAACTGTCCATCAATGCACTACGGCCACTGAGGATTTTTACCACATCATTTGTAACATTACGGTCATGATTACACCGAATAATCCCTGGTCATAATCATACCAAGTCCATCCATGCTCTACAAAGCCACGAGATGACTTTTAAAAAAATATAAACATGAGGATGATGACAATGATATAAGAATTCAATAAAACAAGTTCAAGAATTATTTTATCCGTAAATTATTAACGTCAAACTGTCAACATGATACTTCTTTTTGTAGAGTAAAATTCAAGAATACCGAGAAGAATATTTCCATGAAAGGATTTGGATGAAGCCTTGAATGTCAAGGATATTCCACTAATTTCATGGAATATAGAAGTCAAAGTTTTAACCAATTTGGGTATAATAAAGAATGGGTTAACAAAAGAAATCACCATGCATGCGGTATCAGATGTAGCGGAGTTATTCCAATGTAATAATAATAACGGAACAAAGTCGGTGAAATTCACAATCGACGGGATGTTCCAACAGAATAATAAAGATGGAACCGGATCAGGTGTAAAACACACAGATAGGTCGTGGACGCCCCCAAAATAGGTATACACAACACCCATTACGAAGTCGCCAAATACATGGTATAAGAAACAAACTACAACTTCGATAATACAAATGTCGTGTGAAATACGACAATATATATTAATGAGTTTAAATATAATATTGTCTTCTAGACAATATCCACACGCAAATAAATCCCCATCATAATTATTGATACATTATTTTACAAAATGGTGAGGACTACTAAACAACTCTCTCTAGAACCTTCATTCCATACCCGACTAAGTACTTTGCCATTACATTCTCGCCTCCCCGAGAAGAAAATGGAACAACAAGGAAAAGGGTGAGCTCAACTAGCCCAAAGAAAGAATACTATGACTAAGATAATATACAACAAATTATCGTTAGTCTTCAACAGGAAAAATCGATAGAATACAATAGACAACAAGTTTCGGATCAATATTCAAGCATGAAATAATAATTCATAGAAGAGTTACGTAGAGAATGAAATCTACTATAATCTATGAATTTAACGGTCCATCATCAATATTTTATCCTGTAACATCAATCAATATTCATCTCAAATCAAATATTCATCTTCGACACTACAGCCAAAGATATTCATCAATCGGTCATGTTCATCTCAACACTGCTCATCTTTGCACTAAAGGCCAAAGATATTCTTCAGAAATCATTCATCTTTGCACTACTGAGCCAAAGATATTCATCGATTGGTCATGTTCATTTAAACACTGCTCATCTTTGCACTACTGAGCCAAAGATATTCTTCAGAAATTATTCATCTTTGCAGACTGGTGCCAAAGATATTCAATAATATCATCATTTAAGACCGAGGATGATGAAAAATATTTTAAAGAACGAATCCAAGTGAAACAAAATGACAAGGATTAAGGATTAATGATTCGTACTTTTGTTTTATCCATGTCCAACAATACCTCAAAAATAATCATAGTGGTGTAAAATTCAAGAATGATCAAAACATGGATACAATCGTAGCTAGTATCCGAATAGATATTTTAGACTAAAAGAAGAAATTTTATTTTTCTATTGAATAGTGCCAGATACGTGAATAGTGTCAGATATCGTGAATAGTGCCGATATCGTGAATAGTAACTCCACACCAAAAGATATAAATTCCAAAAAAAACATCTTCACGCTTGCTTAATAGTACTCGTGAATAAGAACTCGTGAATAGTAACTCATGAATAGTAACTTCGTGAATAGTAACTCATGAATAGTAAACCCCGACATGAAAAGTTCCAAATTTGATAAAATTTCAGATCAACATTTCAAAGATAATGATATTGAAGAAATAATATCATTACGAAAAAAAAAAATATCCCTTACCTCAAAGAATCAAGATTTGGAAGGAAGGGCGGAAGTGATCTTTGAATGAAACTTGTAATTGAACAACAACTCTCAAAGTATCTAAATACTCACAAAATACGCCAATAATATAGAGAGAAAGAGATAAAACTTTGTTTTCGGTGTGATTTTCAATTCTAACTTAGCCCTCTATTTATAGGAAAATGTTAGCCCGTACCAAAGCAGACTTGACCACACGATGGCTTTACTCGCTACTATTGCCACCCACCACATTTGAAATAAAATTCAGCACATTTCTTCACCAACCACAAGTGGGGCCCACTCAATTCTAGAATTTTCCACCAAAATCAATTATAAACCTAATTTAGAATCAACACCTCTTAAAATTCACAACAAATCATTCGTGCATTTTTAACGGTTCAAAATTTGTGGACATATACTCAACTTATGTATGTATAACATACCCAAAAATTACCACAATCCAACGGTCGGATTAAAAATTATAACCCCTTAATATATCTCAAAACCCCGATTTGATTTTTAACACCTCCAATCCGATAAAATAATCGATAAAACACCTCAACATTAATTCATTCATTAATAACCACATAAATAAATCCATCATTTATATTCATATAAAATAAATATTTCCTTATCATATGAATCAATAATTAATTATTCACAAATAATATTACGTAATCACATTTACGACAACCAGTCATTCCCAGAAAGCAGGGCTTTCCAATAAGGATCTCTCTCCTTACAGCGCCGCAATTAGGTGACCAAACCTCTCCTTGAGATGTAACTTTCTAGACATTGCCAATAATGTTATCTAATAATATTATTCAAATAATATGAATTATTGATCCGATAATGGGAAATCTTTGTGCGATGACAATTATTGAACAACAATAATATAAAATATCAATGCAAGCAATTATTGAATCAATAAAATAAAATATTGAATAAAGAACTACTGTGAAAATTATTGAGTAAGTGCCATCTTACGTAAGGATCAATAATTCAACAATATCGCATGCAATACCGTATTATTCTCGTCATGAACCACGCCAGTATTCGTATTTTAACCAACGGGTATTCCAATGATCTTAACTTGATAATAACTACGTAGTTATTTATAACCACCCAAACTTTGTCGTTTTCCTCATCCAATCGCTTTCCATTATGGGGCCCCACACATGGTCATTGGTCTTGGTTATACGAATATTCCCGACAAAGATTTAATATTCCACGACCAAACGAATATTCCCGACAAAGCATTTAATATTCCACGACCAAACGAATATTCCCAAACAAAATGAATATTTTATAACCACTGCTTATTTTGAAATATTTGCGTATTTAACCCTTAACTATCCACATTAATCAAATCAACCCTTACTATTTCAAAATAATAAATAAAGGAAATTCCTTTTTATTTAAAAAAATTTCTGGTCTTACATAAAAAGCTATTCCAACAGAATAATAAAGATTTTAACCAGTCCGGTATAAAACACATGCATGGATGTTCCAAATGTAATAATAATAAAAGGCGGAACCAGTCCTGGTGTAAACACATGCATGAGGATGTTCCAATGTAATAATAGAAGAATGTCACCAAGTATAGGTAAATCAGCATTATACAAAAGTTATTCCAATGAATAAATAAGAATGGAATAACATAAGGATTTCACCAAGTATAGGATATGCCATACATACTGAAGTTATGTATAGGGTATATCACTTTTACGAGTTATTCCAATGTAATAATAGTGAATGGAATAATGTAAGTTCTCTTCGAAGAAAGAATAACACCACACCGTAAAAAGAACCGAATATAGAAGTAGTGAAGTAGCGAGAATACTCTTCTTCTTTCTATAATTTTTCTCTATAGCTTCTCTATAATTTTCTCTACAGAGTTTCAATGAATAAGTAAGAAAATAATGAAGGAATGAGCTTCATTTATAGGAAAATGGAATGCATAAGAATTCTAATCCATGAGCGGTCAGATTGATTTACTTTAATCGACGGTCCATATTTAAAGAAAAATCTTTTAAATAAAATATAATATATTCTATTTATATAAAAACATTTTACTATATGCAAACACTATGCAATACTACGCAAAACACTATGCAACACTATGCATAATAAAATATAATATATTCTATTTATAGAATAACTTTAATAAAGTATTCTATTTTATATAAAAGATGTTTCGCTTTTATTACGTTAATAATAATGTAATAAAACAAAACGTCATTATCGCTATAATAATTCATATTATTAATCGACAATAATGGAATCAAACCGAAGTGACTTCTCACATAAGCATCAATAATCAATACTGGTGTGTCTTTCTTATGCAACCACACGACATCGTATTTTTTACTACCGAAAGTAGTTCAACAAGAACTACGGTAAAACTCGTAGTTATTTCAATAAAATATTTTTTGTCGTTTTTCAATCCGACAATAATTTCATTAGGTCCACCAATGATTGAGTAGTTGTACGAATATTCCTCGCTAAACCGAATATTCCCCGACCAATCGAATATAATATAACCACTTGCATACTTTGCAAAATTTATAAATACTACCCACAACTATAATATTATCTCAAATTCACACTATAATATTAAAAATTATTTCGACTAAATTTAAATCTTTATTGATAAAATCTGGGGTCTCACAATGACTATACCGAATCACCCCTGGTCATAATCATACCAAAAACTATCCATCACTGCATTACAGGCCACCGAGGACTTTTATCACATCATTTATAACAAGCCATGATTATACCGAATGATCCCTGGTCATAATCATACTAAGTTCATCTATGCACGTAAGCCAAAGATAACATAATATAACATGAGGATGATGACAATGACATAATAATTCAATAAAACAAGTTCACTAATTAATTTATTCAAGAACTAATAACGTCCAAATTGACAATACGACATCGCTTTTAGAACAAAATTCAAGAATGATCAAGAATATTTGCATGAAAAGATCTTTGGATGAAACGCAAATATCAAGAATATTCTACTAATTTTATGGAGTATAAGTCAAAGTTTTAACCAACTGGGTATAATAAAGAATGGAATAACAAAAGAAATCACCACGCATGATGATAATCGCAGACATGTGTAAAAGTTATTCCAACAGTAATAATAAAGAATGGAACCAGTTAGGTGTAAAACACATGCATGACGGGATGTTCCAATGAATAATAATAAAAGCGGAACCAGTTAGGTGTAAAACACATGCATGAGGATGTTCCAATAGAATAATAGAAGAATGTCACCAGTATAGGTAAACCACGATACAGATTATGTATAGGGTACGTCACAGATACAAAAGTTATTCCAATGTAATAATAAAGAATGGAATAACAAAGGATTTCACCAAGTATAGGTATACCGCGATATACAGGTTGTCAGAAGACCTCAAATTTTTTAAATAAAAAGGAATTTCCTTTATTTATTATTTTGAAATAGTAAGGGTGGATTTGATTAATGTGGTTAGTTATGGGTAAAATGCGCAAATATTTCAAAATAAGTAAGTGGTTATAAAATATTCATTGTTGTTTGGGAATATTCGTTTGGTCGTGGAATATTCAGATCTTTTGGGAATATTAAATACAACAAGCCTTGACCATGTGTGGGCCCCATAACGGAAAGTGATTGGATGAGGAAACGACAAATATAAGTTGGTTAAAAAATTGGCGTAGTTGTTATCAATTAAGATCGTTGAATACCCGGTGGTTAAAATACGTGAATACGTGTGGTTGCACAAAGAAGATTACCAGTACGCATGTAATTGTTGAATTATTGATCCTCACGTAAGAAGGCACTACTCAATAATTATTACAGTGAGTTATTGCTCAATAGTTTATTTTATTGATTCAATAATTGTTGCGTTGGTATTTTATATTATTCTTTGTTTCAATAATTGTCACCGCACAAGATTTCCCATTATCGATCAATAATTCATATTATTTGAATAATATTATTAGATAACATTATTGGCAATGTCTAGAAAGTTCGTCTAAGGAGAGGTTTGGTCACCTAATCATTGCGCCAAGAAGAGAGATCCTTATTGAAAGCCCCCTCTTTCCGGAAAAACTGGTCATCATAAATGTGATTTCGTAATATTATTTGTGAATAATTAATTATTGATTCATATGATAAGGAAATATTTATTTTATATGAATATAAATGATGGATTTATTTATGTGGTTATTAATGAAGGAATTAATGTTGAGGTGTTTTATCAAGATTTTATCGGATTGGAGGTATTAAAATCAAATCGTGGGTTTTTGAGATATATCATGGGTTATAATTTTTAATCCAACCGTTGGATTGTGGTAATTTTTGGGTATGTTATACATACATAAGTTGAGTATATGTCCACAAATTTTGAACCGTTAAAAATTCACTAATGATTTGTTATGAATTTTAAGAGATGTCGATTCTAAATTAGGTTTATAATTGATTTTGGTGGAAAATTCTAGAATTGAGTGGGCCCCACTTGTGGTTGGTGAAGAAATGTGCTGAATTTTATTTCAAATGTGTGGGTGGGCAATAGTAGCAGTAAAGCCATCAGTGCTTGAAGTCAAGTCTCCGCTTTACGGCTAACATTTTCCTATAAATAGAGGGCTAAGTTAGAATTGAAAATCACACCGTAAACAAAGTTTTTCTCTTTCTCTCTATATTATCGAGCGTATTTTGTGAGTATTTAGATACTTTGAGAGTTCTTTTGCTCAAGATAAGTTTCATTCAAAGATCACTTCCGACCTTTCCTTCCAAGCACCGATTCTTTCGAGGTAAGTGGATGTTATTTTCTTCTCAAATGATATTAATTCTTCAATATCATTATCTGTCAAATATGGTTGGTACTTTTATCAAATTTGGAACTTTTTCATGTCGGGTTACTATTCATGAGTTACTATTCACGAAGTTACTATTCATGAGTTACTATTCACGAGTTACTTATTCACGAAAGTACTATTCATGAAGCGTGAAGATGTTTTTTTTGTGGAATTTCTATCTTTTGGTGTTTGAGTTACTATTCACGATACTAAGACTATTCACGATACTAAGACTATTCACGAATCACTCAAGACTATTCACCTAAAAATGAAAATTTTTCTTTTCGTTTAAAATATCTATTCGGATACTAGCTTTGATCAGATCCATGTTTTGATCATTCTGAATTTTACTACCACTATGATTATTTTTGAGGTATTTTTGGACGTGGATAAAGCCAAGTATGAATCCTTAATCCTTAATCCTTGTCATTTTGTTTCATCGGATTCGTTCTTTAAAAATATTTTTCATCATCCTCACCTTAAATGATGATATTATTGAATATCTTTGGCCCGTAGTGCAAAGATGAATGATTTCAAGAATATCTTTGGCCCGTAGTGCAAAGATGAAAGCAGTGTTTAAATGAACATGACCGATCGATGAATATCTTTGGCCTTTAGTGCAAAGATGAGCAGTGTTTAAATGAATACGATCGATCGATGAATATCTTTGGCCTTTAGTGCAAAGATGAACAGTGTTGAGATGAATACGACCGATTGATGAATATCTTGGCCTGTAGTAAAAAGATGAACAGTGTTGAGATGAATACATGACCGATTGATGAATATCTTTGGCCCGTAGTGCAAAGATGAGCAGTGTTTAAATGAACATGACCGATCGATGAATATCTTTGGCCTTTAGTGCAAAGATGAATATTTGATTTGAGATGAATATGATTGATGTTACAGGATAAAATATTGATGATGGACCGTTAAATTCATAGATTATAGTAGATTTCATTCTCTACGTAACTCTTCTATGAATTATTATTTTCGCCGCGAATATTGATCTCGAAACTTGTTATTCATTGTATTCTATCGATTTTTTCCTCGTTGGAGACTAACGATAATTTTTTGTATATTATCTTAGTCATAACATTCTTTATCGGGCTAGTTGAGCTCACCCTTTTCCTTGTTGTTCCATTTTTTCTTCTCGGGAGGCGAGAATGTAGCGAGTACTACTTCTGAGGGTATGGAATGAAGGTTCTAGAGAGAGTTGTTTAGTAGTCCTCACCATTATTGTAAAATAATGTATCAATAAATGTGATGGGATTTATTTGAGTATAAATATTATCTAAAAGATAATATTTGTATTTAAACTCACGCTTTTATTGTTGTGATAATAAAGTTGTAGTTGTTTTGCATACTCATGTATTTGGCGACTCAGAATGGGTTGGATGGAATGGACCTATTTTGGGGTCGCCACCGCTTGGTATCGTAGCTTTAGGATATGATCTCCATGAGATCTGGGAATAGAACTAGGAGGGAGAGACGAGTAAATCCTTTGCTAAAGTGTGTCCTACCTAAGCTTATTTGTTAGTTGGTCAAGATATAGGGATATTATGTGATTGATTTCTTAATTAACCCTTGTTTTATGATAGAATTGAGAATGTCGAATCGAGAATATTAATAGTGGTGTAAATGAGACCGTGGAGATGCTCAGATTTTAACAACGAGGAGAACGTAACAACAGCCGGCAATGTACCTCCTGCTTATAACACCACCGAAAGCGGATGATGAACGAGGGATGTTTAAGTTTTTTGCAGCTCATGCAAAAATCGCATTTGAGGAGACTCGTGTTCAAAATACAGGAGGAGATGATAGAATTACACGGTGGTCACGTGCCCAAGCGCTTCAAAGAGTTGGGACCACTGTAACTCGGGGGAAAGCCAGATCCGATCACGGCGGAAACATGGGTCAAGCAAATTACCAAGATATTCGATGTCTTGGGATGCACGAAGGAACGAAAGTTCCATTCGCTACTTTTATGTTCCGTGAAGGCAGACATCATCGGTGGGAATCGTGAAGCGTATCCATTCACCGCACTCAAAGATGTCATGGGAGACGTTTGAAACAGTTCAATGACAAGTACTTCCCCGAAAGTATTTCGCTATGTATGAAGGAAGTGGAGTTTATTAGATTGGAGCAGAATAATAATACGCGGTGTCCCAAAGACGAGGCGAAGTTTCATGAGTTATCCAGTTTGCACCTCATTTGGTGTGAGAATGAGGAACGATGACGCGGATGTTTCGAGAGGTTTGAAACCCAAGATACGCCGAAGATCTCATTTCTCATAAATTTTTCTCTATTCAGGATGTTGTCAGCAGTGGGCTCAATTGTTAGAGCGAGATAACGAAAGTACGCTCAACCGAGGGACCATAACCAAGATCATAGAAGATAAGAAGCCATCGTAATAACGATAACCAAAAGTGGAGAAAGAAGAATACGGACAAAGGCAGAACCACTCCGGTGGTAATCGTGGCTATGAAAATAGAAGAAGCGAGTTGGGAGGAGATTTTAAAAGAGGAGATTCAACAACCACTACGTGAAGACGTCGGCGCCAAAGGGCAATCGGGTTCCAAGGAGGAGAAAGACCATCTATCAGAGATGTTACATAAATGCGGAAAGAGGACATATCCGCCTCAAACCGCCCACAACAGCTTTAAGGTATGCTATAATTGTGGAAAAGAAGGACATATCGCCGAGATCAGACGATATCAAAACCTAGTGCAAATGAGGCGGTGACTCAAAAGGATGTCCCGTAAAAGTTAAAGTCAACGATTCTGGAAGAGCGCTTTGTCGTGGATGGTCAAAATACGAGGAACCCGAACGGTTAAGACGGGTTAGTTAATTATAAATTCTTGCGCTAAGTTTATACCTTACTAGATACCCTGGTTCTACCCATTCTTTTATCTCTTTGCTCATACCAACGCTTCAACGTTTGAACTTGACTACGAGAAATTAGACTTTGACCTATTTATGGAGACTCGCTAGAGAAACTTTCATTACATCCGTTGTTTAAAAAATCTTGTTTGATTCAAGTTGGCACCATTACATTACCCGTTGACCTTATCTCTTTAAAGATACTTGCTTTTGGGGATTGATTGGTTAACTACTCATCATGCCAAAATTGATTGCTTTTGTAAGGTTCATAGTTTTCATATTCCTAAGCAACCCGTTATTCAAATTCAAGCAATCAAACCATCAGAATCAAACATTTTCATATCAAGCCATGAAGTCATTCGCTTATTACGGATGTCAAGTTTTCTTAGTCCATGTTATGGATTTGAATAAAGACACGCCGATTTGAATAATATTCTGTTGTTATTGATTTTCCCCGCGATTTTCAAGAATTTTTCGCTTACTCCCAAAGCTCGATGTTAAATTTTGTATCGACTTTGAACCCTAAGACAAAACTCATTTCTAAAATCTCACATCGAATGGCTCCTATTGAACTTCGTGAGTTAAAAATTCAACTATAGAATTTGGTACCGAGCCTTTATCTTATGACTTCCTTTGTGGAATTCACCCAAGCCGCACTCTCTGTAGGGACGCCATATTCGTATGCGATAAGTAAACCGATAGGTGTCATTGTGACGCATATCCAAGATTGGGATATGAGTCACGTTGAGAGCAACCTAAGTCAAGAATCGAAATACGTAGCTTTCTAGGCTTAGTTGGTTATTATCTGAGATTCGTTGAAGGATATTCTCGAATCGCTATTCCATTATCGCGCAATTTGACTCGTAGAGATACAAAATTCGAATGGAGCAAGGAATGTGGGAAGAGCTTCAAGAACTCAAGAGGAGACTCATTTCAAAGACATGTTCGACCATGCCATCCTCGAAAAGCTTAACGTGGTAGCCGACGTGTTGAGTAGAAGATCGTATACAAGTACGAAGTACGATGTTGTCAAAGACTAATTTCAGATAATATACAAATAATAGAGATGGAGATGAAAACTCTAGGTACCCACGTGATGATATACGAAAGCACGTGATGATATACTTAGTATAATCGACTTTTAATCGATAAAGTTAAAGTCGTTCAAGCTACACACGGAGTCGATGAATTTGAAGAAGGAGGTGCAAGAAGTTGTTATTTTAAAAGTGAGAATCGGTGAGGTGAGGAAAGCTCAAACCTTCGATTTATTAATCCATTTGAAATTCTCGATCGAATAGGAATCTGTGGCCTATAGATTCGCTTTTACCACCAAGTATGACGCGTGTTCATAACGCTTTTCACGATCGATGTTACGTAAATATGTGGGATTAATTCAAACACGCCATCGAAGTTAGAACCGGACGAGATAGTCAAGACTTAACATACGAGGAGGTACGCACAAGATATTGGATAGAAAGAAAGATGTCCAATGTAATCGAGGTTATACCATAAGTTAAAGTTTTGTGGAGAAACCATGTTATTGAGGAAATGACTGGGAGTTGGAAACGAAAATGAAAGCGAGGTATCTTTACCTTTCGAAACACCAGTACGCACGCCAATTTCGAGGACGAAATTTCATAAGGAGGGAGGTCAGTAAGACCAAATTTTTTAAATAAAAAGGAATTTCCTTTATTTATTATTTTGAAATAGTAAGGGTGGATTTGATTAATGTGGTTAGTTATGGGTTAAACGCTAAATATTTCAAAATAAGTAAGTGGTTATAAAATATTCATTGTTGTCGGGGAATATTCGTTTGGTCGTGGAATATTCGCATCGTTTGGGAATATTCGCATTGACGCATGTTACCATGTGTGGGCCCCATAACGGAAAGTGATTGGATGAGGAAAACGACAAATATAAGTTGGTTAAAAATAACGCGTAGAATTAATACCAATTAAGATCGTTGGAATACCCGGTGGTTAAAATACGAATACGCGTGGTCGCACAAAGAAGACACCAGACGCATGTAATTGTTGAATTATTGATCCTTACGTAAGAAGGCACTACTCAATAATTATTACAAAGAGTTATCGCTCAATAGTTTATTTTATTGATTCAATAATCTTTGCGTTGGTATTTTATATTATCATTGTTTCAATAATTGTCACCGCACAAGTATTTCCCATTATTAGATCAATAATTCATATTATTTGAATAATATTATTAGATAACATTATTGGCAATGTCTAGAAAGTTCGCTCTAAGGAGAGGTTTGGTCACCTAATCAAGGCGCGCCAAGAAGAGAGATCCTTATCGAAAGCCCCTCTTTCCCGGGAACAACTTTGGGTCATTATAAATGTGATTCTCGTAATATTATTTGTGAATAATTAATTATTGATTCATATGATAAGGAAATATTTATTTTATATGAATATAAATGATGGATTTATTTATGTGGTTATTAATGAAGGAATTAATGTTGAGGTGTTTTATCAAGATTTTATCTGATTGGAGGTATTAAAATCAAATCGTGGGTTTTAGAGATATATTATGGGGTTATAATTTTTAATCCAACCGTTGGATTGTGGTAATTTTTGGGTATGTTATACATACATAAGTTGAGTATATGTCCACAAATTTTGAACCGTTAAAAATTCACGAATGATTTGTTATGAATTTTAAGAGATGTCGATTCTAAATTAGGTTTATAATTGATTTTGGTGGAAAATTTAGAATTGAGTGGGCCCCACTTGTGGTTGGTGAAGAAATGTGCTGAATTTTATTTCAAATGTGGTGGGTGGCAATAGTAGAGGTAAAAGCCATCGTGTAAAGCAGTCAAGTCTGCTTTTACGGGCTAACATTTTCCTATAAATAGAGGGCTAAGTTAGAATTGAAAATCACACCGTAAACAAAGTTTTTCTTTCTCTCTATATTATCGAGCGTATTTTGTGAGTATTTAGATACTTGAGAGAGTTTGCTCAAGATAAGTTTCATTCAAAGATCACTTCCGACCTTTCCTTCAAGCATCGATTCTTTCGAGGTAAGGGATGTTATTTTCTTTCAAATGATATTAATTCTTCAATATCATTATCTTTGAAATATTGGTTGGTACTTTTATCAAATTTGGAACTTTTTCATGTCGGGGTTACTATTCATGAGTTACTATTCACGAGTTACTATTCATGAGTTACTATTCACGAGTTACTATTCACGAGTACTATTCATGAAGCGTGAAGATGTTTTTTTTGTGGAATTTCTATCTTTTGGTGTCGGAGTTACTATTCACGATACAAGACTATTCACGATACTGACAAGACTATTCACTTAATACTCAAGACTATTCACCGAAAAATGAAAATTTTTCTTTTCGTTTAAAATATCTATTCTGGATACTAGCTTTGATTGTATCCATGTTTTGATCATTCTTGAATTTTACTTCACTATGATTATTTTTGAGGTATTTTTGGACGTGGATAAAACCAAGTATTAATCCTTAATCCTTGTCATTTTGTTTCACCGGATTCGTTCTTTAAAAATATTTTTCATCATCCTCGCCTTAAATGATGATATTATTGAATATCTTTGCTCAGAAGTGCAAAGATGAATGATTTCAAGAATATCTTTGGCCCCAGAAGTGCAAAAGATGAGCGAGTGTTTAAATGAACATTAACCGATCGATCGAATATCTTTGGCCTTTAGTGCAAAAGATGAACAGTGTTTAAATGAACACGATCGATCGATGAATATCTTTGGCCTTTAGTGCAAAGATGAACAGTGTTGAGATGAATACGACCGATTGATGAATATCTTTGGCACGTAGTGCAAAAGATGAGCAGTGTTGAGATGAACACGACCGATTGATGAATATCTTTTTCAGTAGTGCAAAGATGAGCAGTGTTTAAATGAACACGACCGATCGATGAATATCTTTCGCCTTTGATGCAAAGATGAATATTTGATTTGAGATGAATATCGATTGATGTTATGGATAAAATATTAATGATGGATCGTTAAATTCATAGATTATAGTAGATTTCATTCTCTACGTAACTCTTCTATGAATTATTATTTCACCGCTTAATATTGATCCGAAACTTGTTGTCTCATTGTATTCTATCGATTTTTTTTTCCTGTTGAGACTAACGATAATTTTTGTATATTATCTTAGTCATAACATTCTTTATCGGGCTAGTTGAGCTCACCCTTTTCCTTGTTGTTCCATTTTTCTTCTCGTGAGGCGAGAATGTAGCGAGTACTTAGTTGGGTATGGAATGAAGGTTCTAGAGAGAGTTGTTTAGTAGTCCTCACCATTATTGTAAAATAATGTATCAATAAATGTGATGGGGATTTATTTGAGTATAAATATTATCTGTAAGATAATATTTGTATTTAAACTCACGCTTTTATTGTTGTGATAATAAAGTTGTAGTTGTTTCGCACTCATGTATTTTGGCACTCGTCGAATGGGTTGGATGGAATGGACCTATTTTGGGGTCGCCACAAAAGTTATTCAAATGTAATAATAAAGAATGGAATAATGTAAGTTCTCTTCTTGAATAAGAAAGAATAACACCCCTTACAGATGCACAACAATAATATCCCTTACCTAGAAGAACCGAATATTGGAAAAGTCAAGTAGCAGAATACTTTTCTTCTTTTTTCTATAGTTTTCTGTAGAGTTCAATGAATTCGTAAGAAATAATGAAGGAATGAGCTTTTCTATTTATAGAAAAACCGAGGGTGGCTCTTGGTGCTTAACGGGGGTGAAACGACTCTCTTAGTAATATTGAAGAGACAACTACTTATTCATAGGGGTAATTACTTATTGACGAAGGTAATTACTTATCGACGAAAGAAATTACTATGAAGAAGGTAATTACTATCAAGAAGGTAATTACTATCGATTGAAGGTAAATATTATCGATTGAAGGTAATTACTATTCACAAAGATAATTACTATTCACAAAGGTAATTACTTATCGATTGAAGGGACTCTTAGATGATGACATATGGACCCCCCATAAAATAATCAAACTTACCACAAACGTCTCTCATAATGTACTCTTTATATACATCAAGGATTGAATAAATATTACCACAAATCATTTATTTTTAATCAACACATATTTAATCTTTCAACAATTATTAATCATTTATAACTTGTCGTCTCAATTAATAATTTAATACTATAACATATTATACGTATGATCTTTGTGACAATAATTGAATCAATAATATAAGAGATATGACGCAAAGAATTATCAGAAGAATAATTGAGCATAATTGAGTGACTTCTCACGTAAAGATCAATAATCAATACCGGTGGCTTACTATGCAACCAATGCGTAGACATCGTATTTTTACCACCGGGTAGTTCAACAGCTTTTAATTATTGAATTCTACCGTTATTTTTATAGAAAGATAATTTTGTCGTTTTCTAACTACTTAATAATACTTCCGATTAATGGGTCCACCATTGATTGAGCCATCGCATTTAATACTCTAAAACAAAAAAATATATTCCACCAAACGTAATATTTTATAACAACTTGCTTACTTTGCAAAATTTATAAATATTACCCACAACTATAACATTATATCAAATTTATTCCATAATATTCAAAAATAATATTTATAGAAAATTCATCTTTATTTATAAAAGTTGGGGTCTTACATTTGGTGTTTTCTAATTTTCCCATGATTTTCTTTATTAGTCTGATTGGGCTTCCATTGAAGCAATCTGGGTTTGTTAGGATTTTTTTTGACATTGTCATGGCCGAGTATCTGTTCATGATTGGTTTGCTTTTTTCATTTATTGATTTATGAGTTATTGTTCATATGTAAAATCAATTTTGGTTTATTTTGGTCAAGCTTAATCGGCTTTTGTTGGGTTTGGATGTTGATTCGATTTTTACCCGAATTACCAAAATTACAATTCGGTAATTCGATATTTGATAATTCGGTTAATATCAAATTTCGATTTTTGTTTCGAATAGTAAAATTATCATTATTTCAATTTTCGATTATAATCGAATAATCACTCCTACACCTCCCGTCTAATTTTTATATTCTGTAATTGCATTCGAATATATTTTTTTAAGCAAAGTATATGGACATATCATTTACTACGCACCTAGCATAGATCTCCATCTCCTCCAGAAATATTAATTAGTAATTAATGGAAGCTAATTTAAGCCACGTAACGGCCTCCCAATAAATTAAACTACTTCTTCCATTAAACTAGGTGGGTGAATACTAAAAATAAAACACTACCTTTTCCAAAAAGAGTCTCAGAAGCAGCACCAAATTGTACGCTATGGGCTATGGGGACTGGATTACCATGCCACCCCACAACCCTTGGGACAGTGATGATTATGATGATATTGCAACTACCGACACTACATCAACTGCCATACCCAATTACCCATACTATATAATTTTATTCCAAAAACAATTACTCGACTTTTTTTCATTTTTCACCACTAGAGAGATTTTTAAAAAAATAAATAAATAATACATTTTCAAACTAACCATTATTTAGAAATGTAATCATAGTGGCATGGTAGTATTCAATTAATTAAGAATAAAGATAATATTATGAGATAAATTTTATGTCATTTTTTTAATCTAAAAATAAAATGTTCAGAATGTATAAAAATAAAAATATAAAATGAATCCTATATAATTTATGTAATTTAATTGTTTTCAAGAAATATCTCTTCTTGGGACCGTTCAGATTTAAAATGTGTCGAAATATGACATTATGATAATGATGAAAAATACACTAAAAATGAAAACTCTCTAAATTTTTTTTAAATGGAGAAAATCCTAATCCCTTGTCAAAAGCCATCTTTTTTTGGGAGAACTAAAAGCAAATGAATGGTACAAACTTGAAAACTTGGTTATCTTATTTGATAAAGTTTACATTAATTTCAAATATTTTTTTGTTATTTATATTCAACTGATTGAATTTACTCAAAGATAAATTTTAAAAAATAGTTTTAACTCTATAAAATATATAATCTTAGAAAACAGGGTATCACATTCTTTAACAAGTAAAAAAGATAATTTCTTAATATCTCTCTCACACAAACAAATACTAGATTCCTATGATTTTTTTTAATAAAAATAATAAATTTTACTCTTAAAATATCAATTTCCCATAAAATTTACGAACTCTTGTTTGAAGTTGGAATATAGGGTGGGTGTATAAATAAATAAATAAAGAGGAATCCAATCCAATTGCGTGGCCCTATCACCCTGCCACACATACATACATTTAATTGAAGTGGATGTGCAAAGACACGAGACAGCTTTCTTTGTCTATAAGCCTAAAATTATCCAAAATCACCGTGAAAAGTTAAAACCATTATTCCCCAAAATAAGAAACATAAATTTTACCCATCTCTCTTCTTCCTCTCCAAAGTGTAGCCAGACACCGAAGAAGAGGTTAAGAATGGCTACTGGGAGTGACCGCATTCTCTCTCTGTCTTCTTCTTTCTTCCTTCTTTTACTAATTATTTTTTCAGAGTTATTCTTTCATGCCCATTCAATAACTTACTGGGAAGATATACAGGTCTTGAAACAGTTCAAGAACGGACTCGTTCCCAACTCAGTGAGTCAAGGCTCCTGCTTGAGTTCATGGGACTTCACCCTCGACCCGTGCGACAATCTCTTCGGTTACAAGTTCACCTGCGGCTTTCGGTGTGACGTCGTAACATCAAACGCTAGCCGAGTCACGGAACTCTCCCTCGACCAGGCAGGTTACTCTGGCTCTCTCATCTCCACCTCCTGGAACCTCCCTTATCTCCAAACCCTTGACCTTTCCAACAATTTCTTCACCGGCCCAATTCCCGACTCGCTCGCCAACCTCACTCGGTTACAGAGACTCGCTCTCTCCCACAACTCGTTCTCCGGCTCAGTCCCCCAATCCATCGGCTCTCTCTCCAATCTGGAAGAGATTTATGTTGACGGCAATGATCTTCGTGGCACAATCCCGTTGAGTCTCAACGGTCTGAAAAATTTAAAAAGGCTCGAACTTCAAGGGAACAAACTCACTGGAGAGTTTCCTGACCTTGGTCAACTCGGAAATCTCTCCTTCCTCGACGCTAGCGACAATGCCATCTCCGGCGAGCTCCCGGCAAACTTCCCGGTCTCTCTTTTCCAAATCACGATGCGAAACAACCAATTACAAGGGAATATCCCGGAGAATATAGCAAGGAATTTGGCTTATTTACAGGTACTGGACCTGAGTCACAACAGGCTTTCCGGGTCAGTACCGTCGAATCTCTTCGCCCACCCGTCTCTGCAACAATTGATCCTCTCAAACAACCAATTCGGGTCGGTTGAATCACCCGGGAATGCAGGTCTACAGAGCGAGCTCATAGAAATTGATTTGAGCAATAACGAAATTCGCGGGTTTTTACCGGGGTTTATGGGTTTGATGCCAAAACTGTCGGCTTTAACGCTGGAGAACAATAAATTTTCGGGCATGATACCGACCCAGTACGCCGTGAAGGCGGTTGTGCCGGTAGGAGGGGTGGCGGCGTTCGAGAGCCTGTTGCTGGGAGGGAATTATTTGTTGGGAGCAATACCGGGTCCTTTGATGGATCTGAAACCGGGTTCGATAATGGTGAATTTGAGGGACAACTGCTTGTACAGGTGCCCGGTAAGCTTCTTCTTTTGTCAGGGTGGGGAACAAAAGTCGTTAATAGAGTGCAAGAACTTTGGTCCTGTGATTCCTTGAATACTGTGATCACGTATACAGTAATCTACCAGTACTACTCTACTGCTCCATGCCTTGTCCATACGTAACTAGTTTTTGTTTTTATTTTTATTCTTGAGTTTTGTTTTGGCGTGATAATTTATTAAGAAAAATTCATTTCTCATTTGATTAATTGTTTTTCATTTGATTTGGTATTTCTTTTTCTTTTTTTATGGGAGTAACCTATATGAAAACAATAAAGAAAATCTGAATCCCATTATAGTAATTAACATTTTGATAAATAAGGTTTTAAAACATAACCTACGTTTGGATCTTGGAGAATTTAATATGTATAGGTTACACGAATTTAATATATACATGAAAAATACAGTTTGGAATTAGTTAATTAATCTTGTTTTCATTCTAGACTTGTTTGGTATTTTAGATATGTTTACATTTAAATTTAATCAAACACTTGAATTTGTGGTTGAATTTTTAAATTTGAATGTATCCGAGAGATGTTTATATTCATTTGTTGTGTTTGATTTTATCACTATTGAGTTTTGAGTTATGATCATGATTTAATATCTTTCTTTTCTTTTCATATTGATTTAGTATTTATTTGAATTGTAGAAAGTACATTATACAAATAGGCTTAGTTTTATTTATAGATAAATTGATTAATTTTACATATTTATTAAATATTATATAATTTATATAATATACAATAATAATTAATTTATTATTTATTATATATTAATGACGTCACTGGGTCAATAACAGTTCAATCACTGGTCAATGAGTCATCCACCCGGTACCTTTTTTAATTCGATGAATGGTTCGAGTATGAGAAGTTTGGTATATATATAATACATTCTACCAAATACAAGAGACCAAAGGATTCTTCAAAATTACTGTAAATATAAAACAAGAAAAGAAAAGGTCCATTTTTTATTTTCCTTCTCCTTCATGCCTCAATTTGTTGGATTTTATATCGCCAAATTCAATATATACCCATAAAAAGTAACAACTTTTTAGAAGAAAAAAAAACATAAAAATGTTAAATTGCAATGAGATTCATTGGCAATTCGAATCAGCTCAGGGTATCCGAACACTTTTTTTAGGAGGGTGTAAATTTTTAAAATCACAGCAGCAAGAAATGGTGAAGAACAAATCTTAGTCAGCTCTTTTATCAACAGTATAAACCAATCTTCTTTTGACATCACCACGGACCTTTGCATGAGAACCTTCAGAAACGCCCCGTGATGCAGTACTACCATGTTTATTTTTTGAAGGACCCAGTCTATCCTTGACAAAGACTCGTTGTACAGACAAACTAACAACCATCAGCTGTCCTTCAGGGGTAACTGTTCTACTCATCACCATAACTTCCGACGAAGAACATCTAAAATTTATGATTGAACTCAAGAACACTAGAAAACAGCCCCTCATTCTAGCGTCAATGTTAACGCCAAGATCTTTCCACGCGCCTCAATCACGTAAAAGCGCGTCCAACTCGCATAAAGAAACATATCAATACTATAAGCTCGACGGCTTGGACCGGTTTGGGGATAGTTACGGCGTGAGAGTCAAGACAGCAGAATCTGAGGATAACAATAGAGGTGATAAACTCTAATGTTTTGATAAGAGAAAAATATCAATTACCCCTCTTTGTGTTCTGTTCCGGCCTCATATACCCTCACGTCTGTCCTATATGCAACTGACCTCCTGACACCATCCCACTGATGGTAGCTCACCTGCTAATCTCCTCATCTTTTTTCACCGTCGGCCGATTCAGTCTAATCCTCATTAATGCATTGCAGGGATAACAATCAAAGTTTATATTTGTAATGATTAACGGTCAAAGCCCAAATAAAACCATTATTCAATTAATGGTTCGGTCCAATACTTTCAAGACTCCGGCCCAACAATATGTATATCCTATTCTATCTGCCTTTGCCATTTGCTTTTACTTGTAGAGATCAGTAGTGAAAGACAGATCATATGCAAATTTCAATGGTACATGTATATCCCTTATGTGACGCCCCTAAAACAAGTATACATCACCTATTCTTGAGTCGCCAGATCATGGTACGTAATTCAAATACAACTTAATAATACAATCAGGTATAATACGACAAAACATAAAGCGTGAGTTTGAATACAAATATTGTCTCTTAGAGAGTATACAAACTCAAAAAAAGTCCTCATTACAATTATTATCACACTATTTCACAGAATAGTGAGGACTACTAATGCACCATCTAGGACCATCACTCAGTTCCCCGACTCGTCCGAGCTATATTCTCATTTCCTGAAGAGAATAGTGAAAGAAAGGGTAAGCTCAACTAGCCCAGTAAGAAATATTATGACTAAGATAATGCAGAATAAATTATCATTAGCCTTAAATAGTGTTAAACTGATACAATATAACAAACATCAAGTTTAACTACGGTGAACAAGCAATCCATTAAAAAGAGTCAGTAGAGAATAAAATCTACTATCTTTTATGATTTAAAGGTTTTTCATCACTTTTATCGCCGGGACTCAGCTTAATAAATAATCCACATCATCGAATCACCCATGCACCACGGCCAAGGATATTCTTTAGTATCACGACCACAATTATCTATGCACTACGGGCCAAGAATATTTGTGTATTCATTAATGGTCATGATCATGCCTAACAATCTGTCCATCAAACACTACGGGCCAATGAGGACTTTTACCACATCATTTGTAACATTACTGGTCATGATTACAATCGAATAATCCTCAGTCATAATCATACCAAGTCCATCTACGCACTACGGTGCCACAGATGACTTTCAACATAATATAAACATGAGGATGATGACAATGATATAAGAATTCAATAAAACAAGTTCAAGAATTAATTTATCCAGAACTAATAATGTCCAAATTGTCAACATGATCTTGCTTTGTAGAGTAAAATTCAAGAATGATCGAAGAATATTTCCATGAAAAGATATTGGATGAAGCGCTTGAAATATCGAGGATATTCTACTAATTTCATGGAATATAGAAGTCAAAAACTTTAACCAATTTGAGTATAATAAAGAATGGAATAACAAAAGAAATCACCATGCATGCGGTACTTCGCATGTATGTGTTATTCCACAGAATAATAATAACGGAACCGAGTCAAGCAAAAATTTGCACCATTGGATGTTCCAAGAATAATAAAGAGCGGAACGGTCCCGGTAAAACACATGATAAGATGTTCCAACAGAATAATAAAAAGCGGAAACCGGGCCGGCGTGAGAACGCACAAACAGGATGTTCCAACAGAATGATAAATAATGGAACCGGTCCCAAGAAACGCACGCGCATGCAGTATGTTCCAACAGAATGATAAAGAATGGAATAATGTAAGAATTTCACCAAGTATAGGTAGCACAGCGTATCTGAGTTATTCCAATAGAATAATAAATAATGGAATAATGAAGTTCTCTTCATGGATAAGAAATAAATAATACTCCTACCTTGGAAAAAGCTGGATCTTTGGAATAGTGAGGTAGCAGACTTCTCTTCTTTCTTCTCTCTATAATAATCGCTCACTAAAGCTTTTGTGAATTGGTGAGAAATGAAGGAAGAATGAGCTTCTATTTATAGGAAAATATAGTTTCGATAATCAGACGTTTTGGGGATCGAAAAATTACGAGACAATACCTCGATTTTTCTTTCATTTTAATTTAGTCTGCAAGTATCATCAAACTTGCACCACCTCCCCTAATAGTAAATAATGTGAATCAATAGTACACACATGTGAACAAATAGTTATATAAATATGTGAATTAATAGCAATTAATTGCTCATTTATCCGATAAATTACCCGATTTATCAATATAAACCCTAGACATCAATTATCATCGGAATAGATGTCGATTTCCACTAACACTAATAATCCCAACACAATGGAACTATCAAAATTCATTTTTAATCAACACAAATTATTCATCATTAATATTATAACTCACAATATTTAACAACCAGGTCGTTCCCAGGAAAGAGGGGGCTTTCCGATAAGGATTTCTCCTTATTGGCGCGCAATTAGGTGACCAAACCTCTCCTTGACAGAACTTCTAGACATTGTCAATATTGCAAATAATAATATGAATAACTTTGTCGTCTCAATTATTTATTTAATAATATAAAATATTATGCAAATGATACTGTGACAATAATTGAATCAATAATATGAGAGATATGATGCAGCAATTACTGTAGCAATAATTGAGTGACTTCTCATGTAAGCACCAATAATCAATATTGTGTGTAAGACCCCAGCTTTTATAAATAAAGATGAATTTTCTATAAATTTTATTTTTGAATATTATGGAATAAATTTGATATAATGTTATAGTTATGGGTAATATTTACAAAGTAAGCAAGTTGTTATAAAATATTCGTTTGGTCGGGGAATATTCTTTTTGTTGGGGAATATTAGATGCTATGGCTCAATCGATGGTGGACCCCTTACAACTAGTATTGTCGTAGTTAGAAAATGACAAAATTATTTTTCTATAAAAATAACAAGAGGTGTTCTTCTAAAACAGCCATTGAACTACCCTTAGTAAAAAAATACGATGTCTGGCGTAGTTGATAAGTAGTGTACACGATATTGATTATTGATCTTTACGTGAGAAGTCACTCGGTTATGCTTTCGATTATTGCTTTCTGATAATAATCTTTGCATCATATCTCTTATATTATTGATTCAATTATTGTCACGAGATCATCGTATAATATGTTATAGTATTAAATTATTAATTGAGGCGACAAGTTATAAATGATTAATAATTGTTGAAAGATTAAATATGTGTTGATTAAAATAAAATGATTTGTGGTAATATTTATTGATCCTTGATGTATATAAAGAGTGCATTATGAGGCGTTATGATAACTTTGATTATTTTATGGGGGGCCCATATGTCATCATCTAAAGAGTCCTTCGTAATCGATAAGTAATTACCTTTGTGAATAGTAATTACCTTTGTGAATAATAATTACCTTCGTTGTGAATAGTATTTACCTTCGTCAATAATTAGTATTTACCTTCGCCAATTGTAATTATCTTTGTGAATAGTATACATCACCCATCTTGTGCGAATTTAAATACAACTTATTAACATAAGCTGTCTTGTATGCAATCGACATAAGCGTGAGTTTAAATACAAATATAAATCTACTAGATATTATCAAACTCAAACAAAAAGTCCTCATTACAATTATTATCACCTTTATTTCACGAGAATAGTGAGGACTACTAATCTTATCTTGGGACCATCACTTTCGTTTCCCAGGCTTCGTCCCGGCTATATTCTCATTTCTGAAGAAACGGTGAAAGAAAGGGTGAGCTCAACTAGCCCGATGAAATATTATGACTAAGATAATGCGAGAATAAATTATCGATAGTCTTCAATGATATTAAGCGATAAAATCTGATAAACATGACCGGTTTAGCTGCGGCGGAATATCTGATCCATAAAAAAGTCAGTAGAAAATAAAATCTACTATCTTTTATGATTTAAAAGGTTTTTCATCTTTGTTATATTTGAGACTCGACTTTAATAAATAATCCACATCATCGAATCACTTACAGCTTCTGGCCGAGGATATTCTTTAGTATCGCGACCACAATTATTCACACTGCTACGGGCGAGAATAGTTGTGTATTCATTAATAAGTCATGATCGTACCAACAATTTGTCCATCGATGCACTCTGACCCTTTGAGGATTTTTACCACATCATTTGTAACATTACGGTCGTGATTACAAGAATAATCACAGAGTCGTAATCATACCAAGTCCATCCATACTCTACGAGGCCACGAGATGACTTTAAAAAAAAAAATATAAACATGAGGATGATGACAATGATATAAGAATTGATAAAACAAGTTCAAAATTATTTTATCGAGGAATTATTAACGTCAATTATCGACGTAATCTTTGCTTTGTAGAGTAAAATTCAAGAATGATCGGAAGAATATTTCCATGAAAAGATCTTTGGATGAAAGCTTGAATATCGAGGATATTCTACTAATTTCATGGAGTATAGAAGTCAAAGTTTTAACTTATTTGGGTATAATAAAGAATGGAATAACAAAAGAAATCACCGTGCATGCGGTACCGCATAGGCGAGTTATTCAGCGAGAATAATAATAACGGAACGGTCGGTGAAATTCTGCGCAAGCGAGGATGTTCAACGAGAATAATAAAGATGGAACCGGATCCGGTGTAAAAAACGAGATAGGATATTCAGCGAGAATGATAAAAAGCGGAACCGGTCGGGTAAAAACACCTGACAGGATGTTTCAGCGAGAATAATAATAAAAAAGCGGAACCCGGTCAGGTGTAAAACTGTGAGCAGGATGTTCAGCGAGAATAATAGAAGAATGTCACCAAGTATAGAATTAATGGCGTATCTGAGTTATTCAGAGAATAATAAGCGATGGAATAACATAAGATTTCACAAGTATAGGGTATCTGGCGTATCTGAGGTTATGTATAGGGTATGCCACTTTTACGAGTTATTCAGCGAGAATAATAGTGAATGGAATAATGAAGTTCTCTTCATGAAGAAGAAAGAATAACACCACTACTAGTAAAAAGGCTGAATATAGAAGTAGTGAAGTAGCGAGAATCTCTTCTTCTTCTTTACATAACTTTCTCTCTATAAACCTCTCTATAATTTCTCTCTACAGAGTTTGATGAATTAAGTAAGAAAATAATGAAGGAATGAGCTTATTTATAGGAAAATGGAATGCGTAGTAACTAATCCATGAGCGGTCAGATTGATTTACTTTAATCGGCGGTCCGTATTTAAAAGCAAAATCTTTTAAATAAAATATAATATATTCTATTTATATAAAAACATTTCTTATAAAACCTTTATCTGCAAAAACTATATCTACAAAACTTTATCTGACACTATATCGTAATAAAATATAATATATTTTATTTATAAAATAACTTTAATAAAGTATTACATTTTATATAAAAAGATGTTTACATTTTATTACGTTAATAATCTGAATAAAAAAAAAAAAGTCGTTATCATTATAATAATAATTATTAATAATGATAATGGAATCAGTGAGTGACTTCTCACATAAGCATCGATAATCAATCTGGTGTCTTCTTATGCGACCACACGTATTCTTTTGTACTTTTACTCTAAGAAGTAGTTCAGCGATATCAGCGGTAAAACTTCATAGTTATTTTGATAAAATATTTTTGTCGTTTTCTCGATCAAAAATGATAATTACATTTGTGGGGGGTCCTGATGATTGGTAGTTTATGCGAATATTCCTGCTAAATAGAATATTCTGAGGCCGATCGAATATAATATAACCACTTGCATACTTTGCAAAATTTATAAATATTACCTACAACTATAACATTATATCAAATTATTCCATAATATTCAAAAATAATATTTATAGAAAATTCATCTTTATTTATAAAAATTTGGGGTCTTCTGACCTCCCTTCTTATGAAATTTAGCCCTCGAAATTAGAGTGCGTACACGGTATGTTGAAGAGGTAAGGATACCTTGATTTCATTTGATTCTAACTCCCAGTCGTTTCCTCGACATCGTGGTTCCTCCATGAAAACTTTGACTTGAGGTATAACCTTGGGGCGTAGAATATGTTCCTTCTTATCAAAATTTGAGCAGGAACCTCTTAAATACGTCAAATCTTATTTATTTAAATAGGTTCTAACTTCGATAATATGGTTTGGGTCTTTCACATATTTACGTAACATGGATATGTGAAAAGCGTTATGAACACGAGACGTATTTGGCGGTAAAAGCGAGTCTATAGGCCGAGTTCCTACTCGATCGAGGATTAAAATGGAATAGATGAATCGAGGATTAAGTTTTCCTCTCTTTCCAAATCTTGTAACTCCTTTCCATGGAAGCGACTCTTAACAACACATGATCTCTATATCGAATTCCCGTCCTTTCGATGAAGATCGGTATAACTCTTTTATCGATTTTGTGAGGTTTTTTATCGTTGTCGGATCGTTTGAATCTTTTTTAAAGTAGTCATACGTACCAACTCGGTCCCAACAACGTTGCTTCACCCACCTCGTCCGGCATCTTTGGAAGCGACACTTTCTTCCATCTGGCGCTTGAATGGAGCCGTGCGATACTTGCGATAAGCTGTTGTTGTAGGAAAACTCCACGATGGTAAGAACTTGTCCCTGACTCCTTGAAATCAAGAACACGAGTCTTAATAGATCTTGAGAGTTTGAATAGTCCTCTCCATTGTCCGTCAAATGCGAGGATGATATCTTGAAGCTAAATCGTGAAGTCTGTGCCCATAGCTTTTTGCAAACTAACCCAAAATCGTGAAGTGAATCTTGGGTCTCGATCGAAACTATGGATCTAGGCATACCATGCGATCTTACAATCTCGTTTATGTCATCATCTGAGCGAAGGCGTTCAAGTGTATAAGTTTCTCGTGTCGGTAAGAAATGAAAGCGGACTTGGTCGATCTATCAACAATGACCCAAATCGCATCGATGCCTTGAGAAACCTTAGGAAGGCCGTGCTTGAAATCCATGGTAATGTGCTCCCACTTCCATTACGGAATTTCAAGTGGTTCTGATGGACCTTTTGGTACTTGATGCTCGCTTTAACTTCGTTGACAAGTTAGACACCTTGAGATAAGCAGTAGCTATCTCTCTCTTCGTATTGCTCCACCAAAATGTATAGCGAATATCATGATACATTTTGGTACTCGAGATGGATTGCAAATGGTGTGTTGTGCGCCTCCATCATGATATTATACTTTAAATCGGGGTCGTTAGGAACCTGAAGTGCGGAGTTGACTCGAAGTATTCCTTCTTCATCGATTCTTGCTTAGGCGTAGCACCCTCTTGCACTTTCTTCCTCATCGCGCATCGGCTCCAGTGCGTAGCTTGGCGACTTTAACTTTATCGATTAAAGTCGGTTCTACTTTCGTATATTCGCTATCATCACATGCGTCCACAGGTCTTTAACTCTATCTCCATCCTTTGCAAGTCACCACAAAATGGGCCTTTGTGTTGTTGACAATAACGCTTTTCGTGCTTGCATACGATCTTACTTTCGATCATCATTTACTACGTTCGCTTTTCGGGATGGTATTGGATGGTATGATCATAATCTTTCATGATTCAAGCCCAGCGTCGTTGTCGCGTGTTGAGTTCCTTTTGAGTGAAGAAATATTTGAGGCTTTTATGATCAAGTAAAGATCTCCACTTTCTCCCCATCTGAGTAATGCCTCCAAATTTTAAGTCTGAAAACAACATTTTATGACTCGGATCATGAGTAGGATAATTCCTCTCATATTCTTTGAGTTGTCATGAGGTAAAGGCTATAACTTTTCCATGTTGCATAAGAACACATCCCGACCCTTTGCTCGAAGCATCTTTGTAGATGACAAATCCTCAAGGCGGATGGTATTGTCGAGCAGTCTTTGAAATAAGTCTCTCTTGAGTTCTTGAAAACTCTTCTCACATTCTTCGCTCAATAGAACTTTGTATCTTTTTTTGAGTCGGTGAGTCGATGGAGTAGCGATTAGAGAAAATCCTTCCACGAATCTCAGATAATAACCATTTAAGCAAAGAAAGCTCGTACTTGGTCATTTGATTTAGGTTGTTCCCGACTTTGAATAGCTTGATCTTTCTTTGGGTCAGCGGATATTCCATGACTTGATACCACGTGCCCGAGGAATGCTACTTCTTGACGAACTTCGCATTTCTTGACTTGGCATAAAGCTTATATTCACGAAGCTTTTGGAGTGTCGACCTCAAGTGTTGCTCATGATCTTCACGGCTTTTGGAATAAATAAGGATGTCATCGATAAAAGGCGACCACAAAGTGATCTAAATATTCCTTGAATACTCGGTTCATCATATCCATGAAGGCGGCGGGGGCATTAGTCGATCAAAGGACATGACTAGGAATTCATAATGCCGTCTTAGGAGTTACGGCCGTCTTTGGAATGTCGTGATTACAATCTTGATTGGTGATATCGGAGCGAAGATCGATCTTTGAAAAAAGAATTTGGCTCCTTGCTGTTGGTTGAAACAGGTCATCAATCGTGGTGATGGATACTATTTTTGATGGTGACATGATTGACTCAGATAATCAATCTGAAATCGCATACTCCCATCTTTCTTCTTCACGAATAGAGCAGGAGCACCCCGAGGAGAAATCTTAGGGGCGAATAAAGCGATGTCTAACAATTCCTGCGGTTGGGTCTTTAACTCACGAAGTTGATAGGAGCCATTCGATATGGGGCTTTGGAAATAGGTTTTTATACCGGGTTGAAAGTCGATACAAAATTTGATTTCACGCGCTCTGGGGTAGGCGGGGAAGTTCTTGAGAATCGTCGGAAATTTATTAACAATAGAAATATCGCTCAAAAGCGGCGTATTTTTGTTTAAATCGTGACATGAGCTAAGAAAGCTTGACATCCATTTTTGATAAGCGAATAGCTTTATGGCTTGAGATGGTAGTGATTAATTTTAATGGTTTGGTCGTTTGAATTAGCATAATAGGTTGATTAGGAATATGAAAGCTATGACCTTACGAAAACAATCGATTTTGCATGATAAGTAGTTAACGATCGATCCACTAGAATCACGTCGAATCTGAGTATTTTTAATGAAATAAGATCGACGGGTAATGTGAAGTGCCGATTTGAACCAAACAAGACTTATAAGCAGTGGATGTAATGAAGGTTTCTCCAGCGGAGTTTCCACGAGATAAGTCGAAAGTCTAATTTCTCTCGGTCGAATTTAATCGATGGCGCAAGTAGGAGAAATAAAAGAATGGGTAGAAGCAGGTATCAAATAAAGTGTAGACTTCATTAGAGTTTATGATAAGCTTACGTGATGACCTCATTCGGGTTCCTTGCTCTCTGGGAGAGTCTGACAAAGCGCTTCTCCCTTGCAGCTTCTGGGTTTGACTTTTACGGGGAATGACCTTTGGTGCCTCCATCTAGTTGAATTTGTCTTGATGGCAACAAAATCGAGCTAAGTGACCTTCTCTTCCACAATTATAACATGCTTTGAATGGCGTAGCGCGATTCGGATGATGTGTCCCTCTTCTCGCATTTAGAAGCATATGATGGTGGTCTTTTTCTCCTTCACTTAACTGTGGTCTTTGGTCTTGGCGTCTTTCCATCATTGTTGAATCTCAGTTTCTTGAAATGTCCATTCTTATTGTTTTTGTACGATTACCCAGAAGTGGTTACCATCTCGGCACATTGATTCCCTCACGCGCTTGTTGTCATAAGCCGATGACTACTCTCATTTGGTATTATAACTTTCTTAAATTTGCTCTCTTTTAGTTGCGTTGACTCGTTATCGCGCTCCACTTAGCTGAGCCCTATTTACAACATCGAATCAAACCACGGTTTATGAGAAATAAGATGTTGGCGTATCTCAAACTTGAACCTCTTAAAAACATTAGCGCCATTCTCTCTTCATTATCCACAGTGGGGAATATAATAGTGATAACTCATAAATTTTGCCTCGTATTGCGACACGGTCGTATTGTTTTGTTCGACTTGATAAACTCTACCTCCGCCGTATGGCGAATACTTTCGGGAAAGTATTTGTCGTTGAGCGACTCTGGAACTTCTCCCGAAGATATCTTGATCTGCAATGAGTTGAGTCGTTTCTGGAATTCCACCGATGTCTGCCTCTCGCGCATGACATAAAAGCGTGAAAGGAACCTTTTGCTCCTCGGAGCATCGAAGACATCAAATATCTTGGTAATCTGCTTTATCCGTGCTTAGCGAAGTGGTTTTGGCTCTCCCTTAAACTCGGTGGTCGGCTCCTTGAATTGTTTAGCGGTGGTGCTTGAGAGTTTCCGTGTTTCCACCTACGTTTTGGGGCGAAGTCGCTCTCGCTTTCTTTGTTGCATAAATTGCGTAAAGCCTCACGAACATTTGATCGTTCATCATTTAGTCGGTGTTGTTGTTTGCGTGAGGATTATCGCCTTCGATGCACATTATCACGATTATTGATATGTGGTGAATCAGCGATGCTTTGTGCTCCATTCTTATTCTCAACATTCTCGGATGTCATTTTGAATCTTGCCCACAAAACAAAAGATTAATTGACGTATAACAATTATCTTTATATACGGCCAACCCGATAAAATAGCACATAAACTTAGGTAGGTAAATCTAGCGAAGAGTATTCCCGTCTCTCCCCTCTAGTACTTTTCTCACATCTTAGCGAGGATCGTATCCTTAGCTACGATACTGTTGTGGCGCCCCCAAAATTAGGTATACATCACCCGTCTTGGGTGCGCCACTTACGTAGTCTGAAATTTAAATCTGACTTATTAACATAATATGTCTTATGCAATCGACATAAGCTGTGAGTTTAAATACAAATATAAATCTACTAGATATTATCAAACTCGAAACAAAAAGTCCTCATTACAATTATTATCACCTTTATTTCACGAGAATAGTGAGGACTACTAATCTTATCTTGAGGACCATCACTCGTTTCCCAGGCTCGTCCCGGCTATATTCTCATTTCACGAGAGAAACGGTGAAAGAAAGGGTGAGCTCAACTAGCCCGATGAAATATTATGACTAAGATAATGCGAGAATAAATTATCAATAGTCTTGATGATATTAAGCGATAAAATCTGATAAACAACCGGTTTAAGCTGCGTGTGAATATCTGATCCATTAAAAAGTCGAGTAGAAAATAAAATCTACTATCTTTTATGATTTAAAGGTTTTTCATCCTTTGTTATAATTTGAGACTCGACTTTAATAAATAATCCACATCATCGAATCACCCACACTTTCTACGGCCGAGGATATTCTTTAGTATCGCGACCACAATTATTCACCTTGCTACGGGCGAGAATAGTTGTGTATTCATTAATAGTCATGATCGTACCAACAATTTGTCCATCGATGATGCACTCTGACCCTTTGAGGATTTTTACCACATCATTTGTAACATTACGGTCGTGATTACACAGAATAATCCACAGTCGTAATCATACCAAGTCCATCCGTACTCTACGGGCCACGAGATGACTTAAAAAAAAAAATATAAACATGAGGATGATGACAATGATATAAGAATTGATAAAAAACAAGTCAAAAATTATTTTATCCGAGGAATTATTAACGTCAATTGTCGACGTAATCTTTGCTTTGTAGAGTAAAATTCAAGAATGATCGGAAGAATATTTCCATGAAAAGATCTTTGGATGAAAGCCTTGAATATCGAGGATATTCTACTAATTTCATGGAGTATAGAAGTCAAAGTTTTAACTTATTTGGGTATAATAAAGAATGGAATAACAAAAGAAATCACCGTGCATGCGGTGCTTGGCATAGGCGAGGTTATTCAGCGAGAATAATAATAACGGAACGGTCGGGTGAAATTCACCGCAAGCGGGATGTTCAACGAGAATAATAAAGATGGAACCGGATCCGGTGTAAAAAACACGAGATAGGATATTCAGCGAGAATGATAAAAAGCGGAACCGGTCGGTGTAAAACACCTGCAGACAGGATGTTCAGCAGAATAATAATAAAAGCGGAACCGGTCGGGTGTAAAAAACCTGAGACAGGATGTTCAGCGAGAATAATAGAAGAATGTCACCAAGTATAGGGTAAAAGCGTATCTGAGTTATTTCAGCAGAATAATAAGCGATGGAATAACATAAGGATTTCACGAAGTATAGGGTATCTGGCGTATCTGAGGTTATGTATAGGGTATGCCACTTTTACGAGTTATTCAAGCGAGAATAATAGTGAATGGAATAATGAAGTTCTCTTGAAGAAAAGAATAACACCACTACTAGTAAAAAAGCTGAATATAGAAGTAGTGAAGTAGAGAATACTCTTCTTCTTTACATAACTTTCTCTCTATAGCTTTCTCTCTATAATTTCTCTCTACAGAGTTTTGATGAATTCGTAAGAAAATAATGAAGGAATGAGCTTATTTATAGGAAAATGGAATGCGTAGTAACTAATCCATGAGCGGTCAGATTGATTTACTTTAATCGGCGGTCCGTATTTAAAAGCAAAATCTTTTAAATAAAATATAATATATTCTATTTATATAAAAACATTTTCTTATGCAAACCTTATACAAAACTTTATGCAAAACTACTTATACTGACCTTATCGTAATAAAATATAATATATTTTATTTATAAAATAACTTTAATAAAGTATTACATTTTATATAAAAGATGTTTACATTTTATTACGTTAATAATCTGAATAAAACAAAAAAGTAAATTATCATTATAATAATAATTATTATTAATGTGATAATGGAATCAATGTGGTGACTTCTCCGCATAAGCATCGATAATCAATCTGGTGTCTTCTTATGCGACCACGCGTATTCTTGTACTTTTTTTCTCTAAGAGTAGTTCAGCGAGTATCAGCGGTAAAACTTCATAGATTATTTTGATAAAATATTTTTGTCGTTTTTCTCGATCAAATGATAATTACATTGTGGGGTCCACTGATGATTGGTAGTTATGCGAATATTCCTGCTAAGCAAGAATATTCCCAGGCGATCGAATATAATATAACCACTTGCATACTTTACTTTGCAAAATTTATAAATATTACATATTTATAACATTATATCAAATTATTCCATAATATTCAAAAATAATATTTATAGAAAATTCATCTTTATTTATAAAATTTGGGGTCTCCATGTAAGTGGCGACCCAAGATGGGTGACGTATACCTAATTTGGGGGGCGTCACGGTTGGTATCGAGCTTAGGGATATGATCCCCGGCTAAGATGTGAGACTAGAACTAGGAGGAGAGATAAGGAATTCCTTCGTTAGTATGACCTACCTAAGTTTATTTGGTTTTGATTGGTGCAGCCGTAGTATTGTGATAATATGTTGCATGTCAATTAACCCTTATTTTATGGCGGTGTTTGAAAATGGCATCAGAGAATGTTGAGAATAAGAATGGAGCACGGAGATATTGATTCTCCACGGATCGATAATCGGGACAATGTCTGCAACGAGGATGGCGATAATCCTCCATGTAAACAACAACAACGATCGATTGACGAGCATTGAGTGCGTTTAAGTGGTTTTAGAATAAATACACATCGGTAGCGACTTACGCCCAAAACGTTAGGTGGAAACACGGAAAACTCTCGGCGGTCACCGCTAAACAATGGGTGAAGGAGCTGGGACCACCGAGTTTAAGGGAGAAAGCCAAACCACTTGGCGGAAGCATGGATAAAGCAGATTCTTAAGATATTTGATGTTTTGGGATGCTCCAGAAGCAAAAGGTTCCCTTCACGCCTTTTATGTTGCGTGGAGAGCATGACATTTGGTGGGAATCGGTAAAGCGTGGAATTCGATATAGGAGATCATGTGTTGTTAAAAGTTGCTCCATGGAAAGGAGTTACAAGATTTGGAAAGAGAGGAAACTTAATCCTCGATTCATCGGTCCATTTTAATCCTCGATCGAGTAGGAATCGTGGCCTATAGACTGGCATTTTACTGCCAAATATGTCTCGTGTTCATAACGTTTTTCACATATCCATGTTACGTAAATATGTGAAAGACCCGAACCATATTATCGAGTTAGAAACAGGACGAAATAGCGGAAGATTTGGCGTATGAAGAGGTTCTGTTCAAATTTGGATAAGAAGGAACATATTCTACGCTCGAGGTTATACCTCAAGTCAAAGTTTTATGGAGGAACCAACGATGTTGAGGAAATGACTTGGGAGTTAGAATCGAAATGAAATCTAGGTATCCTTACCTTTGAGGTTATACCTCAATCAAAGGAGGTTGGAGGAACCCGACTTTTATAAATAAAGATGAATTTTCTATAAATATTATTTTTTTTGAATATTATGGAATAATTTGATAAATAATGTTATAGTTGTGGGTAAATAAAGATTTATAAAATTATTTTTTTATGGAATAATTTGATATAATGTTATAAGTGGTAATATTATAAATTTTGAAGGTGCAAGTGGTTATATTATATTCGATTGGTGGGGAATATTAAGGAGAATATTAAATCTGCAATAACTCAATCATTGGTGGACCCCAGCAATGTAATTATTGTCGGATTGAGAAAAAGACAAAAATATTTTATTAAAATAACGGCGGAAGTTTTCTGGTTGATCTTGTTGAACTACTCGGTAGTAAAAATGCGATGTCGTGTGGTTCGTAGTAAGCGGTATTGATTATTAATCTTATGTGAGAAGTCATTCGGTTTGATTCCATTATTATGCTTGAATTATTATAGCGATAATGACTTTTTGTTTTATTCAGTATTATTAACGTAATAAAAGCGAAACATCTTTTATATAAAGCGAATACTTTATTAAAGTTATTTTATAAATAAAATATATTATATTTTATTATGCATAGTGTTAGCATAGTGTTTTGCATAGTGTTTTGCATAGTGTTTACATAGTAAAATGTTTTTATATAAATAGAATATATTATATTTTATTTAAAAGATTTTGCTTTAAATATGGATAGTCAGTTAAAGTAAATCAATCTGGACCGTTTCATGGATTAATTCTTATGCATTCCATTTTTCTATAAATAGAAGCTCATTCCTTCATTATTTTCTTACGAATTCATTGAAACTACAGAGAGAAATTATAGAGAGAAGCTATAGAGAGAAAGTTATAGAAAGAAGAAGATTATTACGCTACTTCACTACTTCTATATTAGGTTCTTTTTTACGGTGAGGGGTGTTATTCTTTCTTCTTGAAGAGAACTTACATTATTCCATTCTTTATTATTACATTGGAATAACTTTGTAAAAGTGGCATACCCTATACATAACTTTGTATATGCGGCATACCCTATACTTGGTGAAATCTTATGTTATTCCATTGCTTATTATTACATTGGAATAACTCATATCATGATTTACCTATACTTGGTGACATTCTTCTATTATTACATTGGAACATCACATGCGTGTGTTTTACAGGACTGGTTAAAATCTTTATTATTATTACATTGGAACATCACATGCATGTGTTTTACAGGACACGGTTAAAATCTTTATCATTCATTGGAATATCCTATCTGTGTGTTTTACAAGGATCAGTTCCATCTTTATTATTACATTGGAACATCACTGCTTGTGTGAATTTCACGACACTGGTTCCGTTATTATTATTACATTGGAATAAACATATCATCAAAATACCGCGTGCGTGGTGATTTCTTTTGTTAACCCATTCTTTATTATACCCGGTTGGTTAAAACTTTGACTTTATACTCCATGAAATTAGTGGAATATCCTTGACATTTTGCGCTTCATCCCGGTATCCTTTCATGGAAATATTCTTCTCGATATTCTTGAATTTTACTCTACAAAGCGATATCATGTTGATGATTTGGACGTTAATAATTTTCGGATAAAATAATTCTTGAACTTGTTTTATTGAATTCTTATATCATTGTCATCATCCTCATGTTTATATTTTTTTTAAAAGTCATACGTGGCTGTAGAGCATGGATGGACTTGGTATGATTATGACGAGGATTATTCGGTGTAATCATGGTAGTAATGTTACAAATGATGTGGTAAAAATCCTCGATTGGTAGTAGTGCATTGATGGACGAGTTGTTGGCATGATCATGACCATTAATGAATACACAACTATTCTTGGCCCGTAGTGCGGGAATAATTGTGGTCGTGATCTTAAAGAATATCCTTGGTAGTAGTGCGAGGGTGATTCGATGATGTGGATTATTTATTAAAGTGAGTCTCGGCTATAACAATGATGAAAAACCTTTTAAATCATAAAATAGTAGATTTTATTTTCTACTTGACTCTTTTAATGGATTGCATATTAAAGCTGCAGTTAAAGCTGGTTATACATTGTATTTTATCAATTTAACATTGTTGAAGACTATTGATAATTTATTCTCGCATTATTTTAGTCATAATATTTCTTCTTGGGCTAGTTGAGCTCACCCTTTCTTTTCTTTATTCTCTTGTGAAATGAGAATATAAATTTGGGACGAGTCGGGGAAGCAGTGATGGTTCGAAGATAGCATTAGTAGTCCTCACTATTACGTGAAATAGTGTGATAATAATTGTAATGAGGACTTTTGTTTGAGTTTGTATAATATCTAGTAGACGATATTTGTATTTAAACTCACGATTTATGTCGTATTATACAAAGCGAGTTATGTTAATAAGTTGTATTTAAATTACGTACCATGTAAGTGGCGACCCATGATGGGTGATGTATACCTAATTTTGGGGCGTCACGATTGTTGGTATCGAGCTAAGGATATGATCACTGGCTAAGATGTGAGAAAAGTACTAGGAGGGAGGAGGGGAATACCTTCGCTAGTATGACTACCTAAGTTTATGTCTTTATTTATTGGTCGATTCGAGAATATAAAGATAATTGTTACATGTCAATTAATCTTTTGTTTTGTGGCGATATCGAAAATGACATCCGAGAATGTTGAGAATAATGATGGAGCACTGAGCGATCGTTGATTCACCACATATCAATAATCGAGGATAATGTGCATCCAGGAAGGCGATAATCCTCATGCAAACAACAACACTTGACCAAATGATGAATGATCAAATGTTCGGAGGCTTTATGCGATTTATGCTGGCAATGGCGAAGCGACTCTCGTCCAAAACGTAGGTGGAAACACGGAAAACTCTCGGTGGTCACCGCTAAACAATTCAAGGAGCTGGGACCACCGGGAGTTTAAGGGAGAGCAAAACCACTTACGGCGGAAGCATGGATAAAGCAGATTACCAAGATATTTGATGTCTTGGGATGCTCAGAGGAGCAAAGGTTCCACTCTCACGCCTTTTATGTTGCGTGAGAGGAAGTGATTCTTGGTGGGAATCGGTAAAGCGTTACTCAACTTCTTTGTCTTGAAGATATCTTGGGAGAAGTTCGGGGAGGTACATTCAGCGACAAATACTTTCACGAAAGTATTCGCCACATGAAGGAGGTAGAGTTTATCAAGTTGGAACAAAACAATATGGCCAGTGTCATGATATGAGGCAAAATTTGCGGAGTTATCACGGTTTGCGTCCCACTTGGTGGATAATGAAGAAGAATGGCGCGAATGTTTTAAGAGGTTTGAGGTCGAGAATCGTCGACATCTTATTTCTCATAAAGCGTGTTTGTATTCGAGATGTTGTAAATAGGGCTCGATTAGTGGAAGGAGCGATAATGAGTCAACGCAACTAAAAAAGAAGCGGTAAGCAAAAGTTATAATACCGGCGAGAGTAGTCGTCATCGAAGCGGTGACAACAAGCGTGGAGGAATCAACAAGCCGGATATGGTAACCACCCGGTGGTAATCGGGGCCAAAACAATAAGAATGGACATTTCAAGAAGCGGAGATTCAACAATGATGGAAAGACGCGTCGATTACAGACCGTTGTTAAGGAAGGAGAAAGACCACTATCATATGCTTCAAATGCGGAGAAGAGGGACACATCGGTCGAAGCGTGCCATGCAGTCAAAGTATGTTATAATTGTGGAAGAAGGTCACTTAGCTCGATTTTGTCATTTATCGAAGACAAATTCAACTAGGATGGAGGCACCAAAAGTCAGTCGGAAAAAGTCAAACCCGGTAGTCTGCAAGGAGGCGTTTGTTGTGACCTCCCGGAGAAGCAAAAGGAACCCGAATGAGGTCATCACGGGTAAGCTTATCATAAACTCTAATGAAGTCTACACTTTATTTGATCTGGGTTCTACCCATTCTTTTATTTCTCCTACTTTGCGCTCATCGATTAAATTTGACTCAGGAGAAATTAGACTTTGACTTATCTGTGGAAACTCCGTTGGGAGAAACCTTCATTACATCCATTTTGTTTATAAGTCTTGTTTGGTTTAAATCGGTACCCTCACATTACTGTCGATCTTATTTCATTAAAAATACTTGCATTTGGCGTGATGATTCTAGGGATTGATTGGTTAACTACTTATCATACAAAAATTGATTGTTTTCGTAAGGTTGTTAGCTTTCATATTCCTAATCAACCTATTATGCGAATTCAAACGACCAAACCATTAAAATTAATCACGGTCATCATCTCAAGCCATAAAGCTATTCGTTTATTGAAAAATGGATGTCAAGCTTTCTTAGCTCATATCACGATTTAAACAAAAATACGTCGATTTTTGAGCGATATTTCTATTGTTAATAAATTTCGACGTATTCCCGAAGAACTTCGGCCTACCCCAGGCGTGAAATTGAATTTTGTATTGACCTTGAACTGGTATAAAACCTATTTCCAAAGCCCCATATCGAATGGCTCTATTGAACTTGAGGAGTTAAAGACCCAACTGCGAGGAATTGTTAGACATTGGCTTTATTAATCCTAGTACTTCTCCTTGGGGTGCTCGCATTCTATTCGTGAAAAAGAAAGATGGGAGTATGCGACTTTGTATTGATTATCGGGAGTTGAATCATGTCACCATAAAAAATAGGTATCCATTGCCGCGTATTGATGACTGTTTGACCCGATTGCAAGGAGCAAATTCTTTTCAAAGATTGATCTTCGTTAGGATATCACCAATTGAAGATTAGAAGCCGTGACATTTCAAAGGCGGCTTTCGGAACTTCGATGCGGGCATTATGAATTTCTAGTCATGTCCTTTGGATTGACTAATGCTCTCTTTGCCTTCATGGATATGATGAACCAAGTATTCAAGGAATATTTAGATCACTTTGTGGTCGTCTTTATTGATGACATCCTTATTTATTCCAAAAGCCGTGAAGATCGTGAAGCAACACTTGAGTCGACACTCCAAAAGCTTCGTGAATATAAGCTTTATGCAAGTTGAAGAAATGCGAGTTCGGCTTGAAGAAGTAGCATTCCTTGGGCGCGTGGTATCAAGTCATGGAATATCATTGACCCAAAGAAAGATTGAAGCTATTCAAAGTGGGAACAACCTAAATCGATAATAGAAATCACGTAGCTTTCTCGGTTTATTTGGTTATTATCGGAGATTCGTGGAAGGATTTTCTCGAATCGCTACTCCATTGATTTCATTGACTCGAAAAGATACAAAGTTCGGTTGGAAGCGAAGAATGTGAGAAGAGTTTTCAAGAACTCAAGAAGAGACTTATTTTAAGACTGTTACGACAATACCATCCGGCTCGGAGGATTTGTCATCTCTGGTGATGCTTGAGCAAAAGGGTTGGGATGTGTTCTTATGCAACATGGAAAAGTTATAGCCTATGCCTCGCGACAACTCAAAGAATATGAGAGGAATTATCCTACTCATGATCTGGAGTTAGCATTTATTATCTTTTGCACTTAAAATTTGGAGGCATTACTTGTATGGGAGAAAGTGGAGATCTTTACGGATCATAAAAGCCTCAAATATTTCTTCACTCAAAAGGAACTCAACATGCGACAACGACGTTGGCTTGAAGCTATTGAAAGATTATGATCATACCATCCAATACCATCACGGAAAAGCGAGCGTGGTAGGCGATGCATTGAGTAGAAGATCGTATGCAAGCAATCACGAGTGCGTTATTGTCAACACAAAGGCCCATTTTGTGTGACTTGCAAAGGATGGAGATAGAGTTAAAGACTCAGGGACGCATGTGATGATAGCGAATATCTGAGTAGAAGCAGACTTTAATCGATAAAGTTAAAATTGCTTTCAAGCTACTGGGACTGGGTGATGCGTATGAGGAAGAAAGTGAGAAGGTGCTATCTTAGGAAGCAAGAATCGATGAAGAAGGAATACTTGAGTCAACTCCGGACTTTGTGTTCTAACGACCACGATTTAAAGTATAATATCATGATGGAGGCCTGACACACCATTTGCGATCCATCACAGGAGTACCAAAATGTATCGTGATATTAATCAATACATTTTGGTGGAAGCAATAATAAGAAGAGAGATAGCTCTGTTTATCTCAAGGTGTCTAACTTGTCAACGAGTTAAAGCGGAGCATCAAGTACCAAAAGGTCCATTGCAACCACTTGAAATTCGAGAATGGAAGTGGGAGCACATTACCATGGATTTCGATTCACGGTCTTCTAAGGTTTCTCAAGGCATTGATGCGATTTGGGTCATTGTTGATAGATTGACCAAGTCTGCTCATTTCTTACCGTCACGAAAAACTTATACACTTGAACGTCTTGCTCAGTATGTACATAAGCGAGATTGTAAAGACGCATACGGTATCTGCCGGTATCCATAGTTTACGATCGAGACCCAAGATTCACTTCACGATTTTGGGTTAGTTTGCAAAAAGCTATGGGCACAGACTTACGATTTAGCTCGGCATATCATCCTCGACGGACGGACGGACGATCGGAGAGGACTATTCAAACTCTTGAAGATCTATTAAGACTCGTGTTCTTGATTTCAAGGGAGTTGGGACAAGTTTTTACCATTGGTGGAGTTTTCCTACAACAACGCAGTTATCAAGCAAGTATTGGCATGGCTCCATTCGAGCGTTGTATGGAAGAAAGTGTCGTTCTCCGGTATCTTTGGGATGAGGTGGGTGAAGC
Organism: Panax quinquefolius; assembly: GCA_020205615.1. Taxonomy (NCBI): domain Eukaryota; kingdom Viridiplantae; phylum Streptophyta; class Magnoliopsida; order Apiales; family Araliaceae; genus Panax; species Panax quinquefolius. Next base: position 13,464,710 of record CM035172.1, on the reverse strand, counting down.
AACGTTGTTGGGGACGGAGAGTTGATACGTATGACTACGAAAAAGATTCAAACGATCCAAACAACGTATAAAAACCTCACAAAATCGACAAAAGAGTTATCTTGATCTTCATCGAAAGGGCGTGGAATTCGATATAGGAGATCATGTGTTGTTAAAAGTTGCTCCATGGAAAGGAGTTACAAGATTTGGAAAGAGAGAAACTTAATCCTCGATTCATCGGTCCATTTTAATCCTCGATCGAGTAGGAGGCGTGGCCTATAGACTCGCTTTACTGCCAAATATGTCTCGTGTTCATAACGCGTTTTCACATATCCATGTTACGTAAATATGTGAAAGACCCGAACCATATTATCGAGTTAGAGCCGGACGAAATAGCGGAAGATTTGACGTATGAAGAGGTTCTGTTCAAATTTTGGATAAGAAGGAACATATTCTACGCCCGAGGTTATACCTCAAGTCAAAGTTTTATGGAGGAACCACGATGTTGAGGAAATGACTTGGGAGTTAGAATCGAAATGAAATCAAGGTATCCTTACCTCTTCAACATACCAGTCGTACCCTAATTTCGAGGGCTTAAATTTCATAAGAAGGGAGGTTGTAAGACCCAAATTTTTTATAAATAAAGATGAATTTTCTATAAATATTATTTTTGAATATTATGGAATAATTTGATATAATGTTATAGTTGTGGGTAATATTTATAAATTTTGCAAAGTATGCAAGTGGTTATATTATATTCGATTGGTGGGGAATATTAGGTTTAGCGAGGGAATATTCGTACAACTACTCAATCATTGGTGGACCCCACAAATGTAATTATTATCGGATTGAGAAAAGACAAAAATATTTTATTAAAATAACGGCGGAAGTTTTACTGGTTGATCTTTGTTGAACTACTCGGTAGTAAAGTAAAGAATACGTGTGGTTGCATAGTAGTACACTTGCGGTATTGATTATTAATGCTTATGTGAGAAGTCATTTCGGTTTGATTCCATTATTATAAATGAATTATTATAGCGATAATGACTTTTTTGTTTTATTCGTATTATTAACGTAATAAAAGCGAAACATCTTTATATAAAATGAGAATACTTTATTAAAGTTATTTTATAAATAAAATATATTATATTTTATTATGCATAGTGTTGCGTAGTGTTTTTTGCGTAGTGTTTTGCATAGTGTTTACATAGTAAAATGTTTTTATATAAATAGAATATATTATATTTTATTTAAAAGATTTTGCTTTAAATATATGGACCGTCAGATTAAAGTAAATCAATACGGACCGTTCATGGATTAATTCTTATGCATTCCATTTTCTATAAATAGAAGCTCATTCCTTCATTATTTTTTCTTACGAATTCATTGAAACTCTAGAGAGAGAAATTATAGAGAGAAGCTATAGAGAAAGTTATAGAAAGAAGAAGATTATTTCGCTACTTCACTACTTCTATATTCAGGTTCTTTTACGGTAAGGGTGTTATTCTTTCTTCTTGAAGAGAACTTACATTATTCCATTCACTATTATTACCGTTGGAATAACTTTCGTAAAAGTGGCATACCCTATACATAACTTTTATATGCTGGCATACCTATACTTGGTGAAATCCTTATGTTATTCCATTGCTTATTATTACATTGGAATAACTGTATATGTGATTTACCTATACTTGGTGACATTCTTCTATTATTACATTGGAACATCACATGCATGTGTTTTACAGGACTGGTAAAATCTTTATTATTATTATTCATTGGAACATCACATCATGTGTTTTACAGGACTGGTTAAAATCTTTATCATTACGTTGGAATATCCTATCTCGTGTGTTTTACAGGATCCGGTTCCATCTTTATTATTCTGTTGGAACATCACCGCCGGTGTGAATTTCACGACACTGGTTCCGTTATTATTATTCTGTTGGAATAACTTTTATACATCAAGCACTGCATGCATGGTGATTTCTTTTGTTAACCCATTCTTTATTATACCCGGTTGGTTAAAACTTTGACTTCTATACTCCATGAAATTAGTGGAATATCCTTGACATTTTGCGCGCTTCATCGGTAGATCCTTTCATGGAAATATTCTTCTCGATATTCTTGAATTTTACTCTACAAAGCAAAGATCATGTTGACAGTTTGGACGTTAATAATTTACGGATAAAATAATTCTTGAACTTGTTTTATTGAATTCTTATATCATTGTCATCATCCTCATGTTTATATTTTTTTTAAAGTCATCTGTATTCGTAGAGAGCATGGATGGACTTGGTATGATTATGCACTGTGGATTATTGATTGTAATCATGACCGTAATGTTACAAATGATGTGGTAAAAATCCTCGATTAGTGGTAGTAGTGCATTGATGGACAGTTGTTGGCATGATCATGACCATTAATGAATACACAACTATTCTTGGCCCGTAGTGCAGGAATAATTGTGGTCGTGATACTAAAGAATATCCTTGGCCGTAGTGCAAGGGTGATTCGATGATGTGGATTATTTATTAAAGCTGAGTCTCAGCTATAACAATGATGAAAAACCTTTTAAATCATAAAAATAGTAGATTTTATTTTCTACTTGACTCTTTTAATGGATTGCATATTCCGCTGCAGTTAAACTGGTTGTCTATTGTATTTTATCAGTTTAACATTGTTGAAGACTATTGATAATTTATTACGCATTATTTTAGTCATAATATTTCTCATTGGGCTAGTTGAGCTCACCCTTTCTTTCACCTTTTCTTCTTGAAATGAGAATATATATTTGGGACGAGTCTGGGAAAGCAGTGATGGTTCGAAGATAGCATTAGTAGTCCCTCACTATTCGTGAAATAGTGTGATAATAATTGTAATGAGGACTTTTTGTTTGAGTTTGTATAATATCTAGTAGAAGCGATATTTGTATTTAAACTCACGATTTATGTCGTATTATACAAAACAGATTATGTTAATAAGTTGTATTTAAATTTGTACCATGTAAGTGGCGACCCATGATGGGTGATGTATACCTAATTTTGGGGCGCCACAAAGCTATCTAGGTTAAGGATAGAAGTCACAGTTGGTATCAATGTGACGTCTTATCCAAGTCTTGGATGAGAGTCAGTCAGTTTTGAATGATATTTCTATTATTAATAAATTTTCCGGCGTATTTTGAAGACTTCTTAGCCTACTTAGAGCGTGAAATCAAATTTCAGATTGACCCCAGAATAAAACCCATTTCTTAAACCCTCAAATATTTCTTCAACTAAAATGAGCATTTACGTGGTTTATGATGAAAGTCATAATAAAAGCATTGGACTAATGAAAATCATGGGTATCGTGGTATTAGTAAGTGTTATGATGAGTTATGTTGGTTAGTATGTGAAAACATGAAAGTTTCTTAAAAAATCACAAGGAGTTAAAAACCAGATTTTGGTGGAAAACGTAACATGAAATTCAATTGACCAAATCTCCTATTATATTTTGAATTTTTGAGTGTGGTTAAGTCCTAGAGTTAGATCTATGAGTTACCTAACTAATCCAAGTGGAATCAATGAAAAAGGTGTTGTAGATTTTCGTGTGGACTGATTTTAGCAAAGGAGTCAAAACTTCAAAATGTCCAAAAAGCTGCTGCCACGTTTTTGTAAGGGCTGTTTCAGCCACTTAATTAGTGAGAAAAATTCAGGCCTTTTGGGACATAAAAGTATATGGTATAAAGAACATCGTGTCCAAAAATGAGCTCATTCCGACTTAAAATGAGCAAGTTATGACCATTTCAATATTTAGGTTTTTTTGACGAAAAATGCTATAACTGGAGTTCTATAACTCCGATGACCATGAAATTTAAACTGGAGGCTCACATTAACATGTGTAAGGTCCTGCCAAGATTTGGGAATTTTTGGAGTTAAACTTGAGGTAGCTAATTTCTTAAGGAATTAATTAGAAATTTATTTTTGAAAAATAGTAAATGAATTTTAAAAAATCCGAGAAAAATATATTTTCATTATGGGACTATATTATGCTAAATCCCAGAAAAGAAATATTTTTGGGACTGATTTGGTATTTTCATGAAAATAGTTTAATTACTTAACATATGAGTTAAATATGTTATGTAAAAAGTAACAAAAGTTGAAAATAGGATTTTATGGCTGAGAATCCTATATAGAGTATATGCATATTTTTTGATGAGGATTTGATAATTGGTGATGATATATTATGAGTATGGCATTTTGAATGATTAAATGTATTATATGGTAAAGCGTAAACAATTGAGATAAATTGCTTATAAATTTAAGAAGTGATTAAAATATTGTTATAATATTAATGATATTAGATTATGAGATTATTAAGTGATTGATAACATGGGGATATTCTTGAATCTCGGATAAATTATATTATAAATGTTTAATATTTATCCTTTATCTCATTTGATTGATTCTTTATATCATTATCCTCATGCTTATATGGTGTTGAAAGTCATATGTATTTTGTAGTGCATAGATGGACTTGGTATGATTATGACGAGGATTGTTCAGATAATCATAACCGTAATTGAAAAACACGATTATCTTTGGCCGTAGTGCATGGATAATTTGTGGTCGTGATACTAATGAATACACGATTATCTTCGCCGTAGTAGTCATGGATAATTTGTGGTCGTGATACTAATGAATACACGATTATCTTTGGTCAGTAGTGCATGGATAATTTGTGGTCGTGATACTTAATGAATACACGATTATCTTTGGTAGTAGTGCATGGATAATTCGTGGTCGTGATACTAATGAATATCCTTCACTTTGAAAGTGCGGGGATGATTCGATGATATGGATTAATTATTGAGCTAAGTCTCGTGAATGAAATATTAATTCATGGATGTGGTAAAAGTCATCTTCGTCAGTAGTGCATTGATAGACTTGGTATGATTATGACCAAGGATTATTCGGTATAATCATGATCAGATTGAAAACACGAATATCCTTGGCCGAAGGTAAAATGGATAATTCGTGGTCGTGATCTATTAAGTGCGATCTCAACATTATTGGTTTTACAATTTGTATATCTTTGGCTTTGTAGTGCATGCAAAGATGAATTGTTAATGAATATCTTTCATTTGGATTGTGAAGATGAATTTAATATTTTTAACGATAAAGGTATTCAAGGTATCCTCACCTCTTTATCATATCAGTGCACGCATTCTAATTTCGAGGGCGAAATTTCATAAGAAGGGAGATTGTAAGACCCCAGCTTTTATAAATAAAGATGAATTTTCTATAAATATTATTTTGAATATTATGGAATAAATTTGATATAATGTTATAGTTGTGGGTAATATTTGCAAAAAGTAAGCAAGTTGTTATAAAATATTCGTTTGGTTGGGAATATTCTTTTTGTCTGGGAATATTAAAGACGATGGCTCAATCGATGGTGGACCCCACAACGGAAGTATTGTCGTAGTTAGAAAGCGACAAAATTATTTTTCTATAAAAATAACGGCGAGAGGTGTTATCATTAAAAGCTGTTGAACTACCCATTAGTAAAAGTACAAGAATACGCCAGTAGTTGTATAGTAGCACACGATATTGATTATTGATGCTTACGTGAGAAGTCACTCAGCTATGCTCAATTATTGTGTGAGACCCCAGATTTTATCAATAAAGATTTAAATTTTGTCGAAATAATTTTTTTATATTATGGTGTGAATTTAAGATAATATTATAGTTGTGGGTAGTATTTTTAAATTTTGTAAAGTATGCAAGTGGTTATATTATATTCGATTGGTCTGGGAATATTTGGTTTAGCGAGGGAATATTCGCATAACTACTCAATCATTGGTGGACCTCATAATGTAATTATTTTTCGGATCGAGAAAACGACAAAAATATTTTATTAAAATAACGGCAGAAGTTTTACTGAATTGATATTGTTGAACTACTACTAGTAGTAAGAAAAAGTACGAAAGAATACGTGTGGTTGCATAGTAGCATTACGGTATTGATTATTGATGCCTATGTGAGAAGTCACTTTCGGTTTGATTCCATTATCACGATTAATAATATGAATTATTATAGCGATAATGACGCTTTTATTTTATTCGTATTATTAACGTAATAAAATGTAAACATCTTTTATATAAAATAGAATACTTTATTAAAGTTATTCTATAAATAGAATATATTATATTTTATTATGCATAGTCTTTGCATAGTATTTTGCATAGTGTTTTGCATATAAGATTGCATAGTGTTTGCATAATAAAATGTTTTTATATAAATAGAATATATTATATTTTATTTAAAAGATTTTTCTTTAAATATGGACCGTCAGATTAAAGTAAATCAACTGGACTGTTTCATGGATTAATTCTTATGCATTCCATTTTCCTATAAATGAAGCTCATTCCTTCATTATTTTCATTTAATTCATTGAAACTTCAGAGAGAGAAATTATAGAGAGAAGCTATAGAGAGAAAATTATAGAAAGAAGAAGAGTATTCTCGCTACTTCACTACTTCTATATTCAGCTTTTCTTTTACGGTAGTGGGTGTTATTCTTTCTTCTTGAAGAGAACTTTCGTTATTCCATTCATTATTATTCGCATTGGAATAACTCGTAAAAGTGGCATACCCTATACATAACCTCAGATACGCTGCATACCCTATACTTGGTGAAATCCTTTATGTTATTCCATTGCTTATTATTACATTGGAATAACTCAGATACGGCATTTACCCTATACTTGGTGACATTCTTCTATTATTACATTGGAACATCCCCGCTCGTGTGTTTTACACCGGACACGGTTCCGCTTTTTATTATTCCATTGGAACATCCTGTGTGTGTGTTTTACACCGGACCGGTTAAAATCTTTATCATTCTCATTTGAATATCCTATCCGTGTGTTTTACACCGGATCCGGTTCCATCTTTATTATTCTGTTGGAACATCCCGCTTCGGTGTGAATTTCACCGACTGGTTCCGTTATTATTATTCATTGAATAACCTCGCTCATGCAAGTACCGCATGCATGGTGATTTCTTTTGTTATTCCATTCTTTATTATACCCAGGTTAGTTAAAACTTTGACTTTATACTCCATGAAATTAGTAGAATATCCTTGATATTTGCGTTTCATCCAAAGATCTTTTCATGGAAATATTCTTCCGATCATTATTGAATTTTACTCACTAAACAAAGATCATGTCGACAATTTGGACGTTAATAATTCATGGATTAAATAATTCTTGAACTTGTTTTATTGAATTACTATGTCATTGTCATCATCCTCATGTTATATTATGTTATCTTTCGCTTACGTGCATAGATGAACTTAGTATGATTATGACGTGGATCATTAAGATAATCACGACTTGATATAAATGATGTGACAAAAGTCCTCGGTGGGTCTGTAATGCAATGATGGATAGTTTTTGGTATGATTATGACTGGGGTGATTCAAAGATAGTCATGACCATTGATAATTTGATGAAAATCCTCGACCGTGGTATGTGGATGATTAGATGTGGTGGTTTATTATTGTCGAGTCTCAAATGATAAAAAATTGATGAAAACCTTTTAAAACCTAAAAGATAGTAGAGACATTATTCTATACTTGACTCTTTTAATGGATTGCTTATTCCACCGCAGCTTAAACCGGTTGTCTATTGTATTTTATCGGTTTAACATCGTTGAAGGCTAATGATAATTTATTCTCGCATTATCTTAGTCATAATATTTCATTGGGCTAGTTGAGCTCTCACCTTTCTTTCATCATTCTTCTGTGAAATGAGAACATACCGGGACGAAGTCTGGGAACGTAAGTAATGGTCGAGAGGATAAGATTAGTAGTCCTCACTATTCTCGTGAAATAGTGTGATAATAGTTGTAATGAGGACTCCTTTTCGAGTTTGTATAATATCTAGTAGACAATATTTGTATTCAAACTCACGATTTATGTCAGACATTATACTACGCAGTTAGGTTAGTAAGTTGTATTTGAATTTATGTACCATGTAAGTGGCGACCCAAGATGGGTGACGATACCTAATTTTTTGGGGCGCCACGGTTGGTATCGAGCTTAGAGATATGATCCCTGGCTAAGATGTGAGATAAGAACTAGGAGGGAGAGACGGAAATTTCTTCGCTAGTATGACCTACCTAAGTTTATTTGGTATTTAATTGGTCTCACGAGTATAGGGATAATATTTGATATATTAATTAACCCTTGTGTTGTGGCGTTGTTTTGAAATTGCAATTGAAAATATTCACAATGGAGTGAATGTGACCGTTGTGACACCTTTAATCACTAATCAGTTAATGCAAAGGTCGAGACGAGGTGAACAAATTAGAGATATCCACGTAGTAAATGAAGAACTAATTGTTGCACCCGAGCTAGTTGCAGAGGTAGCAATTTGAAAGTGAGGAAGAGAAGAAGAAGAGGAACCCGAGGAGAATTGGTTAGAAGAAATTTATGATCAAAACTTAGAATTACAAAATCGTGTTCGTGAGCTAGAAGAACAAAGTTGAAGAACGGCAAAAACGGTCGTGGAACAAAGGGATACAACAATTCAAAATTGGGTTACCCGATATGTGATGCTCGAACAAAATCACGCTTTGGCGGTGGTGTAAGATATTAAAGTTGGAATCGAGAATTTAAAAATCAAAGATCGGTGAAAGAAGAAACAATCGAACGAAGGAGAATAGGCGATGCATGGGTAAAAGTCGCACAACGCGTTGATAGTGTAGAAAAAGACGTCCGATCCAATAAAGCCAAAATAGATGAAATGGACTTTGCTTTTTGGACAAGAATTGGGAGAACCAACATCGAATTGAAATTACCCGCGTGATAGCGGTTAACCCAATTCGATATGGATCTGAGAATAATGATTCAAATCATGGATCAGGAATGTGAAGAAGCACTTAAGGGTGGAATGTACCCTATAAGTAAAGTCAAACTCTGTAATTTAAGCGAGAGCGTTTGTCGAGAAACCGAACGGGTTATTACTGTAAATTAATTATTGCGAAGTCTATACTTTATTCAATACAAGTTCTACCCACTCTTTTATTCTACCTAGTTGTGTTCAATGTTTAAATTTGACTCAAAAAAAAATTAGACTTTGATTTATCTATTGAAACTTCGTTGGGAGAAACCTTCGTTATTCTCCACTGCTTATTAATCTTGTTGTTTCAAATAAACACTTTCACGATCTTATATCTTTAAAAATTCTTGCCTTTGAGGTAATTTTTGAAAACGGTTGATTAACTACTTATTATTCTTTTTGTAAGGTTGTTAGCTTTCATATTCCTAACCAAACCGTTATACTTAATTCAAAGTAACCAAACCCTAAAGTTAATCATCGTTATATCAAGCCATAAGTAAAGAGCCCCGATCCTTTCGTTGTTGACTTCCTTGTGTGGAATGCACCGAAGCCGGACTTTCTGTAGGCGACATCGTGAATGAAGATGGCAAGTTTATAGGTATCATTGTGAGGGCTATCTAGGTTAAGGGATAGAAGTCACAGTTGGTATCAATGTAACGTACTATCCAAGTCTTGGATAAGAGTCGCAGTTTTGAATGATATTTCTATCATTAATAAATTTCTTGACGTATTCTTGAAGATTTCCTAGCCTACCCTAGAGCGTGAAATCGAATTTTGTATTGACCCCAGTACAAAAACCCATTTCTTAAACCCTCAAATATTTCTTCAACTAAAATGAACAGTTTACGTGGTTTATGATGAAAGTCATAATAAAAGCATTGGAATAATGAAAATCATGGGTAAATGAAGTATTAGTAAGTTTTATGATGAGTTATGTTGGTTAGTATGTGAAAACATGAAAGTTTCTTAGAAATCACAAAGAGTTGAAAATCGATTTTTTGGTGAAAACGTAACATAAAATTCAATTGACTATATCTCTTATTATATTTTGAATTTTTGAATGTGGTCAAGTCCTAGAGTTAGATCTATGAGTTACCTAACTAATCCAAGTGGAATTACTGGAAAAGGTGTTGTAGATTTTTGTGGGGACTGATTTTAGCAAAGGAGGCCAAAGCTGTAAATTTCGAAAATGCTACTGCCCAGAAACTTTAAGGGACTGTTTCGGCCACTTAAATTATGAGAAAAATTCTGGGCTTTTGGGAAATGAAGGTATATGGTATAAAGTACCTCCTGTCCAAAAATGAGCTCATTCTGACTTAAAATGAGCAAGTTATGACTATTTCAATATTTAGGTTTTTCCGATTTAAAAATGCTATAATAGGAGTTCTATAATTCCGATGACCATGAAATTTAAACTAGAAGCTCATGTTAACATGTGTAAGGTCCTGCCAAGATTTGGGAATTTTGGAGTTAAACTTGAGGTAGCTAATTTCTTAAGGAATTAATTAGAAATTGATTTTTGAAAAATAGTAAATAAATTTTAAAATTCGAGAAAAATATATTTTCATTATGGGACTATATTATGCTAAATCCCAGAAAAGAAATATTTTGGGACTGATTTGGTATTTTTCATGAAAATAGTTTAGTTACTGAACATATGAGTTAAATATGTTATGTGAAGTAACAAAAGTTGAAAATAGGATTTTATGGCTAGAGAATCTTATATAGAGTATATGCATATTTTTTTGAGAGATTTGATAATTGGTGATGATATCTTATGAGTATGACATTTTGAATGATTAAATGCATTATATGGTAAAGCGTAAACAATTAAGATAAATTGTTTATAAATTTAAGAAGTGATTAAAATATTGTTATAATATTAATGATATTAGATTATGAGATTATTAAGTGATTGAAAACATGGGGATATTCTTGAATCCTGGATAAATTATATTATAAATGTTTAATATTTATCCTTTATCTTATTTGATTGATTCTTTATATCATTATCCTCACGTTTATATTTTTTTAAAGTCATCTCGTGGCCTCGCGTAGAAAGCATAGATGGACTTGGTATGATTATGACCGTGGATTGTTTGGTATAATCATAATCAGTAATTGAAAACACAATTATCTTTCGGGCCAGTAGTGCATGGATAATTTGTGGTCGTGATACTTAATGAATATCCTTACTTTGTAGTGCGGGGATGATTGACGATGTGGATTAATGATCGAATGAGTCTCAAAGAATGAAATATTAATTCATGGATGTGTTCAAAGTCATCCGTGGCTTACGTGCAGTAGATGGACTTGGTATGATTATGATTGTGGATCATTCGGTATAATCATAATCAGAATTGAAAACACAATTATCTTTAGTAGAAGTGCATGGATAATTTGTGGTCGTGATACTAATGAATATCCTTATTTCAGAAAGTGCGTGGATGATTCGACGATGTGGATTAATTATCGAAATGAGTCTCAAAGAATGAAATATTAATTCATGGATGTGTTCAAAGTCATCCGTGGCTTACGTGCATAGATGGACTTGGTATGATTATGACCAGGATCATTCTTTAAGTATAATCATAATCAGAATGAAAAAACACAATTATCTTTAGTAGTAGTGCATGGATAATTTGTGGTCGTGATACTAATGAATACACGATTATCTTCGCCGTAGTGCATGGATAATTTGTGGTCATGATACTAATGAATATCCTTGGCCCAGTAGTAAGCGTGGATGATTCGATGATATGGATTAATTATTGAATCGAGTCTCAAAGAATGAAATATTAATTCATTGATGTGGTAAAAGTCATCTTTCGTCAGTAGTGCATTGATAGACTTGGTATGATTATGACCACGGATTATTCTAAGATAATCATGATCAGTAATTGAAAAACACTAATATCCTTAGCCAAGAAGTGCATGGATAATTCTTGGTTGGATACTATTTGTCGAGTCTCAAAGATTATTGGTTTTACAATTGTATATCTTTGGCCCTGAAGGCAAAGATGAATTGTTAATGAATATCTTTCATGGATTGCGAAGATGAATTTAATATTTTTAACGATAAAGGTATTCAAGGTACCTCACCTCTTTATCATACAGTACGCACCCTAATTTCGAGGGCTAAATTTATAAGGAGGGAGATTGTGAGACCCCAGATTTTATCAATAAAGATTTAAATTTTGTTAAATAATTTTTTATATTATGGTGTGAATTTAAGATAATATTATAGTTGTGGGTAGTATTTATAAATTTTGTAAAGTATGCAAGTGATTATATTATATTCGATTGGGTGGGGAATATTCGATTTAGCAGGGAATATTCAGATAAACTACCAATCATTGGTGGACCCCATAATGTAATTATTATTTGATCGAGAAAACGACAAAAAATATTTTAATAAAATAACGGCGGAAGTTTTACCGCTGATAATTGTTGAACTACTCGTAGTAGTAAAAGTACAAAGAATACGTGTGGTTGCATAGTAGAAGACATACCAGTATTGATTATCGATGCCTATGTGAGAAGTCACCGGTTTGATTCCATTATTCACGATTAATAATATGAATTATTATAAGCGATAATGACGTTTTGTTTTATTCAGTATTATTAACGTAATAAAATGTAAACATCTTTTATATAAAATAGAATACTTTATTAAAGTTATTCTATAAATAGAATATATTATATTTTATTACGCATAGTCTTTGCATAGTATTTTGCATAGTGTTTTGCATAGTATTGCATAGTGTTTTGCATAATAAAATGTTTTTATATAAATAGAATATATTATATTTTATTTAAAAGATTTTTCTTTAAATATGGACCGTCGATTAAAGTAAATCAATGGACTGCTCATGGATTAGTTCTTATGCATTCCATTTTCCTATAAATAAGCTCATTCCTTCATTTATTTTTTTTAATTCATTGAAACTCTAGAGAGAGAAATTATAGAGAGAAGTTTATAGAGAGAAAATTATAGAAAGAAGAAGAGTATTCTGCTACTTCACTACTTCTATATTCATTTTTTTAGTAAGGGTGTTATTCTTTCTTCTTGAAGAGAACTTCGTTATTCCATTCATTATTATTCATTTGAATAACTCCGTAAAAGTGGCATACCCTATACATAACTCTCAGACACGCCAGATACCCTATACTTGGTGAAATCCTTATGTTATTCCATCGCTTATTATTACATTGGAATAACTCAGATACGCTGATTTACTCCTATACTTGGTGACATTCTTCTATTATTCTCGTTGAACATCCATCTCATGTGTTTTACAATCAGGACTGGTTCCGCTTTTTATTATTCTCGTTGGAACATCACATCATGTGTTTTACAAGGACCGGTTCCGCTCTTTATCATTCTCGTTGGAATATCCTATCGTGTGTTTTACACCGGATCCGGTTCCATCTTTATTATTACATTGGAACATCCGCCGCTTGTGAATTTCACCCGACCGGTTCCGTTATTATTATTCTCGTTGAATAACTCGTCATGCAAGCACCGCGCATGCATGGTGATTTCTTTTGTTATTCCATTCTTTATTATACCCGGTTGGTTAAAACTTTGACTTCTATACTCCATGAAATTAGTAGAATATCCTTGATATTCGCGTTTCATCCAAAGATCTTTTCATGGAAATATTCTTCGATCATTATTGAATTTTACTCTACTAAACAAAGATTCGTGTTGATAATTTGGACGTTAATAATTCATGGATTAAATAATTCTTGAACTTGTTTTATTGAATTACTATGTCATTGTCATCATCCTCATGTTATATTATGTTATCTTCGCTTACGCATAGATGAACTTAGTATGATTATGACTGTGGATCATTCTTAGATAATCACGACTTGATATAAATGATGTGACAAAAGTCCTCAAAGGGTCTGTAATGCACGTTGATGGATAGTTTTTGGTATGATTATGACCTGTGGGGTGATTCTAAGATAGTCATGACCATTGATAATTTGATGAAAATCCTTGACCGTGGGTACATGGATGATTAGATATTGTGGTTTATTCATTAAACCGAGTCTTAGTGATAAAAATTTATGAAAACCTTTTAAAACCTAAAAGATAGTAGACTTTATTTTCTACTTGACTCTTTTAATGGATCAGATATTCCACCGCAGCTTAAACCGGTTGTCTCATTGTATTTTATCGGTTTAACATTGTTGAAGACTATTGATAATTTATTCGCATTATCTTAGTCATAATATTTCTTCTTTGGGCTAGTTGAGCTCACCCTTTCTTTCACCGTTTTTTCTGTGAAATGAGAATATATTTGGGACGAAGCCTGGGAACGGAGTAATGGTCCGAGAGGATAAGATTAGTAGTCCTCACTATTACGTGAAATAGTGTGATAATAATTGTAATGAGGACTCTTTTGAGTTTGTATAATATCTAGTAGACAATATTTGTATTCAAACTTCACGCTTTATGTCAGATTGTATACCTACGCAGTTATATTAGTAAGTTGTATTTAAATTACATACCATATAAGTGGTGACCCAAGATGGGTGACGATATACCTAATTTTTGGGGCGCCACATTGTGTGCTACTATGCGACCCACGCGCCAGACATCGCATTTCTTTTAACACCGGTGTTTTAATAGTTAACGTAAAACTTCCACCGTTATTTTCATAAAGTATTTTCGCCGCTTTTCAATCCGGATAATAATTTCATTGTGGGGTCCACCAATGATTGTCAGGTTGCATATTAATATTCCCCGTTAAAACAAATATTTCCCAACCAATCGAATATTATATAACAACTCACAGATTTTACAAAATTTGTAAATATTACCCACAACTATAACATTATATCAAATCCACACCATAATATTCAAAAATATATTTCGAGAAAATTTAATCTTTATTCAAAAAGTTGGGGTCTTACAACCTCCCCTTCTTATGAAATTTCGTCCTCAAAATTAGGGTACGTACCTGGTATGTTGAAGAGGTAAGGATATCTTGATTTCATCTGAGATTCTAACTCCTAGGTCATTTCTTCCACATCGTGGTTTCTCCACAAAACTTTGACTTGAGGTATAACCTTGGAGCGTAGAATATGATCCTTTTTATCCAAGATTTTAATAGGTAACTCTTTATACGTTAAATCTCCCTCTATCTCATCTGGTTCTAATTAAATAATGTGGTTCGGGTCTTTCACATATTTACTGAAATATCCCGGGTCAAATCCCGAATCCGAAATAAATCTCGGGTAAAATCCCAAGTCCGAATCGAATCAAATCCATCAAAATAAGGCCTCAAACTACTAGCCCAATAATATCTTCTTGGGTCATCTTAGCCCACCACAGGCTCCCAAAAGGTCATGACTTGAAGGTACTATTGGTAGTAACTTATTTCCTTATATGGAGACAAATTTTTCCTCTATCTTTCGATGTGGGACTGGGGTGTTACAAACTCCCCCACTTAAATTTCTGACGTCCCCGTCAGAATCGATCACACACACGGGCCCAAAGATCTTTGCCTCTCTAGCCATTGTGGGATAATACCGGCTGGCTTCATGTCCCCACCTACGGACCTCCATTTCTCCATTGTGGGATAATACCACCAGCCTTCGTGTCCCCACCTCCGACAACCCCATCGGATGACCCGACCCGAGCTTTCGAGAGTCGGCTTTGATACCATATGAAACAACCCGGGTCAAATCCCGAGTCCGGAATAAATCTCGGGTCAAATTCCAAGTCCGAATCGAATCAAATTCATCAAAATAAGGCCTCAAAAATATGCAACAACCCAGGTCAAATCCCGAGTCCAGAACAAATCTTGGGCCAAATCCCAAGTCCGAATCGAATCAAATCCATCACAATAAGGTCTCAAACTACTGGCCCAATAGTATTTTCTTGGGTCATCTTAGCCCACCACAGGCTCCCAAAAGGTCATGATTTGAAGGTACTATTAGTAGTAACTTATTTTCTTATATGCAGACAAATTTTTCCCCTATCTTTCGATGTGGGACTGGGGTGTTACAAACTCCCCCACTTAAATTTCTGATGTCCCCGTCAGAATCGATCACACACACGTCCCAAAGATCTTTGCCTCTCTAGCCATTGTGGGATAATACCGGCTGGCTTCGTGTCCCCACCTCCGGACCTCCTTCTCTCCATTGTGGGATAATACCACCAGCTTTCATGTCCCCACCTCCGGCAACCCGATCGAATGACCTGACCCGAGCTTTCGAGAGTCGGCTTTGATACCATATGAAACAACCTGGGTCAAATCCCGAGTCCGGAATAAATCTCGGGTCAAATCCCAAGTCCGAATCGAATAACTCTTTTGTCGATCTTGTGAGGTTTTATACATTGTCGGATCGTTTGAATCTTTTTCGTAGTTATACGTACCAACTCTGGTCCCAACAACGTTGCTTCACCCACCTCATCCCAGCATATTGGAGAACGACACTTTCTTCCATACAACGCCTCAAATGGAGTCATGCCAATACTTGTTTGATAATTGTTGTTGTAGGAAAACTCCACCAATGGTAGGAACTTATCCCAACTTCCTTGAAGTCAAAGACACAGTAGTCTTAATAGATCTTCAAGAGTTTGAATGGTCCTCTCCGATCGTCCGTCTGGTCCGAGGATGATATGCCGAAAGCTAAATCAGAACCGTGCCCATAGCTTTTTTTTGCAAACTAACCCAAAATCTTGAAGTGAATCTTGGGTCTCGATCGTAAACTATGGATACCGCCATACCATGCGATCTTCTAATCTCGTTTATATACATACGAGAAAGACGTTCAAGTATATAAGTTTCTCAGATAGGTAGGAAATGAACAGACTTGGTCAATCTATCAACAATGACCCAAATTGCATCTATGCCTTGAGAAACCTTGGGAAGACCAAAGAACAAAATCCATGGTAATGTGTTCCCACTTCCATTCTAGAATTTCAAGTGGTTGCAATGGACCTTTTGGTACTTGATGCTCGCGCCGACTCGTTGACAAGTTAAACACCTTGAGATAAATTTCGCTATCTCTCTTCATATTGCTCCACCAAAATGTATGTCAAGATCACGATGCATTTTGGTACTCCCAAGATGGATTGTAAACTGTGTCAGGCGCCCATCATGATTTTATACTTTAAATCGTGGTTGTTAGAACACAAAGTTTGGAGTTCGACTCAAGTATTCCTTCTTCATCGATTCTTTCTTCCCAAAGATAGCACTTTCTTGTATTTCTTTTTCTCATACGATCACCTCCGTGTCTCAGAGCTTGAGCAGACTTTTAACTTTATCGATTAAAGTTTCTGGTTCTACTCAGATATTCGCCATCATCACATGGGTCCTCGGATTCTTTATCTCTAACTCTATCCTTTGTAAGTCATACAAATGGGCCTTTCGTTGACAATATTACACTCGCATCCAGATATGATCTTCTACTCGGCAAGATCACTACTACTACGCTCGCTTTTCCAGGATGGTATTGAATAAGTATGATCATAATCTTTCAACAGATTCGAGCCAACGTCGTGTTGCATGTTGAGTTCCTTTTGAGTGAAGAAATATTTGAGGCTTTTATGATCCAGATAGATATCCACTTTCTCCCCATACGTAATGCCTCCAAATTTTAAGCGTAAAACGACAAATGCTAACTACAGATCATGAGTAGGATAATTCCTCTCATATTCTTTGAGTTGTCGTGAGGCATAAAGGCTATGACTTTTCCATGTTGCATGAGAACACATCCTAACCCTTTGCCCAAAGATCATCAGATACGACAAATCCTCCGAGCCGATGGTATTGTCGTAGCGGTCTTTGAAATGAGTCTCCTCCGAGTTCTTGAAAACTCTTCTCACATTCCACGCCCAACCAAGAATTTTGTATCTTTTCGAAGTCAATTTGAGTTAATGGAGTAGCGATTCGAGAAAACCTTTCACGAATCTCCGATAATAACCAAATGTTTTAGAAAGCTACGACTTCGATGAATCGATTTAAGTTGCTCCACTTTGAATTGCTTCAATTTTTGGGTCAACAGATATCCCATGATTTGATATCACATGCCTAAGGAATGCAACTTCCAAGCCAAAACTCGTATTTCTTCAACTTGGCATATAGCTTATTTTCACTAAGCTTTTGGAGTATCAGCCTCAAGTGTTGCTCATGATCTTCACGGCTTTTGGAATATATGAGGATGTCATCAATAATGACAACCACAAAATGATCCAAATATTTCTTGAATACTCGGTTCAACATATCCATGAAGGCAGCAGGAGCATTAGTCAATCCAAAGGACACGACTAGAATTCATAATGCCTGCATCGGAGTTCTCGAAAGTCGTCTTTGGAATGTCATCGGTTCTAATCTTCAATTGATGATATCCTGAACGAAGGTTAATCTTTGAAAAGAATTTGGCGCCTTGCAACTAGTCAAACAGGTCATCAATACGTGGCAATGGGTACCTATTTTTTATGGTGACATGATTCAACTCCCGATAATCAATACAAAGTCGATACTCCCATCTTTCTTCTTCACGAAATAATAACAGAGCACCCCAAGGAGACGACTAGAAGACGAATGAAACCAATGTCTAACAATTCTCTGAATCGGGTCTTTAACTCCCGAAGTTTAATATGAGCCATTCGATATGGGACTTTGGAAATGGGTTTTGTCATCGAGTTCAAGGTCGATACAAAATTCAATTTCACGCCTGGGTAGGCAGGGAAGTTTTCTGGGAATACATCAGAAATTTATTAACAATGTAAATATCATTCAAAATCGACGTATTTTTGTTTAGATCCGTGATATGAGCTAAGAAAGCTTCGACATCCATTTTTCAATAAACGAATAGCTTTATGGCTTGAAATGACATTGATGGATTTTAATGGTTTAGTTGTTTGAATTCGCATAATAGGTTGGTTAGGAATATGAAAACTAACAACCTTATTTAAAATAATCAATTTTTGCATGGTGAGTAGTTAACCAATCAATCCCTAGAATCACATCAAATGCAAGTATTTTCAATGAAATAAGATCGACGGTGTAATGTGAGGGTACCAATTTGAACCAAACAAGACTTATAAATAGTGGATGTAATGAAGGTTTCTCCCAACGGAGTTTCAATGAGATAAGTCAAAGTCTAATTTCTCCTGAGTCAAATTTAATCGTTGAAAGCGCAAAGTAGAGAAATAAAAGAATGGGTAGAACCCCAGATCAAATAAGGTATCGACCGCTAGAGTTTATGATAAGCTTACCAAAGGTGATGACCTCGTTCGGGTTCGCTTTCGGGAGGTCACAACAAATGCTCTCCTTGCACCAACCGCTTTGACTTTTTTCGGGACGACCTTTTGGTGCCTCCATCCTAAGTGAACTTGTCTTGGTGAACGCACAAAATCGCCAGTGACCTTCTCTTCCACAATTTTAACACGCTTTAGATGGCATCACTCGGTTTGATCGATATGTCCCTCCCTCGCATTTGAAGCATATGATAGGTGGTCGTTCTCCTTCCTTAACCACGGTTCTTTGGTGCCGACGTCTTTCCATCATCATTGAATCTCTTTTCTTGAAATATCCATTTTTTGTCTTGTCCATGATTACCACCAAGTGGTTACTATTTCGCATGTTGATTCCTCCACGTTTGTTGTCATCGCTTCATGATCGATACCATCGGTATTTTCATGTCACGTACCGCTTCTCTTGGTCAAGGTTGACTTGTTACCGCGCTCCAATAATCGAGCCCTATTTACAACATCCGAGTACAAACACAGTTTATGAGAAATAAGATATCGACGTATCTTCTGTTTCAAACCTCTTAAAAACATTCGTGTCATTCGCTTCCTCATTATCGAACCAAATGGGATGCAAACCGGGATAACTCCGCAAATTTAGCCTCATATGCATGACACCATCATATTGTTTTGATCCAACTTGATAAACTCCACCTCTTTCATGTGACGAATACTTTCGGAAAGTACTTTGTCGTTGAATAGTTCTTCGAACTTATCCCAAGACATCTTGAAAAGGCCAGTCAGTAATGCTTTTACTGATTTCCACTAGTAAGAATCGCCTCTTTACGCAAATACGTAAGGTGGCGAAGGAAACCTTTTGCTTCTCGGAGAATCCCAAGACATCAAATATCTTGGTGATCCGCTTTATCCATGCTTTCGCCTTGAGTATAACCGGAGTGACTTTCACGTAAAGATCAATAATCAATACCGTAGTACTACTACGCAACCACGCCAGACATTTTTACTTTTACCAACCGGATAGTTCAATGCGGTTTAATTCAGTAAAACTTTCGCCGTTATTTTTTATGAAAAGATAATTGCTGCTTAACTACGTTGATACTTTCATTGTGGGGTCCACCATTGATTGTGTCGTCGTACAAATATTCTCTGTTAAAACGAATATTCTCCGACTAATCGAATATTATATAACCATTTGTTTACTTTGCAAAATTTATAAATATTACCCACAACTATAACATTATATCAAATTCACACCATAATATTCCAAAATATATTTCGAGAAAAAAAATAATCTTTATTCATAAAAGTTGGGGATCTTACATTTTCAGTCGGCTAAAAGGCATGTTTTGTTTGATAATTTTTTCATAGTGCAGTTGGTAGCCAAACATTCATACCAAGACAACCAATTCAGTGTTATTAGGTTACCAATTTATTTTGAATGTGATGTAGTTGGTAGCCAAACTTCATGCAGTTGGTTGCCAAACTTTCATACCAAGGTAACCAATTAATACTGCATGTATGGAGGTAGATTGGTTACCTTAGTATAAAAATTTAGTTAGCTTGGTATAAAAGTTTGGTTACCTTTTTTAAGATGGTTTGGTTATCAACATTATACTACACATCAGTCTCTTATATTTCTCTTTCTTATGCGGTGTTCTTATTTTCTTTTGGACATGAAATTGGGTCTCACCGGCGAAGGGATGAGGAAGATGTCCAGCGAAGAGGAGGAGGAAGATGACGTTGTCAAATTTTGAATATTTGAATTTGAATTATTATTTTTGAATTTGAATTTATTTTTGTTGTTAGATCTAAGATATTTGAATTATTAATTATGGCAGTTATTTCTCCTTGATTTTAGGTTTTCTTATTATTATGAATTGAATCCTATACTAATTATTCCCTAAATTAAAAAATCATAATTGCAATAATATTATAAATAAATAAAAATTGTATTATTTTTGTAATTATTTTTTGATACACTAATGGTGTAATTACTTTCTAATTGTTATATATTTCAGTAAAGAACCCTTAAATGTTTCTAATGGAATATTAATTTTTTGTTTTGAACGGAAGACTTTGCCAAACCTGAATTTAACAAATTGCTTGATGTAGTTATTATTACTATTATTATAACGTAGGAACATCTATGAACTAATTGCATTGATACTAAGAATTATGCTCGATCACCTTAATTAATTTTTTTAAGATAATTAATATTTTTATAAATAAATTTGATTATTACACGTTTTTTTCACTTGAATAATAAATGGGGTCACACTCATTTAGAAGAGTATTTTGTGGAATTAATACTTTTATTCGTGAAAATATTACTTTTTTTTAATTGGTTGAGAGTCAAAATATTTATTAACTGAAAATAATTATATATATAAACCTTTGCTGCGGTTTTAAATGCTACCACGACCACCACCAGGTCCAACATTGACACGAGTTACAAGTAGTGTGAGTATATTATTAGCAGCCCAACCGTTGGGAAAATCAAAAATAATATTTTTGTTCAATTGATCCGTTGTTGTATACAGATCACAAGACAAAGAGAGAGGTTGTGAGTCATAATTCTAGACTCAATGAAAATAGAAACGCCAAAATCTTTTTTCACGTCTTAATTATCAAGACGCGTCCGATATCTTCTTGACGATTCAATAATCAACACCAAAAGCTTGACGGCATTGACCGCTCGGAGAGTAGCTCTCATGCGTGAAGTCGATATTAGCGATCATAAGGTTAACAATGGAGGAAAATAATGCCTACAGTCTTGGAGAGTAATAATAATGTGATTCAGTGTTGCAATATTTTGTTACTTACCTTTCTTATATGATCCTTGCCCCATACGTACCGCAGACCCGATTTACCGTGCCACTCGCTATCTCTTGACACCTCCCCCCACTCCCGGTCATCTCAGCCGAAAGCATGTAGCTCACTTCCTCACCTGCTATCACTGTTTGTCACCGTCGGTCATCTGAGTCTCATCCTCATTAATGCCATGCAGAAAGGTGGCAGATAAAAGTCAATTCTTATCTTATGTAATGATTATCGGTCAAAGCTGGGTTAAATGACAATTTGTGTAATGGACCGATCCAAGGATTTAGTCCAATACAATAAAGATGGTCCAGACTGACCGGACTCAACCGAAATAACCCACAAACATAATCAAATAACTGGGCCCAAATCACTCTACCAACAAGATAAAAAGAATATAATCCAAAAGGGAGGAAATTTCTATTAAGCTCTAATTTAATAATAATAAAAAGGATCATGGCCCAACAAGATCTATTTTCTTTATAATTTAATTTATTTTTAAATATTATATATATTCACCAAAATACTTGCTCTCTTCTACAGAAAAATCCTAATTTGAGTTTATTTATTATGCAACATTTCATAAGGCCAACATTTGGTACAACTAATGAAAGACAACATACATAAATGGAATATTATTAAAATTTTAAAGTTATAAGGCAAATATACATATACCCACATCACATCTTGTATATATTTTTATTGATTTTTAGAGGGTGAAAAAAGACCACCACCTCGAATATAAAATGAGATACCTATTCACGATTTACATCTCATTTGCTTATTACTTTCAAACACCAAAGCTTAACAAGTCCAATAAGAGAGGAAAAACATCCAATATTCACAAGTACTCCATCTATTTTATAAAAAAATCCGTTTGTAAAATTACAATTATTAAATATGGTATTTATAATTTTATGTTTATCTATAAAGATAATATAGTCGTTAATTTAAGTATAATAAAATTATAATAACAAAGTTGTGTCATTTCATACTATTATTAATAATAATAAAAGAAAATATTATTATTAATTGTTGTCACACCCTATGAATGAATGAATGTATATTGCATTCAATAAAATAAAATCTTGATTATTTATCTATCTATCTTCACATGACAAAAGAGGAGCCCTGAAATCCAGGCGCCCATCCAGTGTTTATGTCAACAATCAGTCCTTTTCTTCCTTGTATATATATATGGAGTATAATGTACTCCAACTAACTAACTTCACGGGGCAGGGATCATATTATTATACACTATCATCATGGCATTCATCACAACAGCTGACACTCCTTATCTAACTTGATAGTTTACGAGAGCAGATCCTCTGTCCCCAAATCCCCTATCATCTCACTTAAATTTTAATATATTTTTTTATTTAATTTTAAAATTAATTAATGTTAAATAAGAAATTAGGTGTCAAAATTTAAGTGGAGAGACACAATGAAATAGTGAATTTGGGGACGGAGGATATGCTCTCGTAGTTTACACCCTTGCATACATATGCACAATTAATAATTACTCTCTCCGTCCCTATTTAAATAAAGTTTTAGAGATGAGCACAAAAATTAAGATAATAATTAAAAAGTATTAAATATAGTACTCAATTGTCTATAATACCCTTAAATTATTAATTTATCATAGCATAAGAGTTTAAAGTACCAAAAAATAGGTAGAGTAATGAGAGGTAATTTTGGAAAATTTATCACTAATTCTCCTAAATTTAAACAAACGTCAATTAATTAAAGACAAATAAAAAATTCTAAAAAGTCATTTAAATAGGGACGGAGGGAAAACTTGCTGCATATTTTTGGTTTAACTTTGGTTTCCACTCAAAAAAACTCAATGTTTGTTAGTTTGGAATCCTAGTAGGACATGCTCTAATCCTAATCACTCTTAAAAAGATTCTGTTTTCGGAATCAAAAAATGAATGTACTTAATTTTTAAAGAAATGTGGATACTCCGCTGGAATAGATTTTTCTATTTTCCAAGTTGCTTCTGCTCTGAATGATTCATCCACAAAATCTTAACAAACAGAATTATCTTCCTCCTTATAATCCGCTCTTGACAATCCAAAATCGCCTCAGTTTGCCCCTTAATTATGTATTTTACCTATTTTGTCCACTAGTGTCGATTCACACTTTATCCTATTTTATTTCTCGATTTTTTGCTTGCCATGCATGGTGCTACTACTATATGTGCACCTTAAATTAAAATGATAGTTGCACACTCTAATATTCATTGTTATTATAATATATTACTCCATCCATCTCATTATATCTGACGTTCTACATATTTTCACATAAATTAAGAATAAATACAATTTTACTATTTTACCCTTATTTAATATTTTGATCAAATACACGATGGGTCATATTCCCAACTCTTCTTCTTCATCTGTATTTCTGCTCTGCTCTGCGCTAAATTGATTTTTCTTCTCCATCTGTATTTTTACTCTGCTCTGCTCTTCTCCAACTGTATTTCAACTCTTCTTCTCCAACTGTACAATCGCCATTTTTGACCATTGTAAAAAATCACTTCTGATAAATCCATCATTATTTACTCCATTAACACCAGATCGACAGAAACGGCAGCTTTCTGCTTTGTAACCGGCGACTACATTAACACCAGAGGAGATTTCGACGAATTTGGTAAGGTTAGGAGTACTTCCTCCGATCCTTTTTCTCTTTTCCACTTCTGAAACCAGATTTGTCATCAACTGTCATCGATCTGATCTGGTCGTGTATTAATGGTGGTGAATTTCTGATCCGGTATTGGTATATATATGAGAGAGATAGAGGAGAGAGAAAGTGAATGGGATGATTTGGTATTAATGGTGGTGGAGAATGAAGGGTAGAGAAGGAAAAAAAAAATTTAGAAAGTCAGATATAATGGGATGGAGAGAGTATTGTACAATATAACTCGATAATACATGTTGAAACTAATCATATGCCCACTTATGGAAACAATACTTTCTTTTTATCTCGTCTAAGAAATGACTCACTATCTAAAAGTTGCAGTAATTTTCAAGTAAAAGATTGACCTCGGTATAATCAATGACCAAAATAGAAAATAGAAAATTGAATTCTCAAACAGGGATGGTGGGAATCCTATATAGAGAGACTTTCAAGTCTTCAGCACATGATAGAACTGCCTGTTTCCCTCGACTATTTCATTCCCACTACACTACTAATAACTCCCAAAGCTCAAGCAGTCCTTTTGTCCAACTCTCTGCAGCATCTAGCTAATGGACTTATACAGATTTAGAAACTTATTCCTTCTCTTCTCCTTGTTCTTTCCACTCATAATAGTATCAGAAGCTTGCAATTCAGTGGACAAGGAAGCTTTATTACATTTAAAGCACAAAATCACCTCTGACCCTTCAAAACTACTGCATACATGGACACCTACATCCGATTGCTGCAAATCTTGGGACGGCATTTCTTGTGATTCCTCCGGCAGAGTCGTAAACGTCTCTCGTTCCGGCCTTATCTCAGACGACTTCCCCCTCGACACGTCTATGTCCGGGACCCTGTCCCCATTTCTCGGCAACCTCTCATTCCTTCAAATTCTTGACCTCAGTAACCTCAAAGACTTGAGAGGTCACATTCCACCAGAGTTTGGCAAGTTGACACGCCTTAAACATCTCTTTCTTGATACAAACAAGTTAAACGGGTCGATACCCGTTACGTTTCTGTATCTCATCCGTCTGGAAAAACTCTATCTGAGTGATAATTCTCTGTCTGGCTCTGTCCCTCCAGCTGTTTTTATATCTTTCACATCACTTTCAGAAATTGGTCTTTCAGGGAATCAATTCACTGGTCCTATACCTTCTTCAATGGGAAAGCTAATTTTGGTAACTAAGCTTGATTTCCATGAAAATAATTTCTCTGGTAGTATTCCAGAAACCATTGGCAAGCTCAAGTACCTTAAATATCTTGATTTGTCTGAAAATCAAATCACTGGAAGCATACCAAATTCCATTGGTGAGCTCTCAGCATTAGAACTATTATACCTTAACCAAAACCAATTGACTGGAAAGATTCCTTCTTCCATAGCCGGACTCAGTTCCCTGCACTTCTGCCGCATTTCAGAAAACAAACTGAGTGGCAATATACCGGCAGCAATCGGGCAACTTCCGAAGATTCAAAGACTAATCTTGGAGAACAACAAGCTCACTGGAAAACTTCCCGCTACAATTGGGCACCTTGTCACCCTCACTGATATATTCTTCTCCAACAACCGGCTTACAGGAAGAATCCCTTCAAGTTTTGGCAATCTTCAGAACCTTCAGACATTGGATTTGTCAAGAAACCAACTCTCAGGTCAAATTCCTCCTCAGCTTGCAAAATTACAGAATTTACAAACGTTTGATATTTCATTCAATCCTCTGGAGCTAACGAATATGCCTAGCTGGTTGTCAAAATTGAATCTTTTTAGGCTAATTTTGGCAAGAACTGGGATTAAAGGTCAACTTCCGAGTTGGTTAGCTTCATCTTCCATATCAACACTTGATTTATCAAGCAATTCGTTGACAGAAAAACTACCTAGTTGGATAGGAAATATGACCAACCTTTCATTCCTTAACTTATCAAACAATGGGTTCCATTCGTCCATCCCGGTTGAGTTCAAGAACTTGTCACTTCTCATGGACCTTGATCTTCACTCCAACAAGTTTTCTGGACATTTAAAGACGATTTTTGCAAAAAACATTCAAGACCCACTTGGCCATTACAACTCCATTGATCTTTCTTACAATATGTTTGTTGGACCCATTGATGAGAACATTGGAGATGAAGCAGCAATGACTTCTATTGTGTCGCTAATACTGTCACACAACCCACTGGGAGGATCTATACCCAAGTCAGTGGGGAAATTAAGTGGGCTTCAAGTACTAAAGCTAGTGAATAATGGGCTTACAGGGAAAATACCAGAGGAGATAGGGAATGCTAAAGAATTGACAACAGTTGTGCTAACAAGAAACAAATTGAGTGGCAATATTCCAGAAAATGTTTTGAATTTGAAGGGTCTTCAAGAGTTTGATGTGTCTGGAAATCGGTTAAGTGGGAGGATTCCTCCTCACAAAGCTAATATCCCTGCATCTGCATTTATGGATAATCCTGGCTTGTGCGGAGCTCCACTTCCTTCATGTAAGCGGTCATAAGAAATCTTCAACATCACATCTTTCAATTCTTCATGTGAGTGTGTCTATATATGTTGATTTGATTGTTAATTAGTACTACTATGTTGTGGATGACAAATAATTCCCTGAAAATTATTTACTGCAGTAAATTATTAATGCAAGCTTACAGTCGGTCCTTTCAATTTGATAAAAGTTTGTTGTTAGTAGACTGGAGGTTGCATATATTTTCCTTTTTCCTCGTGCCAAACATTTATTCAAATAGTGAGCACAATAGTTTAACTAAGTACGCAATAATACATACTACCAATTAAGAGTGCCCCCACAAACCTTACCACGCTACCCGAGGCGAATTTGTCCAACTGAATAAGCAACAAATTAAGAAAACATGTGCGTGCTAGCTAATTTGTACTATGAGAAAAGGTTTGATTTTTCTAGTGGAGAAGGATAAAGACAGAATTAAGGAAACCACACCATTCTGCTAGGCGATAGGGACATTCAGACAAGGCTTTGCGTGTGTGTGTGTGTGTGTGTTTTCTTTTAATTTTGTCAATTACTTCTTAGCTCTAGTGTTTGTTGTTAATCATAACAAGACATAATTAATCCTCATAACCTACGAGGATAGATAGAATGCATCATATACTACATTATAGTAGTAATATCTGTAAATTCACACTGCTAGTTTTGTATGTTACTTATAATGTATAATATATATAATGATACATTAGGGGAAATATATATACAATGAATGATACACTATTAAACTAGCTACTAGTATTATTATATATATATATATATATATATATATATATATATATATATATATATATATGGTATATATAGATCTACTACTTTCGTAGAAGGCCATTTTAGAAACCCTTGACAACAATTAGCATTTGGTAATCAATCAGTGCTAGTATATAATAAGTCAAGAAGTTGTCGAATTAGATTAATTTGGTTGTATTATTGCATTAATTAGATTAATTGTTCATTGAACTTTTATTTTTCATTTCATTCACTTTCTCTCACTATCATATCAATTATTTCTCTTCCTTTTCAGGTAACAAAACCAAAAATTAATTATAACAGCTTTCAACTTCATTAATATGTAACCTCACAACTTTAATAGTATAAATTGAATAAAAAAAAATATTTAACTATTGACATTTTAAATTCATGTAAGTGTATATTTTCTATGTAATACTTATACATACTCACTATAAAAAAAAAATACATATAATTAATATTACTTATCAACATACTCACACTAACATGTTTATATATATAGAGTCAGGATCTTAAGCCTCAATTATTATTCTAACTCATCGAAGTTCACCCTTTTTATGATGGATTGATGATGATTTTTTATTATACAACCGTCAGCCTCATACTTTTAATAGTCTTTATGTTATCTCGTCGCTAAAAGTATGTACCATTTATCATATATGATCGAATCATCGCTTAGTCCGTCGCTAAAGGGGGTGAGCCTTTTGATGAGCTGGATAAAGGGAAAGCTTAAGATCCTAAACCGATATATATATATATATATATATATATATATATATATATATATATTTGATTCGGATCTTAAGCTCACCCCTTATCCAACCTGGGTTGCTTAAGATCCGAATCGATATATATATATATATATATATAGAGCCTTCCATAGCAATTCATGCATGTAGATCAATAACATACCTCTTTTGGATAGTTGATAAACTTATTGGAAGGTGAGATTGAAACATAAATATACCAAGTAAGCATAACTTGTAAAGCTTTTATTTTAATATGAGGACCCCATATAGTCAACATTTTGTCGGTTTGTTTAAATAAAACGAATTTTTAATATTAAATAATGTCCCACCAGGACAAACTCTTACTATTTGTTAAAAAAAAATTATTAATCGGGACAAGCTTTTTTACTTGTAAAAAAAAACAAAAAAAAAAATACCAGCAAGGGACAAGTTTTACGGCTTGTAAAAAAAATAAAAAAAATAGCGGAACAAGCTAATGTTTAAAAAAAAAAAAAAAAAAAAAAAAATCTTAACCTTAAAGCATAACCTCTTCCTATTGTATAAAAATCTAATAACAAGCACAAGTTCTTTATTTGTTATTTTTTATAACAATATTTGTTATTTTATAAAACAAATATTTTTATAAAACAAATATTTTTATAATAACAAATAAAGAATATAAAATATTTTATAAAACAAATATTTGTTATTATAACAAATATTTTATAATTCTTTATTTGCTATTTTATAAAAATATTTTATATTCTTTTATTTGTTATTTTATAATAGGATATAAAATAGGATATAAAAATATTTTTATAATAATTTTTATATAACAAATATATGCTATTGTTATATAAAATAGGATATAAAATATCATAAAGAATTAATATTTTAAATTAAAGTGGGAAGAAATTAATATATTTGTTATATAAAGAATTATAAAATATTTTTATATCATATTTTATATCCTATTATAAAATAACAAATATTTTTATAATTCTTTATTTGCTATTATTATAAAATATTTTATATTCTTTATTTGTTATTATAAAATATTTGTTTTTATAAAATAACAAATATTGTTATAAAAAATAGCAAATAAAGAACTTGTGCCATTATTAGATTTTTTTATATGTTTCTAAGAGGTTGTGCTAAGGTTAATTTTTTTTTTTTTTTTTTTTTTTTATGTCGTAAGAGCTTGTTCCGGCTAGTATTTTTTTTTTTTTTTATACAGTCGTAAGAGCTTGTCCCTGCTGGTATTTTTTTTTTATTATGTTTTTTTACAAGTCAGAAGAGCTTGTCCCTATTTAGCATTATTTAATATTAAAATTTATTTTATTTAAACAAACCGACAACATGTTGTCTATGTGGGGTCCTCATATTAAAATAAAAACCAGCATACAAGTTGTGCTTACGCAGGTATATTTATGTTTCAATCTCACCTTCCAATAAGTTTTATCAACTATTCAAAAAAGGGTGTCAGACAAGATCCATAACAACCTATTGCCATATATGAAGGCTTATATATATATATATATATATATATACACTCTTTCACTTCCTTTTTTTTTGTATAACTAATTTGTCACTACGATGTAGCTTAGCACCATCACTTTGTATGTTTAAGTTAGAATTCTACAAAAAAATAATTGATATAAATTCATCACTTTTTTTATAAAAAAATTCACTACTTACAAGTTTAACTCCTTCAATTTTTAAGAAATATACTTGATATATAAATTTATAGAATTAATAAAAATATATCTAAAATTTAACAGTTAATAGAGATTTAATAGAACATAGTACAAATGAAAAATTGTTCAACAACTAATTTAAAGTTTGACAGTGTATAGTTATAAAAGTATTGTCAAGCACCAGTGGTCTAGTGGTAGAATAGTACCCTGCCACGGTACAGACCCGGGTTCGATTCCCGGCTGGTGCACTTGTTTTTTTAAATGTGTATCACTTTTTCAACTAACACGCGTTCTCACTTTCTGGAGGGGACTGTTTTGGATTAGGTGACGAAAGGAGTAGGAGTACCTTTTTGCGTGTGGGTTTGATATTGAAAACAAGGTTTTTATAGTACTAATATTAGAGTTAAGTTTTCTTATTTAATCCGTTTTAAAATTAGAAAAATATTTTTATTTTTAGATTATTAAATTACGTATGATAAACGCCATGATTGGGCAGGCCAGCAGTGTCCATTTCTGCATGGCATATATGCATGCTGAACTCGTTCGTTCTGTATTTTAGTAATAGCAGTTTTGAATTTGCAGTTATTCTCGTACGTCAGTAATTTCTCGTGCCAACACAAAAGAAATTAATAAGCCACATGACATGAGGGCGGAATATTGCGTGTTTTACTTCTCTATTCGATCGATGTCTACCAAAAGGATTTGGTCGTTAACACACACACTCGCAAAAACAAAATAATTGTTCCCAAATTATTTGAAAAGGTTAAAAGAAAAAGCATTCTTAATTTAGGGTAATTAGTTATACTTTCATACAAGGGAATTAGACTGAGATCTTAATTCAAATTTTGAGCTAGCTACGAGCTTAGGAGCTTATCAATCCTAGCAAGGCAAGCCTTTTGTTGAGACTCCAATGTGATTATTTTTTATTTTTTTTTATCCATACAACCAATTATTAAATTAACCAACATGAATGTGATCATCTTTTTATGTATTATATATAATTGCTTTTCAACCTCCTCAAGTATATATATATACTTGTCTACACGTTATTAGAAAATTCTACTACACTTGAGCCGGCCAGCTAGCGACCACATTTCATTTCATTTAATTTAATTTAATAGCTGTGTACTGTACATGCATTCTAACACACTTTGTGTATAATTTGGATATGAGAATAAGAGAAAATAAACACTCTAGCATTTAATTTACCATTCTTAATTCAAACTAATTTATTATCATTCCAATGACTTTCAACCCCACGCGTTAAACTTAATTAATTGATGAACTTTCCAGTTATATTATTAGGCAGGCATTATGTTTTAAGAACTGTGTGATGTTATATCGGTCCTCGATTTAAAACATTTAAAAATCTATAGCATAATATCATAATATAAATTAAATCATGAATAAAACTAAATCTACGCTGCCCCTATAGCTCAGT
This sequence comes from Panax quinquefolius, assembly GCA_020205615.1. Taxonomy (NCBI): domain Eukaryota; kingdom Viridiplantae; phylum Streptophyta; class Magnoliopsida; order Apiales; family Araliaceae; genus Panax; species Panax quinquefolius. The sequence goes on along the minus strand of CM035172.1, from coordinate 13,432,998 downwards.
GGTATAGGGCCAGTCTTGTAAACTGGAGGTCTGTAGTTCGATCCTGCATGGGGGCAGGAACTGTTTATTTTATAATAATGTAATGTAATTGTTGTTTTTTTTGTCCAAAAAATAGTATCCACTATCCATATAAAAATAACGTTAGAATAATATCCAACTACTTTTGTGGTCTTGTACTTTAACTATTTTTGGCCCATATTAATCAATATATTTAGATTTGTTTACTTTTTAAATTAATTAACTAATTTTGATCTATATTGACTCCAAATCAATTGTTCATGATATATCCTATTAGCTAAAAATAAACTGCAGTGTACATAATTAATCAATTTTATTCACATCTTGCATGACTGACCATCAGTACCATATATATACGAACCTAATATCGTTAAATTAATATGAATAACTTAATGTATATGCACTTCACAAAATATTTATTGCTCTTATTATAATTCTTAAAAAAAATATTTCCTCCGTTACAAAACAAAAAAAATATATAGTTTAGATTTAAATAATTAATTTGAAAAATTCTAATAAAAATATCAATAATTATTTTTCATTTTAATTGATATAAAATTAATAATGTAAATTATTTTGAAAGTGCTTCTAATGAGAAAATTTTAATTTTTTAATACTTAATCTAGTCACATCAATGTTAATTTTTTATGTGACGCCTTTCAAAATAGCAAGACATCACCCATCTTGAAGTCGCCATGCAATAATACGTAGTATAAAATCCAAATACAAATGTAGTGTAAAAATAATAAAAATATAAACCGGTAGTTTTTTATCTGAATATTATCTTTTAAAAAGTATTCAACTCAAATGGAGTCTTTAATACATTTATTATCACATTATTTCATAAAATAGTGAGGACTACTAATGCTATCATCTGGACCGTCACTCCGTTCCCCGACTAGTCTCGGCTACGTTCTCATTTTCTGAAGAGGACAATGAAAGCAAAAGGGTGAGCTCAACTAACCCAGTAAAAAATATTATGAATAAGATAATGCAGAATAATTTATCGTTAACCTTCAACAGTGTTAAACTGATAAAATATAACAAACATCAAGCTTAACTGCAGCAGAACAAGCAATCTATTAGAAGAGTCAAGTAGATAATAAAATCTACTATCTTATATGGTTTAAAAAGTTTTTCATCACTTTTATCGTTGAGACTCAGCTTAATAAATAATCTACATCATCCCTACATTACGACCAAGGATATTCATTAGTATTACGACCACAAATTATCCATGCACTACGTGTGACGCCCCCAAAATTAGGTATACATCACCCTTCTTGGGTCGTCAGATACATGGTACAAAATTCAAATACAACTTACTAATACAACTGTCGTGTACAATACGACAAAACATAACTGTGAGTTTGAATACAATTATTGTCTACTAGAGATTATACAAACTCAAAAGGAGCCCTCATTACAATTATTAACACACTATTTCACGAATAGTGAGGACTACTAATCTTATCCTACAGTAGTCACTCCTCGGTTCCCCGACTAGTTCCTGCTTATGTTCTCATTTCATTTCGAAGAGAACGGTGAAAGAAAATGGTGAGCTCAACTAGCCCAAAAAAATTATTATGACTAAGATAATGCGAGAATAAATTATCGTTAGCCTTCAACAGATGTTAACCGATAAAATATAACAACATCAAGTTTAAGCTGCGGTGGAACAAGAAATCCATTAAAAGAGTCAAGAGAGAATAAAATCTACTATCTTTTATGATTTAAAAGATTTTTCATGACTTTTATCATTTGGGACTCGACTTAATAAATAATACACATCATCGAATCACCCACGACTACTACGCCGAGGATATTCTTTTAGTATCACGACCATAAATTATCCATGACTACGCCCGAGGACATTCGTGTATTCATTAATGGTCATAATCATGCCAAAAACTATCCATCAATGCACTACGGGCCAATGATAACTTTTACCACATCATTTGTAACATTACGGTCAAGAAAGTCTAGGGTAGGCTAGAAAGTCTTCAAGAATACGTCAAGAAATTTATTAATGATAGAAATATCATTCAAAGCGTGACTCTCATCCAAAACTTGGATAATACGTCACATTGATACCAAGCGTGACTTCTATCCTTTAACCTAGATAGCACCTCATAATGATGCCTATCAACTCGCCATCTTCTTTCATGATGTCGCCAGAAAGTCCGCCTCGATGCATTCCACACAAGGAAGTCAACAACGAAAGGTTCAGGGGATCTTTACTTATGGCTTGATATGACAATGATTGACTTTAGTAGTTTGGTTACTTGAATTCACACAACAAGTTGGTTATGAATATAAAAGCTAACAACCTTGCGAAAAGCATGATGAGTAGTTAACCAATTGATTCCTAAAATCACATCAAAGGCAAATATTTTCAAAAAGATAAGATCGACAGGTAACGTGAAAATGTTTATTTGAATCAAACAAGATTTAAAAATGGTAGCGGTAACGAAGGCTCCTACTAACGAAGTTTCAACCAATAAGTCAAAGTTTAACTTCTTTGGAGTCAAATTTAAATGTTGAACACAACTAGGTGAAATAAAAGAGTGGGTAGAACTGGTATCTAACACGGTATAGACTTCGCAAGAGCTTATGATTAACTTACCCGTGATAATTTTATTAAGGTTCCTCGTCACGAGAAAAAAAAACGCTCTCTCTTAAACTATCGGCTTTGGTTTGTCTCGGGATGACCTTTGGTGCCTCCATCCTAGTTGAATTTGTCTTGATGGAAAGCGACAAAATAGAGCTAAGTGACCTTCTCTTCCACAATTATAACATGCTTTGACGGCATGGTAGCATCGGGACCGATGTGTCCTCTCCTCCGCATTTGAAGCATATGATAGGTGGTCTTTTCCTTCCTTAACAACTTGGTCTTTGGTCTTTGACGTCTTTCCATCATTGTTGAATTTCCTCTTCTTGAAATTTTCATTCCTATTATCTTGGCCATGGTTACCACCGAAATGATAATTTCCCCCGATGGTTATCGTTGTTCAGATGGTCCGTTGCTGCCGTACGATTATTATTGTGTTGTTGGTCGTTACCTTTTGGTTGTCTTTGACTCATTATCGCGCTCAATAATCGAGCCCTATTCACAATATCCGAATACAAACAAAGTTTATGAGAAATTAGGTATTGACGTATATCAGGTTTAAAACCTCTTAAAATCATTCGCGTCATTCGCTCTTTATTATCGACCAAATGGGACGCAAACTGTGATAACTCCGCAAATTTTGCCTCGTATTGCGACACGGTCATATTGTTTTGTTACAACTTGATAAACTCCACCTCCTTAATATGGCGAATACTTTCAGGAAAGTATTTGTCGTTGAACAACTCTTGGAACTTCTCCCAAGACATATTGAGTATGTCGATCTGGAGTGCTTTTCTGATTCCCACCAAGAATCGCTTTCTTCATGCAACATAAAGGTGGCAAATGGAACTTTTGCTCCTCCGAGCATCCCAAGACATCAAATATCTTGGTGATACTGCTTTAACCACGTCTCCGCTTTTAAGTGGTTCCGCATTCCCAAAACTCGGTGGTCCCAGCTCTTGAATCGCTTAGCGGTGACCGCCGTGGGTTGCCATTATTTTCACCGCTTTATGAGCAGCAGAGCTCATTCGATGTTGCATGAATTCAAAAACTCCTAAACGCACTGCGTCGTTCAGTCATTTGATCAATGTTGTTGTTTCTGGGAGGATTATCGCCATCCTCGTCGTACATTATCACGATTATTGATCTGTGGAGACTCGGCGGTCATTGTGCTCCATTGCTTATCTCAACATTTTGGGATGCCATTTTCAAAAATCGCCACAAAACAAGGGTTAATTAACATGTCACATATTATCCCTATACACCGACCAGACCAATTAAATACCAAATAAACTTAGGTAGGTAGGTCATACTAATAAGAAATTTCCGTCTCTCCTCCTAGTTCTTATCTCACATCTTAGCCAGGATCATATCCCTAAGCTCGATACCAACCGTCACGCCCCAAAATTAGGTATATCGTCACCCATCTTGGGTCGCCACTTACATGGTACATAAATTCAAATACAACTTACTAATATAAGCGTAGGTAGTACAATACGATATAAAGCGTGAGTTTGAATACAAATATTGTCTACTAGATATTATACAAACTCAAAAGGAGTCCTCATTACAATTATTATCACAATTATTTCACGTAGAATAGTGAGGACAACTAATGCTATCCTCTCGGACCATCACTCCGCTTCCCGACTCGTCCCAACTATATTCTCATTTCCGAAGAGAACACGGTGAAAAAAAGGGTGAGCTCAACTAGCCCAAGAAGAAATATTATGACTAAGATAATGCGAGAATAAATTATCATTAGCCTTCAACAATGTTAAAGCGATAAAATACAATAGACAAACCGGTTTAAGCAAAGAAAATACGCAATCCATTAAAAGAGTCAAGTAGAAAATAAAGTCTACTATCTTTTAGGTTTTAAAAGGTTTTCATAAATTTTTATCACTAAGACTCGGTTTAATGAATAAACCACAATATCTAATCATCCCCGCACTACTGCGGTTAAGGATTTTCATCAAATTATCAATGGTCATGACTACGCCGAATCACCCTGGTCATAATCATACCAAAAACTATCCATCAACGCATTATGTGCCACTGAGGACTTTTATCACATCATTTATAACAAGCCATGATTATACCGAATGATCCCTGATCATAATCATAATAAGTTCATCTATGCACGTAAGCCAAAGATAACATAATATAACATGAGGATGATGACAATGACATAATAATTCAATAAAACAAGTTCAAGAATTATTTTATCCAGGAATAAGTAACGTCCAAATTGTCAACAAGATACTGTTTTGTAGAGTAAAATTCAAGAATGATCGGAAGAATATTTCCATGAAAAGATCTTTGGATGAAACGCAAATATCAAGAATATTCTACTAATTTCATGGAGTATAAGTCAAAGTTTTAAACAGTTGGTATAATAAAGAATGGAATAACAAAGGAAATCACCGTGCATGCAGATTGCTTGCATAGGCAAGTTATTCAACAGAATAATAATAACGGAACCGAGGTCGGTGAAATTCTGCAAGCAGGATGATCCAACAGAATAATAAATCTTTGAATAATAATAAACAATGGAACCGGTCAAAGGTGTAAAACACACATGCATGGATATTCAAATGAATAATAAATGCGGAATAATAAACAATGAAACAGTCCGGTGTAAAACACACGCATGGGATATTCCAACAGAATAATAAAGAATGGAATAATGAAGAAGATCACCAAGTATAGGTGATTAAGCGTATACAAGTTATTCCAATGTAATAAATAAGAATGGAATAATATAAGGATTTCACCAAGTATAGGGTGTACTGGCGTATACGAGTTATGTATAGGGTATGCCACTTTTACAAAGTTATTCAGCAGAATAATAATGAATGGAATAATGAAGTTCTCTTCATGAATAAGAAAGAATAACACTTTACTACGAGTACAACAAATAATATCCCTTACTAGTAAAAAGACACTTTGGATATCAAAGTAGTGAAGTACCGAATACTCTTCTTCTTCTTTCTCTATAGATTTCTCTCTATAGCTTCTATCTATAATTTCTCTCTCTAGAGTTTCAAGGTGAATTCGTAAGAAAATAATGAAGGAATGAGCTTCTATTTATAGGAAAATAAAATGCATAGTAATTAATCCATGAATGGTCCAGATTGATTTACTTTTAATCGACGGGTCATATTTAAAGCAAAATCTTTTAAATAAAATATCATATATTCTATTTATATAAAAACATTTTACTATGTAAACACTATACAACACTATACAAAACACTACGCAAAAACACTACGCAACACTATGCATAATAAAATATAATATATTCTATTTATAGAATAACTTTAATAAAGTAATACATTTATTATATAAAGATGTTTACATTTTATTACGTTAATAATACTGAATAAAACAAAGCGTCATTATCGCTATAATAATTCATATTATTAATCGACAATAATGGAATCAAACCGGTGACTTCACATAAGTATCGATAATCAATACCGTGTGCTACTATGCAACCACACGTATTCATTGTATTTTTACTACCGAGTAGTTCAACGGTATCCACAGTAAAACTTAGGCGTTATTTGATAAAATATTTTTGTCGTTTTCTCAATCCGACAATAATTACATTATGGGGTCCACCAATGATTGAGTAGTTGTACCTAATATTCCTCGCTAAACCGAATATTCCCGGAAGCCAATCGAATATAATATAACCACTTGCATACTTTGCAAAATTTATAAATACTACCACAACTATAATATTATCTCAAATTCACGCCATAATATTAAAAAAATTATTTCGACAAAATTTAAATCTTTATTGATAAAATCTGGGGTCTCACAAATAATGTCCAAAATGTCGACATGATCTTCGCTTTGTAGAGTAAAATTCAAGAATGATCAGAAGAATATTTCTATGAAAAGATACTGGATGAAACGCAAATATCAAGGATATTCTACTAATTTCATGGAGTATAAAAGTCAAAAATTTAACCAACTAAGTATAATAAATAATGGAATAACAAAAGAAATCACCGTGCATGCGCAGCTTAGCATAGGCAAAAGTTATTCCAATGAAATAATAATAACGGAACCGTGTCGTGCAAAATTTACACAAGACAGGATGTTCCAATGAGAATAATAAAGACGGAACCGGTCCGATTGTAAAACACTGATACGATAATCTTGCTTTGTAGAGTAAAATTCAAGAATGATCGGAAGAATATTTCTATGAAAGATCTTTGGATGAAGCCTTGAAATATCGAGGATATTCTACTAATTTCATGGAGTATAGAAGTCAAAACTTTAACCAACCGAGTAAAATAAAGAATGGAATAACAAAAGAAATCACCAAATGCATGCGATGCAGATGCATAAACGAGTTATTCCAGCAGTAATAATAATAACGGAACCGAGGTCGAGCAAAATTTGCACTACTGAGGATGTTCCAGCAGAATAATAAAAGCGGAACACAGTCCGGTGTAAAACACATGTAACGAGGATGTTCCAGCAGAATAATAATAAAAGCGAAACTAGGTGGGAGTAAAACACACGACGGGATGTTCCAACAGAATAATAATAAAAAGCGGAACCATGTAGGTGTAAAACACATGCATGCAGGATGTTCCAACAAAATAATAGAAGAATGTCACCAAGTATAGGGTATGGCATTATACTGAGTTATTCAATGTAATAATAAGCAATGGAATAACAACAGTTCTCTTCATGAATAAGAAAGAATAACACCCCTTACATTAGTAGGAGATTGAATACTGCAGTAGTGTAGTAACATAATACTCTTCTTCTTTCTCTCTTATTCTCTTTATACTTTCTCTCTCTATAGCTTGAATGAATTCGTGAAAAATAATGAAGCACTAGGCCTTTATTTATAGAAGATTTCTAGCTTAAGACTTGAAATGTGAAAAAGGCAAGTGGCTTGACGGTGGTGATGTGAAAAGAAAAGTGGTTTGACGCCTGTAATGTGAAACACCAAGTGGTTTGATGCCTGTAATGTGAAACGACAATTGGTTCGATGCCTGTAATAATAAACGGCAAGTGGTTTGACGTCTGATAAAGGTAATTACTATTGACGAAGGTAATTACTATTGACGAAGAGACTCTTAGATGATGACATATGGCCCCCCATAAAATAACCAAACTTACCACAAACGACTCATAATAGACTCTTTATATACATCAAGGATTGAATAAATATTACCACAAATTATTTTATTTTTAATCAACACATATTTAATCTTTCAATAATTATTAATCATTTATAACTTGTCGTCTCAATTATTGATTTAATAATATAACATATTATACAGATGATATTGTGACAATAATTGAATTAATAATATAAGATGTGACGCCCCCAAAATAGGTATACATCACCTATTCTGAGTTGTCAATACATGGTACGAAACAACTACAACTTTATTATTACAACAAGAAAGCTGTGAGTTTGAATACAAATATTATCTTAGACAATATCTATACTCAAATAAATCCTCATCACATTTATTGATACATTATTTTACAAAAAATGGTGAGGACTACTAAACAACTCTCTCTAGAACCTTCTTCCATACCCAGGCTACACTTTCGCTATATTCTCGCCTCTCCGAAAAAATGGAACAAAAGGAAAGGGTGAGCTCAACTAGCTCAATAAAGAATATTATGACTAAGATAATATACAACAAATTACCGTTAGTCAACAGCGGGGAAAAATCTAATAGAATCTGATAGACAACAAATTTTAAATCAATATTCGCAATGAAATAATAATTCATTAGAAGAGTTAAGTAGAGAATGCAAACTACTATCTTCTATGTATGAATTTAAAAGTTCATAAATCTCATCTTTTATCCACTGTAACATCAATCCATAAACATACGGAATCAAATATTCATCTTTGCACTACTGGCAAAGATATTCATCGATTAGTCATGTTCATCTAAACACTGTTCATCTTTGCACTACTGACCAAAGATATTCTTCAGAAATCATTCATCTTTGCACTACTGAGCCAAAGATATTCAATAATATCATCATTTAAGGCGAGGATGATGAAAATATTTTAATCCGGTGAAACAAAATGACAAGGATTAAGGATTAAGATTAGATGCCGTTTTATCTGTGACGACCCCAAAATAGGTCCATTCCATCCAACCCATTCTCGAGTCGCCAAATACATGGTATGTAAACAACTACAACTTTATTATCACAACAATAAAATCGTGAGTTTAAATACAAATATTATCTTCTAGACAATATTTATACTCAAATAAATCCTCATCACATTTATTGATACATTATTTTACAATAATGGTGAGGACTACTAAACCATCCTTTCTAAAACCTTCATTCCATACCCCCGACTCATACTCGCTTATATTCTCGCGCCCCGAGAGAAAAAATGGAACAAAAAAGGAAAAGGGTGAGCTCAACTAGCCCAAGAAGAATGTTATGACTAAGATAATATACAACAAATTATCGTTAGTCTCCAACAGGGAAAAAAATCGATAGAATACAATAGTATAACAAGTTTCAGATCAATATTCGCAGCATTGAAATAATAATTCATAGAAGAGTTACGTAGAGAATGAAATCTACTATAATCTATGAATTTTAAATCCATCATCAATATTTTATCCTCAGAACATCAATCAATATTCATCTCAAATCAAATATTCATCTTTGCACTACAGGCCAAAGATATTCATCAATCGGTCATGTTCATCTCAACACCTGTTCATCTTTGCACTAAAGGCCAAAGATATTCATCAGTCAGTCATGTTCATCTCAACACCTGTTCATCTTTGCACTAAAGGCCAAAGATATTCATCAGTCGGTCATGTTCATTTAAACACCTGTTCATCTTTGCACTACAGGCCAAAGATATTCTTCAGAAATCATTCATCTTTGCACTACAAGCCAAAGATATTCTTCAGAAATCATTCATCTTTGCACTACAGGCCAAAGATATTCAATAATATCATCATTTAAGACTGAGGATGATGAAAAATATTTTTAAAGAAACGAATCCAGTGAAACAAAATGACAAGGATTAAGGATTCGATTAGATTTTGGTTTTATCCACGCCCAAAAATACCTCAAAAATAATCACAAGTGGTGTAAAATTCAAGAATGATCAAAACATGGATACAATCAAAGCTAGTATCCAAAATAGATATTTTAGATTTAAAAGAAAAATTTTCATTTTTATGAATAAGGTCAGATTGATTCGTGAATAAAGGTCAGATACGTGAATAAAGGCCGTGATACGTGAATAGTAACTCGACACCAAAAGATAGAAATTCCAAAAAAACATCTTCACGCTTCTCATTAATAGTACTCGTGAATAAGAATCTCGTGAATAGTAACTCATGAATAGTAACTCGTGAATAAGAACTCATGAATAAGTAACCCCGACATGAAAAAGTTCCAAATTTGATAAAAAGTACCAACCAATATTTCAAAGATAATGATATCAAGAATTAATATCATTTGAGAAGAAAATAACATCCCTTACCTCAAAGAATCAAGATTTCGGAAGGAAAGGCGGAAGTGATGTCTTGAATGAAACTTCAGATCAACAAAGAACTCTCAAAGTATCTAAATACACACAAAATACGCCAATAATATAGAGAGAAAGAGAGAAAACTTTGTTTCGTGTGATTTTCAATTCTAACTTAGCCTCTATTTATAGGAAAATGTTAGCCTACCAAGCAGACTTGACCGCTACCGATGGCTTTTACTCGCTACTATTGCCACCCACCACATTTGAAATAAAATTCAGCACATTTCTTCACCAACCACAAGTGGGGCCCACTCAATTCTAGAATTTTCCACCAAAATCAATTATAAACCTAATTTCTAATCCGACACCTCTTAAAATTCACAACAAATCATTCGTGCATTTTTAACGGTTCAAAATTTGTGGACATATACTCAACTTATGTATGTATAACATATCCAAAAATTACAACGATCCAACTACGGATTAAAAAATTATAACCCCGTAATATATCTCAAAACCCCCGATTTGATTTTTAATACCTCCAATCCGATAAAATATCGATAAAACACCTCAACATTAATTCCTTCATTAATAACCACATAAATAAATCCATCATTTATATTCATATAAAATAAATATTTCCTTATCATATGAATCAATAATTAATTATTCACAAATAATATTACGTAATCACATTTATGATAAACCAGTCGCTCTCAGAAAGAGGGGCTTTCAATAAGGATCTCTCCTCATCGGGCGCAATTAGGTGACCAAACCTCTCCTTAGATGTAACTTTCTAGACATTGCCAATAATGTTATCTAATAATATTATTCAAATAATATGAATTATTGATCCGATAATGGGAAATATCGAAAGATGACAATTATTGAAACAATAATAATATAAAATACCAACGCAGCAATTATTGAATCAATAAAATAAACTATTGAACAAGAATTCATCGTAATAATTATTGAGTAGTGCCTTCTTACGTAAGGATCAATAATTCAACAATATCAGGCAATACTGGTGCCTTCTCGCATGCAACCACGCCAGACATCGTATTTTAACCACCGGGTATTCCAACAAATTTTAATTCAGTAATAACTACGCCGTTATTTTTAACCAACTTATATTTGTCATTTTCCTCATCCAATCGCTTCAAGTTATGGGGCCCACACATGGTCTGCTACCATTGCATTTAATATTCCCGACAAAGATTTAATATTCCACGACCAAACGAATATTCCCGACAAAAAATGAATATTTTATAACCACTTGCTTATTTTGAAATATTTTATGATTTAACCCTTAACTATCCACATTAATCAAATCAACCCTTACTATTTCAAAATAATAAATAAAGGAAATTCCTTTTTATTTAAAAAATTTCGGTCTTACAACCTCCCTCCTTATGAAATTTCGTCCTCGAAATCGACGACGACTCGGTGTTTCAAAAGGTAAAGATACCTCGCTTTCATTTTCGTTTCCAACTCCCGTGTCATTTCCTCAATAGCATGGTTTCTCCACAAAACTTTAACTTATGGGTATACCCCTGGCACATAGGTCATGTTCTTTCCTCTACAAAATCTTGACAGTACCTCCTCATACGTTAAGTCTTGGCTATCTCGTCCGGTTCTAACTCAATGACGTGTTTCGGGTCGTCCACATATTTACGTAACATCGATACGTGAAAACGCGTTATGAACACGCCATACTTGGTGGTAAAACGAGTCTATAGGCCACAGCTTCCTATTCGATCGAGAATTTCAAATGGATTAATAAATCAAGGTTTGAGCTTTCCTCACCTCACCGATTCTCGCTTTTAAAATAACAACTTCGCACCTCCTTCTTCAAATTCATCACACCGGTGTGTAGCTTCAATAAATTTTTAACTTTATCGATTAAAGTCGATTATACTCAGATATCATCACGCACTCAGATATCATCACGTGGGTACCTAGAGTTTTCATCTCCATCTCTATTATTTGTATATTATACTTAAATTAGTCTTTGACAACATCGTACTCAGATTTGATACGATCTTCTACTCAACACGCCGCCTACCACGCTCGCTTTTCCAAGATGGCATGGTCGTAACATGTCTTTGAAATGAGTCTCCTCTTGAGTTCTTCAAGCTCTTCCCACATTCCTTGCTCCATTCAATTTTGTATCTCTACGAGTCACTACGTTAATGGAATAGGGATTCGAGAATATCCTTCAACGAATCTCCGATAATAACCAACTAAGCCTGAAAGCTACGATTTCGACATCGACTTAGGTTGCTCTCAATCGTGACTCATATCCCAATCTTGGATAAGACGTCACAATGACACCTATCGATTTACTATCGCATCTAATACGACGCCCCTACAGAGAGTCTGGCTTAGTGAATTCCACAAAGGAAGTCACAAGATAAAGGCTCATGTACCAAATTCTATAGTTGAATTTTTAACTCCTGAAGTTCAATAGGAGCCATTCGATATGAGATTTTAGAAATGAGTTTTGTACCGGGTTCAAAGTCGATACAAAATTTAATATCAGTCTTTGGGAGTAAGCCAATAAATTCTTCAGGAAATACGTCAGGAAAAAAAAAATCAATAACAACAAGAATATTATTCAAATCTGACGTGTCTTTATTCAAATCCATAACATGGACTAAGAAAACTTGACATCCGTAATAAACGAATGACTTCATGGCTTGATATGAAAATGTTTGACTACAATGGTTTGACTGCTTGAGTTCGAATAACAGGTTGCTTAGGAATATGAAAACTAACAACCTTACAAAAGCAATCAATTTTGGCATGATGAGTAGTTAACCAATCAATCCCCAAAAGCAAGTATCTTTAAAGAGATAAGGTTAACAGGTAAGGTAATGGTGCCAACTTGAATCAAACAAGATTTTTTAAACAACGGATGTAATGAAAGTTTCTCCTAACGGAGTCTCCATAAATAGGTCAAAGTCTAATTTCTCCGTAGTCAAGTTCAAACGCTGAGCGCAAAGCAAGAGAGATAAAAGAATGGGTAGAACCCCAGATCTAGTAAGGTATAAACTTCGCAAGAATTTATAATTAACTAACCCGTGCTAACTTCGTTCGGGTTCCTCGATTTTGATTTGGCCACACGACAAACGCTTCTTCCAGAATCGTTGACTTTGACTTTTTTCGGGACATCCTTTTGAGTCACCATTCCCATCTGGATAGGGTTTCGATATCGCATAAATCTCGAGCGATATGTCCTTCTTTTCCACAATTATAGCATACCTTAAACTGCTAGGGCGGTTTTCAATGATATGTCCTTCTTCCCAAGATTTGTAATATACGACCGATGGTCTTTTCTCTCCCTTGGAACCGGTTACCATTGGCTACCGCCGACGCTTCACATGGTCGTTGTTGAATCTCCTCTTTTTAAAATCTCCTCCCAACTCGCTTCTTCTATTTTCATGGCCACGATTACCACCAGAGTGGTTACCACCTTTGTCCGTATTCTTCTTTCTCCACTGGTTATCGTTATTCTGATGACTACTATCTTTGGTATGATCCTGGTTATGGTCCCTCGGTTGAACGTACTCGTTATCTCGCTCTAACAACTGAGCCCTGTTTACAACATCTGAATAGAGAGAAAATTTATGAGAAATGAGATACTGACGTATGCCGGGTTTCAAACCTCTCAGAAACATCCGTCATCGCTCCTCATTCTCCACCAAATGAGGTGCAAAACCGATAACTCCATGAACTTTGCCTCATACTAGGACACCGCCATGTTATTCTCGCTGCTCCAATCTAATAAACTCCACTTCCTTCATATATGACGAATACTTTCGTGGAAATACTTGTCATTGAACTGCTTTCAAACGTCTCCCATGACATACGCCGAAAGTGCAAATTGAATGGGTACGCTTCACGATTCCCACCGAAGAATCGCTCGCCACTTTAACATAAAAGTAGCGAATGGAACTTTTCGTTTCCTTCGCATCCCAAGACATCGAATATCTTGTAATTTGTTTGACCCATGTTTCCGCGCCTACATGATCGGATCGGCTTTCCTGCACTCGTGGTCCCAACTCTTTGAATCGCTGGGTTGTGACCACCCGTGAATTGCTATCATCTCCTCCTCGTATTTTGAACACGAGTCTCCTCGCCTCGATTTTGCATGAATCGCAAAAAGCTTCTAAACATCCCTCGCTCATCATCTCGCCAGCCGGTGGTGTTATTCACATGGAGGTACATTGCCACTCTGCTGCATCGCTTCTCCTCGTTGTTAAGTATGTGCATCTCCACGGCCTCATTTACTCCACTATTAATATTCTCAATCGACATTCTCAACATCGTCATAAAACAAGGGTTAATTAAGGAAATCAATCACATAATATCCCTATATACTCGACCAACTAACAAATAAGCTTAGGTAGGACACACTAGCGAAGGATTTACTCGCCTCTCCCTCCTAGTTCTATTCCCCGATCTCCGCCAGAGATCATATCCCTAAGCTCGATATTAACCGTGACGACGACCCCAAAATAGGTCCATTCCATCCAACCCATTCTCGAGTCGCCAAATACATGGTACGTAAACAACTACAACTTTATTATCACAACAATAAAACTGTGAGTTTAAATACAAATATTATCTTCTGATAATATTTATACTCAAATAAATCCTCATCACATTTATTGATACATTATTTTACAATAATGGTGAGGACTACTAAACCATCCTTTCTAAAACCTTCATTCCATACCCCGACTAATACTCGCTACATTCTCGCCTCCCCCGAAGAAAAATGGAACAAAAAGGAAAAGGGTGAGCTCAACTAGCCCAAAAGAAAGAATGTTATGACTAAGATAATATACAACAAATTATCGTTAGTCTCCAACAGGAAAAACTCGATGAATACAATAGACAACAAGTTTCAGATCAATATTCGCAATGAAATAATAATTCATAGAAGAGTTACGTAGAGAATGAAATCTACTATAATCTATGAATTTAATAAACCATCATCAATATTTTATCCTCGTAACATCAATCAATATTCATCTCAAATCAAATATTCATCTTTGCACCACAGCCAAAGATATTCATCAATCATTCATGTTCATCTCAACACTGCTCATCTTTGCACTAAAGGCCAAAGATATTCATCGATCGATCATGTTCATCTCAACACTGCTCATCTTTGCACTAAAGGCCAAAGATATTCATCAGTCGGTCATGTTCATTTAAACACCTGTTCATCTTTGCACTACAGGCCAAAGATATTCTTCAGAAATCATTCATCTTTGCACTACAAGCCAAAGATATTCTTCAGAAATCATTCATCTTTGCACTACAGGCCAAAGATATTCAATAATATCATCATTTAAGACTGAGGATGATGAAAAATATTTTTAAAGAACGAATCCAGTGAAACAAAATGACAAGGATTAAGGATTCGTACTTGGTTTTATCCACGTTCAAAAATACCTCAAAAATAATCATAGTGGTGTAAAATTCAAGAATGATCAAAACATGGATACAATCAAAGCTAGTATCCAAAATAGATATTTTAGATTTAAAAGAAAAATTTTCATTTTTCGGTGAATAGGCCAGATTCGTGAATAAGGTCAGATATCGTGAATAGTCTTGAGACACGTGAATAGTAAATCTCACACCAAAAGATAGAAATTCCACAAAAAAACATCTTCACGCCTCATTAATAGTACTCGTGAATAAGAACTCGTGAATAAGAACTCATGAATAGTAACTCGTGAATAAGAACTCATGAATAAGTAACCCACATGAAAAAGTTTCAAATTTGATAAAAAGTACCAACCAATATTTCAAAGATAATGATATCAAGAATTAATATCATTTGAGAAGAAAATAACATCCCTTACCTCAAAGAATCAAGATTTCGGAAGGAAAGGCTCAAGTGATGTTGAATGAAACTTCATCTCAACAAAGAACTCTCAAAGTATCTAAATACACACAAAATACGCTCAATAATATAGAGAGAGAAAGAGAAAACTTTGTTTTCGTGTGATTTTCAATTCTAACTTAGCCTCTATTTATAGGAAAATGTTAGCCCTACCAAGCAGACTTGACCGCCACACCGATGGCTTTACTCGCTACTATTGCCACCCACCACATTTGAAATAAAATTCAGCACATTTCTTCACCAACCACAAGTGGGGCCCACTCAATTCTAGAATTTTCCACCAAAATCAATTATAAACCTAATTTCCTAATCCGATACCTCTTAAAATTCACAACAAATCATTCGTGCATTTTTAACGGTTCAAAATTTGTGGACATATACTCAACTTATGTATGTATAACATATCCAAAAATTACAACGATCCAACGGTCGGATTAAAAATTATAACCCCCGTAATATATCTCAAAACCCCTGATTTGATTTTTAATACCTCCAATCCGATAAAATACTGATAAAACACCTCAACATTAATTCCTTCATTAATAACCACATAAATAAATCCATCATTTATATTCATATAAAATAAATATTTCTTATCATATGAATCAATAATTAATTATTCACAAATAATATTACGTAATCACATTTATGACAACCAAAGCCGCTCCTCAGAAAGAGGGGCTTTCCAATAAGGATCTCTCCTCATCGGGCGCCGCAATTAGGTGACCAAACCTCTCCTTAGATGTAACTTTCTAGACATTGCCAATAATGTTATCTAATAATATTATTCAAATAATATGAATTATTGATCCGATAATGGGAAATCTTGTGCAAAGTGACAATTATTGAAACAACAATAATATAAAATACCAACGCAAAGAATTATTGAATCAATAAAATAAACTATTGAACAAAGAATTCATCGTAATAATTATCGAGAGTAAAGTGCCATTCACGTAAGGATCAATAATTCAACAATACTGCGTAATACCGTGTCTTCTTGGCAACCACGCCAGACATCAGATTTTAACCACCACGGGTATTCCAACGGCCTTAATTCAGAATAACTACGCCGCGTTATTTTTAACCAACTTATATTTGTCGCTTTCCTCATCCAATCGCTTTCCGTTATGGGCCCACACACATGGCTGCTTGCCGCATTTAATATTCCCGACAAAGCATTTAATATTCCATTTGATTCAAACTAATATTCCCTTAACAAAAATGAATATTTTATAACCACTTGCTTATTTTGAAATATTTCATGATTTAACCCTTAACTATCCACATTAATCAAATCAACCCTTACTATTTCAAAATAATAAATAAAGGAAATTCCTTTTTATTTAAAAAATTTGGGGTCTTACATTATCCATGTTCAAAAATACCTCAAAAATAATCATAGTGGTGTAAAATTCAAGAATGATCAAAACATGGATACAATCAAAAGCTAGTATCCGAATAGATATTTTGGACAAAAAGAAATATTTTATTTTTAAATTGAATAGTGTCAGATATCGTGAATAAGTGTAAATATCGTGAATAATAACTCAAACACCAAAAGATAGAAATTCCACAAAAACATCTTCACGCTGACTTATGAATAAGTACTCGTGAATAGTAACTCGTGAATAGTAACTCATGAATAGTAACTCGTGAATAAGTAACTCATGAATAGTAACCCCAGAGCATGAAAAAGTTCCAAATTTGATAAAAAGTTCCAACCAATATTTCAAAGATAATGATATTGAAGAAATAATATCATTTGAGAAGAAAATAACATCCCTTACCCTCGAAAGATTAGTAAGATTTTTGGAATTAAGGGTATAGTCTTTGAAGGAACTTGCAATAGTCTAACAATACTCAAAGTATACACAAAATACTCACATGAATAAACTCGATAATATAGAGAGAAAACTTGATTTACGGTGTGATTTTCAATTCTAACCTAAAGCACCTATTTATAGGAAAAATGCTAGAACACCAAAGCAGAAAATTTAATAAAATATTAATATTAATATTACAAATTCCTACGCCCACTTTTAAGGATCTGAATTCAGCATTTACATCACATGCAAGACCCACCTTTAATGACAAAAACGTTTTCATAATAAAAATAATTAAAACTTCCAAAATTAATTATTTTTTGAACTTGAAACTTCAATAATTCATAATAAATAGCCCTTTCATCAGAAAATTCGAATCTCACGAGTTTTTATAGGAAATTCAATTCTCTACAACTTTGCAGAAGAAGAAAGTTTTCCAAATTCCAAATAGAAATTGATAAAGAAATCCACAACCAGACGATTTTACAATTTATAATCAAATTTCCGGTCGATAAATGGGGTCCACCGACATGTTTAACATGTTTTAAATATTTATTGCAACAAAAATACTCTTCCTCCTCGTATACTCATATATCCCACATTCGTTGTAAAAATATCATCATTATTATATTATTAAAATATAATAATATATTTAAATGAATTATTTTATCGAAAAGATAAAATTTCAATTTTCAACAATTGTCACATTAAAATTTTCTCCATCTATAACCACATAAAATCAATATTTTCCTCATCATATGAATCAATAATTAATTATTCACAAATAATATTTCGAGAATCACAATATTGACAACTGGCGCTTTTCAGGGAAAAGGGGCTTTCAATAAGAATTTCTCCTTATTGGCGGCGCAATTAGGTGACCAAACCTCTCCTTAGACAAAACTTTCTAGACATTGCCAATAATGTTATCTAATAATATTATTCAGATAATATGAATTATTGCTTTCGATAATGAAAAAATCTTAGTGTAATGACAATTATTGAAACAACAATGAATATAAAATATCAACGCAAGCAATTATTGAATCAATAAAATAAAATATTGATAAAGTAATTCATCAGTAACCATTATTGAATAGTGCCTTCTTACGTAAGAATCAATAATTGGTGCAATACTGGTAATCTTCTTGTGTTTTAACCACCGAGTATTTTAACAAGATAATCAGTAATAACTACTTACTGTTATTATTTTAAACAACTTATATTTGTCGTTTTCTTCATCCAATTGCTTTCCGTTATGGGGCCATACACATGGGTCGCTACCGTCGCATTCGAATATTCTCGATAGTACGAATATTCCCGACCAAACGAATATTCTCAAAACAACAATGAATATTTTATAACCACTTGCTTATTTTGAAATATTTGCATATTTTACCCCTAACTATCCACATTAATCACATCAACCCTTACTATTTCAAAATAATAAATAGAGAAAATTAAATTTCATTAATAATAAGTTGGGGTCTTACATAAGAGATATGATGCAGCAATTACTGTAGCAATAATTGAGTATAGCTGAGTTACTTTTCACGTAAGCATCAATAATCAATACTGTGTGCTACTATGCAACCAGCGCCAGACATGTACTTTTAACTAAGGGTAGTTCAACAGTTTTAACGGTAACACCTCCGCCGTTATTTTCATAAAGTATTTTTGTCGTTTTCTCAATTCAACAATAATTCCGTTGTGGGGTCCACCAATGATTGTGCCATCGTACGAATATTCCCCGACCAAACGAATATTTTATAACAACTTGCTTACTTTGCAAAATTTATAAATATTACCCACAACTATAACATTATATCAAATTTACTCCATAATATTCAAAAATAATATTTATAGAAAATTTATCTTTATTTATAAAAGTTGGGGTCTTGCAACCTCCACCTCTTATGAAATTTCGCCCTCGAAATATGGGTACGTACCTGGTATGTCGAAGAGGTAAGGATACCTTGATTTCATTTCATATTCTAACTCCCAAGGCATTTCCTCAGCATCGTGGTTTCTCCACAAAACTTTAACTTGAGGTATAACCTTGGAGCGTAGAATATGTTCCTTCTATCCAAGATTTGAGCAGGAACCTCTTCATACGTCAAATCTTCCATTATTTCGTCCGGTTCTAACTCAATAATGTGGTTCAGGTCTTTCACATATTTACGTAACATGGATATGTGAAAAACGTTATGAACACGAGACATACTTGGAGGTAAAGCGAGTCTATAGGCCACAGTTCCTACTCGATCGAGGATTAAAAATGGGCTGATGAATCGAGGATTGAGTTTTTCTCTCTTTCTAAATCTCGTAACTCCTTTCCATGGAGCAACACGCAACAACACATGATCTCCTATATCGAATTCCACGTCCTTTCGATGAAGATCAACATAACTCTTTTGTCGATCATGTGAGGTTTTTATACGTTGCTGGATCGTTTGAATCTTTTTCGTAGTCATACGTACCAACTCTGGTCCCAACAACGTTGCTTCACCCACCTCATCCTAGTATACTGGAGAACGGCACTTTTTTCCATACAACGCTTCAAATGGAGCCATGCCAATACTTGCTTGATAACTGTTGTTGTAGGAAAACTCCACCAATGGTAAGAACTTGTCCCAACTTCCCTTGAAATCAAGGACACGAGTCTTAATAGATCTTCAAGAGTTTGAATAGTCCTCTCCATCCGTCCATCCGTCTCGAGGATGATATGCCGAAAGCAAAAATCGTAAATCCGCGCCCATTGCTTTTTGCGAACTAACCCAAAATCATGAAGTGAATCTTGCGTCTAGATCGAAACTATGGATCTTGGCATACCATGCAATCTTACAACCTCGTTTATGTAGATACTGAGCAAGACGTTCAAGTGTATAAGTTTCTCGTGTCGGTAAGAAATGAAGCGGACTTGGTCAATCTATCAACAATGACCCAAATCGCATTTATGCCTTGAGAAACTTTGGGAAGACCCGATAATGAAATCCATGGTAATGTGCTCCCACTTCCATTCGGAATTTCAAATGTTCTGCAATGGACCTTTTGGTACTTGATGCTCACTTGACTCGTTGACACATTAGACACCTTGAGATAAACAAAGTATCTCGTCTCTTCATATTGCCCCACCAAAAATGTATGTCAAGATCATGATACATTTTGGTACTCCCGAGATGGATTATGCAAACGGTGTGTTATGCGCCCCATCATGATTTTATACTTTAAATTAGGGTCGTTAGGAACACAAAGTGCGGAGTTGACTCGAAAAATTCCTTCTTCATCGATTCTTGCTTCCGACATCGCAGCACCTTCTTGCACTTTCTTCCTCACCAATGATCACTCCGGATCTATAACTCGAAAGCGACTTTAATTTTATCAATTAAAGTCGGTTCTACTCGTATATTTGCCATCATCCGTGGGTCCACAGAGTCTTTATCTCTATCTCCATCCTTTGCAAGTCATACAAAATGGGCCATTCGTTCACAATATTGCACTCGTGCCGCATATGATCTTCTACTCAATGCGTCCACTACCACGTTTGCTTTTCGAGGATGGTATTGGATAGTATGATCATAATCTTTCAACAGATTCAAGCCAACGTCGTTGTCGCGTATTGAGTTCCTTTTGAGTGAAGAAATATTTGAGGCTTTTATGATCCAGTAAAGATCTCCACTTTCTCCCCATAAAAGTAATGCCTCAAATCTTTAGTGCGAAGACAACAACCGCTAACTCTAGATCGTGAGTAGGATAATTCCTCTCATATTCTTTGAGTTAATCGTTAGGCATAAAGGCTATGACTTTCCAATATTGTGAGAACACATCCCAACCCTTTGCGAGAAGCATCATCATGTAGATGACAAATCCTCCGAACCGGATGGTATTGTCGAATAGGTCTTTGAAATGAGTCTCCTCTTGAGTTCTTGAAAACTCTTCTCACATTCCTCGCTCCAACCGAACTTTGTATCTTTTCGAGTCGGTGAGTTAGTGGAGTAGCGATTCGAGAAAACCCTTCTACGAATCTCAGATAATAACCGCCCTGTTGAGAAAGCTACGCACTTCGGTCCCTGATTTAGGTTGCTCCCAGCTTTGAATAGCTTCAATCTTTGCTGGGTCAACAGATATTCCATGACTTGATACCACGTGCCCAAGGAATGCTACTTCCTCAAGCCAGAACTCATATTTCTTCAACTTGGCATAAAGCTTATATTCACAAAGCTTTTGGAGTATCAGCCTCAAGTGTTAATCATGATCTTCACGGGTTTTGGAATATATGAGGATGTCATCAATAAAGACGACCACAAAGTGATCCAAATATTCCTTGAATACTCGGTTCATCATATCCATGAAGGTAGTAGGAGCATTAGTCAATCTAAAGGACATGACTAGGAATTCATAATGCCCGTACCGAGTTCTGAAAGCCGTCTTTGGAATGTCATCGGTTCTAATCTTCAATTGGTGATATCCGAAACGAAGATCAATCTTTGAAAAGAATTTGGCTCCTTGCTGTTGGTCAAACAGGTCATCAATACGTGGCAATGGAATTTTTATTTTTGATGGTGACATGATTCAACTCCCGATAATCAATACAAAGTCGCATACTCCCATCTTTCTTCTTCACGAATAGAACAGGAGCACCCCGAGGAGAAGTACTAGGACGAATAAAGCCGATGTCTAACAATTCCTGCAGTTGAGTTTTAAACTCACGAAGTTCAATAGAGCCATTCGATATGGGAATTTAGAAATGGGTTTTTTGTCTAGGGTTCAAGAGTCGATACAAAATTCAATTTCACGCCCTGGGTAGGCAGGAAGTTCTTCAAGGAATACGTCGGAAATTCATTAACAATAGAAATATTATTCAAAAGCGGCGTATTTTTGTTTAGATCGTGACATGAGCTAAGAAAGCATGACATCCGCTTTTTCAATAAGCGAATAGCTTTATGGCTTAAAATGACGATGATTGATTTTAATGGTTTGGTTGCTTGAATTCGCATAATAGGTCGATTAGGAATATGAAAGCTAACAACCTTACGAAAATAATCAATTTTGCATGATGAGTAGTTAACCAATCAATCCCTAGAATTACATCAAATGCAAGTATTTTTAATGCAATAAGATCGACGGGTAATGTGTGGGTACCAACTTGAACCAAACAAGACTTATAAACCGTGGATGTAATGAAGGTTTCTCCCAATGAGTTTCCACAGATAAGTCAAAGTCTAATTTCTCGAGTCAAATTTAATCGTTGGTAGTAGGAGAAATAACCCTTCTACGAATCTCGATAATAACCACTGGCCGAGAAAGCTACGTACTTGATCATCGATTTAGGTTGCTCCCAACTTTGAATAACTTCAATCTTTCTTTGGGTCAATAGATATTCCATGACTTGATACCACGTGCCCGAGGAATGCTACTTCCTCAAGCCGAACTCGTATTTCTTCAACTTGGCATAAAGCTTATATTCACGAAGCTTTTTGGAGTATCAACCTCAAGTGTTGCTTTCATGATCTTCACGGGTTTTGGAATATATGAGGATGTCATCAATAAAGACGACCACAAAGTGATCCAAATATTCCTCAAATACTCGGTTCATCATATCCATGAAGGCGTAGGAGCATTAGTCAATCCAAAGGACATGACTAGGAATTCATAATGCCCGTACCGAGTTCTGAAAGCCGTCTTTGGAATGTCATCGATTCTAATCTTCAATTGGTGATATCCGAAACGAAGATCAATCTTTGAAAAGAATTTGGCTCCTTGCAACTGGTCAAACAGGTCATCAATACGTGGCAATGGGTACCTATTTTTGATGGTGACATAATTGACTCCGATAATCAATACAAAAGTCGCATACTCCCATCTTTCTTCTTCACGAATAGAGCAGAGCACCCGAGGAGAAGTACTATACGAATAAAGCCAATGTCTAACAATTCTTGCGGTTGAGTTTTAACTCTCACGAAGTTCAATAGAGCCATTCGATATGGGAATTTAGAAATAGGTTTTTATCTTTGGGTTCAAGGTCGATACAAAATTCAATTTCACGCTACGGGGTAGGCGGGAAGTTCTTCGAGGGAATACGTGGAAATTCATTAACAATAGAAATATTATTCAAAACTGACGTATTTTTGTTTAGATTTGTGACATGAGCTAAGAAAGCATGACATCCATTTTTCAATAAACGAATAGCTTTATGGCTTAAAATGACAGTGATTGATTTTAATGGTTTGGTTGCTTGAATTCACATAATAGGTCGATTAGGAATATGAAAGCTAACAACCTTACGAAAACAATCAATTTTTGCATGATGAGTAGTTAACCAATCAATCCCTAGAATTATATCAAATGCAAGTATTTTTAATGCAATAAGATCGACAGGTAATGTGTGGGTACCAACTTGAACCAAACAAGACTTATAAATCGTGGATGTAATGAAGGTTTCTCCCAACGGAGTTTCCACAGATAAGTCAAAGTCTAATTTCTCCGGAGTCAAATTTAATCGTTGGTGATAAGTAGGAGAGAAATAAAAGAATGGGTAGAACCGGTATCAAATAAAGTGTAGACTTCGCTAGAGTTTATGATAAGCTTACCCGTGATTACCTCATTCGGGTTCCTTGCTTTCTAGGAGATCACAACAAACGCTCTCTCTTACACTACCGACTTTGAATTTTCTGGGACAGCCTTTGGTGCCTCCATCCTAGCTGAATTTGTCTTCAGTGAACGACAAAATCGGGCTAAGTGACCTTCTTTTCCATAATTATAACATGCTTTGGATGGCATCGCGCAATTTAGACTGATGTGTCCCTCCTTTCCACATTTGAAGCATATGATAAGTGGTCTTTCTCCTTCCTTAGCAACGGGTGCTGGTGCTAACGTCTTTCCATCATTGTTGAATCTCCTCTTCTTGAAATGTCCATTCTTATTGTTTTGGCCCTGATTACCACCGAAGTGGTTACCATTTCTGAACTGTTGAATCCCTCCACGCTTGTTGTCACCGCTTCGATGACTGCTCTCACTAGTATTATCATTTTGTCGGCTGCTCTCTTTTGGTTGCGTTGACTCATTATCGCGCTCCACCAACTAACCCCTATTTACAACATCTGAATACAAACACAGTTTATGAGAAATAAGATGTTGACGTATCTCCGGCTTCAAACCTCTTAAAAACTTTTGCGTCATTCTCTCTTCATTATCCACCAAGTGGGACGCAAACCGGGATAACTCTGTAAATTTTGCCTCGTATTGCGACAAGGTCATATTATTTTTCTCCAATTTGATAAACTCCACCTCCTTCATGTGACGAATACTTTCGGAAAAGTATTTGTCGTTGAGCGACTCTTGGAACTTTTCCCAAGACATCTTGATCTGGCGGAGTTGAGTACGTTTTCCGATTCCACCAAGAATGTCTGCCTACACGCCATGAATATAAAGGCGACAAAGGGAACCTTTTGCTCTTGAACATCCCAAGACATCAAATATCTTGGTGATCTTCATTATCCATGCTTCCGCCATAAGTGGTTTTGGCTCTCCTTAAACTCCGGTAGTCCCAGCTCCTTCTGATTTGTTTTGATGGCCGAGAGTTTCAAGTGTTTCCACCTATATTTTAAGCAGGGAGCCGCTCTGCGCTTTCTTTGTTGCATGAATTGCATAAAGCCTCGAACAATCCATCATTCATCATTTGGTCGGTGTTGTTGTTTGCGTGAGGATTATCGCCTTCGATGCACATTCTCACGATTATTGATATGTGGAGACTCAGCGGTCTCTTGTGCTCCATTACTATTCTCAATATTTTGGATGTCATTTTTGAGATCATCGCCACAAAACAAAGGTTAATTGACGTGTAACATAATATCTCTAAACTCGACCAACCAATTTAAATACAAAATAAATTTAAGTAGGTCCTACTTAGCGAAGGAATTCCCCGTCTCTCCCTCCTAGTTCTAGTCTCACATCTTAGCTTGGGGATCATATCCCTAAGCTACGATACTGTTGTGGCGCCCCAAAATTAGGTATACATCACCCATCTTGGGTCGCCAGATACGTAGTGCGTAATTCAAATACAACTTACTAATACAGTTTGTCGTGTACAATACGACAAAACATAAAGCTGTGAGTTTGAATACAAATATTATCTACTAGAGATTATACAAACTCAAAGGAGTCCTCATTATAATTATTATCACACTATTTCACGAGAATAGTGAGGACAACTAATCTTATCCTCCGGACCATCACTCCGTTCCCCAGAGCTCGTCCCAACTATATTCTCATTTCACGAAGAAAACGGTGAAAGAAAGGGTGAGCTCAACTAGCCCAGATAAGAAATATTATGACTAAGATAATGCGAGAATAAATTATCATTAGTCTCCAAACAATGTTAAATTGATAACATATAATAGACATCAAGTTTAGCTGCGGTAAGAACAAGCAATCCATTAAAAGAGTCAAGTAGAAAATAAAATCTACTATCTTTTATGATTAAAAAGGTTTTTTATCACTGTTATCGCTGAGACTCAGCTTAATAAATATTCCACATCATCGAATCACCCCTTCACTATGGCGAGGATATTATTTAGTATCACGACCACAATTATCCATGCACCTACGGCCGAGAATATTTGTGTATTTATTAATGGCCATGATCATGCCAACAATCTGTCCATCAATGCACTACGGACGATGAGCACTTTACCACATCATTTTATAGCGTTACGGTCATGATTACAAGAATAATCACCGGTCATAATCATACCAAGTCCATCTACATGCACCTTCTGAGCCAGATGACTTTCAACATAATATAAACATGAGGATGATGACAATGATATAAGAATTCAATAAAACAAGTTCAATAATTAATTTGTCCAAGAACTACTAATGTCCAAATTGTCAACACGATCTTTGCTTTGTAAAGTAAAATTCAAGAATGATCGGAAGAATATTTTCATGAAAAGATCTTTGGATGAAGCACAAATATCAAGGATATTCTACAAATTTCATGGAGTATAAGTCAAAACTTTAACTTGTTGAGTATAATAAAATTGAATAATAAAAGAAATCACCGTAAATGCGGTACTTGTGCATAGATAAAGTTATTCCAACAGGATACTAAATAACGGAACCCGTGTCGGGCAAAATTTGCAACAAGACAAGATGTTCTAATAGAATAATAAAGAATGGAATAACAATGAAATCACCGTGCATGCGATGCTTGGCATGCAAACAAGTTATTCCAATGAATACTAATAAGGGCGGAATCGAGGTCCGGCGTAAAACGCATGCACGGATATTCAGCGAGAATAATAATAAAGGCGGAATCGGTCCCGGCGTAAAATGCATGTGACGAGGATATTCCAATGAGAATAGTAAAGGCGGAATAATAGAAGAATATCACCAAGTATAGGGTAGGCCAGCGTATCTGAGTTATTCCAATGAGAATAATAAGCAATGGAATAACAACAGTTCTCTTCATGAATAAGAAAGAATAACACCCCACCGTAAAAGAACCGAATATAAGAGTAGTTAAGTAGCAGAAATCTTTTCTTTCTTTCTCTATATAATTTTCTCTACAGAGTTTCGGTGAATTCGTAAGAAAATAATGAAGGAATGAGTTTTATTTATAGAAAATGGGTACGCATAGTAACTAACTCATGAGCGGTCCAAATTGATTTACTTTAAATCGACGGTCCATATTTAAAGCAAAATCTTTTAAATAAAATATTATATATTCTATTTATAATCTAATAAAATGAATAACTTTATAAAAGATTTTACTATACAAACACTATACAAACACTATGCATAATAAAATATAATATATTCTAATTATTATACTAATAAAATAGTATAGCTTTATAAAAGTATTCTATTTTATATTAAAAGATTTTCTTATGCAAAACATTATGCAACACTATGCATAATAGAATATAATATATTCTATTTATAGAATAACTTTATAAAAGTATTACATTTTATATAAAAAGATTTTACGTATTATTACATTAATAATACCAACAAAACCGAGTGACTTATCACGTAAACATCGATAATCGATATCGTATTACTCTTGCAACCCAGCGTATTCTTATACTTTTAACCGGATGTTTCAACGAAGAAAAGGTAAAACTTCCATAGTTATTTTCATAAAGTATTTTTGTCGTTTTCATAATCCAATAATAATTAGGTTAGGGTCCACCAATGATTGTCTCGTTGTCTTAATATCCTCTCGTTAAAACGAATATTTCAACCAATCGAATATTATATAACAACTTGTGTACTTTGCAAAATTTATAAATATTACCCACAACTATTATATCAATTTCACTCCATAATATTCAAAAATAATATTTATAGAAAATTAATCTTTATTCAAAAAGTTGGGGTTTTACAACCTAATTGCGCGTCAGTAAGGAGAAATCTCTCTTTCTCTCTCTAGATTATCGAGTGTATTTTGTGAGTATTTAGATACTTGGTGAGTTCTTTATTCTTGATTCTGAAGTTTCCTTCATGTCATATCGATATCCGATCGGAAGTCTTTGCTTTCTTTTGAGGTAAGGGATAGTAAGGGATTTTAAGGGTTGTTATGTTTTTCATGTTTCGTAACTTTTCAGACCTTCAAAAATTCTGGAAAAAATTAAAATGATAATTTGTTGAGTTTTGTTGATTGTGTCCAAAAATGGCGATTTTTTGATATATAGATTAAGAGTTATGGATTTTATGAGAAAAGACTATTTTAAAAGAAAATCCTTATAACTCCTTGTGGTTAACTCCAAAATTGATGAAATTTTTATTGGGAGTACATGTATATGATAGAAGTATACTCTGTAAATTTTGGAATTTTTGGATAATAGTACAATTTATGATAAATATCTAAATATTCGGTAGTTTTGGCCATATGAAAAATAGTAAATGTATTTTAAAAATTCCTGGAAAAATATATGTTCATTATGGGACTATATTCTGCTAAATCCTAGAAAAGAAATATTTTTAGAACTGATTTGGTATTTTTCATGAAAATGGTCTACTTATGAATAAAGGAATTAAATATGTTACGTGAAGGAAGAAAATTGGAAAATATGATTTTATGGCTTGAGAATCATATATGTGGTATATGCAGATTTTTGATGAGGGTTTTGGTTATTGGTGATAAAAATTTATGAGTTTGGCATTTTAGAATGATTAAATGCATTATTTTAGTAAAGTATAAACAATTAAAATAAGTTATTTATAAGTTTAAGAAATGTTATTCTTTCAATATTATTATACCGAAATATTGGTATGGATTTTATTTTGGAATTTCTATATTTTTGTGTCGGGGTTACTATTCATGAGTTACTATTCATGAGTTACTATTCACGAGTTACTATTCACGACAAAATTAGTTTCTTTTTCTAACCAAATTATAGTTGATTTATGAATATTACTATGGAGATTAAAACTATATATATTATTTTTATTATCATATATAACATTTTTATAGCCCTGGTGTTGAAATTCTCTTTGACTTGAGTGTAAAGATGGGTAGATTATTGGTATGATCATGACTATGGGTTCTCTTTGGCCAGTAGTGCAAAGTTGAATCGTTGACTGGTATGATCATGACCATTGAATTTATAATTGAATATTTTTAGCTTAAGTGCAAAAGGTGAATTGATCAACATGGTTATAATTATGGTTTATATAAATTCTGAAATAATTATGTATTTCTTTGAGATATTAATATCTTTGGCCTGTAGTGCAAAGATGAATTATTGATGAATATCTTTGGTCCGTAGTGCAAAGATGACCTGTTGTTGAATATCTTTGTCCTGTAGTGCAAAGATGACCTGTTGTTGAATATCATTTGCTTGTAGTGCAAAGATGAAATGATAATGAATATCTTTAACCTGTAGTGCAAAGATGATTTATTGATGAATATCTTTGGCTCGTAATGCAAAGATGATTTTGTTGTTGAATATCTTTGGCCCGTAGTTGGTGTAATAAGAGTGTAGGTATTTGGGTCGAAGCGAGGTAGTAGGGAAATAGAGCGGTGGTCTCTAGGCGTGGAGGTTCTCCTAGCGGTATAGAAAAATGTTGTATACATCATTTAGTAGTTATATTTGGTGAATCAAATAGGGTGAGGCGAACCCAACGTTGGAAGGGTGTTTTGCCACTATATATCATACAAGATGTCTAATGACATACAACCTCGTATCATCATAAGATAGGGATGTGCTCATCCACTTTTCGAGTATATTCTGAGCACTTACCTATATAATCTTGGTGTTTGTTTGAAGTATAATTCTCGATTAGAGGCGGTGGAGATAATGATATGTCAAGAGAAGATTCACCATTGGGAAGAATATTATAGTAATCTTCTCGTTTTTCTTTGGGGAATTTGTTGGGTCAACAAGGATAATTACGTGGCCATATGATATCTATCATAACCTGAAGCGTGGCCTCCCGTATACGAAGGTTTCTTGAGCACTTCCCAAAGATTCTAATTTTTAAAAGCAGTTTTGACTATACTTTTATGTAAGGTGTCTTTGTGAGGTCTTCATCCACGGTTGGAACTTTTTATCAAATTTGGAACTTTTTCATGTCGGGGTTACTTATTCACGAGTTCTTATTCACGAGTACTTATTCACGAAGCGTGAAGATGTTTTTTTGTGAAATTTCTATCTTTTGGTGTCGAATTCTTATTCACGATACTCACAGTCTTATTCATGTATACGACCTTTATTCACGAATCACTGAGACTATTCATAGAAAAATGAAATTTCTTCTTTTTGTCAAAATATCTATTATGGATACTAGCTTTGATTGTATCCATGTTTTGATCATTCTTGAATTTTACACTGCTTGTGATTATTTTTGAGGTATTTTTGGGCGTGGATAAAACAAAATACGAATCCTTAATCCTTGTCATTTTGTTTCTTTGGATTCGTTTCTTTAAAAATATTTTTCATCATCCTCGACCCTAAATGATGATATTCTTGAATATCTTTGGCTGTAGTCAAAAGATGAATGATTTCTTGATGAATATCTTTGGCCGTAGTAGCATTAAGATGAGCAGTGTTGAGATGAACATGACCGATCGATTAATATCTTTGGCCGTAGTGCAAAGATGAGCAGTGTTTAGATGAACATGATTAATCGATGAATATCTTTGGCCTGTAGTGCAAAGATGAATATTTGATTCGAGATATATATTGATTGATGTTACGAGGGATAAAATATCGACGATGAACTTTTAAATTCATACATAGAAGATAGTAGATTTCATTCTCTACGTAACTCTTCTATGAATTATTATTTCATTGCGAATATTGATACGAAACTTGTTGCTCATTGTATTCTATCGATTTTTTCCTGTTGAAGACTAACGATAATTTGTTGTACATTATCTTAGTCATAATATTCTTCTTGGGCTAGTTGAGCTCACCCTTTTCCTTGTTGTTCCATTTTATTCTCGTGGAGGCGAGAATGTAGCAGTCTTAGTCGGGGGGTATGGAATGAAGGTTCTAGAGATAGTTGTTTAGTAGTCCTCACCATTTTGTAAAATAATGTATTAATAATTATGATGGAGATTTATTTGCGTGTGGATATTATGCAGATGACAATATCGTATTTAAACTCACAGTTTATATGTTGTAATAATAAAGTTGTAGTTATTTACGTACCATGTATTTGGCGACTCGAGAATGGGTTGGATGGAATGGACCTATTTTGAGGCGTCGCCACATTGGTATCGAGCTTAGGGATATGATCTCTGGCGGAGATCGGGAATAGAACTAGGAGGGAGAGATGAGTAAATCCTTCGTTAGTGTGTCTACCTAAGCTTATTTGTTAGTTGGTTAGTATATAGGGATATTATGTGATATATTGATTTCCTTAATTAACCCTTGTTTTATGGCGGTATTTGAGAATGTCGAATGAGAATATTAACAATGGAGTAAATGAGGCTGTGGAGATGCCTGTCTTTACCAACGAGGAGAACGCATAACAGGTCGACAATGTACCTCCCATGAACAACACCACCGAAGAGATGATGAGCGAGGGGATGTTTAGAAGTTTTTGCGATTCATGCAAAATCAGACGAGGAGACTCTCGTGTTCAAAATACTGAGAGGAAATGATAGCAATTCACGGGTGGTCCTGACCCAAGCGATTCAAAGAGTTGGGACCACGAGTGCACTGGGAAAGCGGATCCGATTAAAAGCGGAGGCGTGGGTCAAACAAATTACCAAGATATTCGATGTCTTGGGATGTGCGGAGAACGAAAGTTCCATTCGCCACCTTTATGTTAAAGTGGCGAAGGCGATTCTTGGTGGGAATCGTGTAAGCGTACCCATCCATTGCACTCAACATGTCGTGGGAGACATTTCAGAAGCAGTTCAATGACAAGTACTTTCACGAAAGTATTCGTCGTATGAAGAAAGTGGAGTTTATTAGGCTGGGCGAGAATAAATGGCGGTGTCCCAAAGATGGCGAAGTTAAGCGGAGTTATCCAGTTGCACCTCATTTGGTGGAGAATGAGGAGCGTATGACGCGGATGTTTACGAGAGGTTTGAAACCCGGCGATACGTCGATATCTCATTTCTCATAAATTTTCTCTCTATTCGGATGTTGTCAGTAGCATCTCTCTTGCTTAAGCATTCCGGCGTTTGAACTTGACTACGGAGAAATTAGACTTTGATTTATTTATGGAGACTCCGTTAGGAGAAACTTTCATTACATCCGTTGTTTAAAAATCTTGCTTGATTCAGGTTGGCACTATCACATTACTTGTTAACCTTATTTCTATAGAGATATTTGCTTTTGATGTGATTTTAAGGTTAACTACTCATCATGCCAAATTGATTGCTTTTGTAAGGTTGTTAGTTTTCATATTCCTAAGCAACCTGTTATTCGAATTCAAGCAATCAAACCATTGTAGTCAAACATTTTCATATCAAGCCATGAAGTCATTCGTTTATTACGGATGTCAAATTTTCTTAGTCCATGTTATGGATTTGAATAAAGACACGCCGATTTGAATAATATTCTGTTGTTATTGATTTTTCTGACGTATTTCTGAAGAATTTCTTGGCTTACTCCTAAAGCTTGATATTAAATTTTGTATCGACTTTGAACCCGAGTACAAAACTCATTTCTAAAATCTCATATCGAATGGCTCTTATTGAACTTCGTGGAGTTAAAAATTCAACTATAGAATTTGGTACCGAGCCTTTATCGGTGACTTCCTTTGTGGAATGCAGAAAGCAGAACTCTCCATAAGGGACACCATATTCGATGCGATAGTAAAGCGACAGGTGTCATTGTAACGTCTTTATCCAAGGTTGGGATATGAGTCACGATTGAGAACAACCTAAGTCGGTAATCGAAATCGTAGCTTTCAGGCTTAGTTGGTTATTATCGAAGATTCGTTGAAGGATATTCTCAAATCGC
Organism: Panax quinquefolius; assembly: GCA_020205615.1. Classification (NCBI taxonomy): domain Eukaryota; kingdom Viridiplantae; phylum Streptophyta; class Magnoliopsida; order Apiales; family Araliaceae; genus Panax; species Panax quinquefolius. The sequence continues at coordinate 13,399,682 of CM035172.1, read as the reverse complement.
TATTCCATTAACTTGGTGACTCGTAGAGATACAAAATTCGAATGGAGCAAAGAATGTGGGAAGAGCTTGAAGAACTCAAGAGGGGACTCATTTTAAAGACATGTTACGACCGTATGCCATCCTCGAAAAGCGAACGTGGTAGGCGGCGTGTTGAGTAGAAGATCGTGATATAAGACGAGTACGATATTGTCAAAGACTAATTTCGTATAATTTATAAATAATAGAGATGGAAATGAAAACTCTAGGTACCCACGTGATGATATACAAGTATAATCAACTTTAATCGATAAAGTTAAAAAGTTTATTGCTACACAACGGGGCGATGAATTTGAAGAAGGAGGTGCAAGAAGTTGTTATTTCAAAAGCAAAAATCGGTGAGGTGAGAAAGCTCAAACCTTGATTTATTAATCCATTTGAAATTCTCGATCGAATAGGAGGCGTGACCTATAGACTCGCGTTTTACCGCCAAGTATGACGGCGTGTTCATACGCGTTTTTCACGTATCGATGTTACGTAAATATGTGGACTGACGAACTACGTCGTTGAGTTAGAAGCCGGACGAGATAACCAAGACTTAATGTATGAAGAGGTACTGTCAAGATTTTGGATAGGAAAGAAAGCATGTCCCTACGTGACGAAGGTCATACCACAAGTTAAAGTTTTGTGGAGAAACCATCTTTATTGAGGAAATGACACGGGAGTTGGAAGCGAAAATGAAAGCGAGGTATTCTCATCTTTTGAAACACAGTGCGTCGCACGTCGATTTCGAGGACGAAATTTCATAAGGAGGGAGGTTGTAAGACCCCAAATTATTAATAAATTAAATTTATTTTCCTCTATTAATTATTTTGAAATAGTAAAGAATTCGATTTGATTAATGTGGATAGTTATGGGTAAAATACGCAAATATTTGAATAAGCAAGTGGTTATAAAATATTCATTATTATTCGAGGGAATATTCGTTTGGTCGTGGAATATTCGTCTTTGTCGGGGAATATTCGTATGTGACCTTGATCTTTTTGTGGGCCCCATGTGAAAAGCGATTGGATGAAGAAAGCGACAAATATAAGTTGTTTATAAATAACGGCGTAGTTATTCTCAATTATCATTGTTGGAATACCCGTTGGTTAAAACACACTAATACGGCGTTGTTGAATAGTAGACACGCAGTATTGCACCAATTATTGATTCTTACGTGAAAGAAAGTATTACTCAATAATGGTTACGATAATTCTCATTCGATATTTTATTGATTTAATAATTGTTGCGTTGATATTTTATATTGTTGTTGTTTGATAATTGTCATTTACAAGTATTTTTCATTATCGGAACAATAATTCATATTATCTGAATAATATTATTAGAAAACATTATTGGCAATGTCTAGAAAGTTTACATCAAGGAGAGGTTTGGTCACCTAATTGCTTGCCAAGTAAGAGAGATCCTTATTGGAAAGCCCCTCTTTCACAGGAGGAGCTACTGGTCACAAGATCTTGTGATTCTGTAATATTATTTGTGAATAATTAATTATTGATTTATATGATGAGAAAAATATTTATTTTATGTGGATATAAATGGAGAAAATTTTTAATGTGACAATTGTTGAAAATTAATATTTTATCTTTTTCTGATAAAATAATTCATTTAAATATATTATTTTAATAATATATTAATGGTGATATTTTACAATGAATATGGGATATATGAATAAATGAGGAGAAAGAGTATTTTTGTTGGATTAAATGTTTAACACATGTTTTGTGTGTTGGTGGACCTATTTCTTAATAGAAAATTGATTATAGGTCGTAAAATCGTAGTTTGTGGATTTTGGTCAATTTTATTTGGAATTTGGAAAAACTTTCTTACGCAAAGTTGAAGAGAATTGAATTTCCTATAAAAACGCGCAGCGAGATTCGAATTTTCGATAAAGGGATATTTATTATGAATTATTGAAGTTTTGAGTTAAAATAATTGATTTTGGGAGTTTTAATTAATTATTTTGAGAAAAACGTTTTTTTTTGGTGAGTTTGTGAACCTCATTTAACATGTGCTATGGCTGAAATCAGATTTCAAATGTGGGCTAAGAAATTTTGTTTATAAATAATATTATTATATTCAAATTTCTACTTTTGGTATTCTAAGATTTTCTATAAATAGGGAGCTTAGGTTAGAATTGAAAATCACACCGAAGCTGAAGTTTTCTCTCTATTTCTCTCTCGATATTTTGAGCGTATTCTTGTGAGTATACTTTGAGTGTTGATATACGGTCTGCAAGTTCAAGTCATGCTTTATATCAGGTGTTCAACTAAATCTTGTCTCTTCGAGGTAAGGGATGTTATTTTCTTCTCAAATGATATTATTTCTTCAATATCATTATCTTTGAAATATTGGTTGGAACTTTTATCAAATTTGAAACTTTTTCATATCGGGTTACTATTCATGAGTTCTTATTCACGAGTTACTTATTCATGAGTTCTTATTCACGAGTTCTTATTCACGAAGCGTGAAGATGTTGTTTTTGTGAAATTTCTATCTTTTGGTGTCTGAATTCTTATTCACGTATACGGTCTTATTCATGTATACGATACTATTCACGAATACTGCACTATTCATAGAAAAATAAAATTTCTTCTTTTTGTCCAAAATATCTATTATGGATATTAGCTTTGATTGTATCCAGTGTGTTGATCATTCTTGAATTTTACATTAACTTGTGATTATTTTTGAGGTATTTTTGACGTGGATAAAATAAAGTACTGAATCCTTAATCCTTGTCATTTTGTTTCTTTGGATTCGTTTCTTTAAAATATTTTTCATCATCCTCGGTCCTAAATGATGATATTCTTGAATATCTTTGGCCTGTAGTGCAAAGATGAATGATTTCTTGATGAATATCTTTGGCCGTAGAGCAAAAGATGAGCAGTGTTTAGATGAACATGACCCGGTGATGAATATCTTTGGCTGTAGTGCAAAGATGAATATTTGATTCAGATATATATTGATTGATGTTACTGAGGATAAAATATCGACGATGAACTTTTAAATTCATACATAGAAGATAGTAGATTTCATTCTCTACGTAACTCTTACATGAATTATTATTCATTGCGAATATTGATCGAAACTTGTTGTCTATTGTATTCTATCAGATTTTTCCTGTTGAAGACTAACGATAATTTGTTGTACATTATCTTAGTCATAATATTCTTCTTGGGCTAGTTGAGCTCACCCTTTTCCTTGTTGTTTCATTTTTTCTCTCGGGAGGCGAGAATGTAGCGAAGTCTTAGTCTGGGGTATGAAATGAAGGTTCTAGAGATAGTTGTTTAGTAGTCCTCACCATTTTGTAAAATAATGTATCAATAATTATGATGGGGATTTATTTACGTGTGGATATTATACAGATGACAATATACGTATTTAAACTCACGGTTTATATGTTGTAATAATAAAGTTGTAGTTATTTCTGTACCATGTATTTGGCGACTCAGAATGGGTTGGATGGAATGGACCTATTTTGGGGGCGTCACATAACATATCTAAAAATCACAACGATCCAACGGTCGGATTAAAATTATAACTCACGCAATAGAGCTTTAAGAACACTTGACAAAATACTGATAAAACACCTCAATATTAATTACTTCATTTATAACCACATAAAATAAATATTTTTCTATCCATCATTTATGTTCACATAAAATAACACTACAACAAAAAGGGTTATTTCCGACGGAATATTCCGTCGGTAATAAGCATATTTCGTCGAGGTTATAAATATTTCTTTATCATATAAATCAATAATTAATTACTCATAAATAATATTATAGAATCATAATAATGACAACCAGACCGTTCCCAGGAAAGAGTGGGCTTTTCGATAAGAATTTCTCCTTACTGGCGCGCAATTAGGTGACCAAACCTCTCCTCGATGAACTTTCAGGCATTTGCCAATAATGCTAACTAATAATATTATTCAAATAATATGAATTATTAATTTGATAATGGGAAATACTGTGCAGTGACAATTATTGAACAATAATATAAAATATCAACGCAACAATATAGAATCAATAAAATAAAATATTGAGCATAATTCTTACCGTAATAATTATTAAGTAGTTCTTTCTTACGTAAGAATCAATAATTCAAAAATATTGTGCAATACTGTGTGCTACTGTGCAACAACGCGTATTACTGTTTTTTAACCATCGAATTATTCAGCGATTAATTGATAGCGATTCTGTAGATTATTTATAAAAATTCAAATTTGTCGTTTTCTCGATTCGACAATAATTAGTTAATAGAATTCTACTTAATGATTGTCTTGAGTCCGCACGAATATTCCTGTTAAAAGCGAATATTCCACGACTAAATCGAATATTATATAACAACTTGCGTCTTTTGCAAAATTTATAAATATTACCCACAACTATAATATTATATCAAATTCACTCCAAAATATTCAAAAATAATATTTATAGAAAATTCATCTTTATTCATAAAAGTTGGGGTCTTACATTTTAAACTTGGCTTTTAAAATTAAAATGAGTCTCTTTTATATAACAGATAATGAGAGAGAATAATATTTTTAAATTTAGTTGATATGAATTCATTTGATTTTAGTCATTATAATTATGAATATTTAAAAAAAGTATTTCTAATTATCATATTTATTATTTTCAAAATGAGGTTTAACTTTAAATTTAAAACTAAGTCAAATTTAAATGTAAGTTCAAAATAAAATTTTAAAAACTAGTTTGAGACATCTACAAAGATATAAATAAAATAAAAGATAATATGAGTGGACAATTTTAAATTGAGACCACATTTGTATATGTATAATTCTAATTGTGATGTTGTTCATATATTTAAGAATAAAATAAAATATAATATATTCTTCTAAAAGTAAAATTTTGTTTAATTTTTTAAGATTAATATGAATGTCACGTAACATTAAATAAATTTATATTAATTTTTATTTTAAATATTAAATTAATTTCAAAAAATTCATAATTAATTTATATTTTATATTCTTTTTGTCTTAAAATATAAAATTAAACAATGATTTTATATTGCAATTTCACTCTATTTTTATAAACATATTAATGTTAAAATTAGCTTTGATACTTAAATTTGACAGAAAAATCCTTTTTTAATTTGTATGCTTTTGAATGATTTAACTAAATTTTGTATAAAGCAAAGCATAACAAATTAATAATAAGATGAAAAACATCGGGGACAATTAATATAATGTACATAAATAAATGGGAAAGTGATGATCAGTATTAGGGGTGCAGTTTGATGCGCTTTGAAGTCAAAATCGTTTAGGTGTGGTTTGACAAATTCAAAATTACACACGAAATCGGTTGTGATTGGTGTTGTACGGTTTTAAACTGTGCGGTGCGATTTTCAATTGGTGCGGTTTCAGTTTCTAAACCAATTGAAACAACAAAAAGGTCTAAGTTTTCAATATAATTTAACACAGAGCTCACATCGAGCAATTAACTTAGTGACAGAGTTGTCAATGAGAATTATATCAAGTATAGAAGCAAAGCTCCTTCTGCCAAACATGTTAAATTCACCATCAAATCATAGAACAGTGAGACACATAAAATAGTTTTAGTTTATATTAAAAGAATGATTCTTTAAAACTAAAACATACATTATATAAAACAACGGAGACCATATATTCGATAATAAGTAAAAATATTTATCTAGTTCCCCAAAAATTAAAAGTATACATATACTAGAGATAGAATGAAATTCTATCTTATATATTGCATGAAAGACTTATAGAATATAATCATAATTATACTTAATTTGAAAAATAATCTATTAAACTATTACTACTATAATATAGACCTTAACCAATGCATCAAGTGTTCGAACCAACGAATTTGACCATTTAGCTATAAGTCCTTCCAATAACGCATCTAACAAATTCAAATTTTTAAAACTTAAATGCTTAATTTTTTACTCTATAATCTCTAACCATCTTCTTTAAATTGTTAAAAAATGGCAATACAAGACTGAGATTTTTTCTAATCGTGTTCAAGTGAAAAATAACTTTAGAATTTACTAGAGATAATACATACATACACACATGGTGTTGTTTCAATTTTATGCGTACGATTTTGACTAGTAACCAAATCGTAACCGCAAATTTAGTTATTCAACCCGTCTAAACCGTCACATACGCCTAAACCGTTGATGCGATTTTAATTGGTGCAGTTCGTGTAATTTTTAGTGTAATTTCAATTTCAATTTAGTTACTTGCTTGACTCTAATAAGTATGATAGTTCCGTCGGTGGGTCACTTGTCCGTGGGAGGACTTCAAAAATAGCTTATGTATGTTTTTCAAATGGACACATGAAAAATGGTTTATTAGTTTCGATCCATAATTATATGAGTTTAAACCATTTTGATTATATTTTAAGTGAAATATATAATTTTGATTTTCAATCGACCCATAACCATTTTTGTATAGAGTAATGCTACAGATAAATTATTTTATAAATTGTTAATGTGACATATTTCACCTTAACATATTGATCAACAAATTATTTTAATGTAATCTTGGATCCCACATAATATGCCGAGATAGAGTATGCCGCATAAGTAATTTGTAAAATATTTATAGAATAATTTATATATTTAGTATTATTATTTTTGTATAACTCAAAACCAATTATAATTATTTTTTGACAAGTCTAGCCCCACATAAGTCATACGTGTTAATTTATGTGGTGATATCGGTGCGTACATAATAAAACTAAATTAGTGGTTGGTTATTATTTTATGTATTCACATGTTCATATTTATAATTGATACTATATAATAAAACTATTAAAAGAATCTCATGCGTTTAAATATTAGTGTAGAAATCTGGAATGAATGAATCAAATAAAACCCCGTACCAAAGAAAGGGCGTCTTAACATCGGAAACCAATTGGGGGTTTCGCTCTTTGTCTTATTATCTCTCTCTCAGAAATGCAAATGCAAATGCAAATGCAAATGCAAATGCAAATGCAAGATTCCGTGCTCTCTCTCTCTGGTCTCCCCTTATCTTTGTCTGTCTTTCAGTTTCAGCTTTTTCCTTTCACGTAAACTCTGTTTGCTGTCCAGGGGCATATACGGTAGTATACTCCATCAATACATTCACATTTGAACATTATCATGCATTCGCCCCGCCCACTCCAATTGGCTTGGCTTGCTGCTGATGTGGGCTCCACGTAGCATGTGAAGTGGTGCACCGGCTTAAACCAAAATCAACCCCCCCTCTCTCTCTGGGTTAAATCTTTTAAGTCACATGTCTTATAAATCATTTACTGAATGGGTCATCAAGCTTTTTTTTTTACGGTCAATTTCAACGAATTTTAGTTTACTAACAAAAAGTTTAATATTCCGTTAAATATGTTGACTTTGGATGGAATTTTCCACGTAAGCTGCTGAAGTGGCAAAATTTTCTGATGTGGCATAGATTAGTCCCATGTGACTTTCATGATGTGGAAATGGAGGAAAATTTATAAATGTAATTAAAAAAACTGTATTTTTTTTATTTTTATTAAAAAAATTATGTTTTATTTTTATTAAACATAATTATTTTATTAAAAAAAACTGTATTTTATTATTTTTATTTAAAAAACTATGTTTTTTAAATTTTTATTAAAAGCAATTTTTAAATTTTTTATTAAACATAATTATTTTTATTAAAAAAATTGTATTTTATTTTTTAAAAACCAAATTGCGTTGTTGTGACAGAGAAGGAGAGAGAAAGCGTTGTTTGTTTTTTTTTTAATAAAAATAATAATAATTTTTTTATTAAAAAAATTGCGCTTTTTTTATTTTTATTATAAGAAAACTGCGTTTTTTTAATTTTTATTAAAAAAAACTGTTTTTTTTGTACATTTGTAATTTTTCCTCCATTTTTACATCATGAAAGCCACATGGGACTGATATGTGCCGCATCAGAAAATTTTGCCACGTCAGCAACTTACGTGGCAAATTCCGTCCAAAGTCAACATATTTAACGGAATATTAAATTTTTTGTTAGTAAACTAAAATTCAATGAGTTGACTGTAAGTAAAAAAAAATTCAATGACCCATTTATAAGGCGACCTATAGTACAGTGACCTAAAAAACCTTTAACCTCCCTCCCTCCCTCCCTCCCTCCCTCCTATCCGTATATTTAAAATTTTTACTTTTAATTCACTCAACTATTTAGTTTATTAAACTTTTTAAAATAATCAATTGGAAAATTTATACAAAATTATAAACAAAAAGTTAAGTATATATTGATGTGTCGTTGAGAAAAAACGAAAAAAGAAAACAAAAATGATTGGACATGACATGGCTTGGCTTGGCTATCAATGTTTTCACAATTGGGATAATTAAATTGTACAGCACCAATCTTATTATTAAGATTTATATTAAAATAATATTACTATCATATAAAAAAATTACATAATATTTATATACACCTGTATATATATATATATATATATATTCAAACCTTTCATGTCAGGCGGAATATTAATAGTTACTTTTGTCAGATATGGGCGGGCTTTTAGATTATCTAGTACTTTTGCAGTAGTTTGTAAAAAGTAGGGATAGGGGTAGGAGGAGTGGATGGAATCGTTGGAGTGTTAGTAGTAGTAGTAGTAGTAGTAGTAGTGTTCAGTGTTCATTCTTGCTTCCAAGCCAAACCATGTCTTGTCCCCCAAATCTTTTATCATCATCATCAAAGCCCATTAACTGGACCATTTTACATGCACTTATTTATAAGTCATTTCTCCCACCCAATTCATATGAATTACTATTTTCTCATTCATTTCTTTTATTCTCCTAACCTATAGTTTTATAATTTATCTTAACGTACAAGGAGGAGAAATATTATTTTTTGATTCTCCTAATCTATTAACATAATTTATCCCAACTTATGCCAGAACATCTAAACATTTAAATTTCATTATTAAAAATAACGTACTGTCGTTTCATAATCACAACGTCCGCAATATTATGCTGCGAAAGAGAAACTATAAGAGAGGAACATTTTGATTATCCATCTCATTTGTAATATTTAAGTGCGGAATACTGAAAACTAAACTGCGGACAGAATCTCTATAAAATCGCTCGATTTTCGGATATATATATATAAATGAATGCCTATGATTAAACTAAAAACAGATGCTTGAGATTAACATTAAATTGATGTATTAGAGTATTTACAACAGTTTTCTTATCTTTATCCTTACTCTGCAGTGCTATTGGGTCATTCTGTAGGATAGGGATTCAATTTTTTTACTATGTACCCAACAGGTTCCTTATATTGATTCCTTAAATTTTAAATTTTGAAATTTAAAATTAAAATTTAAAAGTTAAAATTTGAAAGTTCCAACAGTCAAATCATGTTTTGAACGTTGTAACTATTTTTTATTTAAAAGTAATTGTTGTTTAAATTTAAAAATTGCAATTATTTTAATTTAAAAAATAGATATTGCTAGAAATCAAAATGTGCAACGATCATTATGTGTTTATGAGAACTTTATTTTAATTATAAAATAATAAAATTTATAATTATTAGTAATATTTTTTACAAAAATGATCAAAATCAAAATTTGACTGATTTTTAATTTTTTATAGTTCTTTTTATTCTTTAAATCCTTTATTTAAAAAATAAAAATGAGTGAATTTGATAGACATACCCAAATCAGCAATTAAGTGAGATAAGATCCTTTAACCAACATAAAATTGCAATAAATAGGGTGTGAAATGTCATTTTATATAAATAGGGAACGCTCTTTTGATTCCCTCATCCTGAGGAGTCAAATCATATATAGGGATTAAAATAGAGAATTATATAAGGATAAAGAAATTGTTAGATACTGATTTATTGATATATTCTTCAAATGTGGGGATAAAGAGTCTATTGAAGAAACTGTTGTGAATGCTCTTAGTAAGCCTATATAAGGGTAAGGTTTGTATTGAGAAGCGTATGAATAAAAATTTAACTTTGTTCCCAATTTATCTTCTTCTCTAAATTCTTATCTCTTTCCTCTATAATTTTCTAAATTCTAAATAACATAAATAAGCAAGAATTAGGTTAAATGATAGAATAGTCAAGTTAACTAAAGTTGAGAATTTTTTTTGTATGAATGATAGAATTAGGTTAAATGATAGAATTAGACTTTTTAAGTTGTGTTCCTCCACTTAAATTTTGACACATATCCTTTTATTTAATTTTAGAATTAATTAATATTAAGTAAGAGACTAGGTGTTAAAATTTAAGTAGAGGGACACAAAAGAATAGAAAATTTGAGGATAGAGGATCTGCTCTCCTCCCACGGTTCCATATGACTTGTTTTAGACAAATTTTATGGAGTATGTTGTTTGTTGATTCCAACAAAAAAGATTAATTCAACTCGCACTCTATCTAGCTACCTATATATATCATGAACCGATCTTTGTTTTCACCTCTCCAATTTAGATAGTACTTCCTCCGTTCTTTAATATAAGTCGTTTTAGAGAAATATTTTTGTTTCTTAATATAAGTCGTTTAAGAATTTCAAGTAAGCATTAATTGTTTAGTTTCCAATATTACTCCAAGTATTAAATATAACTTTGGTTCTTTCACTATTTTTTGTCAATAAATAACAATCTCTTATTCCAATCTGATAATGATATGTATAATTGATATTATAGTTAATGTTATACAATCATTATCTTAATCTTTGTCTTACAACCTTAAAACGACCTATATTAAAGAATGAAGGGAGTATGATTTATTGCATTTGATTATACCTTTTTTTTAAATTTTATTCAATACATCATATTTTTATAACTTTAATTAATATAATTAAGATCAACACCTGTTAGTTAATTTATACTAATATTGATAGACATGTATTTTTTAATCAAAATTTCAGTAGTTGAAAATTCTTTTATGATGATTCTAAAATTTGATAATAATATCATCAACGATTTATTCACATATTTGGCTCATTATTAACAAAATTATTAAAATAAAATAATTGATGTATTCGATGAAATGAGAGGAAAAGTGCAACGAAGGGGGAGTCGAGTCCAAATTTATTAATTAGTCCAACTATAAGTCAAATTAATATCTACACTAATTCATCCGGATATTTACCTCTGGATTAGTGTAGTTTAAAACTAGTCGGTGATAGTGTTGTACTATTATTGATTTTGGTTTAAAGATTGAAAAAAAATTAATCTATAAACCGTATCTTTTTATTTATTATTTAAATACAAAAAAATGAGAAAACAAAGGATATTTTATTTTAAAAATTTATTTAGGAAACTGATAATTTTTAATATTTTTATATGTATGGCTCTTATATTTATCAAAAAAATTCCACATATCAATTGATATATACTTAGGTCGTACGCATGAAAATATAAGAAAATAATGTGAAAATATAAAATTCTTTTATTTATTGTTTTTACTTTTGAGGAAATTTAGAATAGGCAGGGCGGGAAAAAAGTGCAACTTCCATTAACACCGCCTATCAATGCGGTTGGCAAATCACGAAGAATGTATGCTGTATGCGTATGTTAGTCAAAAGCGATTTGACCCATTATTTCAAAAAAAGAAAAAAGAAAAAAAATTAAAGCTATTTGGTCCGACCCGATTCTACTCATAGAATCGACTCCAAATCAAATTCTAGTCCCTTTGGAAATACTTTTCTTCTCAAATAAGGGAAGGGGTAATATTGTAAAAATATAAAAAGCTTTTGTTATTGAAAGAGTTAATTGTGCCGTTTAACATATTGCTAACTTATGAAAGAATCCTTTTGGTACGTCGTTATAATTTGTAATTAGAACTTTAGATAATTTTTTTTTTTTTAAATAAGCCGCTACGTCAGAATGTATACCAAAAAAAAAAAAATTAACAAATGACGATTCTTGTGGATGAATCTACTATATATATATATTATTAGTAGACAGTAGTAATATGGAATCGGAGAGAGAGAGTAGTAGTAATATAAAGAAGAGAAAAGGAAAAAGAAACGGGGGGAAACAGAGGGACCCTTAAAGCCCACTTCTCATTCAATGCTTTACCCAACACACGACCCTCTTTTTTACTTCCCATTTGGACCTTTTACCTCTTACCCAATATCATCCCCCAATCTTCATCCATTTCCCACTCTCCAATTCCCCCAATCTTCATCTTGTTTTATTCAGGTAAAGCTTGTAGTTCATGGAATTTGATTCTTGTAATTTCAATTTTAGCATACGTGCATGTGTGGTGTAGGTAAGTTATATAATTGTAATGGATTTGGGTTTTTGGTGTTAATTTGTTAGATTGAGCAAGGAATTAAAATGGAGTGCGTTGAAGGGGCGTTGAAAAGCAGTTTTACTAGGCCGGAAATGGTGTTGAAACCGACGCATCATGCTTTTTTGGATGATTTATGGACTGTTAATAATAATGGTCAAACCGGTGGTTCTGCCGATGATTTCTTTGTGGATGACCTTCTCGACTTCTCCAAAGCAGAAGAAGAACAAAGCGAAGAAAAAGCGTTTCTGCTGGAAGATAAACCACTAGATTATGATGAGGACAAGCCTGTTTTTCTCTCTCCTCAGCAACAACGGCAAGCAGATAATGTCAAAGATTTTTCTGGCTCTGTTCATGGAAGTGAGCTCTGTGTTCCGGTAAGTAGCCTTAGTTTTGGTTATTATTTGTCTTGGAATGAGTGCTTTCGTTTTACTCTTCCTCTAAAAAAAATTGTTTTTTAGGGGTTGTGAATTGAGAAAATTAGGAACCGTTTTTACAGGCGGACGACTTGGCGGACCTTGAATGGCTATCTAATTTTGTGGACGATTCTTCTTCCGGTTACTCTTTAACACTGCCAGCCGGAAAGTTGTCTGTGAAGCCTTCTTCCGGAAACTGTTCTGACCGGGAAGTTGCCGGTTCAGAGAAGCCCATTTTCGCATCTCCTGTTCAGACCAAGGCAAGAAGCAAACGAGCGCGGACCGGCGTCCGAGTGTGGTCGCTCGGTTCACACTCACTCACCGACTCCTCCGCCTCATCATCATCTTCGTCGTCTTATACGTCGTCGTCTTCGCCTTTAAGCACTTGGATAATGTACAATGACCTTGGTCAGTCCGACGAGTCGATGTTTGGAAAACTGCCGGTTAAGAAACAGAAGAGAAAGCCTGCCGGTAACATGTCAGGAGGAGGAGGCGGAGCTCAGCCTCGCCGTTGCAGCCATTGCCACGTGCAGAAGACGCCACAGTGGCGAACCGGTCCACTCGGTGCCAAAACGCTCTGTAACGCCTGTGGGGTTCGGTTCAAGTCGGGTCGACTCCTGCCGGAATACAGACCCGCATGCAGCCCTACCTTCTCCAACGAAATTCACTCCAACAATCACCGGAAAGTGTTGGAAATGCGGCGGAAGAAGGAGGGCGAAGATGGGTTTGGGACGCCGGTTCAAAGTTTTTGAAGAATTTTTTAGAATAGGTGACAGAATTAGGAGAAAACCCGGACGGCACTGAACCCGGTTTAAAAGTAGGCCAGTGTTTTGGTGTATATTATGTTGGATTGTTGGTGCGGTAGGTTTGGTCCGAGTCATGAAGTAACTGATTAGGAGAGACGTTAATGTACTTTTATTTCCAATTTTCGTATCCTACTATTTTATTTAGTAGTTTATTCGTTACACTACACCTAATATTTATTTGAAAGTAACTAAATGCCCGATCATCTGTATTGTAGATTTGCAGTAGAGTCCTTTCCGGGGATATTTTTTTCTGACATTTTAGTGATATTTTTTTTTGTAGTAGTTATCTAAAAATGTATAATATTTATTTTAATTGAAATTTTTGTAAAAAATAGTGTTTTAGGTATAATTTTGATATATCTGAGAAATAGGGTGCATGCGATGCATAATCTTGTTGCTTTGTATGTATTCAAATTACAGCTAAAATACTCTTTTAATAAAATTTCGGTTAAATAAATATTATACATTTTTTTTAATCTTCTAAAAAAAGAACTAAAAAAAAATGTCATTAAAATGTCAGCAAAAAAATGTCCCACTAGAATTATTGTTTGTAGTATTGTATTGGAATTGGGGGTGGGGGGGGGGTGGGGTGGGGGTGGGGAGTGGGTGTGTGTGCAAAATTAGATATCGTCGGCATCTTGGTACATGAAACTTACGTAGATACGTAAATTCAAATACAACTTATTAATATAAGCATAGGTATGCAATCTGACATAAATCATGAGTTTGAATCTGAATTTTGTCTCTTAGATATTATCAAACTCAAAAGGTCTCATTCAATTATTATCACACTATTTCGCAGAATAGTGAGGAATACTAATCTTATCCTCCGGGACCAATTCTCCCCGTTAAAATTAAATAAAATTTATGTTACCGTTTCGCGAAGAGAATAATAAATGAAAGAAAGAATGAAATTTCATTGGCCGAAGAAGAAAATATTATGGTAAGATAATGCAGAATAAATTATCATTTAAGCTTCAACAGTGTTAAACCGATAAAATCTGATAGACAATGGGTTTAAGCTGCAATGGAATAATGAACCCATTAAAAAAAGTCGAGTAGAGAATAAAAGTCTACTATCTTTTAGGTTTAAAAGGTTTTAATCAATCTTTATCATTTGAGGCTCGATTTAATAAATAAACCACTACATCTAATCATCCTTGTATCTGGTCGTCGATTTTCATCAAATTATCGATGGTACGTTATACCGAATCACCCCAGTCCATAATCATACCAAAACTATTCATCATCGCATTCTGAGTGGCATCGAGACTTTTGTCACATCATTTATATCGTTCGTGATTATCTAGAATGATCGCAGTCGTAATCATACTTAAAGTTCATATCTATCTTGCGTAAAAAAGATAACATAATATAACGTGGGGATGATGACAATGATGACATAATAATTCAATAAAACAAGTTCAAGAATTATTTAATCAATGAATTATTAACGTCCAAATTATCGGCACGACATCTTGTTTCAGTAGAGTAAAATTCAAGAATGATCGGAAGAATATTTGGTGAAAAATCTTTGGATGAAACTTGAATATCGAGGATATTCTACTAATTTTATGGAAAGTATATAAATCAAAGTTTTAACCATTTGGGTATAATAAAGAATGGAATAACAAAAGAAATCACCAAATGCAGCGGTCTTGTGTACAAGAGTTATTCCAACGAGAATAATAATAATCTAAAGGGTCGGGTGAAATTATTAAGCGACGGGATGTTCCAACAGAATAATAAAGATGGAACCAGGATCAAGGTGAAAGCACATGAGATAGGATATTCCAACAGAATGATAAAAAGGCGGGAACCGGGTCCCAGGTGTAAAACACATGATGCAGGATGTTCCAAGAAGAATAATAAAAGCGGGCAGAATTAGGTGTAGAAACACTTGATGCGAGGATGTCCAAGCGAGAATAATAGAAAGAATGTCACCAAGTATAGAAGAAATGGCAGTATCTGAGTTATTCCAATGTAAGAATAATAGCGATGGAATAACATAAGGATTTCACCAAGTATAGGGTGTGGCAGTTATCTGAGGTTATGTATAGGGTATGCCACTTTTACGAGTTATTCCAAGCAGAATAATAATGAATGGAATAATGAAGTTTCTTCAAGAAGAAGAATAATTGGCACTTCTAGTAAAAAAGAATGAATATAGAAGTAGTGAAGTAGCGAGAATCTCTTCTTCTTTACATAATTTTCTATAAAAACTCTCTATAATTTCTCTACAGAGTTTGATGAATTCGTAAGAAAATAATGAAGGAATGAAACTTTATTTATAGGAAAATGGAACGTAAGAATTAATCCATGAAGCAATCAGGATTGATTTATTTAATCTCGATTCATTCATATTTAAAGAAAAATCTTTTAAATAAAATATAATATATTCTATTTATATAAAAACGTTTTTACTCTGAAACATTTATGCGATCTACTACGCAAGCTAAACACTCTGCAACATTATCGTAATAAAATATAATATATTCTATTTATAGAATAAACTTTAATAAAGTATTCTATTTTATATAAAAGATGTTCGCATTTTATTACGTTAATAATCTGAATAAAACAAAACGTCATTATCATTATAATAATTCATTATTATTAATAAATGATAATGGAATCAAATGAGTGAAACACATAAAGATAATAATCAAGTGTCTTCTGCTATTACTGCAACCACGCGTATTCTTTATCTTTACTTCTGAAGTAGTTCAACGATGTACGGTAACTTCCGCCGTTATTTCGATAAAATATTTTTGTCGTTTTCTCAATCAGATAATAATTACATTGTGGGTCCACCAATGATTGGTAGTTATTGCGAATATTCCTCGCTTAATAATATATTAAACCAATCGAATATAATATAACCACTGCATACTTTTGAAAATTTATAAATCTACCCACAACTATAATATTATCTTAAATTCACACCATAATATTAAAAATTATTTCAACAAAATTTAAATCTTTATTGATAAAATCTGAGGTCTCACAATCTCCTAAGCATGGAATTTAGTACCGAAATTAGAATGACGTCACGATATGATAAAGAGGTGAGGATACTCGAATACCTTTATCGTTGAAAATATTAAGTTAAATGCTGCTGATCCTACCAAAGATATTCATTAACAATTCATCTTTGCTTGGCTACTGGTAGAAGATATTTATTAACAATTCATCTTTGCACTTTCTGGTAAAGATATATATAAATCGTAAAACCAATAATATTGAGACTCGAAACAATAGTAAGATCACCGTGAATGAATTATTAAGTATCTTTACTAAGTAAGGATATTCGTGTTTTCAATTACGGTCGTGATTATCTTAAGAATAATCCGTGGTAATAATAATACCAAAGTCTATCAACGCACTACTGGTAAAGATGACTTTTACCACATCCATGAATTAATATTTCGTTCTTTGAGACTCATTTCGATAATTAATCCATATCATTGAATCATCCTCGCAGCTGCTGGTAGGGATATTCATTAAGATTACGACCACGAATTATCCAATGTACTACTGGTAAAGATAATAGTGTATTCATTAAGATCGCGACCATTAAATTATCCAATGCACTACTGGTAGAAGATAATTGTGTATTCATTAAGATATCGCGATATAAATTATCCAATATGTACTACTGGTAAAGATAATTGTGTATTCATTAAGATTATCGATTAATAAATTATCCAATGACTACTGGTAGAAGATAATTGTGTTTTCAATTCTGATTATGATTATCTTAATAATAATCGTAATATAATCATACCAAAGTCATCTATCGCACTATGGCCGGATGACTTTTCAAAATAATATAAACATATGGGGATAATGATATAAAGAATCAATCGAATGAGATAAAGGATAAATATTAAACATTTATTATATAATTTATCCAGGATTCGAGAATATCCCATGTTATAAATCACTTAATAATCTCATAATCTAATAACATTAATATTATAACAATATTTTAATCACCTTAAATTTATAAACAATTTTTTCTCGATTGTTTTACGCTTTTACCATATAATGCATTTAATCATTCAAAATGCCATACTCATAAAATATCATCACCAATTATCAAATCATCATCAAAAATATCATATACTCTATATAGGATTCTCTACCCATAAAATCCTATTTTCAACTTTTATTCTTGGCATAACATATTTAACTCATATGTTCAGAAAGCTAAACTATTTTCATGAAAAATACCAAATCAGTCCCAAAAATATTTCTTTTCTGGGATTTAGCATAATATAGTCCCATAATGAAAATATATTTTTCGGAATTTTAAAATTCATTTACTATTTTTTAAAATCAATTTCTAATTAATTCCTTAAGAAATTAGCTACCTCAAGTTTAACTCCAAAAATTCCCAAATCTTGGCAGGACCTTACACATGTTAACGTGAGCTTCTAGTTTAAATTTCATGGTCATCGGAGTTATAGAACTCCGGTTATAGCGTTTTTAAATGGAAAAACGTAAATATTGAAATAGTCATAAGTTGCTCATTTTTAAGTCAGAATGAGCTCATTTTTGGACAGGAGGTACTTTATACCATATACTTTCATGTCCCAAAAGGCCAGAATTTTTCTCATAATTTAAGTGGCCGAAACAGTCCCTTAAAGTTTCTGGGCAGTAGCATTTTCGAAATTTACAGCTTTGGCCTCCTTTGCTAAAATCAGTCCACACAAAAATCTACAACACCTTTTCCAGTAATTCCACTTGGATTAGTTAGGTAACTCATAGGTCTAACTCTAGGACTTGACCACATTCAAAATTCAAAATATAATAGGAGATATGGTCTATTGAATTTCATATTACGTTTTCACCAAAATCGATTTTCAACTCTTTGTGATTTCTAAGAAACTTTCATGTTTTCACATAATAACCTACATAACTCATCATAACACTTACTAATACTTCATATACCAATGATTTTCATTAGTCCAATGCTTTTATTATGACTTTCATCATAATCCTCGTAAACAGATCCTTTTAGTTGAAGAAATATTTGAGGGTTTAAGAAATGGGTTTTTGTACTGGGGTCAATACAAAATTCGATTTCACGCTCTAGGGTAGGCTAGAAATCTTCAAGAATCGTCAAGAAATTTATTAATGATAGAAATATCATTCAAAAGCTATTACTCTCGTCAAGACTTGGATAGTATGTCACATTAATACCAAGCTGTGACTTCTATCCCTTAACACAGATGGCACCTCACAATGATACCTATCAACTTGCCATCTTGATCCACGACGTCGCCTACTGAAAAGTGCGGCGGTGCATTCCACACAAGGAAGTTAACAACGAAAGGATCGGGGCTCTTTACTTATGGCTTGATATAATGTTGATTAACTTTAGGGTTTGGTTACTTTGAATTAAGTATAACGAGGTTGGTTAGGAATATGAAAGCTAACAACCTTACAAAAAGAATAATGAGTAGTTAATCAATCGTTTTCAAAAATTACCTCAAAGGCAAGTATTTTCAAAGAGATAAGATCGGACGAAGTAGCGTGAAAGTGTTTATTTGAAACAACAAGATTAATAAGCGATGTGGAGGTAACGAAGGTTTCTCCCAACGAAGTTTCAATAGATAAATCAAAGTCTAATTTCTCCGAGTCAAATTTAAGCGTTGGACACAAACAAAGAGATAAAAGAATGGGTAGAACCCGGTATCTAATAAGGTATAGACTTCGCAAGAGCTTATGATTAACTTACCCGTGATAATTTTATTCGGGTTCCTCGT
The DNA here is from genome assembly GCA_020205615.1 of Panax quinquefolius. Lineage (NCBI taxonomy): Eukaryota > Viridiplantae > Streptophyta > Magnoliopsida > Apiales > Araliaceae > Panax > Panax quinquefolius. The sequence continues at coordinate 13,380,391 of CM035172.1, read as the reverse complement.
CACGAGAAAAAAAAACGCTCTCTCTTAAAACACGGCTCTGGTTTATGCGGGATGACCTTTGGTGCCTCCATCCTAGTTGAATTCGTCTTGATAAACGACAAAATCGAGCTAAGTGGCCTTCTCTTCCACAATTATAACATGCTTTGGATGGCATGGCGTGATTCGGATCGATGTGTCCCTCTCCTCGCATTTGAAGCATATGATAGGTGGTCCTTCTCCTTCCTTAACAACGGTGTTGGTCTTTGACGTCTTTCCATCATTGTTGAATCTCCTTTTCTTGAAATGTCCATTCTTATTATTTTATTACGATTACCACCGAAGTGGTTACCATATCCGCCTGTTGATTCCCTCCACGCTTGTTGTCCTTAGCCCGATGACTACTTTACTTTGGTATTATAATTTTCTTGCATTTACCGCTCTCTTTTAGTTGCGTTGACTCGTTATCGCGCTCTCCACTAATCGAGCCCTATTTACAACATCCGAATAAAAACACGGTTTATGAGAAATAAGATGTTGGCGTATATCACGGCTTCAAACCTCTTAAAAACATTCGCGCCATTCTCTCTTCATTATCCACCAAGTGGGGACGAATCGTGATAACTCCGCAAATTTTGCCTCGTATTGCGACACGGTCATATTGTTTTGTTCCAATTTGATAAACTCCACCTCCTCCACGTATGGCGAATACTTTCGGGAAAGTATTTGTCGTTGAGCGACTCTGGAACTTCTCCCAAGATATCTTGAGACAAAGAGTTGAGTACGTTTACCGATTCCCACCATGAATCCGCCTCTCCGCATGAATATAAAGGCGCAAAGGAACCTTTTGCTCCTCGGAGCATCCCAAGACATCAAATATCTTGGTAATCTGCTTTATCCATGCTTTAGGAAGTGGTTTTGGCTCTCCTTAAACTCCGGTGGTCCCGGCTTCTTGAATTGTTTAGCGGTGACCGCCCGAGAGTTTTCGTGTTTCCACCCACGTTTTGGGCGAGTCGCTTTTACCGCGATGTTGCATGAATTCTAAAACCTTTTAACGCGTCTGTCATTCATCAATTGATCGGTGTTGTTGTTTACTGGGGAGGATTATCGCCATCCTGTTGCACATTGTCACGATTATTGATATGTGGAGAATCAGCAGATCTCCTCGTGCTCCATTGCTATTCTCAACATTCTCGGATGCCATTTTCAAACACCGCCACAAAATAAGGGTTAATTAACATATCACATATTATCCTTATACTACGACGTGACCAATTAAATACCAAATAGCTTTAGGTAGGTCATACTAGCGAAGGAATTCCGTCTCTCCCTCCTAGTACTTATTCTCACATCTTAGCCAGGATCGTATCCCTAAGCTCGATACCAAGTTATGGACGCCCCAAAATTAGGTATCGTCACCCATCTTGGGTCGCCACTTACATGGTACATAAATTCAAATACAACTTACTTAATATAACTGTCGTGTAAAATACGACATAAAGCGTGAGTTTGAATACAAATTTTGTCTACTAGATATTATACAAACTCAAAAGAGTCCTCATTACTGACTATTATCACACTATTTCACGTAATAGTGAGGACTACTAATGCTATCCTCGGACCATTACTTCGTTCCCCGACTCGTCCCAAATTTATGTTCTCATTTTCGAAGAGAGCGGTGAAAGAAAGTGGTGAGCTCAACTAGCCCGAGAAGAAATATTATGACTAAGATAATGCGAGAATAAATTATCATTAGCCTTCAAAAAGCATGTTAAAGCGATAAAATACAATAGATAAAAACCGGTTTAAGCTGCGGTGGAATAAGAACTCATTAAAAGAGTCAGTAGAGAATAAAGTCTACTATCTTTTAGGTTTTAAAAGGTTTTCATCAATCTTTATCATTTGAGACTCGACTTAATAAATAAACCACCACATCTAATCATCCACGCACTACGGTCGAGGATTTTCATCAAATTATCAATGGTCATTACTATACCGAATCACCCACGGTCATAATCATACCAAAAACTATTCATCAACGCATTCATAAAGCCATCGAGGACTTTTGTCACATCATTTATATCAAGTCGTGATTATACCGAATGATCCACGGTCATAATCATACTAAGTTCATCTATGCACGTAAGCAAAGATAACATAATATAACATGAGGATGATGACAATGACATAATAATTCAATAAAACAAGTTCAAGAATTATTTAATCCATGAATTATTAACGTCCAAATTATCAACACGATCTTTGTTTCGCAGAGAGTAAAATTCAAGAATGATCGGAAGAATATTTCCATGAAAGATCTTTGGATGAAACGCAAATATCAAGGATATTCTACTAATTTCATGGAGTATAAGTCAAAGTTTTAACCCAACTGGGTATAATAAAGAATGGAATAACAAAAGAAATCACCGTGCATGCGGTGCTTGCCGCATGTACAAAGTTATTCAACGAGAATAATAATAACGGAACCGAAGTCAGGGTGAAATTCACACCAAGCGGGATGTTCCAACAGAATAATAAAGATGGAACCGGATCGGTGTAAAACACAGATAGGATATTCCAGCAGAATGATAATAAAGCGGAACCAGTCGGTGTAAAACACATGATGAGGATGTTCCAATGAGAATAATAAAAGCGGAACCGAGTCCGGTGTAAAACACATGAGCGAGGATGTTCAGCGAGAATAATAGAAGAATGTCACCAAGTATAGGTATAAAGCAGCGTATACTGAGTTATTCCAATGAGAATAATAAGCAATGGAATAACATAAGGATTTCACCAAGTATAGGGTATCTGGCGTACACTGAGTTATGTATAGGGTATGCCACTTTTACTGAGTTATTCCAAATGTAATAATAATGAATGGAATAACAAAAGTTCTCTTCAAGAAGAAGAAAGAATAACACCTTCACCGTAAAAAAATGAATATAGAAGTAGTGAAGTAGCGAATACACTCTTCTTCTTTCTATAATTTTCTCTCTATAGCTTCTCTCTATAATTTCTCTCTAGAGTTTCAATGAATTCGTAAGAAAATAATGAAGGAATGAGCTTATTTATAGGAAAATGGAATGCATAAGAACTAATCCATGAGCGGTCCAGATTGATTTACTTTAATCGGACGGTTCATATTTAAAGAAAAATCTTTTAAATAAAATATAATATATTCTATTTATATAAAAACATTTTACTATGCAAACACTATGCAATACTATGCAAAAAACACTATGCAAAAACACTACGCAACACTACGCATAATAAAATATAATATATTCTATTTATAGAATAACTTTAATAAAGTATTCTATTTTATATAAAAGATGTTTCTGTTTTATTACGTTAATAATCTGAATAAAACAAAACGTCATTATCATTATAATAATTCATATTATTAATCGACAATAATGGAATCAAACCGGTGACTTCTCACATAAAGATCGATAATCAATACTGGTAATGCTTCTTATGCAAACCACACGTATTATTATTTCTTTACTACCGAGTAGTTCAACAAATAACTACGGTAACTTCCGCCGTTATTTCAATAAAATATTTTTGTCGTTTTCTCAATCAGATAATAATTACATTGTGGGTCCACCAATGATTGGTAGTTAGTTATACGAATATTCCTCGCTAAACCGAATATTCCCAGACCAATCGAATATAATATAACCACTGCATACTTTGCAAAATTTATAAATACTACCCACAACTATAATATTATCTTAAATTCACACCATAATATTAAAAATTATTTCAACAAAATTTAAATCTTTATTGATAAAATCTGGGGTCTCACAATCTCCCTCCTTATGGAATTTCCCTCGAAATTAAATGCGATACTGATATGATAAAGAGGTGAGGATACCTTGAATACCTTTATCGTTGAAAATATTAAGTTCATCTTTGCAATCCGGCCAAAGATATTCATTAACAATTCATCTTTGCACTACAGGCCAAAGATATTTATTAACAATTCATCTTTGCACTACAGGCCAAAGATATATAACTGTAAAACCAATAATACTGAGACTCAGCTTAATAGTATCACAACCATGAATTATTCATGTACTACTAGCTAAGGATATTCGTGTTTTCAATTACGGTCATGATTATACCGAATAATCCGTGGTCATAATCATACCAAGTCTATCAATGCACTACTGACCAAAGATGACTTTTACCACATCCATGAATTAATATTTCATTCTTTGAGACTCATTTCAATAATTAATCCATATCATCGAATCATCCCGCACTGGCTATGAGCCGAGGATATTCATTAGTATCACGACCACGAATTATCCATGCACTACTACCAAAGATAATAGTGTATTCATTAGTATCACGACCACAAATTATCCATGCACTACTGACCAAAGATAATTGTGTATTCATTAGTATCACGACCACAAATTATCCATGCACTACGACCAAAGATAATTGTGTATTCATTAGTATCACGACCACAAATTATCCATGCACTACTACGGCAAAGATAATTGTGTTTTCAATTACTGAGTTATGATTATACCGAATAATCCATGGTCATAATCATACCAAGTCCATCTATGCACTTCTGAGCCACGTAGATGACTTTCAAAATAATATAAACATGAGGATAATGATATAAAGAATCAATCAAATGAGATAAAGGATAAATATTAAACATTTATTATATAATTTATCCAGATTCAAGAATATCCCCATGTTATAAATCACTTAATAATCTCATAATCTAATAACATTAATATTATAACAATATTTTAATCACACTTAAATTTATAAACAATTTTTCTCAATTGTTTACGACTTTACCATATAATGCATTTAATCATTCAAAATGCCATACTCATAAAATATCATCACCAATTATCAAATCCTCATCAAAAAAAAATATGCATATACTCTATATAGGATTCTCTAGCCATAAAATCCTATTTTCAACTTTCATACTTCACATAACATATTTAACTCATATGTTCAGTAACTAAACTATTTTCATGAAAAATACCAAATCAGTCCCCAAAATATTTCTTTTCTGGGATTTAGCATAATATAGTCCCATAATGAAAATATATTTTTCTCGGAATTTTTAAAATTCATTTACTATTTTTTAAAAATCAATTTCTAATTAATTCCTTAAGAAATTAGCTACCTCAAGTTTAACTCCAAAAATTCCCAAATCTTGGCAGGACCTTACACATGTTAACGTGAGCTTCTAGTTTAAATTTCATGGTCATCGGAGTTATAGAACTCTGGTTATAGCGTTTTTCGTCGAAAAAACGTAAATATTGAAATAGTCATAAGTTGCTCATTTTAAGTCAGAATGAGCTCATTTTTGGACAGGAGGTACTTTATACCATATACTTTCATGTCCCAAAAGGCCAGAATTTTTCTCATAATTTAAGTGGCCGAAACAGTCCCTTAAAGTTTCTGGGCAGTAGCATTTTCGAAATTTACAGCTTTGGCCTCCTTTGCTAAAATCAGTCCACACAAAAATCTACAACACCTTTTCCAGTAATTCCACTTGGATTAGTTAGGTAACTCATAGGTCTAACTCTAGGACTTGACCACATTCAAAAATTCAAAATATAATAGGAGATATGGTCTATTGAATTTCATGTTACGTTTTTCACCAAAATCTGATTTTCAACTCTTTGTGATTTCTAAGAAACTTTCATGTTTTCACATAATAACCTACATAACTCATCATAACACTTACTAATACTTCATATACCAATGATTTTCATTAGTCCAATGCTTTTATTATGACTTTCATCATAATCCTCGTAAACAGATCCTTTTAGTTGAAGAAATATTTGAGGGTTTAAGAAATGGGTTTTTGTACTGGGGTCAATACAAAATTCGATTTCACGCTCTAGGGTAGGCTAGGAAATCTTCAAGAATACGTCAAGAAATTTATTAATGATAGAAATATCATTCAAAACTGTTACTCTCGTCCAAGACTTGGATAGTATGTCACATTAATACCAACTGTGACTTCTATCCCTTAACCTGGATGGCACCTCACAATGATACCTATCAACTTGCCATCTTCAGTCACGACGTCGCCTACAGAAAGTCTGGCTTCGGTGCATTCCACACAAGGAAGTTAACAACGAAAGGATCGGGGCTCTTTACTTATGGCTTGATATAACAGTGATTAACTTTAGGGTTTGGTTACTTTGAATTCGTATAACAGGTTGGTTAGGAATATGAAAGCTAACAACCTTACAAAAAGAATAATGAGTAGTTAATCAATCGTTTTCAAAAATTACCTCAAAGGCAAGTATTTTCAAAGAGATAAGATCGACAGGTAACGTGAAAGTGTTTATTTGAAACAACAAGATTAATAAACAGTGGAGGTAACGAAGGTTTCTCCCAACGAAGTTTCAATAGATAAATCAAAGTCTAATTTCTCCGGAGTCAAATTTAAACGTTGGACACAAACAAGAGAGATAAAAGAATGGGTAGAACCGGTATCTAATAAGGTATAGACTTCGCAAGAGCTTATGATTAACTTACCCGTGATAATTTTATTCAGGTTCCTCGTCACGAGAAAAAAAAACGCTCTCTCTTAAACTCTCGGCTCTGGTTTGTGCGGGACATGACCTTTGGTGCCTCCATCCTAGTTGAATTCGTCTTGATGGAAACGACAAAATCGAGCTAAGTGGCCTTCTTCCACAATTATAACATGCTTTGGATGGCATGGCAGCGATTGGAGATGATGTGTCCCTCTCTCCGCATTTGAAGCATATGATAGGTGGTCCTCCTCCTTAACAACAAAAAGTCTTTAGTCTTTGACGTCTTTCCATCATTGTTGAATCTCCTTTTCTTGAAATGTCCATTCTTATTATTTTGGCCCCGATTACCACCAAGTGGTTACCATATCCGGCCCGTTGATTCCCTCCACGCTTGTTGTCACCGCCGATGACTACTTTTCGCCGGTATTATAATTTTCTTGCCACGCTCTCTCTTTTAGTTGCGTTGACTCGTTATCGCGCTCCACTAATCGAGCCCTATTTACAACATCCGAATAAAAACACGGTTTATGAGAAATAAGATGTTGACGTATCTACGCTTCAAACCTCTTAAAAACATTCGCGCCATTCTCTTTTCATTATCCACCAGTGGGGACGAATCGTGATAACTCCGCAAATTTTGCCTCGTATTGCGACACGGTCATATTGTTTTGTTCCAATTTGATAAACTCCACCTCCTTCATGTGGCGAATACTTTCGGAAAGTATTTGTCGTTGAACGACTCTGGAACTTCTCCCAAGATATCTTGAAGACAAAGAAGTTGAGTACGTTTCTACCGATTCCCACGAAGTCGCCTCTCCGCGCAACAACATAAAAGCGTGAAAGGAACCTTTGCTCCTCGGAGCATCCCAAGACATCAAATATCTTGGTAATCTGCTTTATCCATGCTTCCGCTTGAAGTGGTTTTGGCTCTCCTTAAACTCCGGTGGTCCCCAGCTTTTTGAATTGTTTAGCGGTGATGGCAGAGAGTTTTCTCGTGTTTCCACCTACGCTTTTTGGGCGAGTCGCTTTACCGATGTTGCATGAATTCTAAAAACCTTTAAGCGTCATCGTCATTCATCAATTGATCGTTGTTGTTGTTTACGGGAGGATTATCGCCATCCTGTTGCACATTGTCACGATTATTGATATGTGGAGAATCAGCAGTCTCTCGTGCTCCATTCTTATTCTCAACATTCTCGGATGCCATTTTCAAACACCGCCACAAAATAAGGGTTAATTAACATATCACATATTATCCTTATACTCGACCGACCAATTAAATACCAAATAGCTTTAGGTAGGTCATACTAGCGAAGGAATTCCCGTCTCTCCCTCCAAGTACTATTCTCACATCTTAGTCGGGGATCATATCCTAAGCTCGATACCATTGTGGCGCCCCAAAATTAGGTATCGTCACCCATCTTGGGTCGCCACTTACATGGTACATAAATTCAAATACAACTTACTAATATAAGCTGCCGTATACAATACGACATAAAGCGTGAGTTTGAATACAAATTTTGTCTACTAGATATTATACAAACTCAAAAGGAGTCCTCATTACGATTATTATCACACTATTTCACAGAATAGTGAGGACTACTAATGCTATCATCCGGACCATTACTTCGTTCCCCAGGCTCGTCAAATTTATGTTCTCATTTTCAGAGAAAACGGTGAAAGAAAGGGTGAGCTCAACTAGCCCAAAGAAGAAATATTATGACTAAGATAATGCGAATAAATTATCATTAGCCTTCAACAAATGTTAAAGCGATAAAATACAATAGACAACCGGTTTAAGCTGCAATGAATAAGAACCCATTAAAAGAGTCAAGTAGAGAATAAAGTCTACTATCTTTTAGGTTTTAAAAGGTTTTCATCAATCTTTCATTTGAGACTCAATTTTAATAAATAAACCACCACATCTAATCATCCACGTACCCACGGCCAAGGATTTTCATCAAATTATCAATGGTCATGACTATACCGAATCACCCCCGGTCATAATCATACCAAAACTATTCATCAATTGCACACGGGCCATTTGAGGACTTTTGTCACATCATTTATATCAAGTCGTGATTATATAGAATGATCCTGGTCATAATCATACTAAGTTCATCTACGCACGTAAGAAAAAAAGATAACATAATATAACATGAGGATGATGACAATGACATAATAATTCAATAAAACAAGTTCAAGAATTATTTAATCCATGAATTATTAACGTCCAAATTATCAACATGACATTTGTTTTCGTGAGTAAAATTCAAGAATGATCGGAAGAATATTTCCATGAAAAAGATCTTTGGATGAAACGCAAATATCAAGGATATTCTACTAATTTCATGGAGTATAAGTCAAAGTTTTAACCAATTTGGGTATAATAAAGAATGGAATAACAAAAGAAATCACCACGCAAATGCGGTGCTTCGCATAGGCAAAAGTTATTCAATGAATAATAATAACGGAACCGAGTCGGTGAAATTCACCGCAAGCAGGATGTTCCAATGAGAATAATAAAGATGGAACCGGATCCGGTGTAAAAACACACAGATAGGATATTCAGCAGAATGATAAAAGGCGGAACCAGTCCAGGTGTAAAAACCATGCACGGATGTTCCAATGAGAATAATAAAAAGCGGAACCAGTCCAGGTGTAAAACACATGATGGGATGTTCCAATGAGAATAATAGAAGAATGTCACCAAGTATATAGTAGTAAGCACAGATACAAAAGTTATTCCATGAGAATAATAAGCAATGGAATAACATAAGGATTTCACCAAGTATAGGGTATCTGGCGATATGAGGTTATGTATAGGGTATGCCACTTTTACAAAGTTATTCCAACAGAATAATAATGAATGGAATAATGTAAGTTCTCTTCAAGAAGAAAGAATAACACCCCTTACCGTAAAAAGAACTGAATATAGAAGTAGTGAAGTGAAGTAGAATACTCTTCTTCTTTCTATAATTTTCTCTCTATAGCTTCTCTCTATAATTTCTCTCTCAGAGTTTCAATGAATTCGTAAGAAAATAATGAAGGAATGAGCTTTATTTATAGGAAAATGGAATCATATAAGAACTAATCCATGAAGCGGTCCAGATTGATTTACTTTAATCTGACGGTCCATATTTAAAGAAAAATCTTTTAAATAAAATATAATATATTCTATTTATATAAAACATTTTACTATGCAAACACTATGCAATCTACTGCAAAACACTATGCAAAATATTATGCAACAATATCATAATAAAATATAATATATTCTATTTATAGAATAACTTTAATAAAGTATTCTATTTTATATAAAAGATGTTTCATTTTATTACGTTAATAATACGAATAAAACAAAAACGTCATTATCGCATTATAATAATTCATATTATTAATCGCTAACAATAATGGAATCAAAACGGTGAGTGACTCACATAAGCGATCGATAATCAATACTGTAGGTGCTTACTATGCAACCACACGACATTCTTTGTACTTTTACTACCGAAAGTAGTTCAACAAGAATTACAGTAACTTCCGCCGTTATTTCAATAAAATATTTTGTTGTTTTCTCAATCCAAACAATAATTACATTGTGGGTCCACCAATGATTAGTAGTTGTCGAATATTCCTCGCTAATAAGAATATTCCCCACCAATCGAATATAATATAACCACTTGCATACTTTTGCAAAATTTATAAATACTACCCACAACTATAATATTATCTTAAATTCACACCATAATATTAAAAATTATTTCAACAAAATTTAAATCTTTATTGATAAAATCTGGGTCTCACGTGTAGGCGTAAAATTGGGGGCGTCCAGGTAGCTTAATAATGTAGGTGCCCTTTTTTTTTTTTTTTAATCACAATTATCATTTACAAGTGTTTTTTAATAAAAAATATACTTTCTTTTACAGTTTTTTGTTCAAATTTGCTCTATTATTTTTTATTTATTTTTCTCATTATTGTGGTTAAAAAACCAAAAAAATAAATAAAATAAATTAAAATCAAGGTGCACCGGTCATTACCGATCTTTAAGGCACCGGACCTCCCCTTTGATCCATTGTATTGTATGAACAAAGAAAAAGAAGCACTGGTTCGGACACGTAGTAACTGTGTTGATTGGTTCAAACTAGAGAGAATATATCATTTGTCTCTAATTTTTCTGTCCCCTTATTTATATTTTGACACATTTTTTTATTTAATTTTTATTTAATTTTAGAGTTAATTGGTGTTAAGTAAAAGATTATGTGTCAAAATGTAAGTGGGGAGACACAAAGGGACAGGAGAATTGGGGACAGAAGATCTGCTCTCCAAACGACAGACTTCTTAATTTCTAAAACATTTTAACTTTTTTAAGTTAATTCGTAAAATTTTAAAATTCTAGAAAAACAATAAATTTATAAACCCAACAAACCAAATAAGCCTAGCCATATAAAGAAAGAAATCCCTCTACTTTTGGGGAAATCAACTTTATCTTCAAATCTCTTTTATATATTTTTTAAAATAATTTACTAAAATAAAATTTGAAGAAATTTTAATTATTACACAGTATGTGTAGTAAAAATCTTCAAATTGAAAATCGAGTCTAATTTAATCTCTTGAATGTATTTGTAATTGGTAAAGGTTGGTTTAGGACAAATTAATTTCAACATAATTCACAATTGATAACACACTACTAATTCTAGTAAAGTAGTAATTCTTAATTATGTAATAATTTTTTTAAAGATAGTAGTAGTAGCCAGTAGGGGTAAGGGTGTAACGAGTTGAATCGGAGTGAATAGAGAGCTATTCAAATTCGATTCAAAATGATAAATTCGTACTCAAATTCAAATTTCGAATTGAATTATATTTAAAATTTTACTACTTGATTTGTTCATTAGAATATTTATTACTCGAATTCGATCCGACTCGACTCGAATATTTATTCAAACTACCCATGAGCTTCAAATTCAGTTTTCGAATTCGAAGATATCACATAATAACTAGTTTTATAATAAATATAATTATAAATTGAATTTGTTATTTTACTTAAAAATGAAAAAATATATTTATTATTACACTTTACAAATATAAATTCATTATTAAAATTAAAAACAAAACAAAATAATAACTAATTATCCTAATTTGATTTAAATTTGTATATATTATAAGAGATGTATCGAACATCTAATCGAATATGTATTAAGTAAGTATGTATCGAATCATAATCAAAAATTCGAGTAGTTTGAATCTTAAGCGAAATGAAAGTATAACTCGCTTTCAAATTCTCTTTCATATATTTATTCGAACTAATTTTAATGCTCAAATTTGAATTATATTATTAATAAATTCGAGTCTCGCTTGTATTTTTTGAGTTTAGTACGAATCGAGCCCAAAATATGTAGGGGATTGAGTAAGTTTAAAACGATTGAACCTTTTTATGTGGGGCCGGTAGAGGGGAGAAGTCCGTTGAAAAGCAAGATAGGTTGGGACTTGGGAGGTGACAAGATTTTCATGGCCTCTGCAAATTTCTCTCTTTCGTTTTATTAATCTCACCTATTAATTAATGCTATGCTGGAATGAACATTTATATAAGAAATTAAAAGTTTGATATTGTAAATTAACACTCAACCTTAAATACCAAAAGCGGAAAGACTTGCAATTTCTTTCAAATTCAAATATATATTTTAAAGGGTTAAATATGAATTAGTACTTTAAACTATATGCTATATTTTATTTCGATGATTCACCTTTTAATTTTGTCAATTAGATGATTAAACTATTAAATTTTTTCAATCGCAAAAAGTGAATATACCACGTCAAAAATTGCCTGACAACTTGTTTAAGGTCTTAAAGCTGGTGTGGCAAATTTTTTTTTTTAATCATAATATTGTTTGTTTTTGCCAAACAGTTTAAAAAACAAACAATTAATGGTGGATTTAATTGTTTGGTTTTTTTGAACAATTCTGCCGATAAAGGCAATTTTGCCTTAAGAACAACCCCTCCCACCCTCTTGAAGCTTATCCCCTCCCCTGCCTCCGCAATACCAGATTACTTCAAATTACAGAAGATAATCCATCTCTCTCAGCAGCAGCAGCTGCTGGGGAGAAAGAGAGAGACTCTTTTACCTGTCCCTTTCTCTATTCTTCTCTACAAACACATTCTCTCACATCTTCTTCATTTTCCCAGAAACAAGTTCAGTAAACCATTCTTTTATCTCTCTACTAACTAGCTTCTCTACAAATATATCTCTCTGTAAATTTTTTTACCAGATCTGGCGGCGCAATGCTTCCTCCCCTTGCTTTTCAGCTCAGATATCAAGTAAAATCAGGTTTCTTGTTCACTTCGGGTACTCCCTCCACCCATTACTGCTCTCTCTCTCCTTTTCATTTCTACTTTTTTTTTATTTTAGGTATTCGCATTAACATCTACATTGCCTCTTTTATTACTACTGTACTTCATACCCCCTAATAAATATCTTTTCTTTCTCTAATTTCCTTTACCGCAAAATGTGAAACTACTATTACCTGGCAAAGATATTTCAGGTCCATGCCGTAGCTTAATTCGTCAGATTAAAAATGAGAACTTTGGTAGTAATTTTAATCTATCAAAACTCAGGCCACTTGGGCGGGTTTTAAAAGGTCAATAAAAAATCGAGCTTTGGTAGTAGTTTTTTAAATAAATCAAAACCCAAGGCCACTTAGAAGGACTTTAAAAAAATAAAATATTACTATCTTTGTGTCATGCGAGAACTGACAAAATTTGGAAGTAAATAAATAAAATTCAAACCAACAAGTTAATTACAACAACTATTTGTTTTTAATGCAATCTTGATATATTTTAACTATAATTGAAAATTATAATTAAGATATGTAGTTAATGTAGGTAATTAATTAATAATACTAATTTATAATACTATTAAAATTTTAATTGATTGAGATATGTAGTTAATAATTTCAAAGTATAAAACTATTAAACTAACAAATAACAATTATTAGTTTAAGTTAGATAATATAATTATAAAAATTTGAAATTATCTATATATTAGTATTAATTACAGTATTTATTATTTTTAAAAGTTAAATAAATTATATTAATTTTAAAGAATCAAATTTGATTATATACTTTGAATTACTAACAATATATAATCCGAATCAACCACTAATTTTTTAGATTGCAAGTCCAAAATTTGTACACAATAATATAGATAATTTTATCCTTTAATTATGCAATCCTCCTACTAATTATAGTACATTTGGAAAGTAAATCAATCATTATCTCTTAATTATGCATTTCCCCTGTGACGCCCCAAAAATAGGTATACAACACACATTCTGAGTCGCCAAATACATGGTACAGAAAGAAAACTACAACTTCAATAATACAATTGTCGTGCAAAATATGACAACACATACTGTGAGTTTAAATACAAATATTGTCTTCTAGACAATATCCACACTCAAATAAGTCCTCATTATAATTATTCAAACACTATTTTACGAAATAGTGAGATCGCTAAAACATCTTTTCTAGAACCATCACTCCAGACTCCCAACTAGTTCTCTACTATATTCTCACCTCACGAGAAAAATGGAACTAAAAGGAAAAGGTGAATTTAACTAGCCAAAGTAAAGAATATTATTACTAAGATAATATACAACAAATTATCGTTAGTCTTCAATGAGAGAAAAAAAATCGATAAAATATAATAATCAACAAGTTTTAGAATAACAATCTGCGGTGGAACAATAATCCATTAGAAGAGTCAGTAGAGAATGAGTTCTACTATCTTCTAAGAATTTAAAGTCCATCATCAATATTTTATCCTCATAATAACAATCAATATACATCTTTAATCAAATATTCATCTTTGCACTACGTGCCAAAAATATTCATTTGTATCACCAATGGGTTATGTATTCATCTCAACACTTTTTTATCTCTTTTACTACTAGCCAAAGATATTCATCGATTAATCATTTATTTTGCACTCTGGTAGAAGATATTTAGTAATATCATCATTTAAGATCGAGGATGATGAAAAATATTTTAAAAGCGAATCCGGTGAAACGAAAAGAACAAATAGTAGGATTCAGTATAACAGTTTATCCAAGATCAATAATACTATAAATACCCATTTTTGAAGCGAATTCAAAATAAAGATCAAAACATGGATACAATCAAAGATAGTAACTATAATAGACATCTTGGACAAAAAGAAGAAAATTTCATTTTCTAAATTGAATAAGTGTCAGTATGTGACGCCCAAAATAGGTATACATCACCTATTACGGGTTGTCAATATACGTAGACAGAAACAACTACAACTTTATTATTACAACAAGAAAGCATTGGTTTGAATACAAATATTATCTACAGACAATATCTATACTCAAATAAATTCTCATCACATTTATTGATACATTATTATACAAAAATGGTGAGGACTACTAAACAATCCTTTCTAAAACCTTCATTCCATACCCCACTCGTCTTTCGCTTATATTCTCGCGCCTCCCGAGAAAAATGGAACAAAAAGGAAAAGGGTGAGCTCAACTAGCTCAATAAAGAATATTATGACTAAGATAATATACAACAAATTATCGTTAGTCTTCAACAGGAAAAATATAATAGAATCTGATAGACAACAAATTTTAAATCAATATTCGCAATGGAAATAATAATTCATTAGAAGAGTTAAGTAGAGAATGCAAACTACTATCTTCTATGTATGAATTTAAAAGTTCATCGCTCATCTTTTATCCCCGTAACATCAATCAATATACATCCTGAATCAAATATTCATCTTTGCACTACTGAGCCAAAGATATTCATCATTGGTCATGTTCATTTAAACACTGCTCATCTTTGACTTCTGGCCAAAGATATTCTTCAGAAATCATTCATCTTCAGACTCATGGGCCAAAGATATTCTTAAGAAATCATTCATTTAAGACGAGGATGATGAAAATATTTTTTTAAAAAGCGAATCCGGTGAAACAAAATGACAAAGATTAAGGATTAAGGATTAAGACTTTGGTTTTATCCACGTCGTAAATACCTCAAAAATAATCATAGTGGTATAAAATTCAAGAATGATCAAAACATGGATACAATCGGAGTTAGTATCCGAATAGATGTTTTAGACGAAAAGAAGAAATTTTATTTTTCTATTGAATAAATCAGTATATGTGAATAGTCTTAGATATCGTGAATAATGTTTATCACGTGAATAGTAATCTCGACACCAAAAGATAGAAATTCCACAAAACATCTTCACGCTTCATGAATAGTACTTCGTGAATAGTAACTTCGTGAATAAGAACTCATGAATAAGAATCTCGTGAAGAAGAGTAACTTCGCATGAATAAGTAACCATTGAATAGTAACCCGAGCATGAAAAAGTTCCAAATTTGATAAAAACTTCAGATCAACATTTCAAAGATATAATGATATTGAAGAAATAATATCATTCTGAAAAAATAATATCCCTTACCTCGAAAGATCGATCTTTAGGCTAGAATATCTAAGATATAGTCTTTGAAGGAACTTGCAGACCGCGTCTAGCAATACTCAAAGTATACTCAAAATACTCACAAGAATATACTCGATAATATAGAGAGAAAACTTCGTTTACGGTGTGATTTTCAATTCTAACCTAAGCACCTATTTATAGGAAAACGCTTAGAAACACTTCAAAAGCCAGTAAAATTTAATAAAATAATAATATTTCTTAAAAATATTCAAGCCCGCCTTAGAAATCTGATTTCAGATCATTTATAATACATGTGAGCCACTCAATTACAACAAAAACGTTTTTCTTACAAAAATATTTTAAACTCCCAAAATCAATTATTTTGAGTTTTGAACTTCAATAATTCATAATAAATAGCCCTTTCATCAGAAAATTCAAATCTCACTTGAGTTTTTATAGGAATTTCAATTCTCTACAACTTTGCGAGAAGAAAGTTTTTCAAATTCCAAATAGAAATTAACCGAAATCCACAAACAAGCGATTTTACAAAGTTATAATCAAATTTCAGGTCAATAAATGGGGTCCATGAGCATGTTTAACATGTTTTAAACATTTATTGCAACAAAATACTCTTCCTCCTCGTATACTCATATATCCCACATTCGTTGTAAAAATATCATAGTTAATATATTATTAAAATAATATATTTAAATGAATTATTTTATCGAAAAAGATAAAATATTAATTTTCAACAATTGTCATTTAAAAATTTTCTCCATCTATATCCACATAAAATCAATATTTTCCTCATCATATAAATCAATAATTAATTATTCACAAATAATATTACGAATCACAATATTGACAACTGTGCAGTTCCTCAGAAAGAGGGGCTTTCCAATAAGAATTTCTTCTTGGCGGCAATTAGGTGACCAAACCTCTCCTGATGAGAACTTTCTAGACATTGCCAATAATGTTATCTAATAATATTATTCGGATAATATGAATTATTGCTTCGATAATGAAAAATCTTTGTGTAATGACAATTATTGAAACAACAAAGAATATAAAATATCAACGCAAACAATTATTAACTCAATAAAATCTTTGAAGAATAATTCGTGTAACCATTATTGAGTAAGTGCCTTCTTACGTAAGAATCAATAATTGGTGCAATACCGTGGTGTCTTCTTGTTCAACAACGCGTATTAGTGTGTTTTAACCACCGGGTATTCCAATGAAGATAGCAGTGAATAACTACGCCATTATTTAAAAATAACTTATATTTGTCGTTTTTTCATCCAATCGCTTTCAGTTATGGGGCCCACACACGGTCAAGGCCGCGTCATTGCGAATATTCCGAAGATTTAATATTCCACGACCAAACGAATATTCCCCGACGATAATGAATATTTTATAACCACTTGCTTATTTTGAAATATTTGCGTATTTAACCCTTAACTATCCACATTAATCAAATCAACCCTTACTATTTCAAAATAATAAATAAAGGAAATTCCTTTTATTTAAAAATTTGAGGTCTTACATCGTATACGTGAATAGTAGAATTCCGACACAAAAAATTTTAAATTTGATAAAATTCGGATCAATACTTGAAGATAATGATATTGAAGAAATAATATCATATATGAAGAAAATAACATCCCTTACCTCAAAATATCAAGTCTTACGATCGGAATATCGGTATAAATGTCAAGGAAACTTGACCGATGAATAGAAACTCACAAAGTATCTAAATACTCACAAAATACACTCAATAATCTAGAGAGAAAAGAGAAAACTTATGCTTTTCGGTGTGATTTTCAATTTAACTTAGCCCTCTATTTATAGGAAAATGTTAGCAGACTCGACTGAACACGATGGCTTTTACCTCGCTACTATTCCCACCCACCACATTTGAAATAAAATTCAAGCACATTTCTTCACCAACCACAAGTGGGGCCCACTCAATTCTAGAATTTTCAACCAAAATGCTAAATTCGGATACTTCAACAATTTCTGAACCAGTCACCTCTTAAACTCCATAACAAATCATACGTTCATTTTTAACGGTTCAAAATTTGTGGACATATACTCAACTTATATATGTATAACATATCCAAAAATTACAACGATCCAACGGTCGGATTAAAAATTATAACTCACGCAATATATCTCAAAAACACTGGTTTAATTTTTTAATACCTTCATTCCTACAAAAATACTGATAAAACACCTCAACTTTAACTCTTTCATTTTGAACCACAATAAATATATCCAACATTTATATCCACATAAAATAAATATTTCCTTATCATATGAATCAATAATTAATTATTCACAAATAATATTACGTAATCACATTTATGATAACCAGTAGTTCCGGAAAGAGGGCTTTCAATATGAATTTCTCCTTACCTAGCATAATTAGGTGACCAAATCTCTCTTTAATGAGAACTTTCTAGACATTGCCAATAATGCTATCTAATAATATTATTCAAATAATATGAATTATTGATCCGATAATGGAAAATATTGTGAAATGTGACAATTATTGAAACAACAATAATATAAAATATCAACGCAACAATTATTGAATCAATAAAATAAAATATTGAGCAATAACTCACTGTAACAATTATTGAGTAGTGCTGCCTTCTACGTAAGGATCAATAATTCATCAATCATGTGCATCCAATGCAGATATTCTTATATTTTAACCAACGGGTATTCCAACAGTGTTAACGGTAATAACTACGCCGTTATTTATAAAAACTCAAACTTGTCGTTTTCTTCATCCTACAATTATTCTGTTATGGGGCCCATAAATGACTGCGCCGTCGTACGAATATTCCCTGACAACAATGATTATTTTATAACCACTTGCATATTTTGTAAAATTTTCACATTTCACTCATAACCAAAGTTATTATATCAAATTAATACCTTATTATTCACAATAATAAATAAAAGAAATTTGATTTTATTCATTAAAAAGTTGGGGTCTTACATCCCCTACTTATTTGGAAAGTAAATCAATCATTATCACAAATCATGCCTTTAGAATAATATCTAAATTATAATACTATTAAAATTTTAATTGATTGAGATATGTAGTTAATTTAAGTAATTAGAATTATTGTTTATTATAAATTATTTTATTATTTTTAATATTTATTATTATTACTATTTTTACAGATCAAGATTTTGCAAAAAAAAAAAAAAGAAAAAAGTTCATGGTAGCTACTTTACCGACTATGACGAGCCAATATTGCCCAACAAATTTAAATTACTAAAACTCAGTTTTTTTTTTTGACATTGCCATAGATTAGTAAACCGCTTGCGTTGCTGTGTCTACTACTATGATTAAAAATTTTTTTTGCTTGTTTTTTAATTATAATATTGTTTGTTTGTTTTTGTATCATAATTAATACAAAACAAACAGTATTATGATTAAAAAATTCTTTTTTTGTCACACCAGTTTCCTAAGGTCCCACACAAGTTGTCACGTCAATAATTTCTGACGTGACATGAATCACTGAGGTGAAATATGACCTATAATTTAAGATACTAATTCATATTTAAGCCTATTCTAAAACATGAAATTAAATTGGAATCAAAAGTGAGCTAGGTTAGGTTGTACTACTTACTACAATAAATGAGAATTTATGAGAAAATAGGGATTTGAGTGAGAGCCTAAAGCCTAATGGTTCATGTTGGGTTAACTTGTGGTTGTAATTACAATATATTTGTCCGAAATTAATTTCACCATAGGAAATATATCCCCCAAAGGAGAATAAATTGCTGCTGCTGTTTGTCTGTCTGTCTGTGTTTTGGGTACCGGTTATGAGGTCACCTTACCTTCATTGCCTGTGCCTGTGCCTGTGATGATGAGTAGGAGTAGGATTCGGTTATTATGAAGTTATTTTTTTTTGATAAATTGGTCAATTAATTAATAGAATACTGACACACATATAATCTCGTCTGCGTGTCAATATTCTATTTGTCAATTGACCAACTTACCTCAAAATAAATTTTATGTTAACAACTTCTGTAGGAGCAGGAGGAAGAGGAAAAAAAATTTAAAATATCTAGACGAGTCCTTTTTAACTTTAACCACTGCTCAGCTTTTTCTATATTTTCAGTCAGTAGCCTCTTTTACAACTTTTCTGATGCCTGATTTATAGGGGTGGAATTGTTTGGCCCCATTTCCGCAGAGATCAGTCAGAAAATATTTTAAATAATACTTTTAATATATTTTCGATATCCTGTTCTCCATATAAATATTGAGAAAAAATACAATAAAAATAAAATTCAATTTTAATAATATTAATTATTCAAAAAAAATTAAAAATAACTTCACAAAATGTAATTGTTTCTATAGAACAGATCATAGAGTAGAAGTAAATTTATAATTAATAATAATTATAATATTTTTCTTATTGTATCAATTAAAATTAAATTGATTTATAAATTTATTAATTTATAAATATTTTATGAGTGCACTATTGTTATAATTATTTTAAAAATGTACTAAAAAATATAATTAACCCAACTTTATATTACTATATCGGAAAGGATGGTAGAAAAATGTTACTTATAGGATATGTACTCCAATAATATTATACCGGAAAAAGTAATTTTTTTATTCTTTCTGAATTGAAACTGAAAGTTAAAACGGGTCATATATAACTGAAGGAACTATTAAAAACAATCCAATGAATAACAATGGAGAAATTTATGGAAAAAAATCCCTTTCATTCGATCTCTTAATACACCATCTCAAACAAAAAACAAAAAGAAAAAAGACTCATGTGTCATACATCCATTAGTATTATATACTAGTATATTAATTTTTAAGTACGATATATATATATATATATATATATATATATATATATATAATTCACTCACTTAATTAAAACAGAATAAACCGTACGTCCATTGCTCATGCACTGCCATGTACGCGCTTTCTATTAGTTTGATGGTGGGGGATGACCTCTATCACCATTTGAACTGCCCGGCCCACCACATCCCCACCCCCAACATCCGCCCTGGTTTCCCCCTCCCCCTCCGCCTCCTCCCCAACCCCATCCTCCACCTCCACCACCTCCTCCTCCTCCTCCACCACCACCTCCACCGCTTCCCCCTCCCCATCCATATCCTCCTCCTCCACCACCACCACCACGTCCTCCTCCGCCTCCACCACCACCGCCTTTCCCTGCACCATTTCCTTTTCCATGTTTTCTTTTATGAGCTCTACCTCTTCCTTTTCGACCGCCGCCGCCACCACCGCCGCCACCACCGCCACCACCATCACTACCACCACCATCACCACCATTAGCACCACCATTCATGCCCATTTTACCATCAACCGCAACCTCATTTGATGACAATGTGCTATTTCCTTGTACCTTGCCAACATCAATATGAAATCCATGCGAAAGTTTACGTAGAGTGCTAATACGATTGTTGGGCCATAATCCTTTTTCTTATTCGTAGGGCATTTAACGGGGCCCTCCTTGGATCGTATTCTAGCATTTCTTGTCTAATTGATCCGAATGATTTGGAGGCCCAATTACTTGATTATTTTCGTTGGGTCCTTTCGGTTGGATCCCATCGTTTGGGTTATTTTCGTTATTTTTGGCATAGTCATCGAATTGACCATTGGCAAATCGCCACTTAACCCAACTTCGACCAGTAATCATTATGCCAAATGATAGTTGACTACTATGTCTCCGCCACCTTTCTCGCATGACATTAATGAGGATGGGACTCGGATGATGGCGGTGGCAAAAAGAGCAGAAAGAAAGAGAAGAAGTTACATACTTTCTTTGAAGTGGACCGAGAGTGGGGACGAGGTGTTAGGAGGTGATGGGTGGCACGGTAAACCGGGATTGGAGTGCGTATGGGGCTAAGATCACAAAAGAGGTAAGTAACAAAACATTACACACACATTCATATTATTATTCTCTCTCGAGATATTTAGACATTATTTTTTTCTCCATTGTTGACCTTGTGATCGCCGACATCGATTCTCACGCCGAAGTTATCCCCGACGGTCGGTGCCGCCAAGCTTTTGGTGTTAACTTGTTGAATCTGTATGTAGGATATCGGACGCGTCTTGGTGATTGGGGACGTGGAGAAAGATCTGGCGTTAACATTGGCGCTAGAAGGAGGGTCAATTCTAAAGTGTCTGAGTATTTTTCAATCACGCATCGTGTGTTTTCTACATCAAGATTCATGGTAAAGAGTAGAACACCTACACCTAGAAGGCAACCGAGGGTCGCCAAAGTGAATCGACACCACGAATGTACATCGAGGATCGTTTGGGACCGATAATAAGTGTTCATGCTAAAGACAGGTCCAAACGATCATCGTAAGATTTTCGATCAAGGCGGCAAAAAGCTAGCGTGAAGCTAGTCTTCCCGACGGAAAAAGGGTTTCGCCATGGTCTGAACGAGTAGAAGGCACCTCGCCTAGAACTCGACGTCTGGGATGACTAAGACGAAAAAGCTTCACGACCGACTAAGATGGCGAGATGAAGCGGATAGAAGCTATGGAAGTACTCCTGAAACAAACAGGATGGATATACCGGAAGGAGATGGCTCGATAGAAGAGTTGAGGATGAAGAGTCCGATTATGATCACCAAGAAGCGAGGGCACCAAGTGGGAAAGAACACATTCATTCAGACGAGAATCTGGTAGAAATCGAGAAAGAAGAAGATCCCGAAGCCCTACCCCTCAAAGATCGAAGAGGGCACATCACCCTATCGATTCTAAGGAGCAAGGTCGGAAAGAACGAAGAGGTCGATCCAGAGATCACACTCCTGAGACCACAAAGAAAGCACTTGTTGTTGCACATTCTCGCCATAGTGCCCGAGTTCAGAGACAAAGTATATCTGAGGGTACACCACCTTGTGGATACTCGCCATCGTAAAAGTCCTTCTAGAGTTGAAGACTCTATTGTAAGAAACCGGTCCACTCAGAAGAAGAGGGAGTCACCGGAAAAAGAAGCATCATCTCAACCAGAAGGTGTAGAGTATCTGGTTAAAGAGTTAAAGGAACTTCGGAAGCAGCTTGCCGAAGTACAAAAAACGAAGGATACTTCGGGAAAGAAGACATCCCCTTTTTCCGCGGAAATTCTTAAAGAAAAAGCTGACCCCACCAAGAAGTTGCCCGTATATCGAGAGTTATGATGGATCGGGGATCCTTTATGACCACAATCAAAGCGCTCAATCGATCGATGGATTATTATAACTTTAGCGATGCGGCTAAGTGTCATACTTTTGTCACAACGCTCAGAAAGGATGCCCGGCAGTGGATGGGGACTTTGCCCTCGGATTCAATTTCATCTTGGCGACATATGTGCAAGAAATTTCATGCTCGCCGGGAGCAACAAAAGAAGGGAAAACCAACCGGTTCGTTGGCTCTCAGTTCGACGATTTTCGAATGGGTCTTTGGGCCAATATGTGAAGAGGTTAAAGTGAAGCGATCGGCCAAGTGATGATGATTCGAACGATCTACAAGCCGTTGGATGCTTTTTGAATGGTTTAGATCTGGTCAAATCGGAGAAGTTGGTGAAGAAGTTAATGTTTCATCACCCGAAGAGTCTCACTGAAGCCTTTGACAAAGTCAAGGCTATATCGTGGTGGAGGAAGCTATGGGCGACCTCAAACGCCCTTCTTCGGGAATAGGCACAGGAGATAGATCGGGGACGAACCGATAGAGACCGTAAAAAGAATAAAGGGAATAAAGACCGCTACTTAAGGCGAAGTCGAAGAAATATAACAATTGGAGACAGGGGTGGAGGACGTTCGGTCGCTTCCGGAAGAGTGAATATCAGACGTACATAACACTCAACACGAGAGCGAAGTACATTATCTTGGATCAAATTAAAATCAACCTATCTTCGAGCCACCTCGAGATAACATTAAGCCGGAAAGGGAATTTCGTAAGTATTGTGATTATCATCAAGCTTCGGGTCACGATGACGAACGTGCTAGTTTGAAGGACTTTATTGAAAGAAAGGTACTGGCGGGGCTTTAATTCAAATATGTGGGTCGCAGAACTAATCAACAAAGCAGGATAGAGGGCTGCTCCAAAGAAATTTCAACCCGGCAAAGAAGCGTTGCCGGCTCCGGAATGACCCGGTGAAGGCACGTGGTAGATGTCATCATCGGGGTACTTACAGCAAACTCGTTGGAAAAAGCGTAGAAGTTACTTGGATTCGATCATATGGGTAAGTGGTACCCTCCCAAGACCGATGACACTTATTCGAGTACTGGTAATCTCCTTTATCGATGAAGATTACCCTTCGGAAGTCATCGAACCACACGAGGGATGTGAGACCCCAGATTTTATTAATAAAGATTTAAATTTTGTCGAAATAATTTTTTAATATTATGGTGTGAATTTGAGATAATATTATAGTTGTGGGTAGTATTTATAAATTTTGCAAAGTATGCAGTGGTTATATTATATTCGATTGGTTAGGGAATATTCGGTTTAGCGAGAAATATTCGTACAACGGCTCAATCATTGGTGGACCCCATAAATGTAATTATTGCTTCGGATTGAAAACGACAAAAATATTTTATTAAAATAACGGCGGAAGTTTTACTGGTAGTTCTTGTTGAACTACTCGGTAGTAAAAAAACGATGAACGTGTGGTTGCATAGTAGAATACACTTTATTGATTATTGATGCTTATGTGAAGTCAACCGGTTTGATTCCATTATTGTCGATTAATAATATGAATTATTATAGCGATAATGGCGTTTTGTTTTATTCGTATTATTAACGTAATAAAAGCGTAAACATCTTTTTATATAAAATAGAATACTTTATTAAAGTTATTCTATAAATAGAATATATTATATTTTATTATGCATAGTGTTGCATAGTGTTTTGCATAAGTATTGCATAAAGTGTTTGCATAGTAAAATGTTTTTATATAAATAGAATATATTATATTTTATTTAAAAGATTTTTCTTTAAATATGGACCGTCGATTAAAGTAAATCAACTGGACTGCTCATGGATTAATTCTTATGCATTCCATTTTCCTATAAATAAGCTCATTCCTTCATTATTTTCTTACTTAATTCATTGAAACTCTAGAGAGAAATTATAGAGAGGTTATATAGAGAAAATTATAGAAAGAAGAAGAGTATTCTACTACTTCACTACTTCTATATTAGGTTCTTTTTACGGTAAGGGTGTTATTCTTTTTCTTGAAGAGAACTTACGTTATTCCATTCACTATTATTCATTGGAATAACTGTAAAAGTGGCATACCCTATACATAACTTTGTATCATGCCAGATACCCTATACTTGGTGAAATCCTTATGTTATTCCATCGCTTATTATTCTCATTGGAATAACTCGATACGCTGCTGAGTTTACCCTATACTTGGTGACATTCTTCTATTATTCTACATTGGAACATCACATGCGTGTGTTTTACAGGACCGGTTCCGCTTTTTATTATTCATTGGAACATCCACGTCATGTGTTTTACAGGACTGGTTAAAATCTTTATCATTCTGTTGGAATATCTATCTGTGTTTTTTACAGGATCCGGTTCCATCTTTATTATTCGTTGGAACATCCTGCCGGTGTGAATTTCACCGACTGGTTCCGTTATTATTATTACATTGGAATAACTTCCATCATGCCAAGCAATCGCATGCGTGGTGATTTCTTTTGTTATTCCATTCTTTATTATACCCGGTTGGTTAAAACTTTGACTTCTATACTCCATGAAATTAGTAGAATATCCTTGATATTTGCGTTTCATCCAAAGATATCTTTCATGGAAATATTCTTACGATCATTCTTGAATTTTACTCACTAAAGCAAGATCATGTTGACAATTTGGACGTTAATAATTCATGGATTAAATAATTCTTGAACTTGTTTTATTGAATTATTATGTCATTATCATCATCCTCATGTTATATTATGTTATCTTTCGCTTACGTGCATAGATGAACTTAGTATGATTATGACCGAGGATCATTCGGTATAATCACGACTTGATATAAATGATGTGACAAAAAGTCCTCGGTGGCTCTGTAATGCAGTGATGGATAGTTTTTGGTATGATTATGACCAAAGGGGTGATTCGGTATAGTCATGACCATTGATAATTTGATGAAAATCCTTGACCGTGGTGCGGGGATGATTAAATGTGGTGGTTTATTTATTATTGTCGAGTCTCAAATGATAAAAATTGATGAAAACCTTTTAAAACCTAAAAGATAGTAGACTTTATTCTCTACTTGACTACGATAATGGATTGCTTATTCAGCCGCAGATTAAACTGGTTGTCTATTGTATTTTATCGGTTTAACATTGTTGAAGGCTAATGATAATTTATTCGCATTATCTTAGTCATAATATTTTCATTGGGCTAGTTGAGCTCACCTTTCTTTCTTTCATTCTCTTGAAATGAGAACATATTTGGAGACAGTCTGGGACGTAAGTAATGGTCCAGAGGATAGATTAGTAGTCCTCACTATTCGCGTGAAATAGTGTGATAATAGTTGTAATGAGGACTCCTTTTGAGTTTGTATAATATCTAGCGCACAATATTTGTATTCAATCTCACAGTTTATGTCGTATTGTACACGACAGTTATATTAGTAAGTTGTATTTGAATTTATGTACCATGTAAGTGGCGACCTAAGATGGGTGACGTATACCTAATTTTGGGGGCGTCACAAGGGATCATTGGTGCTGACTGCGCAAGTGGGTTCGGTGGATATGAAGCGGATGATGGTAGATAATGGGTCTTCTGTAGATATTCTGTATGCCCACGCTTATCAGAGGATGCACCTAGACGGGCGAAAGATGGATATAGGACATGAGGCTCCTTTATATGGTTTTAGTAATGACCCGGTCAAGGTGGCTGGAACCATTGAACTACTAGTCATCTTCGGAACGGCCCCCCAACAGGTAGAAATTATTTGTAAATTTTATGTTGTACACGTAGATTCTGCTTATAATTCTATTTTGGGAAGACCTACTTTAATTGCTTTGTAAGCTGTGACCTCAATTCCTCATTTCAAAATCAAATTTCCTACGGCTCATGGGGTTGGCGAGGTGAGAGGGGATTTGGATCTGGCCAGAAGGTGTTATAGGAACGCTGTGATCACTTCGGGAGTGGGAGTATCGAAGCAGAAGCAGACCATGGTGATAGAGATCGAACCTATGACGCCCCCAAAATAGGTATACATCACCTATTACGAGTTGTCAATACATAGTGCGTAAACAACTACAACTTTATTATTACAACAAGAAAGCTGTGAGTTTGAATACAAATATTATCTTCAGACAATATCTATACTCAAATAAATCCTCATCACATTTATTGATACATTATTTTACAAAAATGGTGAGGACTACTAAACAATCCTTTCTAAAACCTTCATTCCATACCCGACTCGTACTCGCTATATTCTCGCCTCCTGAGAAAAATGGAACAAAAAGAAAAGGGTGAGCTCAACTAGCTCAATAAAAGAATATTATGACTAAGATAATATACAACAAATTATCGTTAGTCTTCAACAGGAAAAATATAATAGAATACTGATAGACAACAAATTTTAAATCAATATTCGCAATGAAATAATAATTCATTAGAAGAGTTAAGTAGAGAATGCAAACTACTATCTTCTATGTATGAATTTAAAAGTTCATCGTCTATCTTTTATCCCTCGTAACATCAATCAATATACATCTACGGAATCAAATATTCATCTTTCAGACCACTGAGGCCAAAGATATTCATTCGATTAAGTCATGTTCATTTAAACACCATTCATCTTTGCACTTCACGGGCCAAAGATATTCTTCAGAAATCATTCATCTTTGCACTACAGCCAAAGATATTCTTAAGAAATCATTCATCTTTGCACTACTGTGCCAAAGATATTCCATAATATCATCATTTAAGACCGAGGATGATGAAAAATATTTTTTAAAAAAGCGAATCCAAAGTGAAACAAAATGACAAAGATTAAGGATTAAGGATTCGTACTTGGTTTTATCCACGTCCAAAATACCTCAAAAATAATCATAGTGGTATAAAATTCAAGAATGATCAAAACATGGATACAATCAGAGTTAGTATCCGAATAGATGTTTTGGACTAAAAGAAGAAATTTTATTTTTGATTGAATAATCTTAGTATCACGTGAATAGTGCCAGTATCGTGAATAAGTCTTCGTATCACGTGAATAGTAACTCAGACACCAAAAGATAGAAATTCCACAAAACATCTTCACGCTTCATGAATAGTACTCGTGAATAGTAACTTCGTGAATAAGAAACTCATGAATAAGAATCGTGAATAAGTAACTCATGAATAAGTAACCCATGAATAGTAACCCAGAGCATGAAAAAGTTCCAAATTTGATAAAAACTTCAGATCAACATTTCAAAGATAATGATATTGAAGAAATAATATCATTACGAAAAAAATAATATCCCTTACCTCGAAAGATCAAGATTTAGCTAGAATCTAACGTATAGTCTTTGAAGGAACTTGCCAAATCTAGCAATACTCAAAGTATACTCAAAATACTCACAAGAATACGCCGATAATATAGAGAGAAAACTTGAGTTTACGGTGTGATTTTCAATTCTAACCCAAGCACCTATTTATAGGAAAATCGCTTAGAACACCAAAGCGAAAATTTAATAAAATAATAATATTTCTTAAAATATTCAAGCCCACCTTAGAAATCTGATTTCAGATCATTTATAACACATGTGAGCCACTCAATTACAACAAAAAACGTTTTTCTTACAAAAAATATTTTAAACTCCCAAAAATTAATTATTTTGACTTCTAACTTCAATAATTCATAATAAATAGCCCTTTCATCAAAAAATTCAAATCTCGCGTGTTTTTATAGGAATTTCAATTCTCTACAACTTTCTGAGAAGAAAGTTTTCCAAATTCCAAATAGAAATTGACAAGAAATCCACAAACCAAGCGATTTTACGTGCTATAATCAAATTTCAATCAATAAATGGGGTCCACCGAGCATGTTTAACATGTTTTAAACATTTATTGCAATAAAAATACTCTTCCTCCTCGTATACTCATATATCCCACATTCGATTTGTAAAAATATCACCGTTAATATATTATTAAAATAATATATTTAAATGAATTATTTTATCGAAAAAGATAAAATATTAATTTTCAATAAAATTTCTTCTTCATGGCGCAATTAGGTGACCAAACCTCTCCTTAGACGTAACTTTCTAGACATTGCCAATAATGTTATCTAATAATATTATTAGGATAATATGAATTATTGCTTCGATAATGAAAAATACCGTGTAATGACAATTATTGAAACAACAAAGAATATAAAATATCAACGCAACAATTATTAACTCAATAAAATATCGAACAATAATCAGTAACCATTATTGAGTAAGTGCCTTCTTACGTAAGAATCAATAATTGGTGCAATCTGGTGCCTTCGCTCAACAACGGCGTATTAGTGTGTTTTAACCACGGGTACTCCAATGAAGATAATCTGTAATAACTACGCCATTATTTAAAAACAACTTATATTTTGTCGCTTTCTTCATCCAATCGCTTTCGTTATGGGGCCCACACACGGTCATTTACTGGTCGCATGCGAATATTCCCAACAAGATCGATATTCCACGACCAAACGAATATTCAAGCGATAATGAATATTTTATAACCACTTGCTTATTTTGAAATATCGAGATAAACTTTGCAATCTCTCTCTTCATATTGTTCCACCAAAATGTATGTCGAAGATCACGATACATTTTAGTACTTTCGAGGATGGATTGCAAATGGCGATTGTGTGCCTCCATCATAATCTTGTACTTCAAATCAGTCGTTAGGAACACAAAAGTCAGAGAGTGGACTCAAGTATTCCTTCTTCATCAATTCTCGCTTAGGAATAGCTCCTTCTTGTACTTTCTTCTTCATACGCATCATTTCAAGATTGGGGTGGCTTGAAGCAACCTTAACTTTTTTCTATTAAAGTTGGCTCTGTCGTATACTTGACATCATCCTTTTCGTTCCCACATATGATCTTCTACTCAATGCGTCATTTACCACGTTAAACTTTACGGGATGGTATTGAATAATAGTGTGGTCGTAGTCTTTCAATAGCTCGAGCCAGCGTCATTGCCGCCGCATGTTGAGTTCTTTTTGAGTGAAGAAATATTTAAGGCTTTTATGGTGCGAATATATCTCCACTTTCTCCTCATATAGATAGTGCCTCCATATTTTAAGCAAAACGATCACGCTAACTCTAGATCATGAGTAGGATAATTCCTCTCATACTCTTTAAGTTGTCATGAGGCATAAGGCTATGACTTTCTCACGTTGCATGAGAACACATCCTAACCCTTTGCTCGAAGCATCATTGTGAGATAACAAATCCATCCGAACCGGATGGTATTGTTAGAACAGTCATAGAAATAAGTCTCCTCTTAAGCTCTTGGAAACTTTTCTCGCGATTCTTCGCTCCAAACGAATTTTGTATCCTTCCGAAAGTTAATTTGAGTTAATGGAGTAGCGATTCGAGAAAACCCTTCCACGAATCTCGATAATAATAAAATTTAAGCCCAAAAGCTACGTGATTTGATCCACCGACTTCGGTTGCTCCTAACTTCAGATTGCTTCAATCTTCACCGGATCAACAGATACTCCATGTGTTTCGACACCCGTGCCCAAGGAATGCTACTTCCTCAATCCGAACTCGTATTTCTTCAATTTGGCATATAGTTGGTTTTCACGAAGCCTTTGGAGTACCCGAACAAATGGTGCTCATGATCTTCACGGCTTTTGGAATATATGAGGATGTCATCAATAAAGACAACAACGAATTGATCCAAATATTCCTTGAATACTCGGTTCATCATATCCATGAAAAGTCGCAGGAGCATTAGTTAGTCCGAAAGACATGACTATGAATTCATAATGCCCATACCGAGTTCTTAAAGGCGGTCTTTGGAATATCCTCGATTCTAATCTTCAAATTGATGATATCAGAACCAAGATCGATTTTGAAAAGAATTGTGCTTCTCAGAATGGTCAAACAAGTCATCAATACGAGGTAGATGATACCTATTCTTGATGGTGACATGGTTCAATTCCGATAGTCAATACAAAGTCGCATACTCCGTCTTTCTTCTTTACAAATAAAACAGGAGCACCCCGAGGAGATGTACTAGGGGCCATGAAACCGATGTCCAACAATTCTCGTAGTTGGACCCTTAACTCTTGAAGTTCAATAGGAGCCATTCGATATGGGGTTTTAGAAATGGGCTTTGTGCGGGTTCAAGATCAATAAAGAATTCAACTTCACGTTACGGGGTAGGTAAGGAAGTTCTTTGAAATACGTCGGGAAAGTCAATAACAACAGAATATTATTCAAATTTGACGTGTCTTTATTCAAATCCATAACATGGGCTAAGAAAGCTTGACATCCGTTTTTTAATAAACGAATAGCTTTATGATTAGATATGATGATTATCGATTTTAATGGTTTAGTTGCTTGAATTGCATAACAGGTTGGTTAGGAATATGAAAATTAACAACCTTACGAAAATAATCAATTTTGGCATGATGAGTAGTTAACCAATCAATCCCTAAAATCACATCAAAAGCAAGTATCTTTAAAGAGATAAGGTCAATGGGTAAGGTAATGGTGCCAACTTGAATCAAATAAGATTTATAAGCAGTGGATGTGATGAAAGTTTCTCTAACGGAGTTTCCACGAGATAGGTCAAAGTCTAATTTCTCCGAGTCAAGTTTAAACGTTGAGCACATGCGCAGGAGAGATAAATGAATGGTAAAGACGGGTATCAAGTAAGGTATAAACTTCACAAGAATTTATAAATAGCTTACCGTGATCACCTCGTTTGGGTTCCTCGCATTATGACCGATCACAACAAACGCTTCTTCCGGAATCGTTGCCTTTGACTTTTTAAGGGACGATCTTTTGAGTCATAAAATCCCATTGAACTAGGTTTCGCCATTCTTGTCTAATCTCGAGCGATATGTCCTTCCTTTCCACAATTATAGCATACCTTGAGCTGTTGTAGGCGGTTTGGTGATATGTACCTCTTTTTCGCATTTGTAGCATATAATGGGTGGTCGTTCTCCTCCTTTAGAACCGATTCTTTACGACTTTGTCATCTTCACATGGTCGTTGTTAAATCTCCTCTTTTAAAATCTCCTCTTGACTCGCTTTTCTATTTTCATGGTCATGATTACCACCGGAGTGGTTACCATTTCTGTAAAATCTGTTTCTTTCTCCGCAAGTTATCATTATTCATTGTTCGCTATCTACGTCACGATCTCGGTTGTGGTCCCTCGCCGACCGTACTTCTCGTTATCTCATTTCTAATAATTGAGCCACATTTACAACATCTCGAATAAAGAGAAAATTTATGAGAAATGAGATCTTGACGTATCGCCGTGTTTCAAACCTCTAAGAAACATCCGCGTCATACGTTCCTCATTCTCCACCAAATGAGGTGCAAACTGGATAACTCGCAAACTTTGCCTCGTCTTGAGACACCGTCGTGTTGTTTTATTCAATCGATGAACTCCACTTTCTTCGTATACGACGAACACTTTCGTGGAAAGTATTTGTCATTAAATAGCTTCTAAAACGTCTCCCAAGACATCTTTGAGTGCGGTTTGGATGGGTGCGCCTCATGAACTCCCACCAAGTGATACCGCTCGCCACGTAACATAAAGGTGGCGAATGGAACCTTCTGTTTCTCCGTGCATCCCAAGACATCGAATATCTTGGTAATTTGTTTGACCCATGTTTCCGCCATGATCGGATCGGCTTTCCCTTAAATTCGGTGGTCCCAACTCTTTGAATCGCTTGGTTTGTGACAACCCGTGAATTGCTATCATTTCTCCTCAGTATTTTGAACACGAAGTTTCCTCGTCGATTTTGCATGAGCTGCAAAAAACTTCTAAACATCCCTCGTTCATCATCTCGCTTTCAATGGTGTTGTTCACGGGAGGAACATTGCCCGACTGTTACCACGTTCTCCTCGTTGGTGAGTCTGAGGCATCTCCACTCGGGCCTCATTTCCATTGTTAATATTCTCGATCGACATTCTCAAATCTTTCGTCATAAAACAAGGGTTAATTAAGGAAATCAATATATCACATAATATCCCTATATCTTGACTCAACTAACAAATAAGCTTAGGTAGGACACACTAGCGAAGGATTTACTCGTCTCTCCCTCCTAGTTCTATTCCCGATCTCGCTTGGAGATCATATCCCTAAGCTCGATACCAACCGTGACGCCCCAAAATAGGTATACATCACCATTACGAGTTGTCAATCATGGTACAGAAAACAACTACAACTTTATTATTACAACAAGAAAGCTGTGAGTTTGAATACAAATATTATCTTCTGTACAATATCTATACTCAAATAAATCCTCATCACATTTATTGATACATTATTTTACAAAATGGTGAGGACTACTAAACAATCCTTTTCTAAAACCTTCATTCCATACATACCAGACTGCTACGTCTCATTATATTCTCGCCTCCCGAGAAAAATGGAACAAAAGAAAAAGGGTGAGCTCAACTAGCTCGATAAAGAATATTATGACTAAGATAATATACAACAAATTATCGTTAGTCTTCAACGAGGGAAAAATATAATAGAATACTGATAGACAACAAATTTTAAATCAATATTCGCAATGAAATAATAATTCATTAGAAGAGTTAAGTAGAGAATGCAAACTACTATCTTCTATGTATGAATTTAAAAGTTCATCGCTCATCTTTTATCCCTGTAACATCAATCAATATACATACGGAATCAAATATTCATCTTTGCACTAAAGCCAAAGATATTCATCGATTAGTCATGTTCATTTTAAACACTGTTCATCTTTGCACTCACGGGCCAAAGATATTCTTCGAAATCATTCATCTTTGCACTACGGGCCAAAGATATTCTTAAGAAATCATTCATCTTTGCACTACTGGGCCAAAGATATTCCATAATATCATCATTTAAGATCGAGGATAATGAAAATATTTTTTTAAAGAAACGAATCCGGTGAAACAAAATGACAAAGATTAAGGATTAAGGATTAGTACTTGGTTTTATCCACGTCCAAAAATACCTCAAAAATAATCATAGTGGTGTAAAATTCAAGAATGATCAAAACATGGATACAATCGAGTTAGTATCCGAATAGATGTTTTTGAATGAAAAGAAGAAATTTTATTTTTCTAATGAATAGTCATCAAGATATCGTGAATAGTGCCGATACGTGAATAAGTAACTCTCGACACCAAAAGATAGAAATTCCACAAAACATCTTCACGCTTCATGAATAGTACTTTCGTGAATAAGAACTTTCATGAATAAGAACTCATTGAATAAGAACTCGTGAATAGTAACTCATGAATAGTAACCCATGAATAGTACCCCGACATGAAAAAGTTCCAAATTTGATAAAAACTTCAGATCAACATTTCGATTATAATGATATTGAAGAAATAATATCATTACTGAAAAAAATAATATCCCTTACCTCGAAAGATCAAGATTTACTAGCTAGAATACTGTATATAGGTTGAAGGAACTTGCACCGTCTAGCAATACTCAAAGTATACTCAAAATACTCACAAGAATACGCTCGATAATATAGAGAGAAAACTTGGAGTTTACGGTGTGATTTTCAATTTAACCTAAGACCTATTTATAGGAAAACGCTTAGAACACCAAAGCGAGAAAATTTAATAAAATAATAATATTTCTTAAAAATATTCAAGCCCACCTTAGAAATCTGATTTCAGATCATTTATAACACATGTGAGCCACTCAATTACAACAAAAACGTTTTTCTTACAAAAAATATTTTAAACTCCCAAAAATTAATTATTTTGACTTGAACTTCAATAATTCATAATAAATAGCCCTTTCATCAAAAAATTCAAATCTCGCGTGTTTTTATAGGAATTTCAATTCTCTACAACTTTACAGAAGAAAGTTTTTCCAAATTCCAAATAGAAATTGACCGAAATCCACAACGCAGGCGATTTTAAAGTTATAATCAAATTTCAATCAATAAATGGGGTCCCAGACATGTTTAACATGTTTTAAACATTTATTGCAACAAAAATACTCTTCCTCCTCGTATACTCATATATCCCACATTCGTTGTAAAAATATCACCGTTAATATATTATTAAAATAATATATTTAAATGAATTATTTTATCAGAAAAAGATAAAATATTAATTTTCAACAATTGTCATTTTAAAAATTTTCTCCATCTATATCCACATAAAATCAATATTTTCCTCATCATATAAATCAATAATTAATTATTCACAAATAATATTATGTAATCACAATATTGACAACCAAAGGCGGTTCTGTGAAAGAGGGCTTTCAAATAAGAATTTCTTGCAATGCTATGTTGACATTTTGCATGGGAACCTCGTGGATATGCTAGGAGTAAGCGAGGATATCATTGAGCATCGGTTGGAGGTGGACCCGTCAAAGAAACCGGTCAAGACAGAAGAGGAGGATTTTCGCACTGAACGTCGTGAATCATTGATGAAGAGATTCGAAAGTCACCGACTTCATCTTCGAGATCGACTACCCATAATGGATGGCGAATGTGGTCTTTGGTCCGAAGCAAAATGGTAAATGCCGAAGTCCCAGATCGACTACACACCGACCTAAATAAAGCTTGTCCGGAAGGATTTCTACCCGCTACCCCACATCGACCAACTCATCGATGCCACTTCGGGGTATGCTTTGTTAAGTTTCATGGACGCGTTCTCTGGATATCATCAAATTTCTATGTGTAAAGAGGATATACCGAAGACGGCGTTCATTACGCATCGTTCAGTATATGCCTATAAGAAAATGACTTTCGGCCTCATCAATGCCGGAGCCACATACCAGAGGATGATGAACCATGTCTTCAGATATCAGCTGGGCAGGAATGTGGAGGTGTACGTGGACGACATGATTGTCAAAAGCATGTTGGTGCATAAACATCTGGATGATTTAGAAGAATGCTTTCAGACAATTCGTCATCACAATTTGAGATTGAACCCCACTAAGTGCACCTTTCTGGCTCAGGAGTCGCAAGTTTCGGGTTATCTTGTCGGTCGAGAGAGGAATTGAAGCCGGTCGAGAGAAGATTCAAGCGATCCTAAACATGAAGACTCCTCGGTCATTTAAAGATGTTCAACGTCATTTGGAAGGATTGCGACTTTGAGGAGGTTTATGTCGTGTCGGCGAGAAAGATGTTTTGCCGTTCTTTGATACATTGAAAGGACCAAGAATGCAAAACGTTTCAATGGACTTGAGTGTGAGGACGCCTTTCGAGCATCAAGTCCTACTTATCTTGGCGCCTTTGTTGGTGAAGCCCATTCTCCGCTTTGAACCCCTATATTTATACTTAGCAAACTAGTTCGTTTGGCGATAGGGAGCGGTTTTGGTGCGTGAAGTTCAAAAGCAGAACCCGGTTTATTATGTAAGCCGTGTCCTTCGGGATCTTTCAAACAAGGTACTGAACATTGAAAAGTTTGCTTTTGCTTTAATAACTGCTAGTCGAAAGCTTAGGCAATACTTTCAGGGTAGATTGGTAATAGTATATAGAGATCAGCCTTTGAAGAAAATTATGGGCAAACCTGAGGTATCAGGGAGATTAGCTGCATGGACGATGGAGTTGTCCCAATTTTTTATTGAATATCAATATCCCCGAACCGCCATCAAAGGGCAAGCCTTGGCTGATTTTGTAGTTGAATGCTCGTTTTCAAGTCGATGAAGTTGAAGGCGTGAAATCTGAAGGATCAGACGAAGCGATTCAGCTTCTTCAATGACGAGTTCGTGGACGTTGTATGCAGATGGGTCTTCTACCACGGATGTCGATGGGAGCGATAGATTATTCGACGAGTCCGGAGGGATTCGAGGCGCAAGAGAGCCATCGATTTCATTTCAAAGTGACAAACAACGGTTTGAGTGAGAGGCGGTACTTGCGAGGTTACAATCGAAAAGAGTCTTGAAGTGCAAAGAATAATCATCTTCAATGATTCTCGATTTAGTCGTTAACAACTTTTCGGGAATACTGAAGCTCGAGGCCCAAAATGATCAAATATCTAGCGAAATTGAAGGAATAACTTCAACATTTCCAATCCTATGAGTTTGTGGGGTCGAGCGTAATACCAATTCAATTCTTTGATGACTCTCCAAATTAGCCACTACGGATGTTAACGTCTTTGATGGGTCGGTTTACTTAGAAATTTTTTGAGCATCCTAGTGTCCATCATGAATCGGTGATGTGCATTCGATCGAACCAGCTATTTGGTTGACTCCATATATAGAGTATCTGGCAGATGGCGTCTTACCTTCGGATCGGATGCTCGCCAAGAAAATCAAGTATAAGAGTGCTAATTTTGTTCTGATTGATGGGGATCTGTTCCGAAGGGCTTTCTCATCTCCACTACTGAAATGCCTGACTCCATTTGAAGTTGAATATGCACTCCAGGAAGTACATGAAGGCATCTGTGGCGACCATATGGCGGCTAAGTCATTAGCCTATAAAGTACTTCGACAAGGGTACTACTGGCCTACCATCTTCAAAGAAGCGACTGAATACGTCAAGAAGTGCGAGAAGTGTCAACTCAACAGTCCGATCCCACATCAGCCACCAGAAGAGCTATATTCGATCTTATCTCCTATACCCTTCACTGTCTGGGGGGTTAATATACTGGGTTCATTACCGAAGGCAAAAGGTCAAGTCAGTTTTGTTATAGTCGCCATCAACTATATGACCAAGTGGGTAGAAGCAAAGCCACTTAGGTTAATAATGTAACAGAATGCTTGAAATTTTGAAAGAATCGATAGTATTTCGTTTGGATTCCTAAGGTGGTAATATCGGACAATGGACGCCGGTTTGTGGTATCGAAATTTGAAGCATTTTTGAAAGAACTGGGATTCAAAGACAGAAAGACTTGATGGCTCATCCATCATCAAATGGACAAGTTAAAATGACCACCGAATCGTCTTTGAATGGGATCAGCGATATTGAACGAAGCAAGGCGATGGCCGGAGGAGCTACTTAGCGTGTTATGGGCTTATCGAACTACTCCGAGGACTACAACGGGATTCACCTTCAGATTGGCCTATGGTATGCGATGCTTAGTCCCAGTTGAAATTGGATCTCCAAGTCTTCGAGTCGGTCATTTGAGAGAGATCTCTACAATGAGGAAGGGCTTAAGGCCAATCTTGATTTGCTTGAGGAAGTAAAGAGAAATGACTTTAAATCAAATTGGCGGTCTATCGTCAAGAGTGGCCAAGCATTATAACAAGGGGTAAAGTTTCAAGGTTCAAGTAGGAGATTTTGTCCTCGAGAAGTCAAGCATCTACACCTTAGAATCAGGAAAGGCGATGCTAAACCTGGAAAGGACCGTATGAAATCAATTGAGTGCCGGAAGCGGGGACTTATATGTTGAAGGCATTAGATGGGTCAGCAATTAAGAATACTTGGCACGCTGGCAGGCTTAGGAAGTACTTTCAGTAAAAATGATGTCAGTACATTGGAAGTCTGTAAATATTTATGTCATCATCAATAAAAGTTCCCTTTTTTCTCGAACAAATCTTTTCTTCGTTGCTGATCAGTTCATTGGTGTTAGGAGGTTCGGGTGGACTCGCTGACCATTCGATGGTAGCCTTTTCGGCAGGTGGTCCTTATGAGTTTGTCAGGCCCTTCGTGGTAGGCAAACGTCATTGGTGTTAGGAGGTTCGGGTGGACTCGCTGACCATTCGATGGTAGCCTTTTTGCAGTGGTCCTTATGAGTTTTTTTCAGCCCTTCGTGGTAGGCAAACGTCATTGGTGTTAGGAGGTTCGGGTGGACTCGCTGACCATTCGATGGTAGCCTTTTCGGCAGGTGGTCCTTTAGACCTTGTCAGGCCCTTCGGGGTAGGCAAGTGTCATCTTTCAGACCTTGTCAGGCCCTTCGTGGTAGGCAAGTGTTGTCCTTTAGACCTTGTTAGGCCCTTCGGGGTAGGCAAGTGTCATCTTTCAGACCTTGTCAGGCCCTTCGTGGTAGGCAAGTGTTGTCCTTTAGACCATGTCAGCCCTTCGGTAGGTAAAGTGTCATCTTTTAGACTTTGTCAGGCCCTTCATGGTAGGCAAATGACATCTTTTGGATTTGTTAGGCCTTTCGGGGTAAATAAATTCCTAATGAAGCAGATCTATCTCACACCCGAAGAACTAATAAGTATCCCTTTACTTTATTACCTAAATTTTTTCTAAGTGTTGAGTTCGAATGCCTCATTCCCTAACTTCATCTTATCTCGTTATATGACATGCTTAGTTGTTAATTAACAGTTCGAGTTCAGTCCGTGAAAGAGTTTGTGCATCTTTTCAGTTAAATTAATATTGGAGTATTGGCGGAAGGTAAATGCATCGAAGTTATAAGGATGAAACCACCTTTCATTGATATTCAATCTAATTACAATATTAGATAATTTTTACAAATCCTATAAATTAAATAAAGAAAATAATGTAAATCTTCATAAAAATTCTCTAATGAGATCAAGGAATAAGAAAAGCATCAGCTTCAGGCGCCACCTTTGTCATCTGAAGAGTCGAGCAAGGATGGATCCGCGTTGGCTGCAATCAGCTTCTCCTTGCCACGACTCCGGCAGAGCTCGTAACTCTCAGAATATATCTTCATTATCTCCCCTATTGATCTCATCCGAGTTCCGATACTCTTCACAGATTTGTTTGCGAAGGTCATCGGTTAGAGGAGGCCCAAGGTCCCGAAAAGCCTTGAGTTCTCGGATTTCTTCTTCGAGCATTTTCCGTTTATTCAGATGACGAGTCTCTGCCAGCTCTAATTTTTGGATGGTCTTGGTCAGGAGCTTAGCATCAGCCTTTAATTCCTTGATCTTCTCCATCCTTATCTCGCTCCTCTGAACCAAGTCAACATTCATTTTGACGATCTCCTCGTGCTGTGCTTTGGTTGACTTTAGTTCTTCATTGGAGGCCTTCACATCTTCCTTGGCTTGGGCTAACTCTTTTTGAAGACCTTCATTTGTATGAAGAAGGCATTCGCGTTGAATCTTTTCCCTAGACAAGGCAGACTTCAGAAGGGCATTCTCCTTCCTCAGAGCCCCTTCCTCCGATTCAGCCTCGAGAGACCTCGGACGCAGACGCCCGAACACAGCATTCGCCTATGCATGTCCAATATTATTTGATCAGTTTTCAGATGTATAAGTATGAAGATAAATTTGGAAATAAAGGATAAAACCGTTTACCTTTATTTAAGTAGCTCATACCTTCATTTGAGTAAATCCCATTTCGAATCGTTCTCAACCAAGTGATCATCGGTTTCACGAACGAAGGCGTTGAACAGTTGAAAGGGAAAATGAGCATTGAATCGAGGCCACATGGTCGGAGAAGCCATGGCGTCCTGCTGAAATTCGGCAATCGTTTGTCTTGGAGGAGAAAGGCGGGGTTGATTGTGGCTGGCGAAGAGTCCACATGTATGGTTTCGGAGAGAAGGAGATCGGCGAAGTGGGTTCGGGGTTGGCGAATGTGCGAGATGATGAAGCCGGGGTGGTTGTCGATGGATGTTTCCTTTTTCGGGAGGGAATGGGGACAGATCCGGTCGGTTCATCATCGAGCACGTGGATTTCGTGGGGATTATCGGAGAATGACGGTACCAAGGCAGAGGAACTTCGGAGCTCTTGGCGATCGTGGAGTTATCTTAAATCCTTATTTTCTTTACACGAAGAACCTTGGCCCGATCGTGTAAAGGAATGTCGAGCGAACTCCTCTCCTCACCGGTAGGTTCGAAGGTGCGAGGATTGGGGTTGGTTGATGGGGTTGTTTGTGGGGTTGCTTGGAAGTGTTTAGGGTCACTTTCGGGGTTTGTTTAGGTTGGGTGGATTTGGATTTTTTAGCGGATCTTTTTCTTCGGCGGGGTCTGAGGGACTCTTCGGGTATGTTGGGCTCATCGGTTTGGGGTTCATCATTTTGAAGGGAGGTAGTTGGTGGATCGGTGATTGGGGGATCAGCCTGGGAAGATTCTTCAGTCGGATGCTCTTCGCTCACATCCGAATTCTTCCCTGCCAAAAAATCTTCCAGGTCTTTCACTTCCGAAGAAGTTGGTTTGATCAGAGACACTGCAAAAAACCATATATCAGAACCTATATCATTTATATATCCCAAAAATTATGTTACAAAGTTGTTCGAGACTTACATTTGTGGTCATATAGCTAGGCTTGTTTGGTCAGAAGTGTAAAACTCCATTCTTTTGGAGGAATCTTCTTCAAAAAGTCTGCCATCTCCCTCACACGCTCTTGGAGATGTCTCCAAAGTCGTGAGACCCGATCGAGAGGTAGTCCAATCGGGACGAGAAGAGACCTCGGGTCCCGTGACGAAAAAACCACTTTCGTGCCAACCCTTGTTCTTGGAAGAGGTATCCATCGCGGTCTCCTCTCGAATCTGGTGTTGGGTCTGGGGATTGCTTACTCAAGATTTTAAAGCCTCGTTTCGAGACCTTCCCAAGAGAGAAGAGGGTGAAGAAGATGTCAACAGAGGAGAAATCCCTAATTAAGTGATGAAGGCAATGAATGCCGGGATATGGATGTAGGAATTTAGCACTAATTAATTGAGCAAAGCCCACTCCTATGAACCTTGGGAGGGTAACGATAAAAGCATGGAGAGGTAGACGAACCCCTTTTCCGGAAAGGTGGTGGCGTGGCGACCCAACCGTCTGTCATTTGGTACACGCGCTTCTTGGGAGCGAGGAGCCCCTTATGGCATACATGTCGGGAATCGATAACGAGTCCAAGGATACGTATCTCAGATTCCGTGATGGAAGAGGGGATGTTGGCATGAGGGAACTGTTCCCCATCCTTGAAAAAGTTAGAAGCTGATGCAGAGGGGATCAGAGGTGGATTTCCCCCCATGGTTGTTGAAGATTGGGGGTTGGAACTCGAACCCTCTTGGTTAGGGTTTAGATTGGGAGAAACGGTACTAACATGAGTTACGCGAAGAGGAGAGTTTTGGCTAGAGTTCACAGTCACCATTGTTAAGATTTCGTGAAACAGAGAAAGAAGTTATGCAGAGG
The DNA here is from genome assembly GCA_020205615.1 of Panax quinquefolius. Classification (NCBI taxonomy): domain Eukaryota; kingdom Viridiplantae; phylum Streptophyta; class Magnoliopsida; order Apiales; family Araliaceae; genus Panax; species Panax quinquefolius. The sequence goes on along the minus strand of CM035172.1, from coordinate 13,338,221 downwards.
AGAAGAAAGCTCAAAGGTTCAAATTTCAAATTAGCGAGTAAAACCGCCGTAATTGGTAAAGTTTACCTTTTATATACCGATTTGCTACACCAGAATCGAGGGCGGCACATTTAATTCACTACAATGATGATGAATGGGAAGAGGTTTCGTCCGTTTTTGGGTCTAAATATCTTCACCGAGTGGGCTTCTTGCGCTTCATTGGGCTTCCCATTTCTATTTCTGATATCAATTTGGACCAATTTTGTTGGGCTTTGGTGAGTTTCACTTTGGACCTCTTGTGACTTATCATAATTCGTTATATCATGGGCCTATACTGTTTATAGTCTTTCATTAAACATCCTGTTTAATAAAAGACTAGGGGGCAATGTTGGGTCATAATCCTTTTCCTTATTGGGCCAGACTTAATGGGCTCCTCCCTTGGATCATGTTACTCTTGTCCTAATTGATCCGAATGATTTGTGCCCAATTACTTGATTATTTCGTTGGGTCCTTTCGGTTGGATCCTATTCGTTTGGGTCATTTTCGTTATTTGGGCTTAGTCGTTGAATTGGCCCATTATACAAATTGCCACTTAACCCAACTTTGACCGTAATCATTATGCTTAAATGATAGTTGACTACTATGTTCGCCACCTTCTGCATTTACATTAATGAGGATGGGACTCGGATGACCATGGTGGCAAAGAGTAGTAGGTGAGGAAATAAGCTACATACTTTCGTCTGAAGTGACCGGGAGTGGGGAAAAGGTGTCAGGAGGTGATGGGTGGCACGGTAAACCGGGATTGGAGTGCGTATGGGGCTAAGATCACAAAAGAGGTAAGTAACAAAACATTACACACACATTCATATTATTATTCTCTCGAGATATTAGACATTATTTTTTCTCCATTGTTGACCTTGTGATCGCTGACATCGACTCTCACGCCGAAGTTTATCCTCCGTCGGTCAGTCATGCTTTTTTAGTGTTGATTTGACATTGAATCGCCAGTAGAATATCGGACGCGTCTTAATAATTAAGACGTGAAAAAAGATCCTGGCATTAACAACGATTAAACGGAGAAATATTGCCGGCCTTCCGATCAGGAAGCCCATCAACCAAATCTGGGCACAACACAATTGCTAGAAGCAATAGTACTACTAATTCCCCTAATCCCATCTTGTGCTAGCTAGCTACGTACGTACTCAACTTGAGACTGCAAAAGCCCCATTAATCTCATTCTCTATATATACTAGTCTCGTTACTCATTATCATTATGGTTTGACCAGGCATAATTGACAGCTAGGATCTATATACTCCTAATGAAATTAAGGCTAGCTGTATATATCAATTGAATATATATATTGAAGTGCATGGGATATATATTTCTTGCACCTCAATTTGTCCCTACCCTAAGTAATTACTTTAACGCCACGCCATGAATATATATATATATATATATATATATATATATATATATATATATATATTTGGACCGTTGATCAACTTATTGAAAGGCTGAGATTGAGATATATTAATACCAAGCCGTAACAAGCTCTACAAAATGAATATTTAACACATTTTAACATATTTTCAGTATAGTTCAACAAAATGAATATTTAATATTAAAATTTTTACGTAGGTATAAGTCAAGTTATCTTAGCCTACTACTTTTTTTTACGCATTGATACTTTATCAGTTTTTAATCAAATATAAAGAGATTGCACAAAATATTAAAATATTTAAAAATATTCCGGCCGGTACAAGTTGTACCGGCCTATTCTTTTTTTTTTTTTAACACATTCATGTTTTATCACTTTTTAATCAAATATAAAGAGATTGCACAAAATTTATTTTGACTTACAAATATAATGTTAAAAATAAATATTATTAATATAAAATAAATATAATTATATTACATCTTTATATAATTATATAATTATTACATCTTGCATAGTTATAATTATATTACATCTTGCATAATTATTACATCTTTATATAATGTTAAAAATAAATATTATTAATATAAAAATAAATATAATTATGCAAGATATATAATTATATTATTAATAAATATAATTATGCAAGATATATAATTATATTATAAATAAATAAATATATAAATATTAATATTATTAATAATCCACAACTGCAAGTTGTCACGTGTTACTACTATAATCCTATTAATATATTAATAAAGGTAATGTATTACTCCCTCCGTCTCAGGATAAAAGTTCTTATGAACTTTTTACGCATATTAAGAAGAAGAATGAAATGACAAAATTATCCATAATAATGTCATTAATTATTTTCAATGTAGGTGAGAGTGATTTTTTAGCGATTCAATTCAAAATATTCTATCTTCATACTTATTAAATATGGAGAGATATTTAATGCTACAAGCATAATAAGAAAAAATGTGTAAAAATTTGGTTATTAAAGGAAATTGGACATTTGAAATGGGACTACCCAAAATAGTAATAATAAAGACTTTTATCATGGGACGGAGGGAGTAAGTTGGCTTACTGAGTGTTCCACAAGAATATTCAATCCAATGGGGACTAGAAATCCTTGGATTTATCAACTAATGATTGACAATCTAATAGGTCTCTAAGTCCAAACATGACTCTTATTCCTAACTCTTCATGCTATAAATAAAGGATCGATCTCCATAATTTTCAAGGTACGAAATTTACTCCCATATTAATTCTCTCCCTCCATATAAGTGTTTTGACTTAAATATCTGAGAGTACTTTTCACGGAGCCCCCAACTCTAGTGGATTTTTTAGTAGGTTTTTCGGTTAGATTAAAGCGGTTAAACGATGGTCAAAGTATAAGTTTCTGCGTTGACTGAAACCCTAATTTGAAGATTGCTTATATACAAATTACATGGAGGGAGAATTGCATATAATACGTGAGTAGTATTTATCATGCATCATGCGTGATGGGGTTAGGAAGATTTCTTTTGCTTCACGAGTGATCAGGGTGGGAGTGGGAATTGGAGTAAGGTTGCTAGTGCTAACCATGTGATGGAGATAACTCGATCAAAATACTATTTAGTGCGCATATATATATATATATAGAGAGAGAGAGAGAGAGAGACGGTCCTGGATTTTTTAAGGTTCAGGACAAAAAATTTCAAGTGTGCCCTTTATAAAAATTAAATAAATAAATTATCAACTAATTATTTTTATTAAAATTATAAGAATTTACAAAAGATAAGGAAGAACACTTTAAAATGTCATCGAAACAAAGAATCATAACATGTACCTACAAAATAAAAATATTAATGAAATCGGTAAAACTAATGAAAAATCCACAGTAGTTGGCAAGTTTTACTGATTACACCGTTGAACTGTTAATTTTTCAAATTACACTATTAAACTAATTAAAAATGATTATTTTAAATATTTTTAAAAATTATTATTATTTTCAGTAAAAAATATTAGAAACTTTAATTTTTTTTTCCCATAAAATGAGTAAAGTTTCATAAAATATAGATTTAAAAAAATTAATGTTTTATGAAACCTTACTGATTTTTAAAAAAAAATCTTTTTTTCCTTTTGAAAATAAAGTTTATTTTTTTGAATCTATGTTTTATAAAATTTTACTCATTTTTTAAAATATGAATAATTTTCCAATTTTTTTCTTGAAAATAATATTTATTTATAAAATTATTAATTTTTTTTGAAAAAATTGAATCAGCTTTTTTTATTTATCTTTTACTATTTTTTTATTTTAATTTCTATTTTTAGTTTTTTTAAAAAAATTCTAATATTAAGAATTGGTCATTCTGTTAAAAAAATTAAGTAAACATTATTTTAATTTAAAATCACTTTAATTTTTTGAATCTATATTTTATGAAACTCTACTCATTTTATGAAGGAAAAAAAAGTTTCTAATATTTTTACTTAAAATAATAACAATTTTTAAAAATATTTAAAATAATTATTTTTAATTAGTTTGATGGGGTAATTTGAAAAATTAAAAGTTCAATGGTGTAATCAGTAAAATGTGCCAACTACAGTGAGTAATTCATTAGTTTTGTAGATAAAAAATTAACGTTCGTTTATTTTTTTTAACGGAATGACCAAATTTCAAAATAATAATTAATTTAGTAGTGTAATTTGAAAAATTAAAAGTTCAATGGTGTAATCAGTAAAACATACCAACTACAATGGGTATTTCTTTAGTTTTGCCCAATGAAATCTAAACCACAAAACATCATTTAAAATGTATTCTTGTTGCACTTTTAGATGCAAAATCATCCATTATACTATCATATTTAATATTTTCTAACATATCATTTTTAATGCATAATATCACTAATCTTTTTATTATTTTATTTTTTTTATACACATAAATATATAAACTTATAAAAATGCGTACTCTCTTAATATATAGGTACCGGCGATTCTTTTAAGTGGCGCTTGCCAGGGCCGGCTCTATATATATATATATATATATATATATATATATATATATATCCAATCGATGAAGAAATGCAATTTTTGTAGATTTGTATCTTAGTTAAGTAGAGCATTCCAGATAAGGTCCAGTCAATATTCATAAAAAGAAATTTTTATAATCATTTTCTCCATATGAGGGATTTACCATTGCTTCAAGTTTGATCGATATATATATATATATATATAGAGAGAGAGAGAGAGGAGAGAGAGTGGTACCATGTATGCATGTTTTACTTACTGGTTGGCCCATGCGGCCATGCCTAAGCGTTGTAAAGATTATTGAGTAGTCCCCTAGTACCTTATAATCGATATATTCGTTCCTTTCCTTTGTCTAATTCGCTACAAAAGTTGAAGTTGTAAGACATTGTTTGGAAAACTTTAAAATCAAGTAAGGTCATTGAGTATATCAATAATGTTCTTGCTTTACCTATACTTAACAAGTCCCCCCCCCCCCCCCCCCCCCCCCCCCCCTCCCCCAGTTTTTATTTGTACTTTCTTGTAGATGTTCATCAAACACATAACTACATTTCCACCCATATAAATTAGCCGTGCTAATTTATCTCTCTAAAAAGTTATCTACTGCAACTTGCATCATGATCAAAGTAATATACTCCCTCATTCTCATTATAGAAGTCGTTTAACATATAATCACACATATTAAGAAAATTTCATTAATTATAATATTATATAATTAATGTTGATTTGAAAATTTATTATTACCTATATATTAATTAATTAATTACACTCTCATCTATCTCAATTACTCTATTTTTTAAAAGGTAAACTAGGAAAAGATTATTTTTTTTTCCTATATATATGTATAAAGTCTTAATTATAAAAGAAAATCTTCTAAAATGACTTGTATAATAGAAAGGACGGAGTATATGATATGACACTCCAATCCAATTATGTATATGATAGGGATTCTCTTGGGTCGTGTTGTTTTGTAAAGATTATAATCGCGAAATTATAATTAATGTAATTATAATTCCAAGCACTATTAATCTTAAGAACGTGTTTTTTTTTATAAGATTATTCATGGGATAATTTAAAATAATCTCATTTTATGTTTGTTTTTTTCAAAATTAATTAAAGTATTAGATTAAAAAATATTGTTTGGACTATTATACAATTACCAATAATAATATATTTTAAACTTATTTATACATCAAATAAAATATATTTACTGATTATATATACACCCCATCCCTACCCCCACCCCACCCCCACAAAAAAAAAATTCTGATTATGTCTCCCACCCCACCCCACCCCCCACCTCCCACCTCCACTCCCCTCCCAAAAATAATATTTATTGATCATGTATACACTATATTCCCGTGTGTGTTAATATGAATATAAAGCATTCTAGATTTTTCATATATCTCAGATACACACATCTGGTGAGCCAACAATATATGGCTAGGGTGGGTCATAGCCTGTGTGAGTTTTTTGCAAAGATGACTTTCTTCTTGAGCCTTCTTCCATTGCAGCGCCTTCTTCTTCCTTTCTTCTTCTACAAAGACAATGACTAGTTAGTTTTTTTTTTTTAATCTTACATGAAACGATGTAGTTTCATGTAAGATTAAAAAAAAAAACCCTAACCCCTCTTCAAAATCACCCAAACTGCCTCTCTGCTCTAAAGTTTGAAGCTGCCCCCCTTTTTTTCCCCTTCCGCCAATCCGCCTCTGCTGACTGCCTCTGCTCTGATTTCTGAAGCTCCTTGAGCTGTGCAGATTGCTGGAGGAGAAGAGGTCTGCCGTCTGCAACACTTAGGTTAGTGTTGTCCTTAAAGCACATGGTTTAAAAGAATCTTAGGTACTTGTATTTTTAGATACTTTTCTTTAGTTGTAGATGAATGTGAAATAGTTAAACATTGAATTTGACACGAGCCCAAAAAACTGCAAGCTGGAAGCTGGTACTTGTTGTTTGTTTTATATCTTTTACAATTAGATTCTTGATTATTAATTTTTGCTATTTAATTTTTTTTCTTGATCTGATTTGGGATTTTAGTTTGTGATTTTCTTTGTTTTAATTTTTTGATGGCATTATATATATATAGCAGTGTTGATGGTACTTGTTGTTTGATTTGGGTTTTGACAAACTAATTGAACTTTTTGATAGGTTGTGGTGGATTTAGGTTTTGGGAATTTTTAATTTGAATAAGGACAACTGTAATTTAGTTGATGATATTAGTATGGTGCAACTATTTCAGTATTTGACTGTAATTTCTGAATTTTTAGGTTTTGGGGATTTTCAATTTGAATTTTTTTGGTTAGAACCCTTCTAAAATCTTATGAAATTCTAGAATCTAAGTGTTGTAGGCATGGTGTTTGAGAATTTATCTCAAAGAAGTTAAAATGTGTAAAATTGAGAATTAGCCAATGTTCTAGGTTATTAGAAGATAACCTAAGCTATTTGTTCTCCAAAGGTCCTCTTTGATCTATCTCTTGGTAGCCCAGGGCGGAAAAAAATTCTGGCTCCGCCCTTGTGTATACAATTGTCTTCATGTTTATAACTTGGGGTGAAGGTGTTTGAAGAAATGTCTAACTGAGTATGTATTGCTGAAATTTGGAGATTTTGATTTTCTTTCCAATCATTTAGCATATTAGGGTTGATTTTTGGGGTCAATATTTTTTCCAAGTCAGGGACAATGAAAGCCCAAGGCATTAAAAATGATCAATTTTTTGCATTTTGGTTGGTTTGGAGTTTTACTTTTGATATTGTGTTCCGATCGAGTGAAACTAAAACTTAGTACTTATTGCTGATATTGTCATTATGATTGGAAGATAATCTAGTTTTCAAATGTATATCATCTATGTTCAGCCGTTAGTGTGTCTTATTAGGATTTGGTGGTGTTCGAGTGCATTCTTTTATTTACTATTCAATGATCAATTCTCCAGTATGGGGAGATTGTAAACACATTTGAAGCTATATATATAACGCTCATCTTTCTTTCTCTCTTGAAGCTAAGACTGTCAAGTCAACAAATTAAATAACTCGTCCACCTTCTTCTTGGAAGTTAATTTGGTTATTAACAGATGATTTTTAGTTAATTGATATGGAAAAAGGTGGCCAATTACAAGGATATGATTTTTCCATTAGTCAAGACATGAATGAGGTAGCTTAGCTAGCCTTGCATTTTTACAATCTCCTTTTAATTGGATGGCTCGAAGGAGCGCTAAGATAGATTTTCACAGGAGGCAAAGTAGACAAAACTGTCCCTCTGATCGCTTGACAAACATCAGTACATCACATAGCCTTGACAGTCAGGGACGGAGCAGGATTTGTTTTTTTGGGGAGGGGGAGGGGGGGGGGGGGGTCAAATTTTTTTTAACATCATAAAATATATTCATCATTAAAAAGTAAAATTTCACTATTACAAAACATATTTTTACTAAAACAAAAATGATATAGTAATAGAATTTGCTTTCACAAAGATAATAAAACATAGCAAAAAAAGTCTTTTAAAACATATCAAAACTTCGTCAAAACTTGGGGGCGTAGTCTTACAAAATTTTCAAAACAAACCAAATGTACAAGTGAATTTTATAAAAATTTTAAACTTTGGAGTGAATATTACAAAAATTTCAAACTTTGGGGGGCCGTGGCCCCCTCCAACCTCCATGTAGCTCCATCCCTGATGAGAGTGTTTCTTCTGTGGGGGTATAGTGTGCTTCTCTTCCAATACGGGCTCTCTCTTACCTGCAATGAAAATCACATAATCTCACATAAGCGCTTCTCTTCCTTTCTCATTTGATAGAAGATAATCATCAGGTATGCCAATCAAGCTATAGAAGGTTACTAATTCATGCATATATTTTATATACCCAAACACTATCATAACACCAAACAAACCTGTACGTCCAGCCACTACATATAAGATTTATTTCTAACGGGAGGGAATACAATTGATGTCCACTGATACATAAGGAAATTAGTGCTCCATCATGTAAGCATTAATAAAAAGGTGAACAATTGTGTTTACTCCGTGTTCTTGGCAAAAAATAATATTGTTTTGATGATGGCAAAACAAACAGGTATGGGATGACAATATAAGTGAGACTATAGAAGAAAGATTCTACAATGCCACCGTAGATGGTCTAATTGACACGATCGAGAAGAATATCAAGGTATCTATATCTATATTTCTGCACCCATTATTCCAACTAAAATAGACATTATTAGTATGTATTGTTATTTCACTCATAAATTCATAATTTACCCTCTTTCCCTAATAGATAAAATGGGCATACCAAGTTCAGAAATAAGAGAAATGCAACCATAATAAGTTAATGGAATCAATGCTCTGGATTCCATTGATTTGGTTATTGAAAATTACCATTGTAGTAATAACACTGGTTTGTTGTTTGTGTGTGGTATGCATATATCGTTTGTGGGTTTTGTTTTTAAATAACAACACCTTTTAGTAGATAAGGGGTATGTCACACTGCCAGCCCACCCTTTTGGAAGATAAGGGATATATCATAAATTGATATAATAAAATAGTACTCTATTTGTTCCACAAAAAGAATACTATTTACAAAAAAGAGAATTTATATTTTCACAAGTAAAATTTGATATTTTTACAAGGTCTCTCTCACATGATTATTCATGTGAGAGGTGCCTTGTGAAAATATTATTTTTAATTGTGGAAATATCAATTCCCTTTACATATATTTGCAAAAAGAGTATTGTTCTTTGTGGCAGGTCATACATATAAATTTTTTTAAATTGCTATTTGACTTAGAGCTCTTAATATGATGGTGGAAGTTAAAGGATATGTGGGAGGGACGTGTTATATTTTTAGAGTTCTTACTTTGCTTCCTTGACATTGTATTTTGATAAGTATTGGAACTGAACAAACATTACATATGAATTGTTTAACGGCCTCTAGTCCTCAATATCTTTTATGTACTTGTTACAAGTGTTCCAATTTCATTGTTCGACTTATTTTTTAGCAAATCAAATTTTTGCTAGAATTATTATTGATGATTGCATTGTTGTAATTGATTTCATGCTGCTCTATAAGTAATTTTTACTGAAGAACCAGAAATCTTTTCCAATATTATTATTCATTTATTTTTGGAATTTTCATTAAATATGTTTTATCATCTGCAAATATATGGAAAATTATTTGATTCCGTCTCTTACAGCGTACATTACATTTTAGTCCTTCGTACAACCTACATAGTTATTGATCGAGGTCGACATAAAAATTAGTCAAAATATATATGACTCCCTACTTTAGTTCACTTTAACTGGCCTTAAACACGAATCTTATTTCATTATTTAATTAACTTTACGACGTTCGATTTTCAAAAACTTAAAACAAACCAACTATATCTACAAATTTACCTTACTTGCTTCAAAAATTCATTACGGACCGTCTACAAAATATTTTTGAGTGATTCTTTTTTCTGTGTTTATGTAACTTCTATATCTACAACTTTTCTGTTGATTCCATGATCAAAATCCAAACATATGAGCCTGCACACCTCTTAAAAATTTAGTACTCCCTCCGTCCCATAGTTATAGGCTGATTTTTTTTGGCACATAATTTAAGAAAATCAGTTTAAGTGGCAATTTTTAACATAATTTTCCACATATACCTCTTAATATGGAATTAATGAATAAATTAATTACTCCTTACTTGTCACACTGGAACTCTAAACTTCATTGATTGACGTGTATTGATCATTAAAGTCCATAACCAAGTACACCATTAAAGTCCATAACCATAGAAATTTAACCAAAGAGAATACAACAATATTAAATGCGGTGATAAAAATAATAACATTGAATGTTGTTTCTTCAAAAAAAGAGTAATGGTTGAATATTTATTATAAGGGCATAAAAGTAAAACATTAATGAACCAACTAAATTTTATAAATAGTAAGTAGCCTATATATTGGGATATCTCAAAATGAAAAATCAGTCTATAACTATGGGACGGATCGGAGGGAGTATATAAATTCAAGGTTTTGCTAATTCATACATGTTTTCGATTTCTCTAACTAGTTACCACTTGGATTAATTAGCTAGTTTTCATCATTTATGACTCACTTATAACAGCTACATATATAATCATAAGTCTAAACATGCACCAATTCATAAGTTCTAAGAATCTATGAACGAAATAACATACAAAATAAATGATTTTAGGTTTACCTCTTGAAGTGTAAGCTTTTCGATCTTTGATCATATATACTTAGCTTGGCTTTTCTTTTCATTTTCTCAACTAACAAGCATTCTCAACTTATGATTCCTACTCTTCTCTTGCTCTAACTTTGTGGATTAATTTGACACCACACATAAGAAGCCAAGTCCAACTTAAAAACTCAAAATGCAAGACAAGCAACAACACTCCCATAATATGTAAGTATGCAAGTGTCCAAAAATGGCCATCTCTTCCTCTCATTACCGTCCTTTCTCTTGGTTTCTCCAATTTAATTTGATCCAAACTTAGTTTAGTTTCTTAGTTCAATTTTTATTTGGTTTGTAGTAATCGTTGACTTTTATTTTTAAAGTTTGCCTTTTCGTATAAATGAATAGTATTTACGTATTTATATGTCATATAAATATGTAAGTACAATACGTTTATATCGTATAAATAAATAGTGATTTTCTAGTTATGTTTTTAGTATAAATATTTAATACTTGTACAAAGCAACAATACACATATAATCTCATAACATGCACTTAGTTTAGATCATAATATTAATTTCTAATCATATATAATTATATTTTCGAACCCTAATAAATATTCAGGTATAACGACTACACAATCCCACCAAATTAGGTTATTATGAGCTCCCAATATCTCATCCTCACATCCATCCAGTCGACTTCCATAATTGAAAAAGACATACCAAAATTCATATATATATATATATATATATATATATATATATTCCACTTTAATTATATGCCCTTGATCCATCACAAACATTATCCAAAATATATATGGATATATTCATCAAATGATGATGATTGATGACAGCATAATCCAATAAATGGATTGAAATATATTGAGCTAGCTGAATAATATTTCCCTTGTTACACTGTAATTTATATATCCATAATCCATCGGTGAGGTCACAGTGACCATAGATTGAAATAAGAAGCCACCACTCACCAGTTATATATATATATATATATATATATATATATATATATATATATAACTCTTTTTTCGCCTTTAAAAATATAATTAAATGTACAAAAAAATATTTTTTAAAAATAAGATAAAATATATAAAGTAAAAGGTAAATATGTCATTTAGTGAGGTCCATTATTATAAAAATAAAAATACTCATCACTTTATATAATTTTGTGGTGCCCTTGAAAACAAATTTAAAATTTTCTTAATCTCTTCATCTACCTCTACTTTTTTTAATATGTGTAAATTTTATTTTGTTCATTCTTGGAGTACGGAGGATTTTATATATATATATATATATATATATATATATATATATATATATATATATATAGATAGATAGATAGAGAGATAGATAGATATAGATGTGAGTTCATATTTGTTTTTCAACGTATAATTATTAATTATATGAGTTAATCAACGACTTTTTAGAAAACTAGTGTTAGGGTTCACTTCTAGAGATTGAGATCAAACTTTTAATGTCGGGTTATGAAATTGATTTGATTCGATGAATTCTTTGTCATCAGATCTCTCAATTATTAGATAAATATACCCATGGAGGCAATTTATCCATCCGTTGATTCCGTTCCACAAAAACAATTATATTCCCTCTATTCTAAAATTAAAGATACATTAATTTATAAAATAATAAATTTTAAGAATAATTTTATATTCTAAAATATAGTTTTAGTATTGACTAAGAATTAATTTGGTTGTGTGATATTGAAAATTATAGTGAACAAGTAATTAATTACAAATTAGGAACATCATCTCACTTTATAGCTTTTTAAAATAGAAATGTATCTCTAATTTTTTGTAGCAGATGGAGATTAATTTGTAAAATCCTAAAACTCAAATTTGAATCAATAATTTATTGATATTAATTAAAGAAAGATTAATATTACAAACTACTTTAAATAAATTTATTTTCAATTTAGAATTTCACAAATTAATTAGAATCAAATTGAAATGAAACTAATTTTTTTTATATAAGAACAGAAGTCTTATGACGTAAGATTGAGATCATTAATTCGGGCTCATGGATAGTTAACTAATGCAACAAGATGATGTGAAAGTGGCGTGGCCTGGGTCTCAGCACAAGTTTGATCCTTCCTGCATGTCGCCTCAGTCTTATTCATTCATCAATAAAACAGTACAGTATAAGAATATACTTACTTGTCTTATACATTAGGTTTTACCTAGTAGATATTACAGTACTGTCAGTTTCTTTTAATGATTCTTCTTTATTTTTGTTCTGACAATTAATTACTATTTTTGTTTCAAAAAGTTATTGTTTAAGATTTTTATACATAAATTAAAAAAATTATTTAATATTATATTTCGCTCCTAAAATATTATCGTTTACAATTTTACACATGAATTAAAAAAATAATTTAATAGTAATTAAATTATTTATTAATTCCTCTCACCGTTAACCTTCCAACAACTTGCGTACGAACGATTTAGTGCTCGCTCCTTAATTTAATCTCCCCAACCATCTTCTTATTATTCGACTTTTAATTGTAAGTAGGCCTGATTAATACTACTAGCTACTACTAAATAACTAATGTTTAAGAATGTTGTACACAAATTAAAAAAGTATTTAATATTTTAAAATATTCTTAATATACCCTTAATTAACATCCTATTAAATTATTTATCTCCATCATTACTTCACAACTTTTCAATTTCTTCAAATGTTACTCCATTAAAAATTATTTCCCACCAACTTTTTTTTCCTGTGTAATATATTCTTTCCGCCAAAAAAATCATAACTAAAATTTCCCATCAAAAATTTGATACATTAAACAAGTTCTGTAATCTTATTCAAGTTAAAACAACATTAACATGGCTCCAAAGAAAAGACGAATCCCCTTAGTTGAAATAGATCTAAATGTGGATTTAACACCTTCTGAAATTGACAATGGAGATGAACAGCAAGATGAAGCAGAAATTCATTTTTCAGATCTTAATATTGATGCAGAAGATTTGGGCTTTAAAACAAATTTCTTGAAATAATGTTAAATGGAGTATAGTATAAAGAATATGAAACATGAACTTGGAAAAGAAAAAGAGTGTGAAAAAAAATTAAGGTGAATATTAATGAAGCTAATAACGACTAGGGTAAAATTGGAAAAAAGGTAATAAAAACATATTGGTTTCTTAAAATGTCAAATATTTTGGAACAAAATTATTTTTCTAAAACATCAGTTATTTAGGAACATAGGGAGTATAATTATTACTCCTTCCGTCCCATGATAAAAGTCATTATTACTATTATGGGTAGTCTCATGTTAAATGTTCATTTTCCTTTAATAAACAAACTTTTACACATATTTTCCTATTATACCCGTAACATTAAATATCTCATATTTTTCTTATTCTAATTCTCTCTCCATATTTAATGACATTATTATAGGCAATTTTGTCATTTCATTCATCTTCTTAATATGCGTGAAATGTCCACCAAGACTTTTATCCTGGGACGGAGGGAGTAGTAATTAGCACCGAGCAACCTGTAATTCAGAGGAATTTCAAACTAATTTAAAGAATAAATATTTAATTGTGAGACCTCAGATTTTACGAATAAATATTTAATTTTCTCGAAATAATTTTTTTTAATATTATGGTGTTGATTTGATGTAATGTTATAGTTGTGGGTAATATTTATAAATTTTGCAAAGTAAGCAAGTGGTTATATAATATTCGATTGGTCGGGGAATATTCTTTTTGTCGGGGAATATCCATACGACGATACAATCATTGGTGGACCCCACAACGGAATTATTGTCTGATTGAGAAAAACGACAAAAAAATTTTATGGAAATAACGGCGGAAGTTTTACCGTTAACTGTTGAAACACCCGATGTTAAAAGATAAAAGAATCTGGCATGGTTGCATAAGAAAGTAGCACACGATATCGATTATTGATGCTTACGTGACAAGTCACTCGGTTTTGTTTTATTGGCATTATTAATGTAATAAAATGTAATAATTTTATAAAGTTATTCTATAAATAGAATATATTATATTCTATTACGATAGTGTTAAGATAAGTATTCGGATAGTATTTTGCATAGTAAAATCTTTTATATAAAAATGTAATACTTTTATAAAGTTATCTGTTTTATTAGACAATAATTAGAATATATTATATTTTATTATGCATAGTATTTGCATAATGTCTCAGATAGTGTTTCAGATAGTAAAATCTTTAATAAAGTTATTCGTTTTATCGATTATAAATAGAATATATTATATTTTATTTAAAAGATTTTGCTTTAAATATGGACCGTCAGATTAAAGTAAATCAATCGGACCGATTCATGAGTTAATTCTTACGCAATCCATTTTTTCTATAAATAGAAGCTCATTCCTTTATTATTTTTTATTTAATTCACTAAAACTCCGGAGAGATAAACTATATAGAGAAAGAAGAAAGTATCTCGCTACGTCACTACTTATATATCCAAGACTTTTCTTCTTAAGGTAGGGATATTATTTGTTGTACTCGTAGGGAATATTATTTGTTGTACTCGTAAGGGGTGTTATTCTTTTCAGATTCATGAAGAGAACTCCCTGTTATTCCATTCTTTATTATTATTTGGAATAACCAAAGATATAATGCGACTACCCTATACTTGGTGATATTCTTCTAATATTCCGTCTTTACTATTCTCATTGGAATATCTCATCACGTGTGTTTTACGACGGACTGATTAAAATCTTTACTATTCTCATTGGAATATCCCTATCTCATGTGTTTTACTGTGGGACTGATTAAAGTCTTTATTATTTGGTTGAATATCCACGTGCATGCGCTTTTACGTGGGACCGATTAAAATCTTATTAGTATTCTCGTTGGAATAACCTGTCTATGCAAAGTACCGCATGCATGGTAATTTATATTGTTATTCCATTCTTTATTATTCTTGGAACATCCCCGCTTGCGGTGTAATTTCGCCGACCAGTTCCGTTATTTAGTATTCATTGGAATAACCTATCTATGCAAAGTACCGCATGCATGGTGATTTCTTTTGTTATTCCATTCTTTATTATACTCAGTTGGTTAAAATTTTGACTTCTATACTCCATGAAATTAGTGAAATATCCTTGATATTTGCGTTTCATCTAGTATATTTTCATGGAAATATTCTTCTGAGCATTCTTGAATTTTTTTACTCTACAAAGCAAAGATCATGTCGACAATTTGGACGTTATTAGTTCCTGGATAAATTAATTCTTGAACTTGTTTTATTGAATTCTAATATCATTGTCATCATCTTCATGCTTATTTTTTTTTTGAAAGTCATATGTATTCAGTAGTGCGTAGATGGACTTGGTATGATTATGACCGAGGATTATCGATTGTAATCATGACCGTAATATTACAAATGATGATGGAAAAGTCCTCATCGTCCGTAATGCATTGATGGACGCTTTTTGGTATGATTATGACTATGGATTCTCTTGATCAAGGGTGCAAAGATGAATTATTTTATGGCATGATCAGACTGTTGATGAAAACACAATTATCTTTGGCCCGTGAAAGGTATGGATAATTGTGGTCGTGATCTTAAAGAAATATCATCGTCGTAAAGTGTGTGGGTGATTCGATGATGTGGATTATTTATTAAACTGAGTCCCAACGATAAAAGTCATAAAAAAACCATTTAAATCATAAAAGATAGTAAATTTTATTCTCTACTTGACTCTTTTAATGGATTGCTTATTCCGCTGCAGTTAAACTTGATGTTTGTTATATTGTATCAGTTTAACAATGTTTAAGGCTAATGATAATTTATTGTGATGCCCCCAAAATAGGTCCATTCCATCCAACCCATTCTGAGTCGCCAAATACATGGTACAGAAATAACTACAACTTTATTAATACATTTGTCAATGCAAAATACGACAACATATATAATTGTGAGTTTAAATACAATTATTGTCTTCTAGACAATATACATACCAAATAAATCCTCATCACAATTATTTATACATTATTTTATAAAAATTGTGAGGACTACTAAATAACTCTCTCTAGAACCTTCATTCCATACCCCACTAAGACTTTGCTACATTCTCGCCTCCTAAGAAGAAAAATAGAACAAAAGGAAAAGGGTGAGCTCAACTAGCCCAAAGAAAGAATATTATGACTAAGATAATATACAACAAATTATCGTTAGTCTTCAACAGGAAAAATCTAATAGAATACAATAGACAACAGCTTTTAAATCAACAACTGCGCAATGAAACAACAATTCATTAGAAGAGTTAAGTAGAGAATGCAAACTACTATCTTCTATATATGAATTTAAAAGTTCATCGTCGATATTTTATCCTCGTAACATCAATCAATATATATCCGAATCAAATATTCATCTTTGCACTACTGTGCCAAAGATATTAATCAAGAGAAGTCATGTTCATCTCAACACATGTTCATCTTTTGCACTCACGGCCAAAGATATTCATCAAAAAATCATTCATCTTTGCACTACAAAAGCCAAAGATATTCAAGAATATCATCATTTAGGACCGAGGATGATGAAAAATATTTTAAAGGAAACGAATCCAAAGTGAAACAAAAGAACAATATTAAGAATTCAGTATTTTAAACAATCCAAGTTCAAAAATACTTCATAAGTAATCGAGTGGAGTAAAATTCAAGAATGATCAAAACATGGATACAATCAAAGCTAGTATCCGAATAGATATTTTGGACAAAAAGAAGAAATTTTATTTTTCTATGAATAGTGCCAAGATTCGTGAATAGTCTCAGATACGTGAATAAGTGTCGATACGTGAATAGTAACTCGACACCAAAAGATAGAAATTTCACAAAAGAACATCTTCACGCTTCGTGAATAGTACTTGAATGAATAAGAATCTCATGAATAAGAACTCATGAATAGTAACTCGTGAATAAGAACTCATGAATAGTAACTCGACATAAAAAGTTTCAAATTTGATAAAAATTTCCAACCAATATTTCAAAGATAATGATATTGAAGAAATAATATCATTTTTGAATAAAATAACATCCCTTACCTCGGAAGACAAGATTTTAGTTGAAACAGGATAAAGGCTACGACTTGAACTTGCACCGTATAGCAATACTCAAAGTATACTCAAAATATTCACAAGAATACGCCGATAATATAGAGAGAAAACTTGATTTTCGGTGTGATTTTAATTCTAACCCAAGCACCCTATTTATAGGAAAATGCTTGTAACACCAAAATGTAAAATTTAATATGATAATATATATATATATATATAATCTTCACGTACACCTTTGTATCGAAAATTCAAAGCAATTGAACACATGCCTCACACATGCAAAAAACGTTTTTTGTAAATAAAATATTTAAAACTTCAAAAATTAATTATTTTGGAGCTTCAAAATTTCAATAATTCATAATAAATAGCTCTTTTATCAGAAAATTTGAATCTCTTAATGTTTTATAGGAAATTCAATTCTTTACAACTTTGCGTAAGAAAGTTTTTCCAAATTCCAAATGTAAATTGACCAAATCCATAAGCAGACGATTTTACTGTGTTATAATCAAATTTCAACCAAGAAATGGGGTCCACCGACACACAAAACATGTGTTAATCATTTAATGCCACAAAATACTCTTCCTCCTCATATACTCACATATCGCACATTCATTATAAAAATATCATCGTTAATATATTATTAAAATAATATATTTAAATGAATTATTTTATCGTAAAAAGATAAAATATTAATTTTCAACAATTGTCACATTAAAAATTTTTCTATCTATATCCACATAAAATCAATATTTTCCTCATCATATAAATCAATAATTAATTATTCACAAATAATATTTGAGAATCACAAGATTGCATTGCAGTTGTTCGAGGAAGAGGGGCTTTCCAATAAAGATTTCTCCATACTGGCGCGCAATTAGGTGACCAAACCTCTCCTTAGATAGAACTTTCTAGACATTGCAAATAATATTTTCTAATAATATTATTCAGATAATATGAATTATTGCTTCGATAATGGAAAATGCTGTGTAATGATAATTTATTGAAACAACAAGAATATAAAATATCAATGCAAAGAATTATTGAATCAATAAAATAAAATCTCGACCAAAGTAATTCCGTAATAATTATTGAGTAGTGCCTTTTACGTAAGAATCAATAATTGGTGCACCGCAAAGCGTATCTTCTTGTTCAACAACGAGTATTAGTGTGTTTTAACCACCGGTATTCCAACAAGATTAGCGGTAATAACTACGCCAAGTTATTTATAAACAACTTATATTTGTCATTTTCTTCATCCAATCGCTTTCAGTTATGGGGCCCATAAAAGATCATGGCGTAAATGCATTTAATATTCCCCGACAAGCATTTAATATTCCACGACCAAACGAATATTCCCAAACAATAATGAATATTTTATAACCACTTGCTTATTCAAATATTTGCGTAATTTACCCATAACTATCCACATTAATCAAATCAACCCTTACTATTTCAAAATAATAAATAAAGGAAAATAAATTTCATTTATTAATAATTTGGGGTCTTACAACATCCCTCCTTAGGAAATTTCGTTCTCGAAATTGACGACGATACTGTGTTTCGAAAAGATGAGAATACCTCGCTTTCATTTTCGTTTCCAACTCCCATGTCATTTCCTCAATAGCATGGTTTCTCCACAAAACTTTAACTTATGGTATAACCTCTGTACATAGGACATGTTCTTTCCTATCCAAGATCTTGACAGTACCTCCTCGACGTTAAGTCTTCTTTATCTCGTCTCGGTTCTAACTCAACGACGTGGTTCGGGTCGTTCACATATTTATGTAACATCGACACGTGAAAACGCGTTATGAACACGCGTCATACTTGGCGGTAAAACGAGTCTATAGCCACAGTTCCTATTCGATCGAGAATTTCAAATGGATTAATAAATCAAGGTTTGAGCTTTCCTCATCTCACCGATTCTCGCTTTTGAAATAACAACTTCGCACCTCCTTCTTCAAATTCATCACTGGGTGTGTAGCTTGAACAACTTTAACTTTATCAATTAAAGTCGATTATACTCAGATATCATCACGTGGGTACCTAGAGTTTTTATTTCCATCTCTATTATTTGTAAATTATAATGAAATTAGTCTTTGACAATATCGTATTTCGTGCTTGTATACGATCTTCTACTCAACACGTACTACCACGTTAGCTTTTCGGGATGGTATGGGTCGTAACATGTCTTTGAAATGAGTCTCCTCTTGAGTTCTTCAAGCTCTTCCCACATTCCTTGCTCCATTCGAATTTTGTATCTCTATGAGTCATTGCGTTAATGGAATAGCGATTCGAGAATATCCTTCAACGAATCTCGATAATAACCAACTAAGCTTCTAAAGCTACGATTTCGATTACCGAATTTAGGTTGTTCTCAATCGTGACTCATATCCCAACCTTGGATAAGACGTTACAATGACACCTATCGATTTTCTTTATCGCACAAATATGGTGTCCCCTACGAGAGTCGACTTGGTGCATTCCACAAAGGAAGTCACCAGATAAAGGCTCAAGTACCAAATTCTATAGTTGAATTTTTAACTCGAAGTTCAATAGAGCCATTCGATATGAGATTTTAGAAATGAGTTTTGTAACGGGTTCAAAGTCAATACAAAATTTAATATCGCTTTGAGGAGTAAACCAAGAAATTCTTCAGAAATACGTCAGAAAAATCAATAACAATGTGAATATTATTCAAATCGACGTGTCTTTATTCAAATCCATAACATGGACTAAGAAAACTTGACATCCGTAATAAACGAATGACTTCATGGCTTGATATGAAAATGTTTGACTACAATGGTTTGATTGCTTGAATTGAATAACAAAGTTGCTTAGAATATGAAAACTAACAACCCATTTAAAGTAATCAATTTTTGCGTGATGAGTAGTTAACCATAAAATCACATCAAAAGCAAATATCTCAATAGAAATAAAGTTAACAGTAATGTGATAGTGCCAACTGAATCAAGCAAGATTTCTAAACAACGGATGTAATGAAAGTTTCTCTAACGAGTCTCCTGAGATAAAGTCAAAGTCTAATTTCTCCGTAGTCAAGTTCAAACGTTGAGCGCAAAGTAAGAGAGATAAAAGAATGGGTAGAATCCCAGATCTAGTAAGGTATAAACTTCGCAAGAATTTATAATTAACTAACCGTGCTAACTTCGTTCGGGTTCCTCGATTTTGACCGGCCACGACAAACGCTTCTTCCAGAACCATTGACTTTGACTTTTTCGGGACATCCTTTTGAGTCACCGTTCTCATTGGACTGGGTTTCGATACCGCATAATCTCAAACGATATGTCCCTCTTTCCACAATTATAGCATACCTTAAAGCTGGTGTGGGCGCGGTTCAATGATATGTCCCTCTTTCCCGTGATTTGTAACATACGCATCGATGGTCTTTCTCCTCCTCGAACCCGGATTTACATCTTGGCCGGCGTCTTCACACGGTCGTTGTTGAATCTCCTTTTTTAAAATCTCCTCCCGACTCGCTTCTTCTATTTTTATGGCTACGATTACCACCAGAGTGGTTACCGCGATTTGTCTCGTATTCTTCTTTCTCCGCTGGTTATCGTTATTCGATGATCGCTATCTTTGGTATAATCTCGGTTATGGTCCCTCGGTTGAACGTACTTTCGTTATCTCGCCTAACAACCGAGCCTCATTGACAACATCTCGAATAGAGAAAATTTATGAGAAATGAGATCTCGACGTATGTCGGGTTTCAAAACCTCGAAACATCCGCGTCATACGTTCCTCATTCTCCACCAAATGAGGTATAAACTCGAATAACTCCGCGAACTTCGCCGCATCTTTGGGACCCCGTCCATGTTATTTCGCTTCCGCCTAATAAACTCCACTTCCTTCATATAACGAATACTTTCAGGAAGTACTTGTCATTGAACTGCTTTCTCAAACGTCTCCCACGACATACGCCGAAAAGTGCGGTGGATGGGTACGCTTCACGATTCCCACCAAGTCGCCTCGTTACGGAACATAAAAGTAGCGAATGAAACTTTACGTTTCTCCGCATCCCAAGACATCGAATATCTTGGTAATTTGTTTGACCCACGTCTCGCCTTTAATCGGATCCGCTTTCCCTGCACTCGTGGTCCCAACTCTTTGAATCGCTTGTTTGTGACCACCCGTGAATTGCTATCATTTCCTCCTCAGATTTTGAACACGTAGTATCCTAAATCGATTTTGCATGAACCGCAAAAAGCTTCTAAACATCCCCTCGCTCATCATACATTCGGTGGTGTTGTTCACAGAGGTACATTGCCCACTGTCAGACGTTCTCCTCGTTAGTAAGACAGCATCTCCACGCCTCATTTACTCCATTGTTAATATTCTCATCGACATTCTCAAATCGTCATAAAACAAGGGTTAATTAAGGAAATCAATATATCACATAATATCCCTATATACTTAACCAACTAACAAATAAGCTTAGGTAGGACACACTCAGCGAATGATTTACTCGTCTCTCCCTTCCTAGTTCTATTCCCGATCTCCGCCAAAGATCATATCCCTAAGCTCGATACTAACCGTGACGCCCCAAAATAGGTCCATTCCATCCAACCCATTCTGAGTCGCCAAATACATGGTATAGAAATAACTACAACTTTATTAATACATTTGTCGTGCAAAATACAACAACATATACACTGTCTTCTATATATGAATTTAAAAGTTCATCGTCGATATTTTATCCCTGTAACATCAATCAATATATATCTAGAATCAAATATTCATCTTTGCACTACAGGCCAAAGATATTAATCAGTAGGTCATGTTCATCTCAACACATGTTCATCTTTGCACTACGGGCCAAAAATATTCATCAAGAAATCATTCATCTTTGCACTACAGGCCAAAAATATTCAGTAATATCATCATTTAGGACTGAGGATGATGAAAAATATTTTAAAGGAAACGAATCCAGTGAAACAAAAGAACAAATATTAAGGATTCGTATATTAAACAATCCAAGTTCAAAAATACTTCATAAGTAATCAGAGTGGAGTAAAATTCAAGAATGATCAAAACATGGATACAATCAAAGCTAGTATCCAGAATAGATATTTTGGACAAAAAGAAGAAATTTCATTTTTAAATTGAATAGTGTAAAGTATTCGTGAATAAGGTCGATACGTGAATAAGGCCAGTATACGTGAATAGTAATTCCGACACCAAAAGATAGAAATTTCACAAAGAACATCTTCACGCTTCGTGAATAGTACTCATGAATAGTAACTCGTGAATAGTAACTCATGAATAGTAACCCCGACATAAAAAAAATTCAAATTTGATAAAAATTTCGATGATGTGGATAGATAATTGTGGTCGTGATACTAAAGAATATCCTTGGCCGTGGTGCATGGATGATTCGATGATGTGGATTATTTATTAAGCTGAGTCCCAGCGATAAAAGTGATGAAAAATCTTTTAAATCATAAAAGATAGTAGATTTTATTCTCTACTTGACTCTTTTAATGGATTGTTTGTTCCGCTGCAGTTAAACTTGATGTGTGTTATATGATAATTTATTCTGCATTATCTTAGTCATAATATTTCTTACTGGGCTAGTTGAGCTTACCCTTTCTTTCACTGTTCTCTTCAGGAAATGAGAATATAGTTGGATTTAGTCGGGAAGCGGAGTGATGGTCCTAGATGGTGCATTAGTAGTCCTCATTATTCAGTAAAATAGTGTGATAATAATTATAATGAGGACTCCTTTTTGAGTTTGTATACTCTACAATGACATAATATTTGTATTCAAACTCACGATTTATGTTTTATCGTATGTAGTATTATCTATAGCAGTTGTATTATTAAGTTGTATTTGAATTACATACCATGATCCTGGCGACTCGAGATGGGTGATGTATACCTAATTTTAAAGGCACATATATATATGGGGTCTATTCACAATATTTGGTTAAGCATGGAAAGAACTTTTTTGGCTTATTGTAATTTTTTTTTTGCTTCAATTACAATAACAAGCCGAAAAAAAGAATGATCCACAAAGAATCCCCGGTTGATGTGGATTGAATCCCTATATATATATATATATATATATATATATATATATATATATATATATATATATATATCAGCACTATATCTTCCTTTGATGCAAATGGGAATCAATTCAAAGTCTTATATAATCGGTCCCTCGAACGTTAACGTACCACAGCACAGCAATGACTTAACTAAGTCGCAATCTTTCTGTAATTAATTCCACACTTGAGGCTTGACAATGAAATCTTAATTCCACACATGAGGCTTGACCTAATTACATTTCACACCACTTTCATTTCTATTCATTCATATTTACAACTAATGAATTAACTTAACATGCATGCATATATATTTTGGTTTTGTATGCATCATATGTGATATAGTTATAATGATAATGAAGTTGCATCCACAAATTTGTCATCAATTATACTGCAGCAAGAAAGGGATTGATTTTTTTCACCCTTTACGGATATATAGGCTCACTCTCTTCATCATCATACTCAAATAAAAGTGAAAAGTTTTGATTTGTTTTTTATTATTGTTTTGATGTTTAATTTATTTGGGGATAAATATTTTGATTTCTTTTATCTTGAATTCTTGTTTTTTATATTTTTAATTATTTACTTGGGCTAATTAGTTTATTTGGATAATTAGTGTAGATAATAACTTATTTGGGTTAACTAGTTAGTTAAGTAAATTTTATTTTTAAATAATTAACATTAGTTAATATTTTGCATTTTATTTAGTTATTCTGCTTTTGTATTGAGTTTGTTTTTAACTTGTATTTGGACTCTTTTATTGAGTTCAATACGGTCATATATTTTTTCCACGTGGCTACTTTCCGGTAAAAAAAAATTGGCCGGAACTAGTCTAAATAGGGTCCCTTGTGGTTAATAAAGAATACTTTGGATATATAGCGGGATAAAAGTTTTTAAACTTAATAATATCAAATGTAAAATGGTACATACTTTGGGGTTCACAGTTAACCCTTAATTTGTGACATATTAAAATCATCTCAAATTCGATTATACTAGTAATAACCAAACAACATCTACCGATTAATCTGTTTAATTACTTTGAGCTTCTGACATCCATGATAGAGATCTGACTGCTGCGTTATTTGAGAGAGAAATACGTTCTAAAACTAGCGATATATATTTTAACATTTTAAATCAATTATGAAATTTTAATTAAATTCAAAATTAGTATAAATTTATTTAATTTTCGTATAAATTGCAAATTACGTAAAAGTACTACTCTCTCGGTTCCATATTAAGTGTCGTTTTAGAGAAAAAAATTGATTCCTAATTAAGTGTCGTTTGCAGATTTTTAGGAGAAATTTTCTCATATTTTCTTGATTTACCCCTAATTATCTCTCTTTTCAAGAAGAAGGGTGTCTAGTGAAAAAAGGCCAGTTTAGTCATTTGAGTTTAATTTTACACTTCACAATGTAATGTCATTACTTTTCTTAATAATTGTGCATTGCCTCCAACGACCGATAAAAAGGAACCGAGGAAGTATTAACTATCATTTTTGTTGTTTTTAAAACTTAAATAAATTCACGTACATTAAAACTTTGATTTTCTATAAATTATCAAAACATATATCTTAATTTTAGAAGTGATGGATGAAGTATATATATATATATTAATTTGGTTACATGAGTACGACGAAATTAAATCTTGGAACGTAATACTATATGGTCAAGTAATACTAGTTCAGATAGGACCGACCTTCTACACTCACTCAGATTAACTATTTTATGCTTGGATTTATCTGGTGCACAAATTTTGGAAGGGAGTGTGTACGTATCCATAGCCATAGCCCATAAGGATTAATTAAACAAACAAATGCAAATGCTCTTGGACGTAGAGAGAGAGTTGGAAATAGAGAAAATTAAGGTTGTACGTATAGTGTGTGGACATGTACAAAAACTATTTGACTTTCAAATACTTTCCAAATCCATTTTGTTGGTATCCCAAATCCCAATATATAGGGATTATTTTCTCGGTCCCTAATTATTTGACGTTTTAGAGGTGGACATAAAAATTAGAATAATGATTAAAAAATATTAAATATAGTATTCAATTGTCTATAATACCCTTAAATCCTCATTTATCATAGTTATTCACACTCTTTCTCTCACATTTTTTTATAATTATCTCCTAAAAAACTTTCATTCCTCATTTACTCATCGGTCTCTCTCCATCCATCTCCATAAAAAACGTATCTAATTCTTTAAAAATTATCTATACTCTCTCCCTCATAATATACAGAACATAATATGGCGCCATGCACTTCAAAAAAAATTTGTTCAATTTTTATTTTTTTAACTTTCAACACCATTTTTAGAAACTATGTAGGCCACATGAATTTTTAGAAAGAAAAAACACAACTACCTCCAACATGGCAACAAGTAGAATTATAGATTTGAATATTCTTTCAAGTGATGAAGAAAGTCCAATGAATGAATTGAATGAAAATCAAGAATTTTTTAGAAATAATTTTGATTTGAATGTTGATATTAATTTTGGTGGAGAACTTTCATCTCAAGCTATTGGAGAATTTTCAGAAGAGAAAAAGGGAGGGGAAAGTAAAAGAGAAAAAATTAAAAGTATTAAAAAAATAGGCAGAGTAATAAGGGGTAATTTTAGAAAAATTATTATTAATTCTTCTAGATTTGAACAAATATCAAATAATTAGAGACAAATAAAAAACTCTAAAATATCAAATAATTAGGGACATGAGGGAATAGTACACATCATACAATACAGCATTTTGTTTTATTGGTTACAAGTCGTACGGAATTAGATCTTGATTTTGAAACTGATATGAGCCGCAGCCCACAAACAAGAAATTCTTCAATCTTTTTGGCGGATCTTGGATCGTACTCACACGGTTGACATATTTTAATTTTGACCATGTTGTTATTAGTAATTATCATGCACCCTTAAAGTCCTCATAACAGATTTAAAGGACTATATGGACACTACACTACGCTAGTACTCCTCCTTATTCAACTATTCATTCATGAGACGAGGCTCTGAAAAACTGAGTATTCGCCATTCGGTCTAGCTAGTAGGAGTAGTATTTTTTTGGATGCATATGGTATGGTATGGTATGCATGATCTTAAAATTTGGAGGCCAAAAACTCATTAACTCTAGAAGTTGAAATTAATTGAATATAGAGTGTAAACTCTCATCTTAATTTTGCATTAAGTTTTTTTTTTTGGAAAATGGAAAAACTACGTACATATATGTATGTATATCTACCACCCAATTAATGTTGCTGCTTCAAGACACGTCAGGGATGACGTGTCCGTACTACTAATGTCAAATCGATTTTCATTATATATGAAAGTTTAATTGAGTTGATTTTATTGAACATAATTTAAATACAAGATTAATTTACGTCCGTCTTAAAATTCACTTATTTATATATGTATGTATGTACATCCTATGTTATGTGTGTATATATACTAGTAACATATATGTACTACTAATATTGATGTAACACCTCAGTCCCACATCGAAAGATAGGAGAAAAATTTGTCAGCATATAAGTAAATAAGTTACTACCAATAGTACATTCAAGTTATGACTTTTTGGGAGCCTGTGGTGGGCTAAGATAATCCAAGAAGATACTATTGGACTAACTAATAGTTTAAGGCCTTATTTTGATGAATTTGATTCGATTCGGAATTCGATTCGGACTTGAAATTTGACCCAAGTTGTTTCAATTGATGTGTGGAATGAATACTACAGTTTACAGTTGTCCATTCGGACCATCAATAAATTAATATAATTAATCTAGACATTAAGAATTCGCAAGTTTTAGTTATGTCTCCCATCTAACGTACAATAAATTAATATGTTTTAGAAAGAATAAAAAAAATACTTAATTCTACTAGTACGCTAATTTGTGTTAACTGTCAACACAGTGAGATAACTGATGGCCTCAATGATCATAGAAAAAATAGTGTGAATATACGTTCATTGCTAGTCAAAAAGACTTTGTTCCACAAAAATAAAAAAATAATCTCTTTTTATTGATCATAACACTTTAATAATTTCTAAACTAAACACTCAGTATATCTAGGATAAAATATACTTATATTTATAAATATAAATATATAAAAATTATAAATGAGACTATATATTTCCGTAGAAAGAAAGAGAGAATAAGATGATGTCATATGTGTGTGTGTATTGATGTGTCGAATACTACAGTCTACAGTTGTCCTCGTACGTACGATAATTATAAGATGATGAAGGAATTGACAACCAGCTTATACATATATAACCAAAGATATATGCATGCTAATTGCTAGCTAGCACCGAATATATTACAAACCTTACAGCTCTTATTTACGTCTTCTAGATTTCTTCTTTAATTTTCAGGGTGAATAACTTGATTTGAAAATCATGTTGCTTGTTTTTTTCTGGCATGCAACGTAATTGGGTTTTATTTCTGAGATTGAATTCTATTTGTTGGTTGATGTACGCCATTACCATCAACATAACTATATATAGCTAACTACAGGATCTTGATTGGTTGCTTAAAATTAATGGAATTATATATATATATATATATATATATATATATATATATATATATTTAGCACTTATAATTATCCATCAAATCCATTATAGGTGGGGATTTTGACAGCAACCAATTTGAGTTTTCGTTTGTTTCTGACATATATTACTTACAACTTATCTCCATGTTCTGTTGAAATTATACACACACTGCTCATTTACAACCATTCAAACCCACATTAATCATTCATTCCAAGTGTTCAACCTCAAAAAATAAACGCACTGTATGTCATTGACATGCAGGTACTCAAGGATTTTTTTTGAGGTGAACATCCATTATATATATATATATATATATATATATATATATATATATATATTCCCAAGTACTAGCTAAAAGTTATATATAAGAGGAAAGGAATAAAATTAAAAAAAGCTAGAAGATAATCTCTTAGTTCCTCTATTATTTATCCAAAATCACTAAACTCGTAATAATCAATGACGTTTGTACGTAGCGATGATAAAATACGTACAGTATATATATACATATCACATGTGTGTGGGTGGGTGGGTGTACATGTGTGTGTATCAAGAAAAAGTAGTCATTTTATTTTATTAAATTAATTAATGTGATCATGCTTCATACGGAACATAATACGTATTGGTGTAAAAAAACAGCATTTTTCAGGCCAGCATATATAAAAAGTAAAGAAAAAATGTTTTAAATGGTGAGATGAAACCGTCAATTGTTCTCAGGTCTAAACCATGACAATGACTCAAAACAATTGAGTAAGGTTAGCCATCCATATCGCTCACCTTAATTTTGATGCTTCATGCAACTCACAATATTCTCACGTCTATATAGATTTTTCAATATGAATATTAATTTTTTAAAAGTTAATTTGTAAATTTTTGAAATTTAAATTAATATGAATTAATAGAGTTAATTTTAATAGTATTTTTAATCGATTTACAATACTTGTAGTTGTTTGTATTAAAATCAGAAAAATTCAATATTTAAGTTTAGATTAAAGTATTTTCCTTTTGTGATGATAAATAGAAAGAAAAAAGGGACTCGCTTTATCTAATAATTCACTTGGTATAAAATATAATTATTAATTTGAGGACTAGACAGCATGCAAGAGGAACGATGGCATTGCAACAGATAATTAATTCGATCCACTTGTGTGATTTCCACTTGAGGTCAGATATATATATATATATATATATATATATATATATATAGAGAGAGAGAGAGAGAGAGAGAGAGAGAGATTGTGTCAATTTAATTTATTTGCTAGCTAATACCCTTATCTATTTGCTCAAGTCGCGCGTACCATGGTGTCAGCTACCTTTTTTTTTGGCCTATATATACTCTTCACTTTATATTATGAATGTATGTATGTATATTCATGTATATGTATATGTATATTTTTTATGAAAATGTATGTGTGCGTATAATAAGAAGTTCATATATTATAATGGTGTTCCAAATTAAAGCTAGCTAATTCCGCTCGATAATAATTGACATCCATATTTCTACTAATTAAATAACCATTTAATTTCCTTGCTTCATATGATCACGATCAAATAATCAATTATTTCGCGCTCCAAAAAGTTTTAAGAAGCAAGAGGAGTGAATATAGTTTAGATCAGTAAAATACATTGACATCATTAATAGATAATTATTATAATAATACTCGCATTTTTATTAATTAAAATTTTTAAAGATTAAATTTACATGATATACATTTAAAATATATTTTTTGTAATTTAAAAGTAAAATTTAAATAGCTAAAAAAAATGTAAAAAAATTATAATTATTTTTCTCAAATATTAAATTTTACGTAAAACAAACTTATTATTACTGAATGAATATTATTATTCATATAAAAAGTATTAAAAATTATATTAATTATTTTTCTCAAATATTAAAATAAACATAAGTCACACTTGGGCATAATTATTTACAAAAAAAATAACAAATGTTGTTACTCAAAAAAAAAAAATATATTAAGAGAAAAATATTTTTACAAGATAGAAGTAGTAATAAATATTATTATATTTTTTTATTCAATATTGCACAAAAACAACATTAATCAGATACTAAAAAATGTAATCAAAGTCATAAACATCCTAAATTTTGACATATACTCAAGAAAATTTAACATATATAAAAATCATAATATGAAACTAAGAATTCAAATAATAATTTTGTTGTTAAACACAAAAAACTAAAATATCAATATAGTCAACACTAATTAGAAAAACTCCATTTATAATTTAATTTAAAATTCTTAGTATTTGTATCACTTATCCAAAAATATGTGTTAATTAAAATAAATTATTTGAATGAGAATCTTAATTATAAATAAAACTATAATTAAAATGTATTGTATTAAAAAGGATAATTAAACATGTATAAATTATTCAAGAATTAAAATTTGATAACATATGATGGTAAATATGTAACTTTATCTATTTAGGATCAATCCTAATTTTGTAATGATACTAATCTGTTACTTAAAAAAATTAAAAAAAAGTTAATGTTATTATAGTTATCTTCACAGTCAGTGTTTTTTTTCTATAGTTTATGATGCAAAAAATGTCTCATTTGACATTTTTATATTTTAGCGCGCAAAACAGTACCGTTTCTTTAGATGATGACATAAAATGACACAATATTTTAAAAATTATCATCATGTTACTATATTAAATTAAAAAGTCAATAAATTAAGTAATATAAATTAATATGCATAAAAAACACTGTTCGGTTAATGCAAAGAAATCTCGAATTAATTATCCATCACAAGAGTGAGTACTAATTTACACTGTTCAGTTAATGGTTATTAATTATTCAGTAATAACTACACTACATACATGCATGTACGTATATGGTTCGGTGTAATTTTTATAATTAAAAAGTTACCAGAATAAAATAAATAATAAAATTAAGCAATGAATTAATGAGATAGAGTTGTGGATATGGATTAATTAAGGATCTAGCTACAATTAAGTCTACAACTTAAATACAAATTGCATGTTTACATATAGTTTTATTTTCTTAAAAAATACTCGAAAGAGACGGATTTTACATATCGAAAGAATATAAAAAGTTGTCTTGCTTGCATATACGTACTTTAGCTTAAGGGATAAAGACAAGGAATTGAATTGAATTGAAGTCCTCCGTATGAGATTGAACCAATTGGCAAATCCTGAAACACAAGTATTTTTTTCAACCAGGCTAGGGCCGTAGTAGCTATATATTGTACGTTTATGATTTAATTTTAACTATTTAATCTTATTTTAGATCATTCATAATTTCATATGGAGCGTAATAAATGAGACTTTTGTTTTATTGAACAGTAATATAATCTAGATTACCCGGTAGAGGGAGTAAATATAGGCGTGCGGCAGCCAACCTGCGCTAACAGCAACTGCTACAAAACTAGTATATAAAGAGCAGTAAACATGGGAACCAAGTAAAAGGCTGAGTTTGAACATTTATTCGCACACACACACACTCCTCCCCACCAAGAGAGAGAGCAATATAATATACTCCTATCTTCGTGCCAGAAATGGAAACCCTTGATGATATTTCTTTTCTTCAAAATTTACAACCTATCATCCCCATCCTCTTAATTGCACCCCTACTATTTTTCTTTCTCTTATCGCGCTTTCGCCGTAAACCCTACCCACCAGGCCCAAGAGGCTGGCCGCTCATCGGCAACATGCTGCTGATGGACAACCTAACTCACCGTGGGCTGGCCAGACTAGCTAATAAATACGGTGGGATTTTTCACCTCCGCATGGGCTTCCTCCACATGGTCACCGTGTCAACACCCGACATGGCCTGCCAAGTCCTTCAACTTCAAGACAACATCTTCTCCAACCGCCCGGCCACCGTCGCTATTAGCTACCTCACTTATGACCGAGCCGACATGGCCTTCGCCAACTACGGCCCGTTTTGGCGCCAAATGCGCAAAATCTCAGTCATGAAGCTCTTCAGCCGTAAACGGGCCGAGTCCTGGGACTCGGTCCGTGACGAGGTTGATGGCATGCTTCGAATTGTCGCGTCCAACACTGGCTTAGCCGTTAACATAGGCGAGCTGGTGTTCGGGCTGACTCGGAACATTATCTATCGGGCTGCGTTTGGGTCCAGCTCGCATGAGGGGAATGATGATTTCATTAAAATATTGCAGGAGTTTTCGAAGCTGTTTGGTGCTTTCAATATTTGTGATTTTGTTCCGGGGTTGAGCTGGGCTGACCCACAAGGGTTCACCAATAGGCTGGTTAAGGCTCGTTCATCGCTTGATGGGTTCATTGACTCGATATTAGACGAACACATAGACAAAAAGAAGAGCAACATGATGAATAGTAATTGTGATGATGGGAACACTGATATGGTGGACGAGTTACTAGCATTTTACAGTGAAGATAAGGCTAAAGTCAATGAGTCTGATAATTTACACAGCTCCATTAAGCTCACAAGAGATAATATTAAAGCCATTATCATGGTAAGTTGAGTTCAATCCCATATTTAATCATATATATATATATATTATGGGCAAGAAAATTGTAGTATATTGTTAGGGTTAAGATTTGATCGTGTTGGCTAAAAAAGAAAGAAATTCACGAAAAAGTACGAAGTTGATTGAAAAGTTAAAAAGAAGAGAAGAACAAGTGAGCAATTATATTATTCTAGTATATTACTCTAGTTAAAACCTAGCAGAAGGATCCACGAGTCTTCTTAAGTATCTAGAGTCCAGAAAATCTTCTCAAATGTCTAGAGTTTGGACTAGGATCCTCTCCATTTCAAATGAAATGGAGAGTCTCCATTTCAACACATGGATTCCATTATTCATCATCTCTCTGAAATCATTATTAATCACATTCCAACACATTTTAAATTTCCATAAATATCATCTCATTTCAAGAAGATCCTAATATTCCTAGTTTAGAGAGAATCAAAAAATTCTTCCTATTAGAATGGAGGAAGTATTTATAGAGTTTAATTTGCCGAAAAGAGATCACATGTCTAGCGCATATATGTGCCTGACATTTGATATTGAGCTAAAAATATCCTTAATTATGTGATAATCCCAAATCGTCTTGTTCTTCTAAATTTTATCAATCCAATATCTCAATCGAAAATTCTAGAAATATCCTTAATTATCTAAGTAATTC
Organism: Panax quinquefolius; assembly: GCA_020205615.1. Lineage (NCBI taxonomy): Eukaryota > Viridiplantae > Streptophyta > Magnoliopsida > Apiales > Araliaceae > Panax > Panax quinquefolius. The sequence goes on along the minus strand of CM035172.1, from coordinate 13,304,795 downwards.
TCAAATCGTCTTTTCATTTCTTGTTCTACTACGTGAAGCTAATTTTATTTAACTCATATATATATATATATATATATATAGTTATATATATAGCACGATCCATTTAATTTTAACACGTCAGAGTAAGAAAAATTGATTTATATATGTTTTTAGTTGTGCATATATATAATTAATGAGGGTTACTGCAAAGCTAACACCAATATTATCGCCCTTTTTTAATGCGAAACTTGATTAAAATTGCCTTTAACAACCTTATTTTGGAGTCTTTCTCAAGAATATTTGTCGACAAGGGTGTCTTGTTTTTCAAGAAACATCAAATTATTTATGTTTTAAATGGGTTTGGTGTCCAAAAAGACAAATATAGATGTATAACTGTAATGTTATTAATTATTGACTTCTTAATTTCTTTTTTAAGTGTTACTAGCACGCTGATGAAGCTAAATATTCGTGACTGGGTACGTAAAATTTTTTTTTTTATATTTTGGGTACCAGTAAATTGAGTAAGAACTTTATCAAGGAAATTTGGAGGCAAATTAAGTTTGAAATTGTATTGATTCTCTTACGTACCTAGCTTGTGAATTTCTAATTTTGCTAACACGTGAACAAATAGAATACTAGTAGCTCTTAATTGGCTTATGGTTAATGCATTAATTTTTGAAGGTACTTGGATTGAGACATGCAAACTTACATGTAAGAAAAGTATTGAAAGATCTATTCGGTAGTTGTAATAATTGCATTCCGAAATGTATTTTCTGTTGAATTCTTTTCAAAATGTGGGTGCATATTAATTGTACCAGACAATTTTGGAGTATATATATAAACGGCCCACGTATTTTCTTCAAATATATATATATATATATATATATATATATATTGTAGTAGTAGTATTCTCATACCACGTCACACGTGAGGGGAAATATTTGAGGAATGATAACTTAAGTTAAAAAATAAAGTAATTAATACTAGTAGTAGTATCATATCTTTTATCTCCAATTTTTTATGAATTAAATATTTAATTTGAATAAAATACTTCAAAAGGAACAACTTTCTTCTTCAATTACTAAAACCTAGTTAGAATTGGAATTGGAATTCCTAGCTAGCTAGCTAGCTTGTCAACAAAACTTCATAATTAACTGTCCAACTACGCATTTACTGGAATTGTATTATGGTCCCCCTTCCCTTTGACTCATTATATATATATATATATATATATATATATGATTTCAGGACGTAATGTTTGGTGGGACCGAGACGGTCGCTTCCGCTATAGAGTGGGCCATGTCGGAGCTAATGAGAAGCCCAGATGACCTCAAAAAGGTCCAACAAGAGCTGACCAACGTTGTTGGGCTTCACCGACGGGTCGAAGAAAGTGATTTTGACAAGCTCACTTACCTCAAATGCACCCTCAAAGAGACTCTCCGACTCCACCCTCCCATCCCTCTCCTCCTCCACGAGACCGCCGAGGAAGCCGAGGTTGCCGGTTACCGTATTCCGGCCAGATCCCGTGTCATCATTAATTCGTGGGCCATCGGGCGTGACAAGAACTCGTGGGATGACCCGGACACGTTCAAGCCCTCTAGGTTTCTCAAACAGGGTGTCCCCGACTTCAAAGGCAACAACTTTGAGTTCTTACCTTTTGGGTCGGGCCGTAGATCCTGTCCCGGCATGCAACTTGGGCTTTATGCGCTTGAGATGGCGGTGGCCCACCTTACTCATTCTTTTACTTGGGAATTGCCTGATGGGATGAAACCCAGTGAAGTGGACACAAATGATGTGTTTGGGCTCACCACTCCGAGGGCTACTCGGCTCATTGCGGTGCCGAACCCACGACTGTTATGTCCAATCTATTAAGATTGATTGATTGATCAGGCCAGGGGACGTGGGAAGAAAGAGATCATGTATGTATGTATATGTATGTTTTTCTTCTTTCTTAAATTTGTGGTTCATTGTTCTTTTAGGTATATATTATATATATATTGGGAATGGGAATGGGAATGGGAAAAACTCAACAAACAAGAAATAACCGAGAGGAGGAATTGGGTGTCTCTGGATTGCGATTTCTTCTTTTATGTCCGTCCATATTTCGAATGTAATTTTTGTTTTATTATTATTAATTATACTTGTCAAATAAAGAACATTCATCGGGTAGTGCTTTGATGACTAAATAGTAGTAATAGTAGGTAGTAAAAGGTAACATTAAATGATGTGGATGGATAATATACCATAATTACAATTTGGCACGTTATTTTGTAAAAAATATGTATGCGTGTGTAGTAGCAGTATGTATACCTCGTTATTCTACAGTCGTCCTTGTGATAGCTTCACAAATCTCTCATGAATTTAGAGAATTTGTTAACCACTTTTAAGTGAGTGCTCTTCTATTCTCTTCGTTCTTCAAGGATGCTGCTCGACATACTTTTTTATGAATTAACGAAACGGGTAAGGAGTTGGGGGGGGCGGGTTATATCGCTCAAAGTCAAAACAATACAGAAGCTAGCAAGCAGATGATCATCCCTTCAATGATGCTTACTTTATACCCATACCCTCCACTACAGTGAATTTAGTATAATTTTTGCACTTCAAAAAGTAATTTTTTATACTAATAATATTTCCAGAATTCAAAAAGACATTTTATATTTCTATAACGTCAGGGGCCAATACAAACGAAGTAAAGAAAACATCCTCCTCCCTTTCTGTCATTTTCACTTGTCCGAGCATTCCAGTTGGGGAAAAAGGGCAATCCAATTAAGGAAAACCAATGAAAACCTAACAAGTTTGTTCAGTCCAGGACACACCAAAGAAATCAATAAAATCGTCTCTTGAAAGAATATGCAAGATTTCAAAAGTATAACAAAAGAAAAATTGAAAGAAATGAAGATTTTATAGTTGAATGCATTTTATTACATTTACAGTGAAACACTTTTTTCTCTTTCTCCAATCAGCTACCAATGATATATAGTATACTGAATATTATACATTTTTAAAAATAAATTATGGGTTATGACACCATTAATTTGCAAATGCAACAGGGTTACATCAAAATACGGAGTACAGCCAGACCAACAGCAGAAATAGATACAAGGGTACCTATGCAGTACTTTATCACATCATATTTTGCTGCTTCTACCTGAGCCCTCAATGCATGAATTTCCTGAGATCGTGAATTGAACAACAAACATAAAGACAGATGAAAAAATAAGAGCAATTGTGCAACAGTTAAAGTCCTCTACATGGTACGTAGTATACTCACACGATCAAGTTTGTTAGTAAGGTTAGAAGTTTCTTGGCCCTGATTCGACAGCTCATCACGGATTCTCCTGCATGCAGTAAGCAGTTGTAATAACAAGCTGACAATAGAAATTTTTATTGACCTCAACATAAACCAGATTACTGGACATAACAGAAACACAGGCACGAGTGTGCATGTACAGAGACACTACAGGAATATCTATGCTTCCCTGTTACAGTAAGAAAAGAGGAGAAATTTATCCTTACCCTCTCTCAAGATTCAAATCCAAACGTTGCCCGGCAGTGACTTTGTCAATTTCATACCTACATCAAAATAAATATCCGATATCCTAGAGTTCAGAATACACAAACATGGATTCACATATACTAGCAGCTGAAGTAGTTTACATTGCATAACAAACCTCAATTCACTACGCATCTTTTCTATATCACCCTTGAGTTTTTCAGTCTCATGTTGCAACATAGAAAAGTGGTGTCCCTGCATCGTAATCACAGATATGGTATGGAAATTGTCAATATCATAGAACAATCTATCCATGAGCATTTATGATGCAGAAAATGTATACCCCAAGTTTTCATAATACAACTCAGGTCAACGACAACTACACAGATTCCCTAAGTGGAATAATATTTAATCACAACTTTGACAAACTGTACATGAAGCATAGCTCACTCGGTGGTAAATGCAAGCCTCCAAGGACTACATTCAGTATTGAGAGGGACCTCATTTACACACCAAGGCATACAAACCTGCATTTTTCCCTTTTATTTACTTCTTAACTTCTGATGAATAATAGTCTTAAGCAACTTTTAGAACATGCAGGGAAATGCCAGGATTTGTTGAATGAATGAGGAGAGCCAAACTGTCCCTAATTAGGTGAGAAGGCCAAAATGATGAGAGGATGTTGGAAACTAAGAAAACTTTTTCCTTCGAGGGTACAAATACCTTAAAAAATATGTAGTATGATGACATCTTTGCATCCACAAAATTGATAGAACTATTCAACTCGAAGACCCAACAACCTCAATTTCTGTCTTCCCTTATTATTGTAAATCTAAATGACTTTGCTACCAACTTGATATCCTACTTTTATAATTATGATGATCATATAGAACGTAATGAGATGCATCATAAGCACCAATGCTCGGCTATTTCAGACATAATACTCAGCTTTCCATTATTACAAACCTCTGTTTAACTTCATAATTAGCTTGATCAAGCCAAGAAAATGTACAAGCTAAATAGCCATAGAAAAGAATACATACCTGTGAGCTAGTTACTTCAGATTTGAATTTGGCTAGATTAGCTTCTTGAGTCATTTCAACCTACAAAAAATGCGGGGAACATATTTACCAAAATAGAATTACTAGAGAATAAAGACCTTTTAATAAAATTAAGCACAAACTTATATTCAAATAGTAGGGGAACAAGGAAGAGGAAAAGATGGTACCTTTTGCATTTCAGCCTTGGAAACAAAGGATTGAGCCACATTTTCCAAGGTGTCATTCAAAACTTCGGTGATGGAAGAAGTAATAGCCTCGGCTTGCTTCGAGGGCACACCTTGTGCTTCTAATCTCCGTACCTAAGAAGAACACAACATTTCACCTCATTTTAATTTTATTTGTTTCCCCAACCCAACCTAAAACCATAGTATAAATATTAATTTTAGGGCAGAAGCCAAATTTATCCACAAACCAATCGAAGTACCAAAATTGAAATCAAATATACGATTAGGGAGGGAGAAGAAAGGGAAAAAAGAGAGAATAATTACGAGGGCTAAGGTGTCAACGAGGAAGACGCGCTTGCCATTAGATTGCACGAGCTGAGAAATTTGTCGAGCATCAATTCGGGTCCAACTACTCCACGAAGAAAGTAATGAAGGAGAAGGAGAAGAAAAAGAAAAAGAAGAAGAAGAGGCATTTAAAGAAGCTCCAAAGCCTCTCAAAACGGCAAAATTGATTCCTCCGGATTTGGCTCCGAAATGTGCAGCCCGCTTACATGCCGCAAAAGCGGCCATTGCAAATGACAGATTACTTTGATTGAAGCTAATTAATACTACTACTACTACAAAAATCGTTTTCTCTCTCCTAAAATTTCCCAAAAATCCGATCGATCAGGGAAAAGGAAGAAATGTGTTGAGATCAAAATGGGTGTTTATGAATATTTTTTAGGGCTTTGTGTTTGCTAAAGCGAGGTCTATCATCTATGGTTTCGTTCTCCTTGGAAATGGCGGAGATCTTCACAATACGGAAATCCCCTCCACTACTTGTTTAAACAATTTGGCATTAAATAAAGTAAAGTTTTGAGCTCCCACAAATAACCGCGAGTAACTTACATTTCCATTCTCCACCGCCTGTTTTCAACTGCTTCTTCTGGACCAAAAGTATTTTTTTTTTCCTTTTTTAAGTTGAAATCGCCCAGACAGAGCCTTGGGTAACTTCTGGAATTTGCTGGTGGTTTCAGCTTCTTGGGTAACTTCTGGACTACATGTGGAGTATTTTAGATTGCTAATCTATTTGGTATATATCTTTAGTCTCAACCCATAAGCAGCAATGATTGATTTTTTTTAGTTTTTATTTTATTTTGTCAACATTTTTTTTAAAAAAAAGGTCTAAAAAATACAGACTTTACCAATAATAAACAAATTTCTTAGTAAATCATAATCCTCTTTGTACTACTTCTTCTTTATACAAAGAGCCCTTAAGTTTATCAAAAAAATAATATTAAATAATTGTCTTTATCTTTTTCTTACTGCTTCAGTTCTCAACCAGTCAATAGTGGACCATCAATATTATTTTACAAGTGATCAAGTATTCTAGTCCAAGAAAAGCTGTTAATAAAAAAAAAATTAAAAACCAAACAAATGACCCTTTTTCATTCTTTTAAAAATAATTGATGATAAAATTGCAGTTATCTACAAAAAACAAGAACAAAATGAAACAATTCTGATATGAAATAACTTATCATACAAAGCAAACATAGCCTAATTCCTCAAGCTATGCATCAGGGAACATACAAGGAAAATTTCCCCCTTTAGCCCCTTTCATGTGCAAATTTGTTTTGGTACATGATGAGAAAGCCTGAGGGCCAAATGGGGAAAAAATTGCATTGCATTGTTGGATTGAAGTTCATCTCTTCTTTGTCATCATTTTCTTGGCTCCTTGTAGTGCAAGAGCATCATCACTTTGGTCGTCTTCGGTATGGATAGAGAATGTCATCGAGACTTGATTTTAAGTGATTGCCTACTTTACGTACGTTCTTTGCAACCCCTGTTGCTACCACGCCTGCATTTCTGGTAAACCTGAAATTTTTGGTTCAAAGATTTACAAATGTCAGCTGAATATGAACCACATCAGATAACCACTAAGATGAAGAGAATTTCAATTGAAACTTAAAAACAAGTAACATTATGGGCTTACCTTTTTAAGAATTCATCCCCTACATTGTGAGCTGGTTTATGCATTTGAGGTTGTGGCGGTCTATGATTATCTTCAAAAACAACACCATGAGGACAATTATTGAGAAAATAATCTATGCAACACTTTGGATAACCAGCTGAAATGGTGAAAGATCCAAATAGAGAACATCTTAAATAAATCAAATGAATGCAGAACTAAATTAAAAGTGCTAACAAGTAGAGACCAGGATTAAACAAAAGGCAAATATCAATCACTGGCAAAGGCCCGCTACAGAGAGCAGTGTTGATCAGTTGTAAAAGTCTAACACGCGTGATTGAGTTTCACGGTATCCAATTCATGCAAATAATTGCCAGAAATTAGGTGTATGAACCCCTATACTCCGTCTTCACTTCCCAGCACAATGTAGTGACTTTGCAGTTCACACATGTAGTGACTTTGCATTCTTTCTTTCCCTTTTATACTTGTCTTTTTCTTGAGTAAATATAAAAATAAAAGACACAGCGCTAAGTAGCCAAGCAGAAAACAAGATCTTCGTGTCATTTTCACATCACATGGACAGGGACGGATAGGGCAGGTTTTTTTGGGCTGAAGACTGAAGTGAAGTGCTGAAACTTAGCAAGTTAGAGATAGGGGTGTTCATCGGTAATTTACTGTACCCCGAACCGTAACTGATTATCGTTTTCACTCAAAAATGGGTACCAATACTAGTACCGAATTACTGGTATTACGGTTCGGTACCGGTAAAAACCGATTGTGTACCGAAATTTCACATCCAACTTCTGCATCAAAGGTCATGGATGAGAGATCATCAAATGAAAGGTTACACAATAGTGGAAGTTTAACAAAGCTGGAACTGAGTGATGGCAATAGTTTGTATGCAAAGTTGGTGGTAATTTCAATTTTCGTGACTGGAATTGTTTATGCATAAAGAAGAGGAATTGTTTATGCCACTTGTTTCTGGTGATATGGATCTTTATGATCTCCTTAGTCCTGAGCTTTTTATTTGGGCTATTTTCTGCCAATATCTTATAGGGCCGAATTGGCCCATGATTTGGTCAGATATAGAGGAAATAGAGAATTTAAAAAATAATAATAAAAAAGAGTACCTATAAGTTAGAACTAGATTTTCGGGTTGTCCCAAACCTGTGGATAAACCCGAACCTTTCTCTCTCTTCTCCACAAGTCTACAGTCCTACTTGAGGCTCTTATTTGTCCATTTACCCCATCCATCCCATCATCATCATAATAATCATCTACTATTTCATCATCACCTTAAACCTGTGGTATATACCGGTTACTTGTACTGATGCCGAATCGGTTTCGTTTTGTCCCGAACAGGTTCGGTTAGCCCAAAAACTGAAAAAACCCAGAAAAAATGCCCACCCCTAATTAGAGAGCGAGAGTTTAAATACATTATACATCGTGTGTTTAGTTCTTTTTAGAGTAGTAGTAGTTTAAGGTTTTTTCCCTCTAAGTTTTAACTTTTTTATAAATCTGCCCCCTTAAGTTTATTAAGCTTTATTTTTGCCCATGTCCCTAAACCTATATAAAAAATATAAAAAAAATATCTAGCATAGGCAACTCAGCCCAAGGGTGGATCTATATAGGGGGCACCATAGGCGGTTGCACCTACATAGGGGGCAGCATAGGCCTGGGTGGGCAGGCTAGATGAGGCCGAGGCGGAAAAGGCGTGCCTAGGCGGAGAGTTTTTTTTAAAATTTTAATAACTACTCAAACCAGATCTTGATACATTTATTTTTTGGGTTAAGTTCATATCACCACCTGGGGTTTGGGGTCTTTCCCACTTAACCACCTATAGTCAGTAAAGCTACATTTAAACTCCTGACTTTTTGAGTTGAAGTGAAAACGTCACCTTTTCCATCCAACTTAACTGTGCGTGTATGTCAGACGCCAAAAGCGCGTGAGAAGGGCTGTAACGGTAAAAAAAAAAATGGTAAATGTACGAAATACCCCCTTCTTCTTTCTCTTGACTTTTAAAATAAAAAAATCACAACGATGAACCGAACAGAGAAAGGGTCCTGTAATGCCCGAGGAACGATGAGCATTTGATGTAAAAATCAGAGTTAGGAAATGCTTTCGAATATGTGGCTAAATTCGGTCTTTGTATCTATGTATCAATACATTATTAGTTCGGCATATACTTGCCCCATATTCCTCATACTCTGCTTTTGTACGACAAGCCTATTCAAGGATCCAATACTCTCACTTCCAATCGCCACACGTAGCATTCATTTTCCGATATGAGACCTCTCGAGACTCTTGTACCATTCCCCTCTCCTTGAACCGTGGAACCCCTACTTGCTTGACTTGCTACCCCGAATATTGGACAATATCATTGTATATATATAAAAAAAATCCAGAATGCGATCAAGAATTTTAATAAATTCAGATATCAATGAAAATAAACAAAAGGCATGGAGTCTCTTGATTTTAGATAGACCGGAGAGTGATGAGTTTAGGAGAGAGAAGAGTTTGTTGTGGCTGAATAGTTGGGAAGACGAAGAAGGAGAAGGAGAGGAATTGAAACTGGGAATGGAATTGGAAGTGGGTGGGAATGAAATGAGAGGCGAATTGCTTAAGTTGAAGCTCAATAGCGGTTGGGTTGATTCTTTGGTTATGGAGAGTATATGTTTTCCTCTAGAGGACAACATGTTTAAGTTGGTTGAAGAAAAGGAAGGAATTAACTCTGGTCTGGTTGGATGTTTAAATTATTAGCAAGACAAAAAAGAAATTAAATCCTTGTTTGCTTGTTCCCTTGAGCCTAGAAAATATTCAATTTTATTGGCGTATTATGTTACCGTGAGGGAGAAAATGTGTGAATCTCTATTTATATTGTCCTTCCATTTTTCTGTTACATTATTTTTAGAAGCAATAAATATTCTTGCTTATGATATTAATAAATAAAATGTTGGCATAACATAACATAGAAGAATTCATTCATAACAATTCTATTTCTGTATTAATTATAAATATATTCATATTTTTAGCTCCCCCTTCCCTTTAAAGTTTCTTTTTCGTCTCCTGGGAAAGCTTTCAACCAAGAGGAAATGGCTTCCCTCATTTTTGCTATAATTTTCGTATATTATTTTTCAAGAAAAAACGATTCAAAATAACTAAAATAAGGAGTAGAAAGATATTAAAAGTCCAAAATCCTTCAGGCCCAAATAAGGTAGAAACTTGATTGGATGACAAAAAAATTGAGATCGTGTTCCTGTTCCTGTTCCATAGATAATTTGAATACCCCGTCCGTGTGCATGAATCTTTAATATAGTTAAGTTCCAGTGTTTCCGGCCGCAGTGCACAGCTTGTTTCACGTACTCGATCGCTTGTTTTTTGAAATTGCTATACATATTTTGAAAGTTGCATATAATCAATATATGGGTGGATTTGAAATGGGGGAAGAACCCTAAAAAATTGGGAATCCTACAGTCCTACTACGGTTTGGGGATAGATTGAGAGGAAAAAGAAGGGATGATGATGGGATGAAGCAATTTGGGTTTCATGAATGATGAAGAAGAGAAATTGGGAGACTTATGGCCTCCGTATATCACGAAATTGGGAGATTCGATTGATGGAAGCTTTCAATATATATATATATATATAGAGGGTAATTAAGTCTTTAACTAACTTAAATAACGGAGTTAAGACAGAAAGTATTTATTCACTTCAACTCAAAAAGTTGGGAGTTTAAATGTAATTTTACTGACTACAGGTGGTTAAGTGGGAAAGACCCCAAACCCCAGGTGGTGATCTGAACTTTACTCTTATTTTTTTAATGATTTACTATATTCATAATGTAGGTTGTAGCATATCAAATCACAACAAGAAGTGAACAAGATCAAATCAAAATGAATAATTTTATTATAGTTGTAATTTTTTAAAATTGTAGCAACTTCAAATTATATAAATTATGATACATTTTTAATATTTAGTTTAATTCAATAAAATTCTTAAATTTATGTTTAGTTTCTTAAATTTTAATATTGAATTGAATTCTTAAAATTTTAAATTTTATTATTTAATAGCAATCTTGTTTATGAATAAAACTAATACGTTAAATATATGTGTTTGAACTTTAAGCAAATGAATTTATTATCTTTATTAAAGATTGTTTTGCTTTATATTATTGTTTTGTTTGGATAAATGTAAGAAAAAATATTAAAATTGGCTTAAAATCAAAAATCTCGCATAGGTCCCCCGGCCGGCCGGCCGCCTAGCGCCTTTTGGAACATTGGTTTTTTATTTGAAATTCTTTTTTTAGTTTGGATTATAATTATTTATTGCAATTTGTAAACATTATTATGATTAGTTCAAATTTTCTTTATTTAACTTCAACAAAAAAATCAATTAAAATTCGCCCCTGTTAGAAAAAAATTTCTGGATCCGCCCTTGGCTCAGCCTATGCTGCTCTATGAATAGATCCGCCCCTGATCATCTCTGCAGACCTACTCTTCTAAACCAATTACTGTATAACATAGCAAGAAAAAACTATGAGGGTTTAATATGAAAAAATTTATCTGCTTGTTCTCATAGCTTTGCTCATTAAATAATTACCACGGGGTTCCCAATTTCATCTTAATACTTATAATATACTTAATTACTCAAAACATAGAAAAATAATGCAAATTTGTTGTTGTGACTCATGAGAAACAAGCACATTGAGCTATGCTATTCTATCCATTTGATTTTTTCTATGTCCATCAACTTTATTTTGCTGCAGATAATTATGAAAGCCTTAGGCATTACAGTTCTTAGCATTGAGTGCAAATAAATTCATCCTATACTGAGAAACCAGTGAGTCATATATATCTGCTCTTTAATTATTAAGATGAGTCAATAATTTGAGTAATATAAAGGTAATATGGAAAGTTGAAATTATATGTTCTTGCCATTATCTAGGCCACTGCTAATATGACTCTCAAATAACTAGCATGTATGCTAATGCCAATGACCAAACCTATATTTGAAACAGATATCCATCACACCTATATATTGATTGAAATGTAGTCCTAATTTTACCTTCTCTGCTATGAACAGGAGCAGGAACAGAGTCGGAAGTTGCGACTCTTTTGTCCACTAAAACCTGTAGTAAGGTGAGATAGCATTTGTGATACAACATGAGGCAACAAGGCATATTTACAAATAGAGACAATGTAAAAACAAGATCCTTAGTGTTTCAAAAAGAAAGATAACTTCTTTTCACAGAGCTGGACTTAGAACCTGAACATGTGAATAATCACCACCAAAATTACCTCCCACTTGCACCAGAAGTTCACATACATGAACATAAACTACATATATACATGGTGCTCAGCTTATTAACGAGAGAGAGAGTAGTGCATATCCTAAAAGTAAAGTTGAAAAATGTTGTCATAATATTTAAATTGCAAGCCCTGCAATAATAATATAAACCTCAAATAACCATGACAATAACCATTTCATGATAATAACAACCTCTTGCCGCAATCCTTCAATAAAGAAATTAAAAAGAACAAGATAACACTCCCAAACTTGACATAGAATCATAGATCACATAAAACTGCAGATTTTTTTAAAAAAAAAACATTCAAGTACAGAGAATAAAGAGATGATAACCTCAATACCAACGCAGACTGGCAACTCTGATTGCGTATCCTGCATATCTTTTGATTGACCTTTAGTATCTGAGTAAATTGAGTAACCAACACAACCATATTTGAAACCTGTAAACCTCCTACCCACTTTAGAAGCTTCCAATTCAGATTCTCCAACAGTGTAGCGAGGTACTAATCATCAAACTTAAAAATCAGTATCCAAAAGGGGTGACCAATAAAATCCGAAAATGCAATAATCGCACAAACCAAACAGCATTATGTTTAAGACGTATGTACAACAAAATCTGGAGCAGAAAGCATTGAAATTCTTCTTTTTCATGGTTTTTAATGGGAGAGAGAACTATTCTGTCAGAACAGAAAGATATGTGTCAATGACTAGTGTATTTCCAAGGCAAAAACTTTATGATTAGATAACTTTAGCTGATATGGGGTAAGTAAGTTTAAGGATCATGAAAGGCAAATAATATCAACTGCGTAAAGCATCTGAAATATCAATCTTGTTTTCATTCTTCTATAAAATGCAAATGCCCAAGATTTATTTATTTGGAAGAGCAAACAAAATAGATTCCTTTAAATAAACAAATCTACTTCAACTCCTATGTCGGAAGATGGTTGAACGCTTCCCTTCCCCAAAAAATAAAACCCACAAATACAGCGTAAGGGAGTATTACTGAAATGAATAAACTTAATACAAGGAAGCCAAAACCAAACAGTAAAGGATTCATTTCGGTCAAAGCTAGTATCTTTTACAACCTACATCTTAGAAAAAGCAGGGCAGCTAACGTTAATAAAGAAAACACAAGAAAATAGAAGTGATTGAAGAAAGGATCAAAAATGGAAACTCAACCATGTTTATGTATTTATAGGGAGGGAGGGAGAGAGACCTTGGGGAAGGGAACGGGATATGCCGACGCAAAGAGGGTTGCGAGAATCGGATTTGAGGTTGGATGAGTAATAGAGACATCCTTTGCACGATTTTGATTTATTCGAGGTGGGCCCTTGTCCTCCTCCTTTCACCTGGGCTAGAAGGCTTCCATCATTATTATTATTATCATCTCTTGCTGCTGCTGCAATTGCTTCTCCCTTGTCTTTCCCAACCCTCTCCTTCTCCTTCTCCTTCTCCTTCTCCTTCTCCTTCTCCATCGCTTAAGCTTTCTCTCTCTTCTTCTCAGTCTATTAATTATTTAATTATAAACAAACTTCCCCAACTTCATTTCGTTCTTTCTCCCTGGGAGTCGGTCGATACTCGATACATCATACACGGAAATGATGGAATGGAATCAGTGTGATGCTCAAAAAAGGGCTGGGCTGGGCCGGACCAGACCGGACCGGAACCCGCCACTAGAACGACTTCGTTTAATTTAAATATACATTCACTAGTCACTACATATATACACACATCTTTAAAATAAATAAATAGTACTACCTAAAATATTATATTACGTACAAATTACAGTTGAAATAAATATTCACAAGAAAAACCCAAAAAAAAATAAAAATATCCAATATTAAGGTTAATACACACAGATTAAGGAATATAATTAATACGTAGCGAAAATACTATATTACCCTTATTAATTGTCTCAACCAATTATTCTCTTTCCAATATTTCCTATTCAATTCAACCAATTACTCCCTTCGTTCCTAAAATATTGTCGTTTTAGAAGAAAAAATTTATTCCAAAATATTTGTCGTTTACAACTTTCGAGGAGAATAAATTATTTACTTTTCTATATTACATTTATCTTCTCTCATTGTCCCAATAAATTATCTTTCTTGTATTAATAGTTTTCAACTTCCCATGAAGGGGTAGTGATGAAATTTTAAACAAATTTTACTTGGTAAATGATACTCCCTCCATTCCTAAAAAATTGTCGTTTAAGATTTTGGCACATAGATTAAGAAAGTATCATTTACCAAGTAAAATTTGTTTGAAATGTCATCACTACCCTTTTATGAAAAGTTAAAAGCTATTAATACAAGAGATATAATTTCTTAGGACAATGAAAGAAGGTAGGAGTAATATAGGAAAGTAAATAATTTATTCTCCTCGAAAGTTATAAACGACAAACTTTTTGAAACAATTTTTTTTTCTAAAACGACAATCTTTTAGGAACGGAAGGAGTATTTTCTTAATCCACATATGCAAAAATCTTAAACGACAATTTTTTAGGGACGGAGGTAGTACTTCTTATTCAACCAATTACTACTTGGATTATGCTCCCTCCGTTCCTAAAAGATTGTCGTTTTAGAAGAAAAAATTTGTTCCAAAATACTTGTCGTTTACAACTTTATAGGAGAATAAATTATTTACTTTTTTATATTACCTCTACCTTCTCTTATTGTCCCAAAAAATTCTCTCTCTTGTATTAATAGTTTGCAACTTTCCATAAAGGGGTAGTGATAGAATTTCAAACAAATTTTACTTGGTAAATGATATTTTCTTAATCCATGTGCAAAAACCTTAAACGACAATCTTTTAGGAACGGAGGGAGTAGTATTGAATTGAATAAGAATTATTGGGAAGGGAAGAAAATTTTAAATAGGAGAAAGTTTTAAATAAAGGTAAAGTAGGAAAAAAGTAGCTAATGTGTGTTGATAAACTCAAAACGACAATCTTTTTAGAACAAAAATTACTTCCTAAAACGATAATCTTTTAGGAACGGAGGGAGTATTATTTTATCGAAAATATTAATTTAACCCATTAGCCTAAGTCGGGACTGGGAAAAAATTATTATTTTAGAAAAATTATTAAGGTAAAAATGGAGGTACACAACTGTGTAACTTTTAAAGTTACACAGTCTACGATCGTAGAGTGATTTCACTCTACGATCGTGATTACTTTACGATCGTAAAGTGAATTCACTCTACTATCTGGGGACTATTCTACGATTGTAGAGTGAAATCATTCTACGATCGAAGAGTGAAATCACTCTACGATCGTAAACCGTGTAATTTTAAAAGTTACACAATTGTGTACCTCCATATTTCCCAATTATTAATTTATCGAATATTAATTTATAAAGATTTTACTGTAGAAAGCATTTACAACATAATGCACCTAAACAATTAATTACTCATACATAGTAATCCATTATGGAACACGAGTGCAACCAGTTAAACAAAATAGTTATATGTCATATATTTTAAGTTCTGAATAATAATAACAATTAATTAACTATAGTTGTTAATTAACGTTTCCCAAAACAACAAAAGTTTATATAATAATGATGAACTTTCATATAATATATCCATATGCAATTGCAAGAGTTCCATTGAAGTAACCTAAGTTTCATAATATATATATATAGTCCGCAGCGAACTAAGAACGAACCGGTTATAGTGACAATTTTTTCCGTCGCTATAACATAGAAAACCGATTTTTTCTGCTATAGCGACGAAAAAAAATATACTATAGCCGGTTCCTTCTTAGTTCACTCCTCAACTACTATATATATATATATATATATATATATATATATAGAATCCATCCACAAAGAACAATAGGTTGTTGGGAAGAACCTATTTATTTTCAAACCGCCACAACTTGTAGCGGCTTGTTATAATTTTTTTTTTTTATAAGCCACACAGGTTGTAGCGGTAAGTATAATGGGTTGTTCCCCAACAACCGGTTGTTGTGGATGGATATCCTATATATATATAGAGAGAGATCACAAATCCGGCCAAAAGGCTTCAAGTTGTGACTAGTGATAACTTTCTTATACAAACTAAGATGTGCATCACCTTTATTATGCATATTTACACGTCTATTCATGAAAAACACTTTCTCACTGTAAAATAGAGCAAACAACTTAAAAGTAGGTAATGAATTTCAGTCTAGAGCTTCATAAAAGTGGCACTGGAAGCAGGGAAATAGTTATCCAGTTGAAGCTTTTCTAGAATCTGTTGGGTAGTCCACAGATATGAGGAGTGACCCTCAACCAGTTCTGTTACATCAACCTTGTCAACAAAGGAAAATTCATCCATTTCAGATTAATTATAATACCGAGAAAGGAACACTGAACAAACACACACACCACACATATATATATATAGGAACAAGATCCAGTTCGGACGGATCTAATGTCCGGATTTTTTATTTTTATTTTTTTGTTTTTTTTAAAACAACTAAAAAAAATTAATAATTTATGGAACTGTAATTTTTCCATAATCTGATGTTTTGGGTGTGATTTGGATACATATAACTGCATATGTATGCATGCATGCACTTTTTGTTATATGTATCCAAATCACACCCAAAAAACATCAGATATGAAAAAATTCCAGTTCCATAAATTATTAATTTTTTTAGTTGTTTTAAAAAAAAACAAAAAAAATAAAAAAATAAAATTCGCATTTTAGGAAAATGCGGACTCCGCTTCTGATCTCCTATATATATATATATATATATATATATATATATATATATATATATATATATATATATATAGCAAAAGATCATGATGGTTAGCAGATACTTACATTCTCAATTCCTGGGATATTAATTGGTTGAATTCCAGCTAATCCTTTAGTAAGGAGACTGTTCAAATATGATTTTGTATCAAGTCCCAACATATAACAAATTTTAATAGTGCCTCATGTTGAGGTAATATGAAAAGTTTTAATCATATAGTAATAATAAATAAGTTAAAATGCACTGAATGCACCCCCCCCCCTCAACTTTTTCCAAATTAGCTATCCCCATTGAGATTTTTAACACTTAAAGAAAATAATAAAAAATGGGTTAGATGTTATATAAGATGAGGCGACGAGGTTTTGGGATAGCAAGAAAAGGAATTAGGGGACATTAAATTGGGATGGGACTGGTGTAGTAAATACCCAGCACGGAAGGCGACTCCAAGCATCCAGTCATTTGTAGAATAAGCATTCACAAATCTTCCACTCACAACCTACAAAACAGGCAAAGGTAGCTTATGAATATACAGCAGAACATAATAGATCAGTCAAGACAAAGAACATATATGGACATGCTTTAAAGACAATAGAACAAGAGATGCATATTAAGGAAACTATAGGAGTCCAATACCTTCCTTGCAGCTTCCCAGTTTTCATCTTTAATTGCAATAGGTGTCCCAAGAAGAACAACTCTCTCTACAAGCCCAGCTGCAAGTATTCAGTTTTAACGGCATTAGAATCATTCAAGCTATGAAAAAACATTCATGAAAAGAATAATGGTTCGTTTCTCAGGTACTGTTACAGCTATGTTCGGCTGCAGCCAAAGCCTGGAGACAACTGAAAATCACTCGTGCTCCAAGTGAAAAACCTATCAGTGTCACAGGCCTGAAATATACAGGAGACCAAAGATTGTATTATAAACGGCCAAACTTTAATCTCAAGGAAATTAACAATATGTTCTTAATCTTGAATAGGATTATTTACCTGTTTCCTTGCAATCCCTTCAGTAATACATCTTCGGCGAGCAATTTTCCAGCCTTATCAGATCTACCAAATGCCAACAAAAAAATAAAAAACAGGACATGTTAGTAGGGACTAGTAAGAAGGAAATAGAAAAAGGGAAACAATATCTTTTCGGCACAGCACACCTTCAGTAAACTTCCCTCCCAAATCCCCTTCAATGAGGAAGGTTATAACATTATCTAATTGAGGATATGTTGCATAAGGTATATCTAAGTATAGATCATGAAAGGCTGTCAAAGGATCAAGAGAAGTTATATAACCAAACCTACTGACTTGCAAATATCTTCACTAACTGATATTATATTATAGCTTTGTCCTTGTGCAACAAATAATTTATTATTCTTCATAAGTTCATATCAATAAATTAGTTGGTATTAGATCACAAGTATAACCTTCTTTATTACTATTGCAAACATTCAGTGTGTAAAAATATAGGAAATCAGGACATTTTCTCTTCTCTTCTCCCCATCTAATATTCCTTGATTCAAGTAAAGAGAAACCTGTCTACAGCAATTGACCATTTGCTGTCAATGAGACCAGTAAGAGTGAATAACGCTGCTGGCCAGGCCAATGCTGTTAAAAGAGTGCTTAAGACAGTCAGCATGGCGCCTTGCTTCATCACTTCCATTGCAAGCTCTGCAGCAGGTATAGGAAATGTTATCATAAATATATCAATCCATGCATTAATTAACTTCTAGGGTGATATGATTTACGTGAAGTGAGCCAATCCTGAATTGCAGTGCTTACAGCAATCAGATTCTTAGACTCCCACTGCAGTGCATACCTAAAGACATGATAAGTTTTGTAAGACGTGAAAAAAAGCCTTCATCCAGCAAGTTACTTATCCAAAAACAAAAACATAAAAAAAAGGCTTTTAGCCAGCAAGTTGTAAATACAAGAATAAAGGACACAAATGCAAACTAAAGAAGAGTACATTTCAGTAAAAAAAGAAAAAGGTTCAAAATGGAGATGATAGTCATTTTCCAATAGTAACTTCTGCCAACAAATCCAAAGAATTTTAGTTTTTTGTAATAAGTTTATAAATTCCAAAACATACAAAATAAGAAGAGAAGAAATAGGGAACATAATAATGTTCAGATTTCTTTCTTCCAAATGTATATATATTATTCAAAAAATAATAATAATCACCAACAGCTTAAAGGTAAAGGTGAAAACAATCAATAAACTCCAAAGTTTCCAACTTTCAAAAGGTGCCAAAATTGTGAGTGTGTACCTTTCTGAGTTATCAGTTTGTCCTTCCCAAGGCCTTACAAAATCATTTTCCTTGAAAACGAATCCTGAGACCAAGATCTCAACTGCCAACCGCTGAGAAGAGAAGGTAATGAGATTTGATCCTTATTTCTTTACAGAAAATTAATTATAGATATAATTATTCAGATAATACTTGAGGAGAAATATTTCACTATGAGAATGGAAAAGGAAAGAAGTAATAGGAGTAACAATATTAGAAAGTTGAAACACTTGCAAGGACCCCCAAAAAGACTAGGATGTCCACATAATGAATTTAAAAGGAATCGAGAAAAAAAAGTCCCAAAAAGAAGAAAAAAAAAGAAGCTAAATAACTCACGCCTTGGTTATGGTTTTCTCCTACAACTTTGAACCCAAATTCCTCAATATCTCCGGTTCTCCTAGCCATTTTAACCCCTGTTAGTCCAGCTCCAGCAGCTGGGTTGAGCAAAGTGTTAGTACAAAGACGTATAAGTTATAACTGGCTAAAGATTTTAAAGCACGAGTAGCATGATGCTTTTTGTTTCCCTGATGCTCAAACTCCTATGTCATTATGTCTTTTGATGTGCTGCTGCAACCACAATAACTAGTGTCCGATTATTATTAATAGGTAAATTGTTATCTTTAGTTAAAACTAAGAGAAAACTTCTATATAGTACATATAGGAACCATTGCTATCGCGTCAGTATTATGTTCCAATGCTGCAGGTGCATGATACATCTCCACTGCCATTATATGACATTTATGAGCATCTTAAAGAAAGATAGTTTCTAGACAAACTCAAATTGAGGTGCTCAAATGCAATCCAAGAGGTGAAATTTTGCACCCACCTCCAAATGATGCAGCCACTGCAACAGAACCTGCAACACTTCCCGCAGCAGTTGCAGCAGCAGCAAACCCACTTGCTCCAATCACAGGGATAATGGTGCCCAATGTAGGTGCTAAAGCACTAAATCCTGCAGCAATTGCTGGAGCAGCTAAACCTGTTGAAGAACATGTAAGCTGAAAATGAGAAACATTCATGCCATAAAAACATTGCTTGCAGAGAACATTTTAAATTAAAAAATCCTGGGAATATAGATAACATCGTACCACCAGTAATTGCCATTAAGGTTCCTCCAGTTAATGCTGCTGCACCAATGATACCTCCGCGCTTCCACTTAGCCACTGAACTTTTTGGAGTCTCTGTTTCTTCTTCCTTAGACTGCTCCTCTTTCAAGATCGCCATTGCTGAGGAAGCAATGATAGTCTCAATGGCTTCCTGCAGAAGAGAAGTGCATCATATAACACTCAGCATTTCACACAATATGCTTAGTTAGATAAGTACATAGTAAAGGATTGGCACTACTGATTGAGACTATGCAACCATGTAGATGTACTACATACAAATGCTCATGCATCAACATAGCTTTGATGGTTATTATCACAATGTCAATCCACGACCATTATAACATACATTTAAGATATGAATACGATATTTATATCGACCAATGCTTTCCTAATCCTGAAAACGTCAATGTGAAAGGACACAAGGGAAAGAGAATTTCATAAAATCTTACTATCTTTATAAGGTGGTATATTTTGAAATAAAATGAATAATTTTATTGGTTACCAGATGGGAAACAATTACTCTTATAAAGATCATGGAGGACAAACATGTCAAGACATATCTTTCAATTTTAACCATTCAGAAGACTGACAAGGAAATAAAAGTAAGTGAAAGTGGTGAGTCTGAGCCTTGGTACTCTTTGTAGCCTCCACAAAATTCATGCGTAGATATTTCTACAGAAAAAATAAATGCAAAAATCCTAAATACCATAATATGCAGGAAAAGGTTATCATAAAGATGAACAAAGTTTGGGAAGCAGTAAATTCATAATCATCCATTTTGATTCGGTTAGTTGTGGTATTTATTTGCTCCAATTTTAAGACTAGTCTTCTTTTTAATCATTGTAAACCTATTTTCAGTGACAAAACAACAATGAATTCCCACACAACCAAAAAATTCATCCAGAATATATGCACACGCATATCTATGTTGGGGGTACACCCAATTTAAACTTTCCATAGAGATCAACTCTATCAATGAAGGACTTTTAGCTGAATGTTGATTTGCAAGACCTGATTCATCTTTAACTTCAATAACATATTTGTTGAGTCTACAATGCAATGTATCAATACTATGCCCTATCTTCAACACATGATTAAACATGAGAAAATGTCAAAGCAAACATATGCATCTCATGAAACTACAAAATTATATAGTTGTGATTTGTCAGATATCATCTATGGCTACTGGATTATACAACAACATGCATTTTAAATGGTGTTGCCAGTAACATGTTTGAAGGAGTCAGCATCAATTTCATATAACAAAAGAAGCAGCTTATATTATCTACTGGAAACACAACCATTTTAATCCATTTGACATCAAACCACGTTGCCAGCAACCGCAGAGCCACACGATGTCGAGCGTCATAGCCCTGTCTTCGTGTAGCATTTTCATTAGCTTCAGGTGTTAATGCCAGACAGGCTGAAAGAAGCTCGTATAGAACAGCCACTTTCCTCTCGTAACCAAGCATTGAAATCTCTTTAAAAGGTTTTTCGTCACATTTACTGCTAGGCCCAATAGGTGCCTGTTCAATGCTAGATGGCATGCCTTTTTTGTCCAGGTGATCTTCAAGGCCCTTATGTTCCACTTCAAACTGAGATTGTTTCTCAGTCTCAGCAGTGGAAAATTTCTCCCGACATTCATGTTCATACTCACGGTGGTTCTCCTTCTTAGACTCAAAATCAACAGAAGTTTCAATGGTTGATGACATAGCATCAACAGCTTTCGACAGTGCACGCTCCTGATCTTTCACTTCTTTAGACGTATCACCTCTTTCAGCGAGCAACCTTAAGAACTGTGATAAGATGAGCTACAATTACTTAGTTTTGAGTCACCAACAACGGCTTAGAGAATCACATGCATTAAGGCCTATAGAAAAGAATAATATCAAACTCTTTTTCAATCATGAAAAGCATAATATGTCTATCGCTGATAAAGAAGACCAGCATAGACTACTAGAAGCATCTAGTTGTTCATGTTTAATTAATATGGTTTCTGTGCAAAGGATTAGAGAGGCACTTTTTGGAAGCTTTATTCATCCCCAAAAAAAAGAGAGGAAGCTTTCCATAGGAACATATCATCCAATGCAATGTAAGTTCAAGCAAGCCATGAAGGAAAGTTTTCTACAATGCTAAGGATATGAAGAACATACAGATTCGACATGCTCTTCTGTGGAAGAAGTCCCCACAGTTTCCTTGAGTCCAGGCCAGGGTTTGTCTTCAATATCCAGAAACCTGATCATCGCAATATTGAAATATAACTCGAACAAAAACAAATCATTCAAGCTTTTCTAAGTTGACAGAAAGTGATACTCTGATTGTTCTAAAATTAAATATACACGACATATTAAACTTCAAATTAATGTGGATTTATTTAATTTACTTGATACAATTATTATAATTGTATAATATATAACAAAAACTATTAATGACAAAATGAATTTCATTCTAAGTCATACCAAATTTAAAGTTTAATATGTTATCGATTCATCCAAAAGTCAAATTATATATCTAATTTTGAACAGGACAGAGTATATGCAAGAAAAATAATTCTTCGGTATCAAAAGGGAAAGTTACGAGTTATGTCGGTAGAGAATGCATAATCCAACCGTAAAATAAATTAAATTAGAAGTTCAAACTAAACATCACTCTGTGAATTTGTACCGAGTGAAAGCAATATAGTTTAATGAATATCACAAGAAATAAAAAGAAGAAAGAAAAAAGTTTGTAAAAAATTGACCTGAAGATAGGTCGGAGGAGATCGGAGTAAACGTCACGAGAGACTGAACCGCTGGAACTGGTGATCATCTCTTCGTAGTAAAATGAGGCTAGTGGGTTTGTCTGGTGGATCTGAGTTTGGTGAAGGGCCATCCCGAATAGAGAACCGGCCGCGTATTTCTGCGACGCCGTTAACATGGACGAAGACATGGTATTCCGGTGAAAGTTTGGAAAGATTAATGCGGTATGTATGTATAAAATTTGAGATGAATATAGCATAAGAGTTCGTTGGTTGTTTTACTTTTTCAAACTCCCACCCGATTCAGGCCCTTTTCTTTCTTTTCTACCCGCGTGACGTGACACCGGAAGAATAGGGGAGGAAGACAATCAGCTATGTTACGACAGCGTTTGATGGTGATGTAATTACTACGTCAACTGATCCATGTTACAAACATAACCGTCAGATCCCACGACACCGTTTTGGGTTACCTGGTTTCTTTTATTCATTTATTTATTTGATTTGATACGAGAAGACACGTGGCGTGGGACTTCTTTGATGATCTGCCTATTTTAGGGGCTAATCTATGATTTTGAGCAAAAAAATAATAATCCCTCCGTCCCTATTTAAATAACGTTTTAGATATGGACACAAAAATTTAGATAATAATTAGAAAGCATTAAATATAATACTCAATTGTCTATAATACCCTTAAATCATTAATTTATCATAGCATACAAGAGTTTAAAGTATCAAAAAAAATAGGTAGAGTAATGAGGAGTAATTTTGGAAAAATTATCATTAATTCTTCTAAATTTTAATAAACGTCAATTAATTAGGGACAAATAAAAAACAAACTTTAAAACGTCATTTAAATAGGGACGGAGGGAGTAATAATTCAATCCATACCATGAGTACCGAGTACACTAAATAGAGAGAAAACAGATGCAGGTTTTACTTTTACACTCTGTTTTTGAGTTTTGAACAGAAAAAAAAAGAACAGAAAACTTAAATTAGAACAGAAAAGAAAAGAATAGAAAATTTGAAGTTTTCCTTTGTGATGTTTCTGAGTTTTTAATAGAGAATGATAGAAAATTTAAAATTGAGGACATGAATTGTAATTTAAAATTTATTATATTAAAAGTTGAGGATAATATGGGAATTATAAAAATATTACTTATTCTAATTTCTTTTCCGTCCAAATCATGCCAATTTTGGACGGAAAACTTTGGCAGAAAAAGTGGCCAAGTTTTCTATCTATTTCTTTTCTTTTCCGTTTATTAAAAAACTCAGAAACATAAGAATTGGAAAGAAAACTTAAATTTTCCGTCCATTTCTTTTCTTTTCTGTCCATTTTAAAACTCAGAAACAGAGTGTTAAAATTGGACGGATTGTTATGGACAATCGATTGTTATGAATATTATTTTAGTAATCATGATTTTAATTGTTGTTCTCAATCATGAGGATTTATTTTGGAAATTATTAAATTTACAACAGAAAATATTATTTTTACAACAAAAGTGTCGCTATAGATCCTATAGCGACAGTGAAAACCGTCGTTATACATCTACAACGACACTTATATTGTAAAAATAACAAAAAATGTTGTGAATTTAACAATTTTCTTTATTTTTTCCCTACCGCAACAAGCTATTGCACGACTAAAGACCAACATGTCCCTCATATTAATATTCATATTATTAGTATTAATATTATTTACATGTATAGATAGAGATGATTATACATATATATAAAAATTAATATTAATTTTAAGAATATTAATATTATAAAAAGTAGTGGTATTAATATGTATAATATTAATTTCTATGCGGCGCATCAATTCCATGTCGTGGAAGAAGTTCAAGAGCTCCTTTGTTTTCAGATTTCTACGGAGCACGAATTGCAATTGTGACCGGTGAAGGGAACGCTGGTTTCGACGGTGATAGGGGTGGTGTCAGATGAGAACGGATGGTGGAGAGCAGAGGATGAAGAAGTTTCGGGTTTTTTTCCCTTTTGGCAAATGGAGGAGAAATAACGGGCAACTTTGGCAGATGGAGGGGAAATTTCAAGGTTTCATGCCATGTTAATTTTTTTAATGGGAGTGGCGTAGTTGAACTAGGCTTTACAACGTCGGGGACATTTTTGGAAGAAAAAAAATCAGGGAAATAAAAATGGGTACAAGACAATTTTAATTTTCTAAAACAATTTTACCCATATTAGTAGATAGGAGAAAAACTCAACACTCCCTAATAATCAAAGGCCTGCAGAAAGAAAGGTAGTAGGAGAAGTCGAAAAACTTGGCCAAGGCTTTCTGTACATGAATGACCAAAAACCAATTGGCTTCTATTTTTTTGTGCTTATGCTAATTAATTCTACAATACTCGGAAGTCATTTAGTAGTATGTATATGATCCGCACTCTTGCAGACATTTTGGATATTCATTTAAAGTAGCTAAAAAACCCTACAATTAATTCGAAAGTAGC
The DNA here is from genome assembly GCA_020205615.1 of Panax quinquefolius. Lineage (NCBI taxonomy): Eukaryota > Viridiplantae > Streptophyta > Magnoliopsida > Apiales > Araliaceae > Panax > Panax quinquefolius. The sequence continues at coordinate 13,279,515 of CM035172.1, read as the reverse complement.
AAAACATATTATACAATTATGAAACGCAGATTCAATTATCTATCTTTTGTTAGACATAGACATGATCATCACAATCCACAATCACATGGATTAAATTATCCAGGTGATTAAACTGTTAGATCATCGGATCTATCAAACCGTTAGATCATCCGATAGAGGTTCACGATGTGTTATAAAACTAGACTATTTTTTACAACGTTTGCTATGTATCAGTCACCTATATATATATATACACACACACACGCTAGTGTACAAAACCATCTCTAGTACCCAGAATTACTTTTTAAAAAAATATAGCTAAACTAGTAATCACACGAACTACAAAACAGTTATTTGCAATGGGTGACTACTAATATTAATATTGAACATTTATTATTATCAAATTTTATGTTAACAATTCTTTGTTAAAACTCTAGTAGTTATTATACTTTCTCATCAAATTTGAATTAGAATTTTCTTTATGAACTTACCACTAATAAAATTTTACATTCTTTTAATTAACTTACAATATCTAATTGTGATGTTCAACATTGAGGTATGGGGCAGGGGGGGATTTGACCGATAAAAATGAAAGAAACCAACCTACTATAACTTAGTTTGAGGATAAAATACAAGTACAATGAATTCTTATTACAATGACACAATTACAATTACAGTTACAAGAATCACACGAAAAATAATAAAAAATTCACACAATCAAATGCGACACAACCTCAATCTCGACCATCAAGAATTAACACAGATTTTTCATGAATTATATTAGTTGAAGCCAGATTTTTCATGACTGACGATTGGGTACCAAATCTTTTTACTGCTCACGACATATTGGTTGGCTACATTACACTTCTAATTGCTCATATGATAACGATCTAGCAGTATTAGTTCATCTAAAACTACAATTAAGTTAAATTCAAAATTATACTTGGCCAAAAGAAAACTCCATTTTCCTAGTACCAAACTTGAATAGACAAAAGGAAAGCCTGAAGTCCCTCAAATACAAACTTGTCTGGGTAGTAACAAATCTAAATCCACTTCTGTCCAAGAGAAGCCTACTACTATATTCATTTTGCCTGAGTTTTTATATTTACTTTCCTCCTACCATGTGTTACCTGCCATGATATTTTTCAATTTGACAAGTAACTGAAGTTGGCATGAATCAGCAAGCAAGCAATCAATCAATTTAATGTAAGATGTCAAGAATAAGAAAATACACAACTGATCAGCAAAGGAAATTTCTATATACATCCCTTTTTCACTGCCTCGGTCATGGAGATTATTGAGCAGCAATAGCTCTGTTTCCAACCACTACATTACAAGGAAAAGAGAAGGCATTATGCACAGCATCAAAACAAAGTCAGAAATGTAATTATTCACCAAATTTAAGCTTGCAACTCATTATATGATAGTATATAGATTAGACAGAGATTGAAAATAAAGAATGGGTCAATCTTAATTCGGTCAAGTTTGTGTATTACAATTGTTGCTGAATCTACTTCCGTTGCCAAACTTCTAGGGGGAGTGGTAGAGCAATATCATTATTGCAGGTCGAGTGACCTTGGTTACCTTGTGCAGGTTGCAAATGCACCTAGAAAACATATCACTGGGCCTTACAGGATGGGCTCCATTTGTTTCTATTTGTAAATTGCCTAAAGGCCTACAACCAATCATAGGTCTTAGCACAAGGAAAATTGTCAAATATTGGACTAGAGAGAGAAGCAATAATGTGCCCCTACTTACAACAGTGAAAAGTGTTCTGAACAATGCATCTTTTTGTTTGCCGCAAGCTTCTGCATTCAACCTGTTAAATGAACAATATATAAAAAACAAGAACTGTTATACCTCACATGGCATATATAGATAGAAACTAGTCAATAAGTTCTTGAACAAGTCATACAAGTATAATGAAATTTCTAGCAGAAAAACATAACTCAATCTCACACTTACGAGATACTTTGTATCCTTCTTAATTTATTTTGTCAAGAAAATTTGAAAAATATACAACTCCTTTTGAGAAACTAAAAGGGATCATATATCAATCAGCAGCAATGTTGTACTAATTATCTTTTCTAGCTATACATCCATGCCAATATTGCTATTTATAAGTAGATGCCAATCCATTTCGATAAATAAAATTTTCAAAGTTGCGGTTTTTATCAACTGTGCTCAGATACCAAATTAGGGAAAACTTACAATGATGTTCCTAGTAGAAATAAAGCAGGATGGATGAAGCTAGAAGGGACTCCAGACTGTTCTTAGTTACTACAATAACATCAAGTAAAAGGGATGACTCACAAAGAAAAAGAAGGGTACGAGGGAGTAAACCACGTAGCACGTAACACTGGGCTAACAAAAAATATGGTAAATGAAATTTGTTTACTTCCAATATCAAGATGTTGAATTTAGTGAATTAAAAAAATAATAATAAGTGACGACTTCAGAGCTGAAACCAATCCAGGACAGCAGGGAAAAACCGGACAAGGCATGCCAAGAAGTATCAAAACGAATAATTTTCAAGGTCTTGCTGCAAAAAAGCTTTTATGAGACATACCACAAACATAGCTAAATATTTATCACACAACCACTAGAATACTCTTACCAAATTATGCCACCATAGATTTATATTTATCAAATCCTCACCACATTTCATCACTGATGTAGGTGAAGCCAAGCCACCTTGGGACTCCATTGCATCAACTTCAGCCAACAGATCTGAGACTGATTCCTCAGCCAAAGTACTAAACTCAATGGGTTCACTGACTGTCTGCCAACTGGATATATTAGATGCAGGTTGCGATAGGGAGAAGTGGGAAAGTTCACCACTCGTTGAAGTGGCCGTAGGAACATGGCCTTCAGGCGGTTTCAACGATAAGAAAGAGACGAGATTGGAGTCCCATTCCTCAACAGAACGCTTTACTGGTGTAGGAGTATATCCACCCCATTCATCAGTTATATCAGCTAGCTGCGCCCCGCCAACCACTAGACTGGAGGCACTGCTCCAGCTAGGGCCTGAATCTTGAATAGGAACATTTGAAGACACATATTGCTTGTTTTCAACAGTTTGGCATTTTTGGTATTCATTGCTTGTATTTGGCGTGGGACTTGGCATATCTGAGTCGTGAACATTAACACTTGAAGAGACAGACTCCTTGTTTTCAGCGGCCTCACCTTCCCAGTCCCCATTGCTCGTCTTTCGTGAAGGACTATGCAAATTTGTGGTATTCATCTCACCATTTTGGTCAGGTGAGTCAGTTGACTTGGTCACAGAAAAAGTGGAGTTTAAATCCAAGTTATTCAAAGAGAATTTTACAGGTGAATGTCTCAAGTTTTCTTCAGAAGATTGACCTGAGAACCCTCGACTATTAGAGTGATTTTCAAAAATGTGTCCACCAGTAATCTTATTTACCGTTGTTCCATGTGAATTCCAATTTTCATGATATGGATCTGAATTGCACCTTTTGACTTCATGATTTATTTCATGATGTGAGTGAGTCGCATATTCTGCACCAGAAAACGTGGATGATGACAGTCGACTACGCAATTTGAGCGGGTTATAATAAGAACTGTTACCTTTGAACGAATCCTGGTCTTGTGAACAGCTTCCAGCCGTCGTTTCCTTCTTGTAACTAATAACAGGTGCAGTCCAAACAGAAGACTGGGCGGCCCACCTATCACTCCTCACAAGATCATTGTTATTATTAGAATGAATTGTTGCAATATTACCATGCCAATGCCCCTCCGTTTGTTTACCATCTCTTGTGGCATTCACATTCTCACTCCGCCCGAAATCAGAGTAATATAATTTACTATCAGATGCACCTCCAACTTTTTGCAACTGTGATGAAATATCATTCAGAAAAGGTAAAACCTTATGGAACTGCCCATTTAATGCAGCAGCTAAAAGTATAGAGTCATCTTGCCTATCACCCGCCCATATCCTCATATCAGGCAGGAAGTACCCAGTTGTACTCCACTTCTGCAGCTGCACCATACAAAATGGTCCTTGAATTTTACCATTTGGGTCTCTGTAGTGCCACAATTTGGTTTCACTATTATAAGCAGATGGAGAGTTGCTCATAGAAAGAGATGCAGTTGAAGGTTCTGAAGCAATGCTAGATAAAGTAGTTGAACTCGATACAGCTTGATTATTCCAACCACCAATCCCTAAACCATTACTATCAATCTCGTTTCCTGGTCTCTCCGATATGTTGGATCTGCATGCATCTTTTCCCTCTCTTAGTCTCTGAAGAGCCTTGGCAGCACTCTCTTCTTTATCTGGGTATGATGTAGCATACATGTTTTTGCTTTGCTCACATGAGGGAGACGAATTACTCCATGCCCTAGTACCAGAATCACCTGAAAAATCCCCTCTATTTCTTAGAGAAATTGGCTTGTTTCCTTCTCTATTATATCCAGAGTATCTGGGCTTAACATATTCACCTACAAAGTTTCAGCATACATAATATTCAATAGACTGAACCAGATCAAATGCATTACTGGAAAGACAAAGTCATGAATATTGGCAAGGCAATGCAATGAACCTTGTTTCCTTTTATCAGTTTCTCCAGCATCTTCCTCAGATTCATAGTTTGGATCCATATTTGGATCACAATGTACTTCCGGAATTTGACAGAATCTACGCTGATGTTCCTCTGGTGTCTTCAGAAGCTGTAATTTCTCTACACATTCTCTAAGCGTGGAATTTGTCAAGGATTTCCAAATAAAACAAGTAGTTTCTTTTCCATATAACACAGAGAGATTCAAATTACTGGATTTGGAAATCACCTTCACCTTTTATCAGTATAATTACATTTATATTTCAACTCCTGTTCTCTTGGAGTGCAAGAAGAAATGGAAAAGTAATAAAAATTGGGGAAGGGTTGGGTTTGAACGACTTTTTCTTCTTTCACAAGCTTTTATGTTAAATTAGAGAAACAATCATTATAATCCCTAACGAGGTCAATTTCGTAGCCACACAATGTAACATGAGGTAATCCTAAATGCAACCAAATAAGTTTTTGTAAGAAAGCATCATACGCCCTAAATAATGTCTAAGAAACTGGCCAGACGAGTAAAAGGTGATCACAATCTTAAGAAACCAAAACTAGAAATAGAAAAGGACAGCGTGCACATATGTTCCAAACTGTGTTTTTCTCATGCAAGATGTTCTGCCTGCTCCTTGAAGGAAATCGTAAATTTTAGTAGTTTCTATTCATTGATTCCCGTATTATTAGTTTATCGCACTGGAAAATGAGATAAACCAATTGTTTTGAGCATAACCATTATAAACAGATTGGGAGAGAAATAGTAGACTGAACTAACATGATATCAAACAGAATAGCTATCACAACTTCAATTGCCAAATTACATTTATATGTATCTATAATCTATTGATTAATATATATATATATATATATATATATATATATATATAACTTTATCTGGAAAAGTTTCCCTTATAAAACATAGACAAGTTCTCTAAGGTTGTGCATAGAACTGCAAATGCTGCCAACCCTAAGCAAGTACATAGGTTACATTTGTATCACAAAAATCGAACCTGTAACTGGGGTCAACATATAGATAAAATGAGTTTTCACAAGGATTTTCTTCTTTTATATAGACCATATGTAATTTACACGCTATAAATTTTCAACACCCCTTGTTGGCATCCCTCGTGACCTTCCGGCCCGTAAACTACCATCATTACTACTGCACTCACCCAAGTCATCCCACGTGAATATACCATTCAAAGCGCATCTCAACTTCATTGTGTATGCTAGTCTAGTTTCCAGCAATTTTATGCCATATTCATCATAAGTTCATAACATCCTCTAGTGATGTGTCAAAGGGATGTAAAACTGAAAAAAAGAAGAAAAAAAAATTGACACAGATTGACAGTAATCTAAAATGGCATTACATATGGTGAGTCATTTATCCTACAACACCTAAACTTTCTCAAGTCATTTCAAATTTATGACAACAAACTATATCTTTCAATCTCCAGTATATAGAGACACAAACTTAGAATCATTTATCTTTCCTTTTCCTGTTTACATAATCCTTCAGCAGGTATTTCAAGGTCCACATCTCACATATAAAAGAAAACATGGTTTGATTGAATTAACAGGCATCAATTATATAGAAGAAATCAATAAGAAAAAATACAAAATTAATAAAGGATATTCCTTTTTACATCCATTTTCACTTGCTCGATCTCGGAGATGATTGAGCCTCAACATTTCTGTCTCCAGCCACTACATGATAGTATTAGGTATAAAACAAAGAAAAGGCATTAGAAACAGTAGCAGCGTAACTTCAAAGACAGAACATAAGAAGGTGCCAACTCAAAACTATGATTACATAATAAACTTGAATAAATTGTAAGAAATATAAAAGAAAGAAAATATTATCCCAAACTTGTGATGTGTAAATACAATTGAAAACTGAGAAAGTTACATCATTGAGCCTCACGGCCTGGAGTGCCATTGCTTTCTCTTGTATCTCGCCCTAGAACAAAGCATACGTCTTAGTGGAAATAAAATAGAAAAAGCAACAAATATTTTTGACTCTAAACAAAAACTTAAGAAAATTTAGCATGCAGACTTACAACAGTAAACCGTTTTACAAGTCCGCATTTTATACTCTGCCGAAGGCGTCTGCATTCATCCTGAAAAAGTATAATATGTCAAAAACAAATAACCATATAATACCTCATTATATATGGATACAGATAACAATATGATTCTCCGGTCCATTAATCATGAAAAACTTAAAAGACCCAGACCATATTGCAAGATAACTTGGGAAATTTTTTTAAAACAATTTTCATGGGGACCGAACAAAAAAAGAAAGAAAAGGGAAGCAAGAATTTCCATGACACCCCGTGCTACTTTTCTTTTCTTTTTTCAATTTTTTTGACAAGTGACATCAATACTACTTGATAATACCAAGACAGGATTTGGGGTCTATGGTGCACCCCACCCTACAAAGTGCAACACACTAAATATACAAAAAAGCATTAAAGGATGAAATAAGAAGGGAAAGGTAACAGTTGGACCCGTATAAAAAGAACTTATATTGATCTAAGCAATAATAAAATAATCAACTATCAAGAGGAGACGGGAAATTTTCATGTCTGTCATTTGGCATGTAATCAATTGTCCAAAACAAGGACAATGACAACCTCTCTAGATATGGAGCATTACAAATTAGGTGGAGAAGTGATTCTAGTTGATTTGTGATTGTAATACCAACAAGTAGAACATAAACTTACTGAAGAGCCATTGATGCAGATAAAGACTTTTAACAACAGCGTTTAGTATTTAGAAGCATGTTGGAGAAATAAATTAAGAAATTAAGCAAGAGATCAAGCCAAGAAAGGATCAAACACACAGAATAGCAAGAAATGTTCAAGGTCTCAGCAAAAGGAATCAGGAAACTTTGTTTGAACAATGATGTATATGACATATAGATTATATATTCAAACCATACAAGCGCCAAAAGAATTTAAAACAGCATCTAATTTACAACTTATATTCACTTGTTTGGAATAGGAAATGTGAAGACATCATCAATCAGTAACCAAAAATAATGCCTCAAGGACCACGCCATAAGTTTGAACCAATTAGACATAGGAACCAGCCACATAATATAACAAAAGGAGGAATACCTACTCACTTTTATTGAATAGTGGTATTCGTCAAACACTAATAATAAATTGTCCTTTGTCACAACTGCAATTTTTCTTTATCAAATTATATAGATAGAGAGAGAGGAAAAAAAAGGAAAGGAAAATCCTCAAAATGGAAATAGCAGCTATCTAACTACATTCGGAAGTCAAATACGTATGCGCCCTGTTAACAAGATTATGTTACCAAAAAGTATATTCCATCACCTTGTAGAAATCTTGATTTGAAATGGCATCAATTGGCACAACCTCTTTCTTGTCCAAATTTAATACTTCGAGCATGACATCTGCAGTCGTATTGCTAAATTTATATGGTACAGGCACCTTTGTTGTACCTGTATGAAAATATCCACCCACATAAAATTTCAGATTGACTGATTTACAGCATACAAGAAAGTAATATTAACTGTTACTAAAGGTATACATGTATACCTACAACTTGGACAAGTCTGTACATATCTTGTTTCTGCTCACCGCCATATATTCTTATTCGCACCACGGAACCAACTACCTTATCATGAAACTTCTCCTTGTCTTCAATAAGATTCTCCATCAAATCACGCCGCAGATAAATCAAGTTAATGTTGTGAACATCTATTGCAGCATATTCATTCAGATTAGTCTGTGGTACATGCTCTTCACCCTTTTTATGAGTTTTACGTTTCTTATCATTAGCCATCAAGTTATTATTGTTTTCATCAGCCAGGACCTGGATTGCATTAATATCAACTACCCCACCTTGAATGAAAACATCCTTCGGGGGTTCCTCTTTTACGAGGAAGTGAAATTCAAGAAGCTTTAGCATTTCAAAGTGACCTACACATTGTTTGCCAAACAAAGTTTTTAGCTTTAAATCACATAGGATATAACTTTTCCGACGAGGATCGCGAAGATTGTTTCGCTTTATATAGTCTAGCAAAAGTGCCTGGACATCAAACTGAGACAGTACAGACGTATCACCATTTCTCATGTAAGCAACAAAGTCCAATAGGTCTTTGGTTGCCCATTCTGTGCACCCAATTAAAGATGTATCTTTTTCATTACATGATTTTTCTGTGCTCGAATCCTCATTGAGTTTCTTTAGTGATTCGTTGGACTTTCTTCTTATAGAATTATTCCCCTCTAGATATCCAGAAGACCTGTCTGAAATAGAGCTTTTGACATCATTGGTGCCAACATGGACACCAGGAGATTGCCCCTTAAAAGCCATTATACCAGATTCTTTACAGGGATTTTTGGCTTCAGCCAGCTCTTTCAAAGTTAAAGACAGCTTGCCTTTTAAGTATATCCAATATACTTTGAAGAGATACTCCCAGCTACTCTTGTCGTCAAAATCTACTTGAGCCTGCCCAAGTTAGAATGGGTAAATATAAGGACAGCATTAAATCATTATTTATTGAACTGTAAGCAAAACACCAAACAAAATACAACCAGAAGTTTCTAAACTAAATATCAAGGATAATACAATATTGCCCTAATGAACTCCAAGTTTGAACCTTTCCATTTACCAGCATTTTCATGAAAATAAACAGCAATAGGAATCTAGATAACAAGGGCTTCCCTAGTTTTACAGTTCTCATTGTTATATATCACGAGTACGGAACGGAGGTGAAGAGGTGAAATTGTGATTACAAAAAAGAATTGATAGTCTTGAGACAAACTTGAGTTCATAGCAAAAGATAAAGATCTTGAAGCATAGCTCTAAGAAGAAATGACACAGAACATAAAAATTGTGATGCATACCATTTCCTTGTTTCCTTGTTCCTTATTTTCAATCAACATGACAGTTCTCATGCAAGTTATGCAAAAGCCTTTATCTCCTCTCACACACAAGTAATCAGCATCTTTTGTGCATCCCTTGCACAATGAATATGTACATGTATAACACATGTAATGGGCAGCCTTCAGACATACACTACATATGTGCCAACCTGAATTTCAAAACAAACACAGAAATATTAATATTGACACGGATTAGAGTTAATGAGGACATGGATGATTTGCGTAGAAATGATTTAACATTGACTGTCATTACTCAGACACTCAAATACTTGTTACATACCAAGAAGCTAATGGTCTGCACTCCACAGAAAGATTGTTGTGTAACTAAGAATGTAAACATTCAAGAATACAGGGGAAGGAGTTGTTAAGTCCCATTAAAAAGACACACAGAGCCACAACATTACAGGGAGGTATTCAATGTGAAGGCCTTGTCAATAAAAATAATGGTGGAGATTCTTTTTAATAAATATAGAAATTGCAAACATTAAACTAAGTTCTACGTTAGTAGTAGCATAAATACCAACTTCAGTTTTTGATGCCATCTAGAGCCGAAGAGGAGTTGGGTATTTGGTTTTAGGCTGATGACTTAGCTTTCTTGTGTATCCAGTGTTGGGTTAGTTAGCGGTATAGTTCTGTATAGCTTCTGTTTTTTTATGTCCTGTAGATGGAGTTGTGGCCCCTTCTTTGGCACCTTTTGTTTCATTAGCAAGTTTTATTTTGTTTTTTTTTGTTCGGTGTTTCATTAACAAGTTAATTATCAATAGATAAATAAACACCAACTTGGGGCAAGATTACAAAATGACTTAAAACCATATGTAAATATTAATTTTGTACTTCCAATTCCATGTTTCGGAATGACACCAAAAATGTAGCAAGAGTCGGTTGCAGCAAGACATAGCACCATTGCCCTATGCAATGTAAATATTGCCCTAAGAATTAGACAATAATATATTTGGCATTCAGGTACCCTCACATGGCGAATTTGCTCAAGATGAGAGTGCGGCATACTTTTCTCTTGAGGGATGAATCCTACCCTTAACCAATCCCTCACCCTGATAGACACTCGAACCCACAATCACCTGCCAGAGGGATGAATCATAAACCGCTATGTTATCCCTTGGGCTTGGGCACAGTCATACTTTTTATTTGATATGTGAGAATTCAAGCTGTCAACATATAAATTGGTTATGTAATACCGGTAAAAATAAATAAATAAAATTATATATTTTTAAAACATATTGATTGGACTGTCTTTTATTTGGGTCAAACTAGTCATTTAATTTATGTGCGCTAATAAGTATTAATAAGTGATGGTTAAATTAATTTGGTAAAATTGGACCTTAAAAATAATTGGATTTAATTTATATGTGGGTAATATTAAATCATATTATACTTGGGAGATTAATAAGATATGCTAATAAATAAATAAATATCTAAAACCTAACTATATCCCATTACGTCTAATACGAACTGTGGGAATAGCACGAAGGAACAAGAGCAGCGGCTGAGAGAACAAGGGAAATAAGAAGTAATATATTCAGTTGGAAACTTGTTATTCGGGTAAGTGTTCTTTTAATTTGTTCATGGTTGTGATGAGATGGGAATTTAAGAGTCAATCAAGTTTAATAACAGTAAAAGAGTACATGTGATGGATTATGGTAAACGATTTGTTCTAATTTTGATATTTATCATGGACATCATATGGAGATGAGAATTTATTTAATAAAATATGTAATTAAAATGCAAGATGGGTTATGGTTGCATATAATATAATTTAATATTATATATGTATGTAGGATGTTTATACATTCTGTAAGGTGCATTAGAAAATAATTGATGAATTGATATTGAAAAATATATTTGCACGGAAACCATTGTCATGCTCAAACTAATCATGCGATGGTAACATAGTAATTAAATTCAGCCGAATTGGGTTGCGGCGTCATTGGTGTACTTGACTGAAGGAGTAAAAAAATATGATGTTTTAGTCTATTATATAGTTACTGACTTATTGTTTTGAAATGAACAAAACATGTGTAATGAATACAAACAAAATGTTTAATATTATTTCATTAGGCAAAGGTGCAAAAAAAAAACCATGTAGTTTACCCCGAAGTCCCACTTACCCCCTGAACTTTTTTTTCCAAAAGTGTCCCTGACGTTACAAATTTCAAGTCAAATTTGCCCCTCTCGTTAAGAGATCTGCCACCTAGACTAATGTGGTTGACGAGGCTGAACATATTTTGTTGACGAGGCATGAAGACAAAAATTTAGCTCCTAATTAAAACAAATTAAACAACTTAATTTCAAACTCATTCAATTATCATTCATTCATAGAATTCCCATCTTCAGTAACTAGGGCTTGCGAAGACTGTTGAGGAACGTTATTGTCAAAGTTCTGACCACTATTCTTCTCTTCGTTACCTGTTGTAATATGAGTAGCGGCGGCGAAGGTGGTAGTATCAGTGGCGGCGGAGGCGACGGTGGCGCTGTTGTTGAGGCGTTTGTTGTGATTTGTTCTCTTGTAGACTTTAGTATAATCTCCCCACCGTTGCTTTTCTCTCAATTCGTCGGCGCCTAATGTCCCCGAATCCATACATGTAAAAACCCTAACCTTTTGAAATTATTGTGAAAACCCTAGATTTTTTCGAAGAAATTGAACAGGTTGGGACACAAGGATTCAATTAATTGAGCCAATAGAACTAGATCTGACCAATAAAGGGCTAAACTTTACGGATTACATAGTTCGAATTTGAGCAGAACTAGGGTTTTTGCAGTGAACAATCCGAAACGACAGAGGGGAAGAGCTGAGTTATTGAACTGTTTGATTCATTTTGTTTTGTGTTTATTATTTGATTTGAAGCTTATTGGGGTCACAAACTCCACCTGGGTTTAATTTTCTTGATAATATATATATATATATATATATATATATTGCAGATAGCTAATTAATTAATTTAACTGGTGAAAAATTGCTTAATGCGACAAATACGCCAAAATGTAAACAAACCCAAGAGGGAGTAAAGGACTAAAGGGAGACCTAATTCATGTCCAGGGAACAAGATTGCTACCAGGTCAAATGGAATTGTTGATGCCAAATCCATCAAAAACCATGTCGATAGGTATTATATACATACATCAAATATACATATATATATAACAATTTAAATATTTATTATTTTATTCAACTTAATTAATTCTACTATCTTTCCATTTTACATAAATAACACAACTATAATTACTTTGTTCTTTTTTCGTATATGTAATCTGTTATATTTAGAACTTTTCTGTTTAATAATATAATTTTGTAGTAATAGTAATAATTAAATATTTATTATTTTATTCAAATTACTCTCGTATTTTGGAATAATTTAGGTCCAATAATTCAAAAGGATGGTTATGATTATGAATAGATTGGAATTTGGATTAATTACAATATTTTTTGTTACAAATATTTAAATTGAGTTTAAAACTCCAACACTAGTTTTGTATTTCGGAATGAAAAGAGTAAGACAATAATAATAATAATAATAAGATGGGAAAGTTAAATTGACAATGGGCACATGTATTGGGACAAATATGTATGATTTGAATTGTTAGTTATTTTCCAAGTATGAATTGTTAGTTATGCCTCGTCAGAAAAAATGTCCAGGTGTAAGCGAAGTTAGTCTAGGTGGCATATCCATTAGGGGCAGGATTGACCTGAAATTTGTAACGTCAGGGGACACTTTTGGAAGAAAAAAATTTCAGGGAGTAAATGGGATTTCGGGGTAAACAACAGGGACTTTTTAGCACCTTTGCCCTTATTTCATTAGTTATAATAATGGTCAAAATAGTTTTGTTCTTTTTACTTTTAAAACTTTTTGTCACAAATTAATTACTTTTATCAGAGTAATTTTAATGTTTAAATTAATAATAAAAGAGGTAATTTAAGCATTATGTTATAATAATAGATCATTTATGAAGTCACACTTTGAAAATTATATAACAACTTATATCATTTTCTAACCACAATTTATTTTATTTATTAGATTGGACTATAGGAGTCTAACGAACTATATTTGGAATATTTCTGGATATTACATTGCTTATTCAAAATTTCCAAGTACGGATTATGTACTCCTTTAGTGATACTCTTGTAAAGTTTAATTAGTTCGTTGTTCCTTGTTTCGAATTTGGTTATTGTTTCCCATAGTTGTTCCTTGTGAAATTAATATGATAGTTTCATGTTGACATTGATACATATAACTCGTATTTATACTCTTTGAATTAGGTTAACATATGTCTAGTATTTAGTTTGATATTTGTAGAAATGTACATGTCAATATATTTTGGAGACTTCGTGTTGATGATTCGTTTTAATTTGACATATACATATTAGAACCCCTTGTGTTGACATTGTGTTGCATGTGTTGTGTGGGTAAGGAAATCGTACCTTGCTAGGGTTAGGGTTTCGTGTTGGCTGAGGAGGAGAGAAATCCACGAAAAGTACGGAATTGATTGATTGATTGAAGAGGGGAGAACGACAGGTGTGCGATTACTCCAACGACGCGTGGCGAGAACCCCTAGAATCCAAGGAACCGTGTGTTAGGTAATGAGGATTCCAAGAGCCTTCTTGAGTCCTTCAAGTTGAGAGAATGTCCAAACCCCTTTGGTGCTTTTAGGTGGAATTCCAAGCCTTTAAGTCACCAAAAGGGTCCCTTTGATCTTTCAAGAGTCCAAGTCTTCAGTCCCCAGAGAAGTCCCCTTCCCAATGGAGTGGAAGAGATATTTATAGGATTTTTTGGAGAGTGGTCATGTGATAGGCACATGTCCCTGGAGAAATTCCAAATTTACCCTTAGTCATCAAAGTAATGCCCGGATCGTCCGCCGCCTTCAGCCACCAATCCAATCCCTCAATCAATTCCCAAAATGAGTCACCTCCACGTGCTTACGCCTCGGGACACGTGAAAGATTCTCTCGAGATCTTGCTTCTTTATTTTCGGCTCTTAGTCTTTCCATTTAATCATAATCTGAACCTTAATTTGTGCATTTAATTCAATTAGGTCAATTGAACCCTAATTTGCACTTGGGCCCACATTTGCCCCCCACATGCGAGAGTCGCGTCCTTGGAGTGACGATCGTGCAAAATACTTTAACTCTGTGAATCTTGCTTCAATTTTCGAAAAATGCTCGATCTTGCAAGTCCCGAAAACAAAAAATCATAGGAGGCGTAACTTTATGGGAGCTCTCCCGATATATCTTGGAAATCCTCTATCAAATCTTTCCAAACCTTGCATAATATTTGTTTCCCTAATTAATTTTTATATGTATATATATACATATAAAACTAATTTTATATGTATATATATACATATATTGAAACTAAATCAAAATAAATTATATATTTGTCAAATAAAATCAAATCTTATTTTGATTTGTAAATAAGATCAAATCCTTCTTTATAGAAAATCAAATCATTCCTATTATTTTGGAAACAAAATCAAATTATTTTTATTTATATACTTATAAAATAAAATTAGGAAGAAATTATTTTACTGAAAATATTTTTTGAAAATCGAGAAATATTTTTTTTAAATAAGAATAATTTAATTTGATAAAAAAATAATAATATTATTATTTTTTTAAACGCATGAGATCTTTTCCCTTAATTGGTGATACTGGCGTAGTCATTTATGGGGATTGGCGAGAATTGATTCCACTAGACAAGTATAGCAAATTAACAATTGATTTTTCTTTGGACATGTATTTTAGAGAAAGAAGACGAAAAAAAAAACTAAAGGGAAAAAGAAGCAATTGCAGAGTAATAGTGGTAGTGAAGCTTGGGGAAGATAAACAAATAAAACAATCATGAAGAATTGACAAGCGAAAAATCAACACATTTACAATTCAAAGTGAAAAATGAGCTAATTCTTCCGTGAACGTGAGCTTCATTTTCAAAACCAAATCATTATTTTAGCTTTTGAGAATTCCTTGTGAAGCTGTGATTGGTCATTGCAAAATATTTCCATATAAAATAAAATAAAAGTTCTGCAGTCGGGATACTAAAATGATTGAATCAAGGCATCTTTTTGATTGGCTATAATTTAACTTTCCATAAGTAATATTATGGGAAGGACTCAGAATAATGGTATGATGCTTGGGTCGATCGAAATGATAAACAACCTCTTTTCCTCAATTTATAAAATAGATATACAAATGACAAATCCTATATCCCATGCATATAATTCTCTAGTTATGATTGAAGGCGTAAATTCAATGAACGCCTAATTGTCAGTTAATTTCCTTATATTTATCACAATTACCCACGTAATTTCCAAATTGTAAGACCCATAAAATATTCCCTCGTTCATATATATTTTCGAGAATCGCTAATCTCGGGGAGAACTTTATTAGCAATTCATGAGTTTTTTTGTGTTTTTTTTTGTTTTTTTATTTTATCAAATTCAACACATACTTATTAATAATTAATTCGAGTAGTACTCCAGATAGTATGATACAACAAACTTTATATAGAATTCCCTAAAGATATATAGGCATGCTCAGTGCTCAATGGAGCTAATATATAAAATATTGTTTTATAATCTATATGTATGCATAATTGATTGACTTTTGTAAAAGTAATAATCATGTCATATGATACATTTATAATTAAAACCCATAGGATCTTACTCCTTATATATATATATGCAATAATCTTCCTAATAATTTTTTTTATCTTGATACACCAAGTCTTTCCTTTTTATCAAATCAAAATTAATTTTATTTCCAAAATAAAATCAAATCTTAATTTTATAAAATCAAATCTTAATTTTATTTTTTGAAATTAAATCTTTCTTTATTTTGAAAAATCAAATCAAATCTTTCTTAATTTGAAAAGAGATTTTTTTTTAAAACAAATCAAAATCATAAAATCATATTAAATAAACTAAAATCATATGATTATGCATGATTATAGCCATAGTCCCTTTCTTTATTCACGCCAAAGTTCTTGGTAGAACCCTTAGTCCAATTTATTTATTTTATTTTATTTTTATTTTATTTTTTTTCGTCGAACCTATACAAAAATGAGGTAACCATTTTTTTTTTTTGAATGTTGGTAGAACCCTTTTTTTTTTTTTTTGAAAATAAAATAAAATAAAATCTTATTTTATTTTTTTCAAAAAATAAAAATAAAATATATAAATAAATAAATAAAATATTTACTTATCTTATTTTTTGAGAGGTCCTGTTGCTCCATGATTAATTATTGTCGGCCGCTTCCTTTTTGCCATAAGAAAGATCCGTTGAAGCTATCACGCCTTCACCTCATCCAACGACTATCGATTAACACCTCACTGAAACTAAAAGAAAATAAGCCCGTGAAAAGAATGAACATGATTAACCCCACTCTTGCTTCCCAATGCCAATTATTTGGTTCCTTTCAAAGTATGCCTCGCTATATCCCATGAGTCATCAAGTCACGTAGCCTTCTCCACTCCTTCCCGTCATTCTTGATCGATCCTGGCATTACCCAAGTGATTCTACACAATGATTCAATGAGAACACAAGCGTCAAAGGCTCCTCGTGGTGCGAAAATAAAAAGAAGATATTCCACCATCTCTTCTTCACTGATAGCCCATAAGACCATCAACAATCAATTCTCTTGGGATAGAAATCACCTCATTTGCACTGACAAATCCGAGACCTAGTATATATATATATATATATATATATATATATATATTTCTTTTCTTTTTTTTAGACCGAGGGAAATTGATTATAACCGCCCTCTAATTCATAATTCGTTTCGATTGTTGAAGGTGACTTACTTTCAAGAAAAATCTTTGTTTTCATAATTCTTTTATTTAGTTGGAATTTCGAAACTCTTTTCATGTATAATTATTTTATTTTGTCGATTGATTGTTTGTTTGTTGGTTGATGTTTTTGTTTAATTTTTTCTTAATTGTTTCATCGATTTCTCTTTTCAGGTGATTGTAGTTTTTCTTTTCCGGGCCATTTCACCTTAACAGGATCTTGGCTCGGATATTCTCAAAGAGAAAACAACACTGCAAGGAGGAGAGATTTATTCCGAGCCATTTCACCTTAACAAGGTCATTGTCTCGGATATTCTGGAAGAAAGGAACAACGCAAGGAGGAAGGATCTATTAGAGCCATTTCACCTTAACAATGGTCGTTGGCTCGGATATTCGAAGAAAGGAACAACGCAAGGAGGAGGAATTTATTCCAGCCATTTCCCTTAACAAGGTCCTTGGCTCGGATATTTTGAAAGAAAGGACAACCCCGCATGAGGAGAAGAGTTTATTCCGAGCCATTTCACCTTAACAAGGTCATTGGCTCGGATATTTTGAAAGAAAGGACAACATCGCAAGGAGGAAAAATTTATTCCGAGCCATTTCACCTTAACAAGGATCTTAGTTCGGATGTTCCGGTGAAGTAGCATTCATTCCAATCAGTTGATTCGACGAGTAAGGAGAAGTTAAATGTAAGAGGGGAGAGCTCCTTAGGTGGCTAAATCCTACGGGTCAACCCTTAGGGAACAAACCTAATGGCCTCCTTTTTCACATTTCCCGTTCTTCTTTTACCCTTTTATTTGAATGGCTCCTAATGCTTGTGCTCTTTTTCTTCTTTCAGGTGTTCATGATCTTCCTTTCCGAATCCAAGGTGTCCGTGATCTTCCTTTCCCAAATCCAATCTTCTTATTTAAGTTTCATACCCTCTCTCTTGTTATGGTAAGCACTTAATTTCAAATGCTCATTCACTTTTCTTTCTTTGTTTCTAGAATTCTCATGTTATATTTTCTTGTTGCGAGCCAACTCCGGTGAAGCGTTCCATGAACGAAAACTACTAAGGAGGTTCCTTTCATCGATCGGGGAAAGGCTCCCTTTTATGGGTCTTCGACGTTTTCGGGAGTAAGTGAAGAATTATGATCGTCATAACCTTTCCTCCTCCGAGAAAGCGAGGGCTTATTTCTATATGCTACGGCCATGCAAGTTTAGACAGACTTTTCACTGCTCGCTTTCGCATTCCTCGTATGTGTATAGAAAAATAGGAATACCCTACGGTCCCATTCATTTCATATCCGACTTATCCAATCGTCTTGAGGGTGGTGACATTGGACCGACGAGGTTCTCGCAAATTCGATTATGTGGATATCTTTGAAGAGGTCGAAATTTTGCGTTGCATTCAATTTACGCAGGATCTTCATATCAAGATGGGACCAAGATGCTCTTACTTAGTCTTGATTTCACGTTGGTGTTCTTCCACATGTACATTTGTCCTTTGCTTGGGGAGTTCACCCCAACTCTAGAGGATATCTATGTCATCTACCAAGAAGCATTTGCCCCCGCGCGTGAGTCACGCCTTTGGTGAGATGATCGTGCAAAATATTTTTAAGTGTTGAAGTCTTCACTTCTTGAAGCTTGATGTTTTGCAAGCCTTGAAAACAAAAGTCCTAGGAGAGTAAACCTCAGGGAGCAAACCACAGGAGGCAAGCCCTCAGAGGATCTCTTGAGGATATCTAGGTATCTCCTAACTTTCCTGGACATGTCTCCCTTCTATGCTAGGTTGGATCTTTTATTTCCAATCATAATGTTGTTGCACTTCGTTCGGAAGTCACTTCACGTCTCCGTGAGGATGACTTACTTTATGTAAACTTTAGGAGCTTCAAGATGACATACATAAATTGAAGACTGAGCTTTTGGGAAATTGAGTCGACTACCCAAGACCTGAAGGCTCGATAGCCTCTAATCTGAAGGCTCGTGGTACCACACCACCATTGTCGACTTGAAGGCTTTAGTTATTCCCTTCTCTTTAGTTCGACAGTCGTCACGGCCTTTAGATCATAAACTTTCATATTTTTTTTCATTTCTGTATCGGAAAATTTATGTACATATATTTCATTTATCAAATTGTAGTTTCTTTTATCCTTATTGATTGCCTTTAATTTGAGCGATTCTTTAAAACTCGATATTTAACATTGAATCTTAAGTTGTTCAATTAAGACCCCAAGACACCAATAGGCCTCATAAAAGCGCAAAACATGAATCTATTCAAGAAAAACATGTTTTTTTTTATGCAAACTAACACTTGAATCTATACTTTTTTTTTTTTTTTAAAGAGATTAGAAAAATATTCAAGCATAAGTGGAAGTTTGACAATTTATTGATAACAAAATTGCTTTTAACGAAAAGCATAACGCGTTTCAAATAATAAATCCTCGATTACTTTTGAAGTTGAAAGTATAACTTATGCGGTTCGAGGACTTATAGTCAAGTGCCTCGATTACTTTTAAAGTTAAAAGTATAACTTTTTGGGTCTAAGGACTTATAGTCAGTGCCTCATTCACTTTTAATGATAAAGTGTAACACTCGAGTGCCCAAATCACTGGGTCGTCCAATTTCTTAAAGTCGCGGTCTACGAGGACTTGAAATCGGTGCCTCATCACTTGAGTCGTCCATTTCTTGGCAAGTGCGGTCTACGAGGACTTGAAATCGGGTGCCTGCCTCGTCACTGGTCGTCGATTTCTTGGCAAGTCACGATCAAGGACTTGACCACCATTTAGAGTGGACCACCATCTTGGGTGGATTATATATATATATATATATATATATATATATATATATATATATTTTAATTAAATCGATTCTTGTGCCTCCAACCTTGGTCATCCAATTACTTGGCAAGGATACTCCCGAGGACTTAAACCGCCATTTTGGTGGACCACCATCTTAGGTGGATTTTTAATTCATCGTAGTTCGAGTTTTTCGATGGTAGAGCAAGATTTGGGTTCATGACTTCGGGATTGAACCGTGGGTGATAGTGTTACACGTTTCTTCTCTAGTTCAATCTCCCCGCCGTCGACTTCTCGTGGTATATCCTCCGCAGACCGTAATGATCCATAGTGGAATATCCTGCGTATTGGTGGTATACATAAGTCCGGTCTTCTTTTCATCTCTTCCATTATAACCAATGGGGGTCTTGGAGGCTTCACCACCCACGCTTTCAACCCATTGTTCAGACAGCTCTGAATGCCTTCTCGCCGCATGTAATAGCCTCCGGGCGGCATTCTAGAATACTTGTCACCATGCTTTTCTGCTTCGCTCAATTTTCTCATTCTTCTCCCTCTTGCCCCTTGTGGTTTTGGTCGAGAATCGCCCAAAGCCACGCGATTCTTATCTCTTGCTCTTCCATGTAACCATCGCATGGTGGTGGGAAATGTCATGATTCCTCCCAAGTCTTGTGTAAAAGATGAGAGGGTCATGCAAATGAATCACAAGCTTTGTAATGAGGTGGGGCTTGAAAGGCGTCTAAAGCACCATTGTTGCAGATATACTAACCAAGTTCTTTTCTTGATTGGCTCGCACACACCTCGTTCGGGCCCCGAACTGTCAACATAATCGACAACTCCTCATTCGGTTTCGCTTGAACCGCATAAGCTTCACAATGGTTACTGTTTACCGCACATAGAAAAATTTCTTGAAAAATTGTAATTTTAAGTCATCCCAATCATGGGTGACCCTTCTTCCAAATCAGAGTACCAACTAAAGGCCACTATCCGTCAAAGTCTTGTTGAATTCCGCGATCAACAAGTTGTGGTTGTTCACTTCGTAAATATCCAGAGCCACGGAGACATCGATTTCTACAAACAGCGCAATATGTTCCCCTAGCATTTCCTTTTTCCCCGTTGTATTTTGGAAATTGCATGGGTGCTCAATATACCCTGTTGGGTAAGGTTGCCTCCGAATGTGTGCGAGGTAAGGAGGAGTAAAGTCCAACTCGAGGGTCGAGATGTTCATCTGCGAAGTTGATTGATCACGTCAATCATATCATCCTTCGTCACATCTGGGCTCAGAAGCGTGAACTCTCCGGGGTGTTGTGATATACTTCTTTGCATCGGCGGTGTGTATGGTAGTAGAAATTGGTTGATGGACACTTGCAGATCGAAGTATTTGGCCGGGGTGGAATTCTTTGGCTCATTATTTGGACATTGCTTGGAATGGTTGGCATTTGCACTGTGAAAATGATGGAATAGTAGTTGAGATGATGTTTGCACGAGGTTGGCTTGCTTCCATCCTAGGTTGGCACGTCACCTTTGTTTTGGGCTTCAAGTTGATTATTGGAACCGATTGACTTTTCCGATTAATGGAGGTCTGATGTGGTTCTCTTTGTTGTTGCTACCATTATTGTTGTCTTCCACACCTACTTGTTCCCCATGCAAACTTCCTGGGAACATGGCCTTGAAAGTGGGAATCTGCATCAACTGCTGGCGGAAATTCCCCATCTCCTCTTGCTTCCTCTGCATTTCAAAGATCATGGCCATCATCATTCCTTGCCGCTTCTTCTCGTGCTTCCTTCAATGCCTTGAGCATCTCCGATTTGCACATCATTCGTCGGGTCTCCCACCGCATCCTCGCACGCCTTCTTGCGTTGGTTTGTTGTTGATTGGCCGTATGTGGTGACGTCGAACTTCCTTACCGGCGTCTTGATAAGTGGTTGGTCAAAATCCGTGTTTTGCGCCTTGGAAAGCTTGAGTGGCTTGCCTTGGAACCTGGATCGGTGAGGTAATCTTTGTTTGTTGGTGAAGCGGCTCTTCTGTAGTTCTCCCACTTCGAGTTGTGGGCATACC
Organism: Panax quinquefolius; assembly: GCA_020205615.1. NCBI lineage: Eukaryota > Viridiplantae > Streptophyta > Magnoliopsida > Apiales > Araliaceae > Panax > Panax quinquefolius. Next base: position 13,257,421 of record CM035172.1, on the reverse strand, counting down.
CTTCACGAATTCTACACCTCCCGCAGAGTCGCCGAATAAATGTGGGTAAGGAAATCGTACCTTCTAGGGTTAGGGTTTCGTGTTGGTGAGGAGGAGAGAAATCCACGAAAAAGTACGGAATTGATTGATTGATTGAAGAGGGAGAACGACGGTGTGCGATTACTCAACGACGCGTGGCGAACCCTAGAATCCGGAACCGTGTTAGGAGTGAGAGGATTCCAAGAGCCTTCTTGAGTCCTTGAGTTGAGAGAATGTCCAAACCCCTTTGGTGCTTTTAGGTGGAATTCAAGCCTTTAAGTCACCAAAAGGGTCCCTTTGATCTTCCAAGAGTCCAAGTCTTGATCCCAGAGAAGTCCCTTCCCGATGGAGTGGAAGAGATATTTATAGGGTTTTTGGAGAGTGGTCATGTGATAGGCACATGTCCTCGGAGAAATTCAAATTACCCTTAGTCGTCAAAGTAATGCCCAGATCGTCACCCGCCCTTCAGCCACCAATCCAATCCTCAATCGATTCCCAAAATGAGTCACCTCCGCGTGCTTACGCCTCGGGACACGTGAAAGATTCTCTCGAGATCTTGCTTCTTTATTTTTCGGCTCTTCCGTCTTTCCATTTAATCATAATACGAACCTTAATTTGTGCATTTAATTCAATTAGGTCAATTGAACCCTAATTTGCACTTGGGCCCACATGTTGTAACATGGTATCTTTGTTAGAATATACCGTAGGGTATACCTAAGCTATAACCACCTGTCAGGGTACACATGCATGTCATCTTGGCACCAAGGCATGACACCTATTGTGGCGGTGTGATTAGTCTACGGCGTCTCCATTTTGTGCTCTCATATGGTGATTTTGTTGTGGGAGGCGTATGGGTCGGCCCTAACTTTTTGTTCTGTTATGCGGATTGGTGATATTTGTACCAAACACGCCTTTCGATTTTGCATGCATCTGGATTGCACAGTCCGATATGTGATTGTATGTCTGACATTATTTTTATTGTATGTGTGGCATTATTTGACTTGCCTATGTGGCAAGATATATTTTTGTTTTAAGCTCAATATGAAATAACACTCAACCCTTTGATTTAACCTACTATTTCGTTGTGTTAGTTTTGTTTGTTTCAGTTCAGTTCATTATTTCTACACTATATCTGTACTGAACATTTGGCTCGTACTATGTTTTTCCTTTCGGCAGATAATTAAGGGGATCAAGGACAAGTATGATGAAAGCTCCCTTTTATCCAATGGTTTAGATATTTTGTTTAGGCTATTATACATTGGTTTATTTGGAGTTGTATTAAATATTTTAGATTGTGGTTTGAGCCGGTTGGGCATTTATTATGGTTTGACTTGTGGCATTTATTAGTTATTAGAGTAATTCATTTTGTGGCATAGAGCTCTCAATTTATTTTATAAGTTATGTTATCTCGGTTTATTTTGTAAGTTATGTTATGTTTTATGCGTAACCTCTCTTTCTATTTCGTAAAAGGAGGTGTTACAGGTTACATGCTCATAAACAGATAGAGCAAAATCTCATGGAATCATCAAATTACCAGGTATGCATTAAATCATTTTCCATAATAAGTCTTTAAATTTTAATCAGGTATATGTAAAGACCAAAAATTGAGCCACCAATTCGACTAAAGAACTCAAATTTAAAGAAGTGTCATTAACCTTCCAAAAGGAAGACGATTTCTTATTCTATTTTACTTTTGATACGTTCAGAAGAGTACTTTTTCCCAAACAAACCTCTACCAGTTTGTCTTACTGATTGTTTCATATCCCTATTCCATTTAGCTGTGAAAAACAAATGAAAATATCACCTTCTGAGTTAGATAAAGTTATTATCTCTATCAGTTGGGGTTGCCTGATGTAAAGAATATTTTTCAAAATGAAATGACAATACAGATACTCTAGAGGAAGGGAGTTTGTGGAGGTGTATACATGGTAGTCTTGGTAGATCTGGAAAGCAGAATCATGTATATAAAGTTCTAATGAATTTAAATTTCAGTATGGTGTGAAACTATGAATCTTTGAGATAGATATCTTCTATGCTAAGGATAAATGGCCTGTGCTTCAAGTTTTGGTAGAACAAGCGGCTAAATTATGTTTCCTTTATTGCCATTTTCTTTGTTATTTAGGATCATGTAGAAAGTGAAGTTCAGTTACATGCTTCCAAGACTGGGAGCTAGCACCAGCTGATGGTCTTTTGAGTTGTACTCCCTCGGTTCCTATATAACTGACTCTTTAGAGAAAAAAATTGATTCCTAAATAATTGACGTTTCCATATTTGTGGTTTTTTCTCTTATTTTCCTAGATTACCCCTAAAACATCTCATCTTTCCAAGTGCAAGACTCCTATTTAATTTCAACCTTGACCCACCATTAATTATAAAAAAAAACAAAAACAAAAAAAGGGCAATTTAGACTTTACCTTGACCCATCATTACTTTCCTTAAAAAGTGGACTTTGGCCTCCAACGTCAGTTATATAGGAACCGAGGGAGTATTTAGGAATTTGTTGAATCATATGGTGATGGTGGACCAACTGGAATTATGTAGTTTGATGCTTATTTAATGCCATTCAATGGCTGCAGGTTCTAGTTTCTCATGGCGAGCTATGTAAGGTAAATAGGTAATCAGAGCTCCTTTTAAGATAGCTTTAATTGTTTGGACTTTGCTTCACATCAACAGTACAATCTCGACCATCAATAATCTTGGAGGATGAAAATTGTTCTGGTTCACATAATGTTGAAAATGACGAAAATATAAAGAGCAAACCAACCATTTCCTTCTACATTGTGAAGTGGCTCAAGAGTTGTCAGCACTCCTATCTGCTCCATAATCCAGTGACGTATGCCAAGTTTGGTGATAGGGTCTTTTGCTTGGTGAGAACAGAACAACATAAGAGAATGTATTTCTCATACCATACATATTCTATGACATGGGAAGTTACAATCATATAGGTGAGAATGTATCAACTGAAGAAACTCTGCAACTTTTGCAAGCCCTATAACTTAATCTATAAGATGACTAAAGGCAAAGGTTTCAGAAAATTATGAGAGAGGTCCAGAACTGATAACAAAACCATATACCAATATAATGATATTTATGCATACATGTGTGTGTGTGTGTGTGTATATATATATATATATATATATATATATATATATATATATATATATGCGTATGTGGGCATCAAATGGACATAAATTTATGAATCATTTAAAATTTTAAATTGACATACCGCAATTCCACCTAGCCTTTGATTGGAAAAATGCCTCGTCCCTCTTGATACAGGCTGGATGATATGCCTTAGGACAACCCCTAAACCATAGCAGAATGCATGACTAGTGAAGATACTCTTTAAATGCCATTTACAAAATACTTTTCCTTTTTGAAGACTTTAGCATCATTAAAAGCACGGTTTTTTTTTTTTGCTTTGGCTTTCGAAATCAATTCTACAATTAAGAAAGATATACAATGTAAAAATAAAATGAAATTGAACCATGTCAAACACAGAAATTCTCACCGGCGATCACAAAGCACAAGACTCCCACCGTCGAAGCATATAAAACAGACATCTTCGTCTTCTTCCTTCTGCTTCTTCGCAGGCCGTGGTTTCGCCTGACCCCGTGGTGGCCTCCCTCGCTTCCGCTTAACCTCAGTCTTAAGTTCCACACTAGAAGCAGTGGTCTCTTCACTACGGACGACAGAATCTCCGGTTACAGCCACCGGAAGTCCGACGAGCTGAGAGTCATGAATGGGCTGGCACTGGCCGTCGATGTTCGGGAACTCTACGGCTCGTACAGTTTCATCTAAGCTTATGCTACTCTGACTCACAACTTGTATCTGAGGTCCAGAACCGCAATTTTGGTCTCCCATGAGGAATTGAGCTGAGAGATTATTACACAAACCCTAGATTTCTGGTATCGTGTAATGGTTTTTAGAGTTTTGATTGTGGACTCATACAGAGATTCAGTGGAGGTGATGATGTTGACCGCTCCGGCGTCGTTTTACGGGTGGGGTACAGCAATATGTAGAAGAGAGACGATAATTTGGTGCGACTGGCTGGCAGGCTGAGCCGTGTGAAGTGTACCTATGGGTTGGGTTTCCGTCGGCTCGACTAGTTATTAAAATACATACTGTATTAACCAAAACAGTAATACTACAACTGGTCAGGTACTCAGGTCTGGTCTACGAAATAAATAAAGAGGAGAGAGAGTCAAATGGAAATGGTGCGCTTAAGAATTACGGAGTAGTACTATCTTTTCTGAGAGATGAACCAACACGTGATGGAACTTTTAGTAGTGCGATTAAAGAGAGAGTCGGTTGGTCGGTCAGCTGCTATACATCAATAAAAAATTAAATGACCCAAACCCGACTTTGTAATATCACATCTAAATAACTACCGGATACTACCATATAAGAATTATTATTTATATATATATTTTTCTATAATCATTTTTTAAATGAATATGAGATTCTTTTCTTATGTGAAACATGAATATAAATGGACTTTGCTCAATATATCTTTTTTATTTTACTTCTAAATTTTCACGAAAAATATAAATAACATATTATTTAGTTTAGATAGTGGATCATGACTTCTTCAATGCTCAATAAAAAGTAATGATAATAAATTCATTATATCGAGTCTCAAATTCATAGAAAGTCTCTTTTACATTCATTCTACACCAAATATATATTTTAAATCCATGTCCTCTGACATAATAATGTGTGATATGATAGTATTGTATTAGAATAAAAGTATTATCACATTAGGAATTTCATATCATTATGTAGTATAAATACAGTTTAACTTTGTAATGGACAAAAAAATAAGTATATATCAATAATATTTATTATAAATGTAGTAGTAATACAATATATGATTTATAGTATAAAATAAAAAATATATTTTTAATTTAAAGTGAATCTTATAATGAACATACACAGTTGTGTATGTTTTATTTGTGCACATTCTGTCAAAACTACGTCTTTTGACAAATTTATTTTTTATTTGAAAAAAAAGAATTCATTTTTTATAAAAAAATAAATATATCAAAACGACGTAATTTTAATAAATTATACACAAATAAAATATTTCCGAATTAAAAACATGCATATGTAATTTTAGTTATCCCCTGACCCTGTAGCAGCCTTGGTCACTGTTGTGCGGTTTGAAAGTTTGGGTAAATCCAAATTGTCAAACCAAGCACGCAACTAGAACTAGAAGTAAATAAATTAGTTTGTCATTTCTTTTTTATCTTCCTCATTTTTTTGGTGGTAGTGGGTCCCTGTTACATATTTTTGTTAAAATAATTAGTACGTCCGTGCAGAACGGGTTCACATAAAAAATTAGTATAAAACAAAAAAAAAAAATCAAAATTTAGTATTAAGAAGAAGGTTCCTAACACGTACTGTACATCTACTCCAGACACAAGATAATATCCAAAGTTATTCTATTTTATATTTTCATTTTATAAGACGACATACATATTAAAATCTAAAACGACATACATATAAGAAATGAGTGAAATATAAGTCATTAAGTCGAAAGAGATAAAAGGAGGATTCTCTGCATCTTTATTATCTATCGTAAGTGATGTTATCTTAAATAAACTAAAAATATATTCTGCGTGCGTGTAGCAGCAGGAGTTTATAGTTTTCCATGCTAAAATTAATATACTGTACAATGAATCGCATGTTTGCATGACATCATACGTACATTCTGTCTATGATTTCATGTTGTATTATAAAAAATATTTTTCATATCATATTTATGCTTTTTAACTTGAAATTGTTGTGAACAAATGAAGTATATATTCAAATTCATTCATTTAAAGTGAATTATAACATTTTTTTTTTTTTTTAAATAAATTAATATTACTTTCAACATTTGTAGTATACGAGCTATCTCTTATGTGTAGTGGCGAAGTTAGAAATTGTTAGCAATAAGGATAATTAATTATTAACGTATCAAATTGATTTATTGATAATTATAGTAACAAAAAATAACTCAAATTAATATATAACTAAAAATATATATAATATATGTCATTGTTGTAGCCATCAAGTTTATCCGCAAAATTTAACTAGTATAATCTTTTTGGGGTTTTCATTTCATGGAAATATAAACACTCAAATACATATACTGATATACACTAATTATATGTTTTTAAGTAGTTGCAGTGCATTTTATTTTTACTTGCAAAGTGTTTCTAAAAACACACTTTCACAATCAGTACTTCAAAAATTTATCAACTATTCAACTATATCATTAAAGTGAACAAAGTTTAATATTTCATTTCCTCGTATTTTCTCTCTCGTCTCCTCGTATTTCACTAGTATTGTGAATTTTTTTTCTATTTTTGCTTTTTGTTCCCCCAGCTCTTTCCTAGTTCCAAGTTATAACATATAGATTTGATAAAGAAACAAATCAAACAATCACAATCACAATAACTTCCACTACCCAAAACCTAAACCCATTAACTAAAACATAAAATCACATCCAACTCAAATGAGAAATAGCAACAAGCAAAATCCACATCTAATCCCTCAAATTCTAGCAAAAAACAAGATAAAATTTAGGAAGTTTTACCAAATTGATTATGGAGTCCACTGTCCAGTCGTCCACGGAGTGCAATAACTCTAGAAGTTGAACTAGATATTGATTTCAAGACTTTCTCCTCGTTTCCGATACCTCCACCATTTATGATTTATGAAGCAAAAAAGTTGATGCAAGAGAGGAAGCTTCTTCAGTACTCATTTCAGTGAGGTCAAATTACTAAATTACGTCCACAAAAAATCTAATACATCATATATATTAAAAAAATACTGTTACTGTGACGCCCCCAAAATTAGGTATACATCACCCATCTTGGGTAGTCGGATCGTATATGTAATTTAAATACAACTTACTTAATATAAGCTGTCAGGTGTATAATACGACATAAAGCGTGAGTTTGAATACAAATATTATCTACTAGATATTATACAAACTCAAAAGGAGACCTCATTACAATTATTATCACACTATTTCACGAATAGTGAGGACTACTAATCTTATCCTCTCGGACCATTACTCCGTTCCTCGACTCGTCCCATTTATGTTCTCATTTCAAGAGAAACGGTGAAAGAATGGGTGAGCTCAACTAGCCCAAAGAAGAAATATTATGACTAAGATAATGCAGAATAAATTATCAATAGCCTTCAACATTGTTAAACCGATAAAATATAATAAACATCAAGTTTAAGCTGCGGTGAACAAGCAATCCATTAAAAGAGTGAAGTAGAAAATAAAATCTACTATCTTTTATGATTTAAAAGGTTTTCATTCTTGTTATAAATTTGAGACTCACTTTAATAAATAATCCACATCATCGAATCACCCCCGCACTACGGGCACGAGGATATTCTTTTAGTATCACGACCACAATTATTCCGCACTACGGCCGAGAATAGTTGTGTATTCATTAATGGTCATGATTATGCCAACAATCGTCCATCAATGCACTACGGCCATCGAGGACTTTTACCACATCATTTGTAACATTACGATTCGTGATTACACAAAGAATAATCCCCCGGTCATAATCATACCAAGTCCATCCATGCTTCTACGAGCCACAGATGACTTCAAAAAAATATAAACATGAGGATGATGACAATGATATAAGAATTCAATAAAACAAGTTCAAGAATTAAGTTATTCAGGAACTAATAACATCCAAATGTCAACACGATCATTGCTTGTAGAGAGTAAAATTCAAGAATGATCGGAAGAATATTTCCATGAAAAGATTTGGATGAAAACGCAAATATCAAGGATATTCTACTAATTTCATGGAGTATAGAAGTCAAAGTTTTAACTTATTTGGGTATAATAAATAATGGAATAACAAAAGAAATCACCATAAATGCAGATTGGCATGTAGGCGAGTTATTCCAATGAATAATAATATCGTAACTGTGTCGTGAAATTCACACCGCAAGCGGGATGTTCCAATGAGAATAATAAAGATGGAACCGGATCCAGGTGTAAAACACACGATAGGATATTCCAACAGAATGATAAAGAGCGGAACCAAGTCGATTGTAAAAAACACACGCATGGATGTTCCAACAAAATAATAAAGAGCGGAACCAGTCGGTGTAAAACACATGTGACAGGATGTTCCAATGAGAATAATAGAAGAATGGAATAAAAGAAGAAGATCACCAAGTATAGGGGAATTCAGCGTATCAAAAGTTATTCCAAAGAATAAATAAGAATGGAATAACAAAAGAAGTTCTCTTCATGAATACAAAGAATAATAACACCCACTACAGATACAACAAATAATATTCCCTACCTTAGAAGAAATGAATATTGGCAAAGTGAAGTAGCGAATACTTTTTTCTTCTCTCTCTATAGTTTCTCTTTCAGAGTTTCAAAGTTGAATTCGTAAGAAAATAATGAAGGAATGAGCTTCTATTTATAGGAAAATAGAATGCATAGTAATTAATCCATGAGCGGTCAAGATTGATTTACTTTAATCGACTATCCATATTTAAAGCAAAATCTTTTAAATAAAATATAATATATTCTATTTATATAAAAATATTTTACTATGCAAACACTATGCAAAAAAAAACACTATGCAAAACACTATGTCGTAATAAAATATAATATATTTTATGTAAGACCCCGAATTTTATTTTTTTTTATAAAAATAGAATTTCCTCTATTTATTATTTTGAAATAGTAAGGGTTGATTTGATTAATGTGGATAGTTATGGGTAAAATACGCAAATATTTTGAATAAGTAAGTGGTTATAAAATATTCATTATTGTCGGGGAATATTCGTTTGGTCGTGGAATATTTGTCTTTGTTGGGGAATATTAAATGCGACGACGCGATAACCTTGTGTGGGGCCCATAACGGAAAGCAATTGGATGAAAAAAACGACAAGTATAAGTTGTTATAAATAACTTGGTATGAGTTATTACTGATTAATATTGTTGGAATACCCGATTGGTTAAAACACACTAATGTCGGCGTTGTTGAACAAGAAGCACAAAGATTGCACCAATTATTGATTCTTACGTAAGAAGGCACCACTCAATAATTATTACGATAATTACTATTCAATATTTTATTTTATTGATTCAATAATTCTTTGCATTGATATTTTATATTCTTGTTGTTTTGATAAATTGTCATTACACGTATTTTCCATTATCGAAGCAATAATTCATATTATCCCGAATAATATTATTAGATAACATTATTGGCAATGTCTAGAAAGTTACATCTAAGGAGAGGTTTGGTCATCTAATCATTTGCCAAGTAAGGAGAAATTCTTATTGGAAAGCCCCCTCTTTCGAGGAACTACACAGTTCACAAGATCTTGTGATTCTGTAATATTATTTATGAATAATTAATTATTGATTTATATGATGAGGAAAATATTAATTTTATGTGGATATAGATGGAGAAAATTTTTAATGTGACAATTGTTGAAAATTAAAATTTTATCTTTTTCTGATAAAATAATTCATTTAAATATATTATTATATTTTAATAATATAATAATGGTGATATTTTTATAATGAATGTGAGATATATGAGTATATGAGGAGGAAGAGTATTCTTGTTGCATTAAATGATTAACACATGTTTTGTGTGTCGGTGGACCCCATTTCTTGACTGAAATTTGATTATAGCCTGTAAAATCGTCCGTTTATGAATTTCGGTCAATTTCTGTTTGGAATTTGGAAAAACTTTCTTCTGCAAAGTTGTAGAGAATTGAATTTTCTATAAAAACTCGCGAGATTCGAATTTTCTGATAAAAGGGCTATTTATTATGAATTATTGAAGTTAGGAGTTAAAATAATTGATTTTTGGGAGTTTTAATTAATTATTTTGAGAAAAACGTTTTTTGGTGCGTTTGTGAACCTCATTTAACATGTGTGGCTGGTGTTTTTGACCAAAAAGGTGGGCTAAGGAAAATTTGTATAATTATATTAATATTATATTCAATTTTTCGCTTTTGGTGTTCTAAGCATTTTCCTATAAATAGGGTCTTGGGTTAGAATTGAAAATCACATTTAAAGCTGAAGTTTTTCTCTCTATATTATCGGCGTATTCTTGTGAGTATTTTGAGTATACTTTGAGTATTGCTATCTGATCTGCAAGTTCAAGTCATAGCTTTATATCCGGTTTCAATTTAAATCACTGTCTTTTCGGTAAGGGATGTTATTTTATTCGAAAATGATATTATTTCTTCAATATCATTATGCCGAAATATTGGTTGGAAATTTTTATGAAATTTGAAACTTTTTCATGTCCGAGTTCTTATTCATGAGTTCTTATTCACGAGTTACTATTCATGAGTTCTTTTATTTACGAGATTCTTATTTCTGATCTTATTATTCTAAGCGTGAAGATGTTTTTTTTGTGGAATTCTATCTTTTGGTGTGAGTTACTATTCACGTATATGGCTTTATTCACGTATCTGACCTTTATCCACGAATCTCAAGACTATTCATAGAAAATAAAAATTTTTCTTTTTAAATACAAAATATCTATTCGGATACTAGCTTTGATTGTATCCATGTTTTGATCATTCTTGAATTTTACACCCTATGATTATTTTTGAGGTATTTTTGGATGTGGATAAAACAAAGTACGAATCCTTAATCCTTAATCCTTGTCATTTTGTTTTCCTTTGGATTCGTTTTTTAAAATATTTTCATCATCTTTGATCTTAAATGATGATATTATGGAATATCTTTGGCTGTAGTGCAAAGATGAATGATTTCTGAAGAATATCTTTGGCGTAGTAGTGCAAAGATGAGCAGTGTTTAGATGAACATGACCAATTGATGAATATCTTTTGGCTGTAGTGCAAAGATGAATATTTGATTCGGATGTATGTTGATTAATGTTACGAGGATAAAAGATGAGCGACGAACTTTTAAATTCATATATAGAAGATAGTAGTTTGCATTCTCTACTTAACTCTTCTAATGAATTATTATTTCATTGCGAATATTAATTTAAAATTTGTTGTCTATTGTATTCTATTAGATTTTTCCTGTTGAAGACTAACGATAATTTGTTGTATATTATCTTAGTCATAATATTCTTCTTCTTGGGCTAGTTGAGCTCACCCTTTTCCTTGTTGTTCCATTTTTCTTCTCAGGAGGCGAGAATGTAGCGAGTACTAGTCGGGGTATGGAATGAAGGTTCTAGAGAGATTCGTTTAGTAGTCCTCACCATTTTTGTAAAATAATGTATCAGTAATTATGATGGGGATTTATTTGAGTGTGGATATTGTCTAGATGGCAATATCTGTATTTAAACTCATAGTTTATATGTTGTAATAGTAAAGTTGTAGTTATTTCTGTACCATGTATTTGGCGACTCAGAATGGGTTGGATGGAATGGACCTATTTTGGGGGCGTCACATTTTATTTATAGAATAACTTTAATAAAGTATTCTGTTTTATATAAAAAGATGTTTCTGTTTTATTATGTTAATAATATCAATAAAACAAAACGTCATTATCGCTATAATAATTCATATTATTAATCGACAATAATGGAATCAAACTGAGTGACTTCTCACATAAGCATCAATAATCAATCTGGTGTGCTACTTATGCAACCACACGTATCGTACTTTTACTACTACCGAGTAGTTCAAGCGATTATCAAGCGGTAAAACTTCGCCAGTTATTTGATAAAATATTTTTGTCGTTTTTCTCAATCAAATAATAATTACATTGTGGGGTCCACCAATGATTGAGTAGTTATCACGAATATTCCCTCGCTAAACCAAATATTCCCCACCAATCGAATATAATATAACCACTTGCATACTTTGCAAAATTTATAAATATTACCCACAACTATAACATTATATCAAATTATTCCATAATATTCAAAAATAATATTTATAGAAAATTCATCTTTATTTATAAAAAAAATTTGGGGTCTTACAACCTCCCTTTTTATGAAATTTCTTCCTCGAAATTAGAATACGTCTTGGTATGTCGAAGTGGTAAGGATACCTTGATTTCATTTTGATTCTAACTCCCAAGTCATTTCCTCAACATCGTGGTTCCTCCACAAAACTTTGACTTGAGGTATAACCTCGAGCGTAGAATATGTTCCGTCTTATCCAAAATTTAAACAGGAACCTCTTCATACGTAAAATCTTCCGTTATTTCGTCCGGTTCTAACTCAATAATATGGTTCGGGTCTTTCACATATTTACGTAACATGGATATGTGAAAAGCGTTATGAACACGAGACATATTTTGGTGAAGCAAGTCTATAGCCACATTCCTATTCGATCGAGGATTAAAATGGACCGATGAATCGAGGATTAAGTTTTCCTCTCTTTCCAAATCTTGTAACTCCTTTCCATGGAGCAACTCTTAACAACACATGCAACATATTATCACTATACTCCTTTCTCGGATGCCATTTTCAAACACTGCCACAAAATAAGGGTTAATTGACATGCAACATATTATCACTATACTCTGACCGACCACTCAAATATAAAATAAACTTAGGTAGGTCATACTAGCGAAGGTATTCCCCATCTCTCCCCTCCTAGTTCTTATCTCACATCTCAGACAAGGATCATATCCCTAAGCTCTGATACCAACTGTGACGCCCCCAAAATTAGGTATACGTCACCCATCTTGGGTCGCCACTTACATGGTACATAAATTCAAATACAACTTACTAATATAAGCGTAGGTATACAATACTGACATAAAGCGTGAGTTTGAATACAAATATTGTCTACTAGATATTATACAAACTCAAAAGGAGTCCTCATTACTACTATTATCACACTATATTTACGAGAATAGTGAGGACTACTAATCTTATCCTCCGGACCATTCTCCGTTCCCAGAGCTAACTTCGTCCCATTTATGTTCTCATTTCACGAAGAGAAACGGTGAAAGAAAAGGTGAGCTCAACTAGCCCAAGAAGAAATATTATGACTAAGATAATGCGAGAATAAATTATCATTAGCCTTCAACGGTGTTAAAGCGATAAAATACAATAGACAACAAGTTTAAGCTGCGGCGGAATAAGCGATCCATTAAAAGAGTCAAGTAGAGAATAAAAGTCTACTATCTTTTAGGTTTTAAAGGTTTTTCATCATTTTTTATATTTGAGACTCGACTTTAATAAATAATCCACATCATCGAATCACCCCACGTACTACGACCGAGGATATTCATCAAATTATCAATGGTCATGACTATCTTGAATCACCCCTGGTCATAATCATACCAAAAACTATCCATCATTGCATTTACAGCCATTTGAGGACTTTTATCACATCATTTATAACAAGCCATGATTATACTTAGAATGATCCACGGTCATAATCATACTAAGTTCATCTATACACGTAAGCCAAGAAGATAACATAATATAACATGAGGATGATGACAATGACATAATAATTCAATAAAACAAGTTCAAGAATTATTTTATCGAGGAATTATTAACGTCAAATTGTCAAAATGATCTTGTTTTGTAGAGTAAAATTCAAGAATGATCGGAAGAATATTTCCATGAAAAGATCTTTGGATGAAGCTTGAAATATCGAGGATATTCCACTAATTTCATGGAGTATAGAAGTCAAAGATTTTAACCAATTTGGGTATAATAAAGAATGGAATAACAAAAGAAATCACCGTGCATGCGGATTGCCGCATAGGCGAGTTATTCAGCGAGAATAATAATAACGGAACCGGTCGGTGAAATTCACACAAGCAGGATGATCAACCAGAATAATAAATCTTTGAATAATAAACAATGGAACCGTGTTAAGGTGTAAAACACACGACGAGGATATTCCACGAGAATAATAAATGCGGAATAATAAGCAATGGAACCGGTCCGGTAAAACACATGACGAGGATATTCCAATTGAATAATAAAGAATGGAATAACGAGAAGGAGATCACCAAGTATAGGGGATTAAGCGTATCTGAGTTATTCAATGAGAATAAATAAGAATAGAATAATATAAGGATTTCACCAAGTATAGGGTATCTGGCATATATCACGAGGTTATGTATAGGGTATACCACTTTACTGAGTTATTCAAGCAGAATAATAATGAATGGAATAACATGAAGTTCTCTTCATGAATAAGAAAGAATAACACCCCTTACGGTACAACAAATAATATTCCCTACCTAGTAAAAGACTTTGGATATCAAAGTAGTGAAGTACCGAGAATACTCTTCTTCTTTCTCTCTATAGATTTTCTCTCTATAAGCTTCTCTCTATAATTTCTCTCTCAGAGTTTGATGTGATTAAGTAAGAAAATAATGAAGGAATGAGCTTATTTATAGGAAAATAGAATGCGTAGTAATTAATCCATGAGCGGTCCAGATTGATTTACTTTAATCGGCGGTCCATATTTAAAGCAAAATCTTTTAAATAAAATATCATATATTCTATTTATATAAAAACATTTTACTATGCAAACATTTATGCAATTTTATACAAAATTACTATGCAAAACACTTTATCAACACTATCGTAATAAAATATAATATATTCTATTTATAGAATAACTTTAATAAAGTATTACATTTTATATAAAAAGATGTTTTACATTTTATTACGTTAATAATCTGAATAAAACAAAATGTCATTATCATTATAATAATTCATATTATTAATCGAATGATAATGGAATCAAATGAGTGACTTCTCACATAAGCATCGATAATCAATCTGGTGTCTTTCTTATGATGACCCCGCGCGTATTCTTTGTACTTTTACTCTTAAGAGTAGTTCAGCGGTATCAGCGGTAAAACTTCCGTAGTTATTTGATAAAATATTTTTTTGTCGTTTTCTCGATCAAGCAATAATTACATTTGTAGGGTCCACTGATGATTGGTAGTTTATACGAATATTCCTGCTAAATCGAATATTCCCAGACCAATCGAATATAATATAACCACTTGCATACTTTGCAAAATTTATAAATACTACCCACAATAATAATATTTATCTCAAATTCACACCATAATATTAAAAATTATTCGACAAAATTTAAATCTTTATTGATAAAATGGGGTCTCACTGATCTCCCTCCTTATGGAATTTAGCCCTCGAAATTAGGTGCGTGCACGGTATGATAAAGAGGTGATGATACCTTGAATACCTTTATCGTTGAAAACATTAAATTCATCTTTGCAATCGGCGAAGATATTTATTCACAATTCATCTTTGCACTACTGGGCCAAAGATATACAATTATAAAACCAATAATCTTTGAGACAGCGACTTAATAGTATCACGACCACGAAATTATCCATGCACCAATTGGACGAGGATATTCGTGTTTTCATTCTGATCATGATTATCTTAGAATAATCCTTGGTCGTAATCATACCAAGTCTATTAATGCACTTCTACGAAGATGACTTTTACCACATCCATGAATTAATATTTCATTCTTTGAGACTCGGCTCCATAATTAATCCATATCATCGAATCATCACCGCACTACAGGCCGAGGATATTCATTAGTATCACGTCCACGAATTATCCGTACCTTACTTACGAAAGATAATCGTGTATTAATTAGTATCACGACCACAAATTATCCGTACGACCACTACGACGACCAAAGATAATCGTGTATTCATTAGTATCACGACCACAAATTATCCATGCTACTACTGACAAAGATAATCGTGTTTTCAATTACGGTTATGATTATACCGAAACAATCTGGTCATAATCATAAGTCCAAGTCATCGTCATATCATACAAGTCCCCATATCTCTGAGATACGAGATGACTTTCAACATAATATAAACGTGAGGATAACGATATAACGAATCAATCAAATGAGATAAAGGATAAATATTAAACATTTATAATATAATTTATCCGAGATTCAAGAATATTCCCATGTTATCAATCACTTAATAATCTCATAATCTAATATCATTAATATTATAACAATATTTTAACCACTTCTTAAATTTATAAACAATTTATCTCAATTGTTTACGCTTTACCATATAATGCATTTAATCATTCAAAATGCCATACTCATAAGATATCATCACCAATTATCAAATCCTCATAAAAAAAATATGCATATATACTCTATATAGGATTCTCAGCCATAAAATCCTATTATCAACTTTGTTACTTCACATAACATATTTAACTCATATGTTCGTAACTAAACTATTTTCATGAAAAATACCAAATCAGTCCCAAAAATATTTTTTTTCTGGGTTTTAGCATAATATAGTCCCATAATGAAAATATATTTTTCTCGGAATTTTTAAAATTCATTTACTATTTTTCAAAAATCAATTTCTAATTAATTCCTTAAGAAATTAGCTACCTCAAGTTTAACTCCAAAAATTCCCAAATCTTGACAGGACCTTACCCATGTTAACGTGAGCTTCAGTTTAAATTTCATGGTCATCGGGAGTTATAGAACTCCGGTTATAGCGTTTTAAATCGGAAAAACCTAAATATTGAAATAGTCATAACTTGCTCATTTTAAGTCGAGAATGAGCTCATTTTTTGGACAGGATGTACTTTATACCATATACCTTCATGTCCCAAAAGGCCAGAATTTTTCTCATAATTTAAGTGGCGAAACAGCCCCCTCTAAAATCTTGGCAGTGAATTTTTTGGTTTTGCAGCTTTGCACTCCTTTGCTAAAATCAGTCCACACAAAATCTACAACACCTTTTCCAGTAATTCCACTTGTATTAGTTAGGTAACTCATAGATCTAACTCTAGGACTTGACCACACTCAAAATTCAAAATATAATAGGAGATATGGTCGATTGAATTTCATATTACGTTTTTTCACCAAAATCGATTTTTAACTCTTTGTGATTTCTAAGAAACTTTCATGTTTTCACATACTAACCAACATAACTCATCATAAAACTTACTAATACTTCATATACCCATGATTTTCATCAGTTCTATACTTTTATTATGACTTTCATCATAATTCACGTAATGATTCCTTTTAGTTGAAGAAATATTTGAGGGTTTAAGAAATGGGTTTTGTCTTTGGGGTCAATCTGAAATTCGATTTCACGCTCTAAGTAGGCTAAGAAGTCTTAAGAATACACCAAGAAATTTATTAATAATAGAAATATCATTCAAAGCTGTGACTCTCATCCAAGACTTGGATAAGTCGTCACATTGATACCAATTGTGACTTTCTATCCCTTAACCTAGATAGCACCTCACAATGATACCTATAAACTTGCCATCTTCATTCACGATGTAGCGCCTCTGAAAGCACGGCTTGGTGCATTCCACACAAGGAAGTCAACAACGAAAGGTTCGGGGCTCTTTCTTATGGCTTGATATAATGATAATTGACTTTAGTAGTTTGGTTACTTGAATTCGCAACAACAGGTTGGTTATGAATATAAAAGATAACAACCTTACGAAAAAAGCATGATGAGTAGTTAACCAATTGATTCCTAAAATCACATCAAAGGCAAATATTTTCAAAAGATAAGATCGACAGTAGCGTGAAAATGTTTATTTAATTAAAAAAATTTAAAAATAGTAAGCGAAGGCTCTACTAACGAAGTTTCAACCGATAAGTCAAAGTTTAACTTCTTGAGTCAAATTTGAGCGTTGAACACAACTAGGTGAAATAAAAAGTGGGTAGAGGCGGTATCTAACACGGTATAGACTTGCCATGAGCTTATGATTAACTTACGTGATAATTTTATTGGGTTCCTCGTCACGAGAGAAAAAAACGCTTTCTCTCTTAAACTCTCTAGGCTTTGGTTTATGCTGGGGACGACCTTTGGTGCCTCCATCCTAGTTGAATTTGTCTTGATGGCGACAAAATCGAGCTAAGTGACCTTCTCTTCCACAATTATAACATGCTTTGAATGACGGCGCGGTAGCGATTGGGATGATGTGTCCCTCTCTCGCATTTGAAGCATATGATAGGTGGTCTTTCTCCTTCCTTAACAACTTGGTCTTTGGTCTTTGAAGTCTTTCCATCATTGTTGAATCTCCTTTTCTTGAAATGTCCATTCTTATTGTTTTTTGTACGATTACCACGCGAAGTGGTTGCCATATTGGCCTGTTGATTCCCTCACGCTTGTTGTCACCGCTCGATGACTACTACCATTGGTATTATAATTTTTCTTAAATTTGCTCTCTCTTTTAGTTTGCGTTGACTCGTTATCGCGCTCCACTAAGCGAGCCCTATTTACAACATCGAAATAAAAACGCAGGTTTATGAGAAATAAGATGTTGGCGTATCTCGGCTTCAAACCTCTTAAAAACATTTGCGCCATTCTCTCTTCATTATCCACCAAGGGACGAACCGTGATAACTCATAAATTTTTCCTCGTATTGCGACACGGTCATATTGTTTTGTTTCAACTTGATAAACTCCACCTCTTTCGTATGGCGAATACTTTCGGGAAAGTATTTGTCGTTGAAACGACTCTGGAACTTCTCCCAAGATATCTTGATCTGAATGAGGTTGAGTACGTTTCTGGATTCCCACCCGATGTCCGCCTCTCTCTGCGCATGACATAAAAGCGCGAAAAGGAACCTTTTGCTCCTCGAACATCCCAAGACATCAAATATCTTGGTAATCTGCTTTATCCATGCTTCCGCCGAAGTGGTTTTGGCTCTCCTTAAACTCCGGTGGTCCCGGCTCCTTGAATTGTTTAGCGGTGACCGCCGAGAGTTTTTGTGTTTCCACCTACGTTTTGAATGAGTCGCTTTCGCTTTGATGTTACATGAATTCTAAAAACTTCTTAAACATACCGTCGTTAAATCGATTGATCGGTGTTGTTGTTTTACGGGAGGATTATCGCCATCTGTTGCACATTGTCACGATTATTGATACGTGGAGAATCAACAGTCTCTCGTGCTCCATTCTTTATTCTCAACATTCTCGGATGCCATTTTTCAAACACTTTGCCACAAAATAAGGGTTAATTGACATGCAACATATTATCACTATACTCAATGAGACCAATCAAATATAAAATAAACTTAGGTAGGTCATACTAGCGAAGGTATTCCCCATCTCTCCCTCCTAGTTCTTATCTCACATCTTGGCGAGGATCATATCCCTAAGCTACGATACCAAATTGTGGCGCCCCCAAAATTAGGTATCGTCACCCATCTTGGGTCGCCACTTACATGGTACATAAATTCAAATACAAACTACTTAATATAAGCTGTGGTATACAATCGACATAAAGCGTGAGTTTGAATACAAATATTGTCTACTAGATATTATACAAACTCAAAAGGAGTCCTCATTACTACTATTATCACCTTTATTTTACAGAATAGTGAGGACTACTAATGCTATCCTCGGACCATTCTCAGTTCCCAGGCTCGTCCCAAATTTATGTTCTCATTTCACGAAGAAAACGGTGAAAAAAAAAGGTGAGCTCAACTAGCCCGATAAGAAATATTATGACTAAGATAATGCGAGAATAATTTATCATTAGCCTTAAGCGGTGTTAAGCGATAAAATACAATAGACAACAAGTTTAAGCTGCTGGTGAATAAGCGATCCATTAAAAAGTCAAGTAGAGAATAAAAGTCTACTATCTTTTAGGTTTAAAAGGTTTTCATAAAATTTTATATATTTGAGACTCGACTTTAATAAATAATCCACATCATCGAATCACCTTACACTACTGACCGAGGATATTCATCAAATTATCAATGGTCGTGACTATATAAGAATCACCCCTGGTCATAATCATACCAAAAACTATCCATCATTTGCATTTACAGAGCCCGCGAGGACTTTTATCACATCATTTATAACAAGCCGTGATTATACCGAATGATCACTGGTCATAATCATACTAAGTTCATCTATACACGTGTAGAAGATAACATAATATAACATGAGGATGATGACAATGACATAATAATTCAATAAAACAAGTTCAAGAATTATTTTATCGAGGAATTATTAACGTCAAATTGTCAAAATGAATCTTTATTTTGTAGAGTAAAATTCAAGAATGATCGGAAAGAATATTTCCATGAAAGATCTTTGGATGAAGCCGCAAATATCGAGGATATTCCACTAATTTTATGGAGTATAGAAGTCAAAGATTTAACCATTTGGGTATAATAAAGAATGGAATAACAAAAGAAATCACCGTGCATGCGGTACTTGGCATAGGCGAGTTATTCAACAGAATAATAATAACGGAACCGGTCGGGTGAAATTCTGCAAGCGAGGATGATCCAACGAGAATAATAAATCTTTGAATAATAAACAATGGAACCGGTCGGTGTAAAAACACAGACGAGGATATTCCAACGAGAATAATAAATGCGGAATAATAAACAATGGAACCGGTCAGGTGTAAAACACACAGACGAGGATATTCAGCAGAATAATAAAGAATGGAATAATGAGAAGAGATCACCAAGTATAGGGGATTAAGCATTATCTGAGTTATTCAATGAGAATAAATAAGAATGGAATAATATAAAGATTTTTCACCAAGTATAGGGTATCTGGCGTATACGAGGTTATGTATAGGGTATACCACTTTTACTGAGTTATTCAATGAGAATAATAATGAATGGAATAACAATGAGTTCTCTTCATGAATAAGAAAGAATAACACCCTTTTACGATGTACAACAAATAATATTCCCACTAGTAAAAGACCTTTGGATATCAAAGTAGTGAAGTACTGCAGAATACTCTTCTTCTTTTCTCTCTATAGATTTTCTCTCTATAGCTTCTCTCTATAATTTCTCTCTCTAGAGTTTGGTGAATTCGTAAGAAAATAATGAAGGAATGAGCTTATTTATAGGAAAATAGAATCATAGTAATTAATCCATGAGCGGTCCAGATTGATTTACTTTAATCGACGGTCCATATTTAAAGCAAAATCTTTTAAATAAAATATCATATATTCTATTTATATAAAATATTTTACTATGCAAACCTTTATGCAACACTTTATAAAACAACACTATGCAACACATCTTATCGTAATAAAATATAATATATATTATTTATAGAATAACTTTAATAAAGTAATACATTTTATATATAAAAGATGTTTACATTTTATTACGTTAATAATCTGAATAAAACAAAATGTCATTATCATTATAATAATTCATATTATTAATCGTGATAATGGAATCAAATGAGTGACTTCTCACATAAGCATCGATAAATCAATCAATACCGATGCTTCTTATGCAACCACATGTATTCTTGTACTTTTACTACTAGAGAGTAGTTCAACAATATCAAGCGGTAAAACTTCCGTAGTTATTTGATAAAATATTTTTGTCGTTTTCTCGATCAAGCAATAATTACATTAATGGGGTCCACTGATGATTGAGTAGTTGTCACGAATATTCCTGCTAAATCGAATATTCCCAGACCAAATCGAATATAATATAACCACTTGCATACTTTGCAAAATTTATAAATACTACCCACAACTATAATATTTATCTCAAATTCACACCATAATATTAAAAATTATTTCGACAAAATTTAAATCTTTATTGATAAATCTGGGGTCTCACATATATTACCCGATATGTGATGCTTGAGCGAAGCACTTTTGGTAGAGTATAAGATGATAAAAGTGGAATCGAAATTTGAAAGAAGAAATAAGCGAACGCAGTGAGAATGAGTGATGACGTGGGTAAAAGCCGCGACAGCGTTGATATTATGGAAAGAGATGTCCAATCTAAAAAAGAAGATTTAACAATGACGAAAAAGGCGTCGGCGTTAAAGACAAGACCCGAGAACAAATTCTTGGGAAGAGAACGATCGCCGGTTAGATCTACTGAGATGCGGAGAGGAGGGACATATAAGGTCAAACTGTTCAAAGCCTTCCAAGGTATGTTTTAGTTGTGGAAAAGATGGTCACATAGCTCAATTTTGTCCTATAAATAAATCAAGTCCGGTTGGGACGTTGGCACCAGAAAGCGGATCTGAGAAAAGTCAAAGTCAACGATTCTCGGAAGGCGTTTGTCGTGACCGGTCAAAAATGCGAGAACCCGAACGAAGTTAAGACAGGTTAGTTAATTATAAATTCTTGCAAAGTTTATACCTTACTAGAATCTGGGTTCTACCCATTCTTTTATCTCTCTTGCTTCATGCTCAACGTTTGAACTTGACTACGGAGAAATTAGACTTTGACCTATTTATGGAGAATTCGTTGGGAGAAACTTTCATTACATCCGTTGTTTAGAAATCTTGCTTGATTCAGGTTGGCACTATGACATTACCTGTTAACTTTATTTCTATAGAGATAGTTGCTTTTGATGTGATTTTAAGGTTAACTACTCATAATGCCAAAATTGATTGCTTTCGTAAGGGTTGTTATTTTCATATTCTAAGCAACTGTTATTTGAATTTGAGCAATCAAACCATTGAAGTCAAACATTTTCATATCAAGCCATGAAGTCATTCGTTTATTACGGATGTCAAGTTTTCTTAGTCCATGTTATGGATTTGAATAAAGACACGTCGATTTGAATAATATTCTGTTGTTATTGATTTTTCCGACGTATTTCTGAAGAATTTCTTGGTTTACTCCCAAAGTTCGATATTAAATTTTGTATCGACTTTGAACCCCATAAAACTCATTTCTAAAATCTCATATCGAATGGCTCTATTGAACTTCGTGAGTTAAAAATTCAACTATAAATTTGGTACCGAGCCTTTATCCTGGTGACTTCCTTTGTGGAATGCACCAAGCCAAACTCTCCGTAGGGGACACCATATTCATGCGATAGTAAAGCGATAGGTGTGTCATTGTAACGTCTTATCAAGGTTGGGATATGAGTCACGATTGAGAACAACCTAAGTCGGTAATCGAAATACGTAGCTTTACAGGCTTAGTTGGTTATTATCGAAGATTCGTTGAAGGATATTCTCGAATCGCTATTCCATTAACTTGGTGACTCGTAGAGATACAAAATTCGAATGGAGCAAGGAATGTGGGAAGAGCTTGAAGAACTCGAGAGGAGACTCATTTCAAACACGTGTTACGACCATGCCATCTCGAAAAGCGAACGTGGTAGGTGGCGTGTTGAGTAGAAGATCGTATACAAGTATGAGTGTACGATATTGTCAAAGACTCATTTCGAATAATTTACAAATAATAGAGATGGAGATGAAAACTCTAGTTACCCACGTGATGATATCTGAGTATAATCGACTTTAATCGATAAAGTTAAAGGTATTCATTACTACACCGAAGTGATGAATTTGAAGAAGGAGGTGCAAGAAGTTGTTATTTCAAAAGCGAGAGAATCGGTGAGGTGAGGAAAGCTCAAACCTTCGATTTATTAATCCATTTAAAATTCTCGATCGAATAGGGCGTGGCCTATAGACTCGTTTACCGCCAAGTATGGCGTGTTCACAGCGTTTTTCACGTGTCGATGTTACATAAATATGTGGACGACCGAACCACGTCATTGAGTTAGAACCCGGACGAGATAGTAGAAGACTTAACGTCGAGGAGGTACCTGTCAAGATCTTGGATAGGAAAGAACATGTCCTATGTACCGAGGTTATACCGCAAGTTAAGGTTTTGTGGAGAAACCATGGAATTGAGGAAATGACCTGGGAGTTGGAAACGGAAATGAAAGCGAGGTATTCTCATCTTTTGAAAAACACTGAGTACGTGCACGTCAATTTCGAGGACAAAATTTCATAAGGAGGGGAGGTTGTAAGACCCCGAATTTTTTTTTTTTTATAAAATGGAATTTCCTCTATTTATTATTTTGAAATAGTAAGGGTTGATTTGATTAATGTGGATTGTTATGGGTAAAATACGCAAATATTTTGAATAAGCAAGTGGTTATAAAATATTCATTATTGTCGGAGAATATTCGTTTCTTCGTGGAATATTTGTCTCTTGTTGGGGAATATTAAATGCGACAGCCTTGACCTTGTGTGGGCCCATAACGGAAAGCAATTGGATGAAGAAAGCGACAAGTATAAGTTGTTATAAATAACTGGTAGTAGTTATTCACAGAATTATCTTGTTGGAATACCGGTGGTTAAAACACACTAATCTGGCGTTGTTGAGCAAGAAGGCACTTGCAGTATTGCACCAATTATTGATTCTTACGTAAGGCACTACTCAATAATTGTTACGATAATTACTATTCAATATTTTATTTTATTGATTCAATAATTCTTTGCATTGATATTTTATATTACCATTGTTTGATAAATTATCATTACGGTATTTTCCATTATCGAAAGCAATAATTCATATTATCTGAATAATATTATTAGATAACATTATTGGCAATGTCTAGAAAGTTACATCTAAGGAGAGGTTTGGTCATCTAATTCTTGGCGCTTGAGAAGGAGAAATTCTTATTGGAAAGCCCCCTCTTTCCTGGGAACGGCCTGGTTGCCAGTACTGTGATTCTGTAATATTATTTGTGAATAATTAATTATTGATTTATATGATGAGGAAAATATTAATTTTATGTGGATATAGATGGAGAAAATTTTTAATGTGACAATTGTTGAAAATTAAAATTTTATCTTTTTCTGATAAAATAATTCATTTAAATATATTATTATATTTTAATAATATAATAATGGTGATATTTTTATAATGAATGTGAGATATATGAGTATATGAGGAGGAAGAGTATTCTTGTTGCATTAAATGATTAACACATGTTTTGTGTGTGGTGGACCCCATTTCTTGGATGAAATTTGATTATAGCTTTTGTAAAATCGTCTGTTTATGAATTTCGGTCCAATTTTTATTTGGAATTTGGAAAAACTTTCTTCTGCAAAGTTGTAGATAATTGAATTTCCTATAAAAACACGCGAGATTCGAATTTTCTGATAAAAGGGCTATTTATTATGAATTATTGAAGTTATGGAGTTCAGAAATAATTGATTTTGGGAGTTTTAATTAATTATTTTGAGAAAAACGTTTTTGGTGAGTTTGTGAACCTCATTTAACATGTGTGGCTGGTGGTTTTTTTGACCAAAAAGGTGGGCTAAGGAAAATTTGTATAATTATATTAATATTATATTCAATTTTTCGCTTTTGGTGTTCTAAGCATTTTCTATAAATAGGGTCTTGGGTTAGAATTGAAAATCACACCGAAGCTGAAGTTTTCTCTCTATATTATCGGCGTATTCTTGTGAGTATTTTGAGTATACTTTGAGTATTGCTATATCTGGTGCAAGTTCAAGTCATAGCCTTTATATCCAGGTGTTTCAACTTTAAATCTTGTCTTTCGAGGTAAGGGATGTTATTTTATTCGAAAATGATATTATTTCTTCAATATCATTATCTTGAAATATTGGTTGGAAATTTTATGAAATTTGAAACTTTTTCATGTATGGGGTTATTATTCATGAGTTATTATTCACGAGTTACTATTCATGAGTTCTTATTCACGATTCTTATTCACGAAAGTACTATTCACGTAAGCGTGAAGATGTTTTTTTTGTGGAATTTCTATCTTTTGGTGTTGAGTTACTATTCACGATATCTCAAGCCTTATTCACGTATCGACCTATTATCCACGAATACTGCACTATTCATAGAAAAATGAAAAATTTTCTTTTCGTCTGCAAAATATCTATTCTGGATACTAGCTTTGATTGTATCCATGTTTTGATCATTCTTGAATTTTACACCCCTATGATTATTTTTAAGGTACTTTTGGACGTGGATAAAACAAAGTACGAATCATTAATCCTTAATCCTTGTCATTTTGTTTCTTTGGATTCGTTTCTTTAAAAATATTTTCATCATCTTCGGTCTTAAATGATGATATTATGGAATATCTTTGGCTGTAGTGCAAAAGATGAATGATTTCTGAAGAATATCTTTGGCCGTAGTGCAAAGATGAGCAGTGTTTAGATGAACATGAACAATTGATGAATATCTTGGGCTGTAGTGCAAAGATGAATATTTGATTCGAGATGTATGTTGATTGATGTTACAGGATAAAAGATGACGAACTTTTAAATTCATATATAGAAGATAGTAGTTTGCATTCTCTACTTAACTCTTCTAATGAATTATTATTTCCACTGCGAATATTGATTTAAAATTTGTCATCTATTGTATTCTATTAGATTTTTCCTGTTGAAGACTAACGATAATTTGTTGTATATTATCTTAGTCATAATATTCTTTCTTGGGCTAGTTGAGCTCACCCTTTTCCTTGTTGTTCCATTTTTCTTCTCGGGAGGCGAGAATGTAGCGAAAGTCTTAGTGGGTATGGAATGAAGGTTCTAGAGAGAGTCGTTTAGTAGTCCTCACCATTTTTGTAAAATAATGTATCAATAATTATGATGGGGATTTATTTGCGTGTGGATATTATCAGATGGCAATATCTCGTATTTAAACTCATAGTTTATATGTTGTAATAGTAAAGTTGTAGTTATTTCTGTACCATGTATTTGGCGACTCAGAATGGGTTGGATGGAATGGACCTATTTTGGGGGCGTCACATTTTATTTATAGAATAACTTTAATAAAGTATTCTATTTTATATAAAAAGATGTTTACGCTTTTTATTATGTTAATAATATGAATAAAACAAAACGTCATTATCGCTATAATAATTCATATTATTAATCGACAATAATGGAATCAAACTGAGTGACTTCTCACATAAGCATCGATAATCAATACTGGTGTCTACTTATGCAACCACACGACATCATTGTACTTTACTTTTACTACCGAGTAGTTCAACAAGATGTCAGCGGTAAAACTTCCGTAGTTATTTCAATAAAATATTTTTGTTGTTTTCTCAATCCGAACAATAATTACATTGTGGGGTCCACCAATGATTGAGTAGTTATACGAATATTCCTGCTAAAAAGAATATTCCCCAGACCAATCGAATATAATATAACCACTTGCATACTTTGCAAAATTTATAAATATTACCCACAACTATAACATTATATCAAATTATTCCATAATATTCAAAAATAATATTTATAGAAAATTCATCTTTATTTATAAAAGCTGGGGTCTTACAACCTCCCTTTTTATGAAATTTCTTTCTCGAAATTAGAATGCGTACTTGGTATGTCGAAGTGGTAAGGATACCTTGATTTCATTTGATTCTAACTCCCAAGTCATTTCCTCAACATCGTGGTTCCTCATGAAAACTTTGACTTGAGGTATAACCTTGGGCGTAGAATATGTTCCTTCTTATCAAAATTTGAGCAGGAACCTCTTCATACGTAAAATCTTCCGCTATTTTAAATGGGTTCTAACTTCGATAATATGGTTCGGGTCTTTCACATATTTACGTAACATGGATATGTGAAAACGTTATGAACACGAGACATATTTGGCGGTAAAAAGCGAGTCTATAGGCCACGAGTTCTATTCGATCGAGGATTAAAAATGGGCCAGATGAATCGAGGATTAAGTTTTCTCTCTTTCCAAATCTTGTAACTCCTTTCCATGGAGCAACTCTTAACAACACATGATCTCTATATCGAATTCCACGTCCTTTCGATGAAGATCGGCATAACTCTTTTGTCGATTTTGTGAGGTTTTATATCGTTGTCGGATCGTTTGAATCTTTTTTCGTAGTCATACGTACCAACTCCGGTCCCAACAACGTTGCTTCACCCACCTCATCCCAAGCATCTTTGGAGAAGCGACACTTTCTTCCATACAACGCTTGAATGGAGCCATGCCAATACTTGCTTGATAAGCTGTTATTATAGGAAAACTCCACCGATGGTAAGAACTTGTCCCAACTCCCTTGAAATCAAGGACAGAGTCTTAATAGATCTTCAAGAGTTTGAATAGTCCTCTCCATTGTGTCCGTAAATCGAGGATGATGTCCGAAGCTAAATCGTAAAGTCTGTGCCCATAGCTTTTTGTAAACTAACCCAAAATTGTGAAGTGAATCTTGGGTCTCGATCGAAACTATGGATCTTGGCATACCATGCGATCTTACAATCTCGTTTATGTACATCTGAGCAAGGCGTTCAAGTGTATAAGTTTTTCGTATCGGTAAGAAATGAAGCAGACTTGGTCAATCTATCAACAATGACCCAAATCGCATCAATGCCTTGAGAAACCTTAGGAAGGCCAGTGCTTGAAATCCATGGTAATGTGCTCCCACTTCCATTCGGAATTTCAAGTGGTTGTAATGGACCTTTTGGTACTTGATGCTCGCTTTAACTTCGTTGACAAGTTAGACACCTTGAGATAAAATATTTATCTCTCTCTTCATATTGCTCCACCAAAATGTATGGCGAATATCATGATACATTTTGGTACTCCCAAGATGGATTGAAAATGGTGTGTTGTGCGCCTCCATCATGATATTATACTTTAAATCGAGGTCGTTAGGAACACAAAGTGCGGAGTTGACTCGAAGTATTCCTTCTTCATCGATTCTTGCTTGGTCCAAGATAGCACCTCTCTTGCACTTTCTTCCTCATACGCATCGGCTCCAGTGCGTAGCTTGAAGCGACTTTAACTTTATCGATTAAAGTCGGTTCTACTCGTATATTCGCTATCATCACATGCGTCCTCCCAGAGTCTTTAACTCTATCTCCATCCTTTGCAAGTCACACTGCAAAATGAGCCTTTGCGTTGACAATAATACTTTTCGTACTTGCATATGATCTTCTACTCAATGCGTTACTACCACGTTCGCTTTTCGAGGATGGTATTGGATGGTATGATCATAATCTTTCAATAGTTCAAGCCAACGTCGTTGTCGCATGTTGAGTTCTTTTGAGTGAAGAAATATTTGAGGCTTTTATGATCCGTAAAGATTTCCACTTTCTCCCCATACAAGTAATGCCTCCAAATTTTAAGTGCAAAGACAACATTTGCTGACTCTAGATCATGAGTAGGATAATTCCTCTCATATTCTTTGAGTTGTCATGAGCGCATAGGCTATAACTTTTCCATGTTGCATGAGAACACATCCCAACCCCTTGCCCGAAGCATCATCTTTGTAGATGACAAATCCCTCCGAGGCGGATGGTATTGTCGAGCAGGTGCTAAAATAAGTCTCCTCTTGAGTTCTTGAAAACTCTTCTCACATTCTTCGCTCCAAGCCAGAACTTTGTATCTTTTCGAGTTAAATTTGAGTCGATGGAGTAGCGATTCGAGAAAATCCTTCCACGAATCTCAGATAATAACAAATTAAGCGAGAAAGCTACGTATTTGGTCCAGCGATTTAGGTTGTTCCCGACTTTGAATAGCTTGATCTTTCTTTGGGTCAGCGGATATTCCATGACTTGATACCACGTGCCCAAGGAATGCTACTTCTTCAAGCCGAACTCGCATTTCTTCAACTTGGCATAAAGCTTATATTCACGAAGCTTTTGGAGTGTCGACCTCAAGTGTTGCTTTCATGATCTTCACGGCTTTTGGAATAAATAAGGATGTTATCAATAAAGGCGACCACAAAGTGATCTAAATATTCCTTGAATACTCGGTTCATCATATCCATGAAGGCGGCGGGAGCATTAGTCAATCAAAGGACATGACTAGGAATTCATAATGCCGTCTTAGGAGTTACGAAAAGCCGTCTTTGGAATGTCGGTGGTTCTAATCTTCAATTGGTGATATCCGGAGCGAAGATCGATCTTTGAAAAGAATTTGGCTCCTTGCATTTGGTCAAACAGGTCATCAATACGTGGAAATGGATACCTAATTTTGATGGTGACATGATTGACTCCAGATAATCCATATAAAATCGCATACTCCATCTTTCTTTCTTCTTCACGAATAGAGCAGGAGCACCCCGAGGAGAAGTACTAGGGCCGAATAAAGCCGATGTCTAACAATTCCTGCGGTTGGGTCTTTAACTCACGAAGTTCAATAGGAGCCATTCGATATGGGGCTTTGGAAATAGGTTTTGTCACCGGGTTTGAGGTCGATACAAAATTCAATTTCACGCTCTGGGGGTAGGCAGGGAAGTTCTTTGGAGAATCGTCGGGAAATTTATTAACAATAGAAATATCGTTCAAAAAGCGGCGTATTTTGTTTAAATCGTGACATGAGCTAAGAAAGCTTGACATCCAGTTTTTGATAAGCGAATAGCTTTATGGCTTGAGATGACCGTGATTGATTTTAATGGTTTGGTCGTTTGAATTAGCATAATAGGTTGATTAGGAATATGAAAGCTAACAACTTTACGAAAATAATCAATTTTTGCATGATAAGTAGTTAACCAATCAATCCTAGAATCACGTCAAATCAAGTATTTTTAATGAAATAAGATCGACGGGTAATGTGAGGGTACCGATTTGAACCAAACAAGACTTATAAGCGAGTGGATGTAATGAAGGTTTCTCCCAGCGGAGTTTCCACGAGATAAGTCAAAGTCTAATTTCTCGAGTCAAATTTAATCGATGAGCGCAAGTAGGATAAATAAAGAATGGGTAGAACCAGGTATCAAATAAAGTATAGACTTCATTAGAGTTTATGATAAGCTTACCGTGATGACCTCATTCGGTTTCCTTGCTTTCTCTGGGAGGTCTGACAAACGCTCTCCCTTACTTCTGGGTTTTGACTTTTGGGGATGGCCTTTGGTGCCTCCATCCTAGTTGAATTTGTCTTGATGGCGACAAAATCGAGCTAAGTGACCTTCTCTTCCACAATTATAACATGCTTTGGATGGCATGGCATGCAGATTGGGATGATGTGTCCCTCTTCTCGCATTTGAAGCATATGATAGGTGGTCTTTCTCCTTCCTTAACAACGTGGTCTTTGGTCTTTGACGTCTTTCCATCATTGTTGAATCTCCTTTTCTTGAAATGTCCATTCTTATTGTTTTTTGTAGATTACCAAAGAAGTGGTTTAGATTCGGGCTTTGTTGATTCTCCACGCTTGTTGTCACCGCCGATGACTACTACTCTCACCATTGGTATTATAATTGTAAGACCCCAACTTATTATTAATGAAATTTAATTTTCTCTATTTATTATTTTGAAATAGTAAGGGTTGATTTGATTAATGTGGATAGTTAGGGGTAAAATGTAAATATTTCAAAATAAGCAAGTGGTTATAAAATATTCATTGTTGTCGGGGAATATTCGTTTGGTCGTGGGAATATTAAATCTTTGTCGGGGAATATTAAATGCTGACGTAGTATGACCATGTGTGGGCCCCATATGTGAAAGCGATTGGATGAAGAAAGCGACAAATATAAGTTGTTTAAAAATAGCTTGGCGTAGTTATTACAGATTATCTTTGTTAAAATACAAATTGGTTAAAACACGATGTCTAGCGTTGTTGCGGTATTGCACCAATTATTGATTCTTACGTAAGAAGGCACTTTTCAATAATGGTTACGATAATTCTTTATTGATATTTTATTGAGTTAATAATTCTTTGCGTTGATATTTTATATTCTTTGTTGTTTGATAATTGTCATTACACGGTATTTTTCATTATCGAAGCAATAATTCATATTATCTGAATAATATTATTAGATAACATTATTGGCAATGTCTAGAAAGTTACATCTAAGGAGAGGTTTGGTCACCTAATTGCTTGCGCTTGATAGAAGAAATTCTTATTGGAAAGCCCCTCTTTCACAGGGCGCACGGTTGTCGATATTGTGATTCTGTAATATTATTTGTGAATAATTAATTATTGATTCATATGATGAGAAAATATTGATTTTATGTGGATATAGATGGAGAAAATTTTTATTGTGACAATTGTTGAAAATTGATATTTTATCTTTTACGATAAAATAATTCATTTAAATATATTATTATATTTAATAATATAATAATGGTGATATTTTTACAACGAATGTGGGATATATGAGTATCTGAGGAGGAAGAGTATTTTTGTTGCAATAAATGTTTAAAACATGTTAAACATGTTGGTGGACCCCATTTATTATTTGAAATTTGATTATAGCTTTGTAAAATCGCTTGGTTTGTGGATTTTGGTCAATTTCTATTTGGAATTTGGAAAAACTTTCTTACGCAAAGTTGTAGAGAATTGAATTTCCTATAAAAACTCACGAGATTGAATTTTCTGATGAAAGGGCTATTTATTATGAATTATTGAAGTTTGAAGTTAAAAGAAATAATTGATTTTTGGAAGTTTAAAATATTTTTAATTACAAAAACGTTTTTTTCCATTTTGAAACTCATTTAACATGTGTTAGGGTGGCTGAGTTCAGATTCTTGGATGCGTAGGAAGTTGTAGAAAAATTATAATATTAATTTATTAATTTTTTTACGCTTTGGTGTTCTAAGCAATTTTCTATAAATAGGGTCTTAGGTTAGAATTGAAAATCACACACGGCGAAGTTTTCTCTCTCTATATTATCGGCGTATTCTTGTGAGTATTTTGAGTATACTTTGAGTATTGCTATATACGGTGCAAGTCAAGTCATGCTTTATATCAGGTGTTTAAATTTAGAAATCTTGATCTTTCGAGGTAAGGGATGTTATTTTCTTCTCAAATGATATTATTTCTTCAATATCATTATCTTTGAAATATTGGTTGGAACTTTTTATCAAATTTGGAACTTTTTCATGTGGGGTTCTATTCATGAGTTTCTTATTCATGAGTTCTTATTCACGATTCTTATTCACGAGTCTTTATTAAGTGAAGCGTGAAGATGTTTTTTGGAATTTCTATCTTTTGGTGTCGGGAGTTACTATTCACGTATCTGACTTTATTTATCTATCTGACTTTATTCATAGAAAAATAAAATTTCTTCTCTTTGTCCAAAATATCTATACGGATACTAGCTTTGATTGTATCCGTGTTTTGATCATTCTTGAATTTTACACCTTATGATTATTTTTGAGGTATTTTTGGGCGTGGATAAAACAAAGTACGAATCCTTAATCCTTAATCCTTGTCATTTTGTTTCTTTGGATTCGTTTCTTTAAAAATATTTTCATCATCTTGGTCTTAAATGATGATATTATGGAATATCTTTGGCTGTAGTGCAAAGATGAATGATTTTGAAGAATATCTTTGGCCGTAGTGCGAAGATGAGCAGTGTTTAGATGAACATGACCGGTGATGAATATCTTTGGCACTGTAGTGCAAAGATGAATATTTGATTCGGATGTATATTGATTGATGTTCTGAGGGATAAAAGATGAGCGATGAACTTTTAAATTCATACATAGAAGATAGTAGTTTGCATTCTCTACTTAACTCTTACAATGAATTATTATTTCGCTGCGAATATTGATTTAAAATTTGTTGTCTATTGTATTCTATTAGATTTTTTCCTGTTGAAGACTAACGATAATTTGTTGTATATTATCTTAGTTATAATATTCTTTCTTGAGCTAGTTGAGCTCATCCTTTTCCTTTTGTTCCATTTTTCTTCTCGGGAGGCGAGAATATAGCGAGTGCGAGTCGGGGGGTATGGAATGAAGGTTTTAGAAAGAATTGTTTAGTAGTCCTCACCATTTTGTAAAATAATGTATCAATAAATGTGATGAGGATTTATTTGAGTATAGATATTATGCAGAAGATAATATTTGTATTCAAACTCACAGATTTCTTGTTGTAATAATAAAGTTGTAGTTGTTTTACGTACCATGTATTGTGATTTCGGAATGGGTGATGTATACCTATTTGGGGGCGTCACGGTTGGTATCGAGCTTAGGGATATGATCTCTGGCGGAGATCGGGGAATAGAACTAGGAGGGAGGCGAATAAATCCTTCGCTAGTGTGTCTACTAAGCTTATTTGTTAGTTGGTGTCGGTATATAGGGATATTATGTGATATATTGATTTCCTTAATTAACCCTTGTTTTATGGCGGTATTTGAGAATGTCGTTGAGAATATTAACAATGAAAATGAGGCCAGTGGAGAGGCGCTGTACTCACCAGCGAGGAGAGCGTGCAACAGTGGTGATGTTCTCTCTGTGAACAACACCCTTGGCGAGATGATGAGCGAGGGATGTTTAGAAGCTTTTTGCGGTTCATGCAAAATCGGAGCGAGGAGACTTCGTGTTCAAAATCTGAGGAGGAAATGATAGCAATTCACGGGTTGTCACATGATGCGATTCGAAGTTGGGACCACGAATTTAAGGGGAAAGCGGATCCGATCATGGCGGAAACATGGGTCAACAAATTACCAAGATATTCGATGTCTTGGGATGCGGAGGAACGAAGGTTCCATTCGCCACCTTTATGTTAAAGTGGCGGCGAGACTCTTGGTGGGAATCGTGAAGCGTACCCATCGGCCCTTTTTCGGCGTATCTTGGAGAGCGTTTGAAAACTATTTAATGACAAATACTTTCACGAAAGTGTTCGTCGTATGAAGGAAGTGGAGTTTATTGAGGCGGAAGCAAAACAACATGGCGGTGTCTCGATGCGAGGCAAAGTTTGCGAGTTATCGAGTTTGCACCTCATTTGGTGGAGAATGAGAAAGCGTATATGTAGCGGATGTTTCTTAGAGGTTTGAAACTTCGGCGTCGTCGATATCTCATTTCTCATAAATTTTCTCTCTATTCGGATGTTGTAAGCAGGGCTCAATTATTAGAGAGAGATACTTGATACGGTCATTTGAGGACCCTGACGAGGATCGTACGAGAGATAGCGATCAATGAGAATAATGATAACCCGGAGGAGAAAAAAGCAGACGGACAAAAATGGTAACCACTACTGGTGGTAATCATAGCCGTGAAAATAGAAAAGCGAGTCGGGGAGGAGATTTTAAAAGAGGAGATTTAACAATGACCATGTGAAGGCAGCGGTCAGGTCGTGACAAGCTGGTTCTAAGGGAGGAGAAACGACCACCGGTTATATATCTTATAAATCTGGGAAGAGGGACATATCGGTCAAAAGCTGTCCCTAACAGTTCAAGGTATGCTATAATTGTGGAAAGGAAGGACATATCGCTCGAGATTATGCGATGGCGAAACCTAGTTAGTGAGGGACGGTGACTCGAAAAATATGTCGAGAAAAGCGAAATCAGCGATTCGGGAAGGCGTTTGTTGTGAATTGGTCAAAATCGAGGAACCTAAACGAGGTGATCACGGGTAAGCTATTTATAAATTCTTGCGAAGTTTATACCTTACTTGATCTGGGGTGCTACCCATTCATTTATCTCTCTGCATGTGCTCAGCGTTTAAACTTGACTCAGGAGAAATTAGACTTTGACTATCTGTGGAAACTCCGTTAGGAGAAACTTTCATCACATCCTTTGTTTATAAATCTTGTTTGATTCAAGTTGGCACCATTACCTTACACATTGACCTTATCTCTTTAAAGATACTTGCTTTTGATGTGATTTTAGGGATTGATTGGTTAACTACTCATCGTGCCAAAATTGATTGTTTTTCGTAAGGTTGTTAGTTTTCATATTCTAACCAACTTTTGTTAAAAATTCAAACAACTAAACCATTAAAATCAATCCTTTGTCATATCTAATCATAAAGCTATTCGTTTATTGAAAAGCGGATGTCAAGCTTTCTTAGCCCATATTATGGATTTGAATAAAGACACGTCAAATTTGAATAATATTCTGTTGTTATTGACTTTCTGGCGTATTTCACGAAGAACTTCCGGTCTACCCCGAGCGTGAAGTTGAATTCTTTATTGATCTTGAACACAGTACAAAGCCCATTTCTAAAACCCATATCGAATGGCTCTATTGAACCCGGGAGTTAAAGGTCCAACTACGAGGAATTGTTGGACATCGGTTTCATTAAATCTAGTACATCTCCTTGGGGTGCTCTGTTTTATTGTAAAGAAGAAAGGCGGGAGTATGCGACTTTGTATTGACTATCGGGAATTGAACCATGTCACCATCAAGAATAGGTATCCTCTACCTCGTATTGATGACTTGTTTGACCCGATTCTGAGGGCACAATTCTTTTCAAAAATCGATCTTAGATTACGGATATCATCAATTTGAAGATTAGGCGAGGATATTCAAAGGCGCCTTCGAGAACTCGGTATGGGCATTATGAATTCTTAGTCATGTCTTTCGGACTAACTAATGCTCCTGCTGACTTTCATGGATATGATGAGCAGAGTATTCAAGGAATATTTGGATCGATTCGTTGTTGTCTTTATTGATGACATCCTCGTATATTCAAAAAAGTCGTGAAGATCATGAGCACCATTTTGAAATTTGGTACTCAAAGGCCCGTGAAAACCAACTATATGTTAAATTGAAGAAATGCGAGTTACGGCTTGAGAAGTAGCATTTCTTGGGCGCGTGGTGTCGAAACATGGAGTATCTGTTGATCGCGAAGATTGAAGCAATCTAAAGTTAGAACAGCCAAAGTCGGTGGTGAAATCACGTAGTTTTTGGGCTTATTTGGTTATTATCGGATATTCGTGGAAGGGTTTTCTCGAATCGCTACTCCATTAACTTCGGCTAACTTTCGGAAGGGATGAAATTCGTTTGGAGCGAAGAATGCGAGAAGAGTTTCCAAGAGCTTAAGAGGAGACTTATTTAAGACTTTTGATTCTAACAATACCATCTGGTTCGGATGGATTTGTTATCTCTGACGATGCTTGGGGCAAAGGGTTAGGATGTGTTCTCATGCAGCGTGGGAAAGTCATAGCCTATGCCTCATGACAACTTAAAGAGTATGAGAGGAATTATCCTACTCGTGATCTAGAGTTAGCGTGATCGTTTTTTTGTTAAAGATATGGAGGCACTATCTATATGGGAGAAAGTGGAGATATATTCGGACCATAAAAGCCTTAAATATTTCTTCACTCAAAAAAGAACTCAACATCTTGCGGCGATGACGTTGGCTCGAACTATTGAAAGACTATGACCACACTATTGATACCATCACGGAAAGCGAGCGTGGTGGCGTAGCGTTGAGTAGAAGATCATCGTATGCGAGGAGCGAGTGCGATGATGTCAAGTATCGCGTAGAGCCGACTTTAATAGAAAAAGTTAAGGTTGCTTTCGAGCCGCAGGCCGGGTGATCGTATGAAGAAGAAAGTACAAGAAGGAGCTATTAGGAGCGAGAATTGATGAAGAAGGAATACTTGAGTCCACTCTAGACTTTATGTTCTAACGACTACGATTTGAAGTACAAGATTATGATGGAGGCACTAATACACCATTTGCAATCCATCTGGAAGTACTAAAATGTATCGTGATCTTGACATACATTTTGGTGGAACAATATGAAGAGAGAAATTGCAAAGTTTATCTCGATGTGTTTAACTTGTCGGCGTGTAAAGGTAGAGCATCTTGTACCTAAGGGTCCGTTGCAACCACTTGAGATTCCAAAATGGAAGTGGGAACACATTACCATGGATTTCGTTCACGGTCTTCCTACGGTTTCTCAAGGCATAAATCTTATTTGGGTTATTGTTGATAGATTAACCAAGTCTGCTCATTTTTCTTGCCAAATCACGGAGACTTATTCCTTGAGCGTCTTCTTTAGTATATGCGTGAATGAGATTGTGAGGTTGCATGGCATGCCAGTATCCATAGTTTTGGATCGTGACCCAAGATTCACTTCAAGATTTTGGGTTAGCTTGTAAAAAAGCTATGAGCGCAGTTTGCGATTTAGTTAACATACCATCCCCAAACGAGCGGACAATCGAGAGAGGACTATTCAAACTCTTGAAGATTTATTAAGACTACGTGTCCTAGACTTCAAGGCGGTTGGGATAAGTATTTACCATTGGTGGAATTCTCCCTACAACAGCGATTATCGAGGCAAGTATAGGTGTGGCTCCATTTGAAGCATTATATGGACGAAAGTGTCGCTCTCGATATGTTGGGATAAGGTGGGTGAAGCAACATTGTTGGGACTAGAGTTAAATACGTATGACTCTAGAAAAGATCCAAATGATTCGACAGCGTATACAAAGCGGCACAAGATCGACAAAAGAGTTATGAGGATCTTCATCGAAAGGACGTGGAATTTAGTGTAGGGGATCATGTATTGTTGCGAGTTGCTCCATGGAAGGAGTTACAAGATTTGGGAAGAGAGGAAAGCTCGATCCACGATTTATTGGTCCATTTCAAATTCTTGGTGGAGTAGGAAATGTAGCCTATAGACTTGCGTTACCTCAAAAGTATGTCTCGTGTTCATAATGTGTTTCACATATACGTACTTAAGTAAATATGTGAAAGACCGAACCACGTTATAGAATTAGAGCAGGACGAAATAGCCAAGAAGACTTAGCGTATGAGGAGGTACTGTCAAGATCTTGGATAGGAAGGAGCATATCCTACTGTATGAAAGGTCATACCACAAGTTAAAGTTTTGTGGAGGAATCATGTTATAGAGGAAATGACACAGGAATTGGAAAGCGGAAATGAAAGCGAAGTATCCTCACCTTTTGAAAACACCAGTACGTCACGTCGATTTCGAGGACGAAATTTCATAAGGAGGGAGGTTGTAAGACCCCAACTTATTATTAATGAAATTTAATTTTCTCTATTTATTATTTTGAAATAGTAAGGGTTGATTTGATTAATGTGGATAGTTAGGGGTAAAATCATAAATATTTCAAAATAAGCAAGTGGTTATAAAATATTCATTGTTGTCGGGGAATATTCGTTTGGTCGTGGAATATTAAATCTTGTCGGGGGGAATATTAAATGCGGACAGTAGCGACCGTATGGGCCCCATAACGAAAAGCGATTGGATGAAGAAAACGACAAATATAAGTTGTTTAAAAATAACGGCGTAGTTATTACCGTTAATACTGTTAAAATACCCGGTGGTTAAAACACAGTAGCACACGGTATTGCACCAATTGTTGATTCTTACGTAAGAAGGCACTACTCAATAATGGTTCTGATAATTCTTTATTCATTATTTATTTTATTGAGTTAATAATTGCTGCGTTGATATTTTATATTCTTTGTTGTTTTGATAATTGTCATTACGAGTATTTTTCATTATCGAAGCAATAATTCATATTATATCTGTAAGACCCGAAATTTTTAAATAAAAAGAAATTTCCTTTATTTATTATTTTGAAATAGTAAGGGTTGATTTGATTAATGTGGTTAGTTATGGGTAAAATCATGCAAATATTTCAAAATAAGCAAGTGGTTATAAAATATTCATTGTTGTCGGGGAATATTCGTTTGGTCGTGTGGAATATAAATCTTTGTCGGGGAATATTAAATGCGGCAGTAGCCAAACCATGTGTGGGCCCCATGTGAAAAGCGATTGGATGAGGAAAGCACAAAGTTTGGGTGGTTATAAATAACGGCGTAGTTATTCTGAATTAAAAACATTTGGAATACCGATTGGTTAAAAATCTGATGTCTGGCGTGGTGCTTGCTGATGGCAGCACGGTATTACTTGCAGTATTGTTGAATTATTGATTCGTACGTAAGATGGCACTACTCAATAATTTTCACGGTGAATTCTTTATTCAATTGTTTATTTTATTGATTCGATAATTCTTTGCGTTGGTATTTTATATTATTCTTTGTTTGATAATTGTCCTTTACGATATTTCCATTATCGGATCAATAATTCATATTATTTGAATAATATTATTAGATAACATTATTGGCAATGTCTAGAAAGTTACATCTTAAGGAGAGGTTTGGTCACCTAATTGCGCGCCAGATAAGGAGAGATCCTTATTGGAAAGCCCCTCTTTCACAGGGCGACTGGTTGTCATAAATGTGATTACGTAATATTATTTGTGAATAATTAATTATTGATTCATATGATAAGGAAATATTTATTTTATATGAATATAAATGATGGATTTATTTATGTGGTTATTAATGAAGGAATTAATCTTTGAGATGTTTTATTTTTGTCGGATTGGAGGTATTAAAAGATCAAATCGGTGTTATTCTGACTTTTTATTGTGTGAGTTATAATTTTAATCCGAAATAGTTGGATTGTGGTAATTTTGGGTATGTTATACATACATAAGTTGAGTATATGTCAACAAATTTTGAACCGTTAAAAATGCACGAATGATTTGTTGTGAATTTTAAGAGGTGTCGGATTCGGAAATTAGGTTTATAATTGATTTTGGTGGAAAATTCTAGAATTGAGTGGGCCCCACTTGTGGTTGGTGAAAAAATGTGCTGAATTTTATTTCAAATGTGGTGGGTGGCAATAGTAGCGAGTGTAAAGCCATCGAAGTGTGGAGTCAAAGTCGCTTGGTAGACTAACATTTTCCTATAAAAAAGAAATTTAAGTTAGAATTGAAAATCACACGAAACAAAGTTTTCTCTCTTTCTCTCTATATTATATTGGCGTATTTTGTGAGTATTTAGATACTTTGAGAGTTCTTTATTCAAGTCAAGTTTCATTCAAACATCACTTGAGCCTTTCCTCCAGAAATCTTGATTCTTTGAGGTAAGGGATGTTATTTTCTTCTCAAATGATATTAATTCTTGATATCATTATCTTTGAAATATTGGTTGGTACTTTTATCAAATTTGGAACTTTTTCATGTCGGGTTACTATTCATGAGTTCTTATTCACGAGTTACTATTCATGA
This sequence comes from Panax quinquefolius, assembly GCA_020205615.1. Taxonomy (NCBI): domain Eukaryota; kingdom Viridiplantae; phylum Streptophyta; class Magnoliopsida; order Apiales; family Araliaceae; genus Panax; species Panax quinquefolius. The sequence continues at coordinate 13,216,929 of CM035172.1, read as the reverse complement.
GTTCTTATTCACGATTCTTATTCACGAGTACTATTAAATGAAAGCGTGAAGATGTTTTTTTTGTGGAATTTCTATCTTTTGGTGTCTGAGATTTACTATTCACGTATCTGGCACTATTCACGTATCTGACTTTATTCATCGAAAAATAAAATTTCTTCTTTTTCGTCAAAATATCTAATACGGATACTAGCTTTGATTGTATCCATGTTTTGATTATTCTTGAATTTTACACCACTATGATTATTTTTTGAGGTATTGTTGGACATGGATAAAACAAAGTACGAATCCTTAATCCTTAATCCTTGTCATTTTGTTTCACTTTGGATTCGTTCTTTAAAAATATTTTTCATCATCCTCGGTCTTAAATGATGATATTATTGAATATCTTTGGCTGTAGTGCAAAGATGAATGATTTCTGAAGAATATCTTTGGCTGTAGTGCAAAGATGAGCAGTGTTTAAATGAACATGACCGATGATGAATATCTTTGGCTGTAGTGCAAAAAGATGAATGATTTCGAAGAATATCTTTGGCTGTAGTGCAAAGATGAATATTTGATTTGAGAAGAATATTGATTGATGTTACGGGGATAAAATATTGATGATGAATTTGTTGAATTCATAGATTATAGTAGATTTCATTCTCTATGTAACTCTTACATGAATTATTATTTTCATTGCGAATATTGATCTGAAACTTGTTGTCTATTGTATTACATCAGATTTTTTCCTGTTGGAGACTAACGATAATTTGTTGTATATTATCTTAGTCATAACATTCTTTACTGGGCTAGTTGAGCTCACCCTTTCCCTTGTTGTTCCATTTTTCTTCTCAGGAGGCGAGAATGTAGCGAGTACTAGTCGGGGTATGGAATGAAGGTTCTAGAGAGAGTTGTTTAGTAGTCCTCACCATTATTGTAAAATAATGTATCAATAAATGTGATGAGGATTTATTTGAGTATAGATATTGTCTAGAAGACAATATTATATTTAAACTCACAGTATATATTGTCGTATTTCACACGACATTTGTATTATTGAAGTTGTAGTTTGCTTCTTGTATCATGTATTTGGCGACTCAGAATGGGTGTTGTGTATACCTATTTTGGGGGCGTCACAGTTGGTATCAAAGCTATAAGTAAAGAGCCCCGAGCCTCTCGCTGGTGACTTCCTGTTGATGGGGGATTGATTGGTTAACTACTCATCATGCCAAATTGATTGCTTTTGTAAGGTTGTTAGTTTTCATATTCCTAAGCAACCTGTTATTCGAATTCAAGCAATCAAACCATTGTAGTCAAACATTTTCATATCGAGCCATGAAGTCATTCGTTTATTACGGATGTCAAGTTTTCTTAGTCCATGTCATGGATTTGAATAAAGACACGTCGATTTGAATAATATTCTTGTTGTTATTGATTTTTCTGACGTATTTCTGAAGAATTTCTTGGCTTACTCCCAAAGATCGATATTAAATTTTGTATCGACTTTGAACCCGGTACAAAACTCATTTCTAAAATCTCATATCGAATGGCTCTATTGAACTTCGGAGTTAAAATTCAACTATAGAATTTGGTACTGAGCCTTTATCTTGTGACTTCCTTTGTGGAATTCACTAAGCAAGCCGAACTCTCTGTAAGGGACGTCATATTCGATGCGATAGTAAAGCGATAGGTGTCATTGTGACGTCTTTATCCAAGATTGGGATATGAGTCACGATTGAGAGCAACCTAAGTCGATGTCGAAACGTAGCTTTACAGGCTTAGTTGGTTATTATCGGAGATTCGTTGAAGGATATTCTCGAATCGCTATTCCATTAACGTGGTGACTTCGTAGAGATACAAAATTCGAATGGAGCGAGGAATGTGGGAAGAGCTTGAAGAACTCAAGAGGAGACTCATTTCAAAGACATGTTTTGACCATGCCATCTTGGAAAAGCGAACGTGGTGGCGGCGTGTTGAGTAGAAGATCGTATACAAATACTGAGTACGATGTTGTCAAAGACTAATTTCGTATAATATACAAATAATAGAGATGGAGATGAAAACTCTAGGTACCCACGCATTGATGATATCACGATGCACGTGATGATATCTGAGTATAATCGACTTTAATCGATAAAGTTAAAGTCATTCAAGTTTACACCGAGTCGGTGATGAATTTGAAGGAGGTGCAAGAAGTTGTTATTTCAAAAGCGAGAATCGGTGAGGTAAGGAAAGCTCAAACCTTGATTTATTAATCCATTTGAAATTCTCGATTGAATAGGAAGCGTGGCCTATAGACTCGTTTTACCGCCAAGAATATGGCGTGTTCATAGCGTTTTTCACGTATCGATGTTACGTAAATATGTGGACGACCGAACTACGTCATTGAGTTAGAAACCAGGACGAGATAATAGAAGACTTAACGTCTGAGGAGGTACTGTCCAAAGATTTTGTAGAGGAAAGAACATGACCTATGTACCGAGGTTATACCATAAGTTAAAGTTTTGTGGAGAAATCATCTTTATTGAGGAAATGACACGGGAGTTGGAAGCGAAAATGAAAGCGAGGTATCTTTACCTTTTGAAAACACAGAATGCGTACGTCGATTTCGAGGACGAAATTTCATAAGGAGGGAGGTTGTAAGACCGAAATTTTTAAATAAAAGGAATTTCCTTTATTTATTATTTTGAAATAGTAAGGGTTGATTTGATTAATGTGGTTAGTTATGGGTAAAATGCGTAAATATTTCAAAATAAGCAAGTGGTTATAAAATATTCATTGTTGTCGGAGAATATTCGTTTTGGTCGTGGAATATTAAATCTTTGTCGGAGAATATTAAATGCGATGGTGCTTGACCATGTGTGGGCCCCATAACTGAAAGCGATTGGATGAGGAAAGCAACAAAGTTTGGGTGGTTATAAATATGGCGTAGTTATTCTGAATTAAGATTTGTTGGAATACCCGGTGGTTAAAATCTGATGTCTGGCGTGGTTGGTTACAATAGCGCGGTATATTACCTGATTATTGAATTATTGATTAAATCGTGACGTAAGATGGCACTTTTCTCAATAATTTTTCACAGTAATTCTTCATTCGATTGTTTATTTTATTGATTGATAATAATTTGCGTTGGTATTTTATATTATTCTTTATTTGATAATTGTCCTTTGCACAATATTTCCCATTATCGGATCAATAATTCATATTATTTGAATAATATTATTAGATAACATTATTGGCAATGTCTAGAAAGTTACATCTAAGGAGAGGTTTGGTCACCTAATTAATTGCGCCCGATGAGAGATCCTTATTGGAAAGCCCCTCTTTCAGGAGCAACTGGTTGTCATAAATGTGATTCGTAATATTATTTGTGAATAATTAATTATTGATTCATATGATAAGGAAATATTTATTTTATATGAATATAAATGATGGATTTATTTATGTGGTTATTAATGAAGGAATTAATCTTTGAGATGTTTTATTTTGTCGGATTGGAGGTATTAAAAGATCAAATCGGTGTTATTCTGACTTTATTGTGTGAGTTATAATTTTTAATCCAAATAGTTGGATTGTGGTAATTTTTGGGTATGTTATACATACATAAGTTGAGTATATGTCAACAAATTTTGAACCGTTAAAAATGCACGAATGATTTGTTGTGAATTTTAAGAGGTGTCGGATTAGGAAATTAGGTTTATAATTGATTTTGGTGGAAAATTCTAGAATTGAGTGGGCCCCACTTGTGGTTGGTGAAAAATGTGCTGAATTTTATTTCAAATGTGGTGGGTGGCAATAGTAGCGAGTAAAGCCATCGAGTGTCAAAGTCGAAGTCTGCTTGGTACGGCTAACATTTTCTATAAAAGAGGGCTAAGTTAGAATTGAAAATCACACGAAACAAAGTTTTCTCTCTTTCTCTCTATATTATTGGCGTATTTTGTGAGTATTTAGATACTTTGAGAGTTCTTTGTTCAAGACAAGTTTCATTCAAAGATCACTTGAGCCTTTCCTTCCAAGTCTTGATTCTTTGAGGTAAGGGATGTTATTTTCTTCTCAAATGATATTAATTCTTCAATATCATTATCTTTGAAATATTGGTTGGTACTTTTTATCAAATTTGGAACTTTTTCATGTCGGGGTTACTTATTCATGAGTTCTTATTCACGAGTTACTATTCATGAGTTACTATTCACGAGTTCTTATTCACGAGTACTATTAAATGAAGCGTGAAGATGTTTTTTGTAGAATTTCTATCTTTTGGTGTGAGTTACTATTCACGATATCTCGGCCTTTATTCACGATATCTGACACTATTCACGTATCATACTTATTCATCGAAAAATAAAATTTCTTCTTTTCGTTCAAAATATCTATTACGGATACTAGCTTTGATTGTATCCATGTTTTGATTATTCTTGAATTTTACACCACTATGATTATTTTTGAGGTATTGTTGGACATGGATAAAACAAAGTCACGAATCCTTAATCCTTAATCCTTGTCATTTTGTTTCCTTTGGATTCGTTCTTTAAAAATATTTTTCATCATCCTCGGTCTTAAATGATGATATTATTGAATATCTTTGGCCCGTAGTGCAAAAGATGAATGATTTTTAAGAATATCTTTGGCACGTAGTGCAAAGATGAGCAGTGTTTAAATGAACATGGACCGATGATGAATATCTTTGGCCAGTGCAAAGATGAATGATTTCTGAAGAATATCTTTGGCTGTAGTGCAAAGATGAATATTTGATTTGAGAAGAATATTGATTGATGTTCTGAGGGGATAAAATATTGATGATGGATTTGTTGAATTCATAGATTATAGTAGATTTCATTCTCTATGTAACTCTTACATGAATTATTATTTCAGCTGCGAATATTGATCTCGAAACTTGTTGTCATTGTATTCTCAGATTTTTCCTGTTGGAGACTAACGATAATTTGTTGTATATTATCTTAGTCATAACATTCTTTCTTTGGGCTAGTTGAGCTCACACTTTCCCTTGTTGTTCCATTTTTCTTCTCGGGAGGCGAGAATGTAGCGAGTACTTAGTCGGGGTATGGAATGAAGGTTCAGAGAGAGTTGTTTAGTAGTCCTCACCATTATTGTAAAATAATGTATCAATAAATGTGATGAGGATTTATTTGAGTATAGATATTGTCTAGAAGACAATATTATATTTAAACTCACAGTATATATTGTCGTATTTCACACGACATTTGTATTATTGAAGTTGTAGTTTGCTTCTTGTATCATGTATTTGGCGATTTCAGAATGGGTGTTGTGTATACCTATTTTGGGGCGCCACATTATCTGAATAATATTATTAGATAACATTATTGGCAATGTCTAGAAAGTTTACATCTAAGGAGAGGTTTGGTCACCTAATTGCTTGCGCCCAAGAAGAAGAAATTCTTATTGGAAAGCCCCTCTTTCCAGGAAGCGCACGGTTGTCGATATTGTGATTCGTAATATTATTTGTGAATAATTAATTATTGATTCATATGATGAGAAAAATATTGATTTTATGTGGATATAGATGGAGAAAATTTTATTGTGACAATTGTTGAAAATTGATATTTTATCTTTTCCGATAAAATAATTCATTTAAATATATTATTATATGTTAATAATATAATAATGGTGATATTTTTACAACGAATGTGGGATATATGAGTATCTGAGGAGGAAGAGTATTTTTGTTGCAATAAATGTTTAAAACATGTTAAACATGTTGGTGGACCCATTTATTATTTGAAATTTGATTATAGCTTGTAAAATCGCCCGTTTGTGGATTTGGTCAATTTCTATTTGGAATTTGGAAAAACTTTCTTCTGCAAAGTTGTAGAGAATTGAATTTCCTATAAAAACTCGCGAGATTCGAATTTTCTGATGAAAGGGCTATTTATTATGAATTATTGAAGTTTAAAATATTTTCTAGGAGGCGAGAATATAAGCGAGTGCAGTCTGAGGTATGGAATGAAGGTTTTAGAAAGAATTGTTTAGTAGTCCTCACCATTTTGTAAAATAATGTATCAATAAATGTGATGAGGATTTATTTGAGTATAGATATTATGCAGAAGATAATATTTGTATTCAAACTCACGATTTCTTGTTGTAATAATAAAGTTGTAGTTGTTTACGTACCATGTATTGACAACTCGAGAATAGGTGATGTATACCTATTTTGGGGGCGTCACAGTTGGTATCGAGCTTAGGGATATGATCTGGCGGAGATCGGGGAATAGAACTAGGAGGGAGAGGCGAATAAATCCTTGCTTAGTGTGTCCTACCTAAGCTTATTTGTTAGTTGGTCGATATATAGGGATATTATGTGAATATTGATTTCCTTAATTAACCCTTGTTTTATAGCGATGATTTGAGAATGTCGATTGAGAATATTAAAAATAGAAATGAGGCAGGAGACGCTTCAGACTACCACCAACGAGGAGAGCGTGCAATGACAGTGGCGATGTTCTCCTCCGTGAACAACACCACTGGCGAGATGATGAGCGAGGAATGTTTAGAAGCTTTTTGCGATTCATGCAAAATCAGACGAGGAGACTCGTGTTCAAAATCTGAGGAGAAATGATAGCAATTCACGGGTTATCACAATGCAAGCGATTCAAAGAGTTGGGACCACGAATTTAAGGGGAAAGCGGATCCGATCACGGCGGAAACATGGGTCAAAGCAAATTACCAAGATATTCGATGTCTTGGGATGCGGAGAACGAAGGTTCCATTCGCCACCTTTATGTTCCGTGGCGAAAGGACTCTCGGTCAGGAATCGTGAAGCGTACCCATCCATTGCTTTTCGGCATGTCTTGGGAGGCGTTTGAAGCTATTTAATGACAAATACTTTCACGAAAGTGTTCGTCGTATGAAGGAAGTGGAGTTCATCAGATTAGAACAAAACAACATGGCGGTGTCTCGATGCGAGGCAAAGTTTGCGAGTTATCCGTGTTTTCACCTCATTTGGTGGAGAATGAGGAGCGATATGGCGGATGTTTTCGAGAGGTTTGAAACCCGTCTGACGATAATATCATTTCTCATAAATTTTCTCTATTCGGATGTTGTAAATGGGGCTCAATTATTAGGCGAGATAACGAGTACGGTCATTTGAGGGACCACTGACGAGGATCATACCGGAGATAGTAGTCAGCAGAATAATGATAACCGGCGGAGAAAGAAATAGATGGACAAAATGGTAACCACTCTGGTGGTAATCATGGCCATGAAAAGCAGAAGAAGCGAGTCGGGAGGAGATTTTAAAGAGGAGATTTAACAACGACTATATGAAGGCAGCGGTCTTAAGCGTGAAGAATCGGTTCTAAGGGAGGAAACGACCACCGGTCATATATCTTTATAAATGCGGAAAGAGGGACATATCGGTCAAACTGTCCCACAATGAGTTCAAGGTATCTTTATAATTGTGGAAAGGAAGGACATATCGCTCGAGATTATGCGGTAGTGAAACCTAGTTCGTGAGGATGGTGACTAAAAGATCGTCCCGGAAAAGTCAAAGTCAGCGATTAGGGAAGGCGTTTGTTGTATTTGGTCATAATCGAGGAACCCAAGCGAGGTGATCACGGGTGTTTATTTATAAATTCTTGCGAAGTTTATACCTTACTTGATCCGGTGCTACCCATTCATTTATCTCTCTGCGTGTGCTCAACGTTTAAACTTTACTCAGGAGAAATTAGACTTTGACTATCTGTGGAAACTCAGTTAGGAGAAACTTTCATCACATCCATCGTTTATAAATCTTGTTTGATTCAAGTTGGCACCATTACCTTACCATTGACCTTATCTCTTTAAAGATACTTGCTTTTGATGTGATTTTAGGGATTTATTGGTTAACTACTCATCATGCCAAAATTGATTGTTTTCGTAAGGTTGTTAGTTTTCATATTCCTAACCAACTTTGTTGTACAAATTCAAGCAACTAAACCATTAAAATCAATCACCGTCATATCTAATCATAAAACTATTCGTTTATTGAAAAGCGGATGTCAAGCTTTCTTAGCCCATGTTATGGATTTGAATAAAGACACGTCAAATTTGAATAATATTCTGTTGTTATTGACTTTCTGACGTATTTTTCGAAGAACTTCCGGTCTACCCCGAGCGTGAAGTTGAATTCTTTATTGATCTTGAACACTGGTACAAAGCCCATTTCTAAAACCCCATATCGAATGGCTCTATTGAACTCGGGGAGTTAAAGGTCCAACTACGAGGAATTGTTGGACATCGGTTTCATTCGATCTAGTACATCTCCTTGGGGTGCTCCTGTTTTATTAAGTAAAGAAGAAAGGCGGGAGTATGCGACTTTTGTATTGACTATCGGGAATTGAACCATGTCACCATCAAGAATAGGTATCCTCTACCTCGTATTGATGACTTGTTTGATCGATTGCAAGAGGGCACAATTCTTTTCAAAAATCGATCTTCGCTCGGATATCATCGGTGAAGATTAGGCGAGGATATTCCAAAGAGCGCCTTGAGAACTTCGGTATGGGCATTATGAATTCTTAGTCATGTCTTTCGGACTAACTAATGCTCCTGCGGCTTTCGTGGATATGATGAGCCGAGTATTCAAGGAATATTTGGATCGATTCGTTGTTGTCTTTATTGATGACATCCTTATATATTCCAAAAGTCGTGAAGATCATGAGCACCATTTGAAATTTGGTACTCAAAGGCCCGTGAAAACAAACTATATGCAAATTGAAGAAATGCGAGTTACGGCGAGGAAGTAGCATTCCTTGGGCACGTGGTGTCGAAACATGGAGTATCTGTTGATCCGTGAAGATTGAAGCAATACAAAGTTAGGGGCAAGCGAAGTCGGTTGTTGAAATCACGTAGTTTTGGAAGCAGCTTGTTATTATCGGAGATTCGTGGAAGGTTTTTCTCGAATCGCTACTCCATTAACTCGGTAACTTTCGGAAGGATCTGAAATTCGTTTGGAGCGAAGAATCGAGAAGAGTTTCAAGAGCTTAAGAGGAGACTTATTTTGGCACTGTTCTAATAATACCATCTGGTTCGGATGGATTTGTTATCTCTGATGATGCTTGAGCAAGAGGGTTAGGATGTGTTCTCATGCAGCGTGGGAAAGTCATAGCTTTATGCCTCATGACAACTTAAAAAGTATGAGAGGAATTATCCTACTCATGATCTAGAGTTAGCGGCCCGATCGTTTTCTGCTTAAAGATATGGAGGCACTATCTATATGGAGAGAAAGTGGAGATATATTGGACCATAAAAGCCTTAAATATTTCTTCACTCAAAAAAGAACTCAACATGCGGCGTGACGTTGGCTCGAACTATTGAAGACTATGACCACACTATTTGATACCATCTTGAAAGGCGAGCGTGGTGGTAGCGCGTTGAGTAGAAGATCATATCTGCGAGGAGCGAGTGCGATGATGTCAAGTATACGCGTAGAGCCAACTTTAATAGAAAAAGTTAAGGTTGCTTTCGAGCCCACCGGCCGGAGGCGATGCGTATGAAGAAGAATCTACAAGAAGGAGTTATTAGGAAGCGAGAATTGATGAAGAAGGAATACTTGAGTCCACTCTGACTTTGTGTTCTAACGACTCGATTTGAAGTACAAGATTATGATGGAGGCACACAATACACCATTTGCAATCCATCTGGAAGTCTTAAAATGTATCGTGATCTTGACGTACATTTAGGTGGAACAATATGAAGAGAGAGATTGCAAAGTTTATCTCGATGTGTTTTACTTGTCGGCGTGTAAAGGCGAGCATCCGGTACCTAAGGGTCCGTTGCAACCACTTGAGATTACGAAATGGAAGTGGGAACACATTACCATGGATTTCGATTCTGTCTTCCTACGGTTTCTTAAGGCATCAATGCTATTTGGGTTATTGTTGATAGATTAACCAAGTCTGCTCATTTCTTGCCAAATCGGAGACTTATTCCTTGAGCGTCTTCTTCAGTATATACGTGAATGAGATTGTGAGGTTCATGGCATGCTAGTATCCATAGTTTGGATCGTGACCCAAGATTCACTTCAAGATTTTGGGTTAGCTTGCAAAAAAGCTATGGGCGCGGATTTGCGATTTAGTTGGCATACCATCCCCAAACAGACGGATAATCGAGAGAGGACTATTCAAACTCTTGAAGATCTATTAAGACTACGTGTCCTAGACTTCAAAGGCGGTTAGGATAAGTATTTACCATTGGTGGAATTCTCCTACAACAACAGTTATCGAGCAAGTATAGGTGTGGCTCCATTGAAGCATTATATGGGCCGAAAATGTAGATTCTCCGATATGTTGGGACGAGGTGGGTGAAGCAACATTGTTGGGACCAGAGTTAAATGCGTATGACTACGAAGAAAAGATTCAAATGATTGACAAGCGTATACAAAGCGGTACAAGATAAGATGATAAAAAGAGTTATGCGGATCTTCATCGAAAGGACGTGGAATTTAGTGTAGGGGATCATGTATTGTTGCGAGTTGCTCCAATGGAAGGGAGTTACAAGATTTGGGAAGAGAGGAAAGCTCGATCCACGATTTATTGGTCCATTTCAAATTCTTGACCGAAAGTAGGAAATGTAGCCTATAGACTTGCGTTACCCCAAGTATGTCTCGTGTTCATAATGTGTTTCACATATCTCATACTTCGTAAATATGTGAAAGACCCGAACCACGTTATAGAATTAGAAGCAGGACGAAATAATAGAAGACTTAATTATGAGGAGGTACATGTCAAGATCTTGGATAGGAAGGAGCATGTCCTACTGCCTTGAAAGGTCATACCACAAGTTAAAGTTTTGTGGAGGAATCATGCTTTATAGAGGAAATGACACAGGGAATTGGAAAGCGGAAATGAAAGCGAGGTATCCTCACCTTTTGAAACACCGAGTCGTCGTCACGTCGATTTCGGGGAGAAATTTCATAAGGAGGGAGGTTGTAAGACCCCAACTTATTATTAATGAAATTTAATTTTTCTATTTATTAATTTGAAATAGTAAGGGTTGATTTGATTAATGTGGATAGTTAGGGGTAAAAATCGCAAATATTTCAAAATAAGCAGTGGTTATAAAATATTCATTGTTGTCGGGGAATATTCGTTTGGTCGTGGAATATTAAATCTTTGTCGGGAATATTAAATGCGACGTAGCTTGACCATGTGTGGGCCCCATAACGGAAAGCGATTGGATGAAAAAAGCGAGAAATATAAGTTGTTTAAAAATAACGGCGTAGTTATTACAGATTATCTTGTTAAAATACCGGTGGTTAAAACACGATAGCTTACCAGTATTGCACCAATTGTTGATTCTTACGTGAAAAGCCTTCTTTCGATAATGGTTCACGATAATTCTTATTCGATATTTTATTGAGTTAATAATTCTTTGCGTTGATATTTTATATTCTTTGTTGTTTGATAATTGTCATTACTACGGTATTTTTAATTATCGAAGCAATAATTCATATTATCTAAATAATATTATTAGATAACATTATTGGCAATGTCTAAAAAGTTACATACAGGAGAGGTTTGGTCACCTAATTAATTGGCAGAGTGAAGAAGAAATTTTTATTGGAAAGCCCCCTCTTTCACAGGAGCGCACTTTGGTTGTCGATATTGTGATTGTAATATTATTTGTGAATAATTAATTATTGATTCATATGATGAGAAAAATATTGATTTTATGTGGATATAGATGGAGAAAATTTTATTGTGATAATTGTTGAAAATTGATATTTTATCTTTTACGATAAAATAATTCATTTAAATATATTATTATATGTTAATAATATAATAATGGTGATATTTTTACAAACGAATGTGGGATATATGAGTATCTGAGGAGGAAGAGTATTTTTGTTGCAATAAATGTTTAAAACATGTTAAACATGTTGGTGGACCCCATTTATTGGTGAAATTTGATTATAGCTTGTAAAATCGCCCGTTTGTGGATTTGGTCAATTTTATTTGGAATTTGGAAACACTTTCTTCTGCAAAGTTGTAGAGAATTGAATTTCCTATAAAAACTCATGAGATTGAATTTTCTGATGAAAGGGCTATTTATTATGAATTATTGAAGTTTTGAGTTACGAAATAATTGATTTTGGAAGTTTAAAATATTTTAATTACAAAACGTTTTTTCCATTTTGAAACTCATTTAACATGTGTTAGGGTGGCTGAGTTCAGATTCTTAGATCGTAGGAAGTTGTAGAAAAATTATAATATTAATTTATTAAATTTTACGCTTTTGGTGTTCTAGCGATTTCTATAAATCTGATCTTAGGTTAGAATTGAAAATCACACGAACTGAAGTTTTCTCTCTATATTATCGGCGTATTCTTGTGAGTATTTTGAGTATACTTTGAGTATTCTTTATACGGTTAAGCAAGTCAAGTCATGCTTTATATCAGGTGTTTAATTTAGAAATCTTGATCTTTCGAGGTAAGGGATGTTATTTTCTTCTCAAATGATATTATTTCTTCAATATCATTATCTTTGAAATATTAGTTGGAACTTTTATCAAATTTGGAACTTTTTCATATCGGGGGTTCTTATTATGCGGAGTTCTTATTCACGATTCTTATTCACGAGATTCTTATTAAATGAATTCTTATTCACGATTCTTATTCAAAAGTCTTATTCATGAAGCGTGAAGATGTTTTATGGAATTTCTATCTTTTGGTGTGATTCTTATTCATGTATACGGCCTTTATTCACGATATCTGACCTTATTCATAGAAAAATAAAATTTCTTCTCTTTGTCAAATAAAATTTATACGGATACTAGCTTTGATTGTATCCGTGTTTTGATCATTCTTGAATTTTACACCTTTGTAATCATTTTTGAGGTATTTTGGGCGTGGATAAAACAAAATACGAATCCTTAATCCTTAATCCTTGTCATTTTGTTTCCTTTGGATTCGTTTCTTTTAAAATATTTTTCATCATCTTGATCTTAAATGATGATATTATGGAATATCTTTTGGCTTTGTAGTGCTGAGATGAATGATTTCTGAAGAAGAATATCTTTTTTGGTTGTGCAAAGATGAGCAGTGTTTAGATGAACATGACCAGTGATGAATATCTTTGCTTTGTAGTGCAAAGATGAATATTTGATTCAGGATGTATATTGATTGATGTTCTGAGGGATAAAGGATGAGCGATGAACTTTTAAATTCATACATAGAAGATAGTAGTTTGCATTCTCTCTTAACTCTTACAATGAATTATTATTTCCATTGTGAATATTGATTTAAAATTTGTTGTCTATTGTATTACATTAGATTTTTCCTGTTGAAGACTAGCGATAATTTGTTGTATATTATCTTAGTGTAATATTCTTCTTGAGCTAGTTGAGCTCACCCTTTTCCTTTTGTTCCATTTTTCTTCTCGGGAGGCGAGAATATAGCGAGATGCTGAGTGGGGTATGGAATGAAGGTTTTAGAAAGAATTGTTTAGTAGTCCTCACCATTTTGTAAAATAATGTATCGATAAATGTGATGAGGATTTATTTGAGTATAGATATTATGCAGAAGATAATATTTGTATTCAAACTCACAGTTTCTTGTTGTAATAATAAAGTTGTAGTTGTTTACGTACCATGTATTGACAACTCAGAATAGGTGATGTATACCTATGTTGGGGGCGTCACAAGGCGCCTCCACGGTCTCATTTCCATTGTTAATATTCTCAGTCGACATTCTCAAATACTGTCATAAAACAAGGGTTAATTAAAGAAATCAATATATCACATAATATTCACTATATCTTGACAACTAACAAATAAGCTTAGGTAGGACATACTAGCGAAGGATTTACTCGTCTCTCCCTCCAAGTTCAATTCCCGATCTCCGCCAGGAGATCATATCCTAAGCTCGATACCAATCGTGACGCTACCAAAATAGGTATACATCACCCATTACGAGTTGTCAATACATGGTACGTAAACAACTACAACTTTTATTATTACAACAAGAAAGCGTGAGTTTGAATACAAATATTATCTTCTAGACAATATCTATACTCGGATAAATCCTCATCATATTTATTGATACATTATTTTACAAAAATAGTGAGGACTACTAAACAACTCTCTATAACCTTCATTCCAAACCCCAGACTGATCTTATATTCTCGCCCCGAGAAGAAAAATGGAACAAAAAGGAAAAGGGTGAGCTCAACTAGCTTTCAAAAAGAATATTATGACTAAGATAATATACAACAAATTATCGTTAGTCTTCAACAGGAAAAATCTAATAGAATACAATAGACAACAAATTTTAAATCAATATTCGCAAGAATGAAATAATAATTCATTAGAAGAGTTAAGAGAGAATGCAAACTACTATCTTCTATGTATGAATTTAAAAGTTCATCGTCTATCTTTTATCCCCGTGAACATCAATCAATATATATCCGGAATCAAATATTCATCTTTGCACCTACAGCCAAAGATATTCATCACCGGGTCATATTCATCTAAACACTGCTCATCTTCAGACTACTGGCCAAAGATATTCTTCAGAAATCATTCATCTTTGCACTATGTGCCAAAGATATTCAAGAATATCATCATTTAAACCGAGGATGATGAAAATATTTTTAAAAAGAATCGAATCCGATTGAAACAAAATGACAAGGATTAAGGATTAAGGATTCAGACTTTGTTTTATCCACGTCAAAAATACCTCAAAAATAATTACGGTGGTGTAAAATTCAAGAATGATCAAAACATGGATACAATCAAAGATAGTATCCAGAATAGATATTTTGGACAAAAGAAGAAATTTCATTTTCTATGAATAAAGGTCAGAGTATCACGTGAATAGTGTCGATACGTGAATAAGAACTCGACACCAAAAGATGAAATTTCAAAAAAACATCTTCACGCTTCATGAATAGTACTGTGAATAGTAACTCATGAATAGTAACTCATGAATAGTAACTTTCGTGAATAGTAACTCATGAATAGTAATCCCCGACATGAAAAAGTTCCAAATTTGATAAAAGTTCCAACCAATATTTTCAAAGATAATGATATTGAAGAAATAATATCATTCGAGAAGAAAATAACATCCCTTACCTCGAAAGATTAGTACTTCTAATTTGGAATCAAGGGTATAGTCTTTGAAGGGAACTTGAACCGCCTAACAATACTCAAAGTATACTCAAAATACTCACAAGAATACGCCGATAATATAGAGAGAAAACTTGATTTTTGGTGTGATTTTCAATTCTAACCCAAGCACCCTATTTCACTACAAGAAAAAGGTCTATCGTCGACCATCAGAGATCGATGAATCGCATCATATCGGTCATCGATATTAATCACAATGATCAATATCCGCAATAAACACGTAAACTAGTCGCTAATGCTTTAAATGACCGCCGCGCGTCACGGTTGATCGATCATTAAGTATAAATTTGCCACCAAAATTTTAATTTGGAAATGTTGGCGTAATTTTTGTGCGACCATTGAAAAATCGTGACCGCGTCGCGGTCATTGATAAAGACATGTCATTAAAAAGTCGGTGATCGCATCACGGTCGAGATAAATGATCATTGATCAAACTAAATGAATTGAAGAATCGGTTCGCTTCGACACGAGAACACGGAAGAGAAAAAAAAAAGAAGGAGGTCATGAAATAGAGAGAAGAGGAGAAAGGGGGAGAGAGAAGAAGGAGAAGCGGTTTTCGTTCATTCTTCTTCAAATTAGAGACTAATTGTAGAGGTAAGAGCTACTTTTTAAGTTCTTCTTCATTAATTTTTTTGTTGTTTGTTGTTTTTTGTTCGATTCTTCTCCAAATCAAAGTATGTTTCTTCTGAATTTGTGTTTTAAGAGTTAATTTATTGCAAAGAGTTGAATGAATGAATATGGCTATCATGCTTAAATTATATTTTGGGTAATATGATTATGATTGGTTTATAAGTTTTGATTAGAGTAAAATTTATTTGGGTAATACGCGATTACTTTGGGTAATTTGATTTTGTTAATTTATGTCGGTTTGGGTAACTTGATTAGTGATAGGATGGAGTTAGTATAAAATTTATATTTTGGGTAACTTGATTTGGGTAATAGGATGAATGTATTAGATTGTAGTTAGTATAAAATTTATATTTTGGGATTCTTTTTGTGCAATAGAGGTAATGTGATTTGGTTATTATAGGAAGTCATACACATGATATAGACTTCGTGAATCCCATGTTTATGTTTGTAGTTTAACCAATTATATTGGTCATTGTGAAAAAATCATTTGTGGTCGAGAACTTGACATTGACATCATAATGTGAATCAAAAGCGTGAATAATTACTCCCACGAAAAAATGATTGGGTTTCAAAGTTTACAAGTTTGATCCTCGCATCTTTGTGGATACCGCAAAACTCTTTTGTAGTAAATCTCAGATTTAAAAGCTTTTGCGGATAGTAATTCTTTTTATGAGCATAGGGATTCGATAAGTTCATAATTTCCATCCAATTCCTATGGTATCTCATATGGATTTGTTGGTTTATGTCTTGTGTTCCTAGAAATGACCTTATATACATGCCGTCGCGTGCGTGTGGTTGAATCCATATTACGGGGAGACTCTGGTAAATTTTTTTTATTGGTCGGGTTATTTGCGAACATTTATACTATTAACGAGCCTATTGGTGATCCACTAGAGCCTATTAAGGGGATGTTAGGCGGATGAAATTTGGGCTTGGGTAGCGAGAATACGCGAACTATCGCCAAAGCTAGCCCAAGCCTCATGAGGCCAAGCCAAGCTTGGTTGTTATGGAATTGGTTACATTGATTGTGTTATTTGTTCTATATATAGAAATTAGCTTATTGGTAATGTTTTGATTGATATGTATGCTAGATTGGAATAGTTTGATTTCGTGGTATTGTTCAAATAGATATTGGAAGGAAGCATTGGGAATATTTTAGCGATTAGGAATCTTAGGGTATTGTTCGATGAAACTTTTCAATTGTTATCATTTACGATATTATCATTATGTGTTCATTTGCGATTTAGTTGAGTCAATTGCATTATAACGTCAATCGATATATGTGATATAATTTGCAATTATAAAGAGGCTACGCCAAGCTTAGCATAACCTCACGAGTACAAGCCAAGCTTGGTTGTTAGCGTCTTCTAAGCTATTGAAAACATTAAGCCAAAATAAACGATCTTAAGGAACTATTAGTGCAAATGAGAGAAGGTAACTAGACACACTTTAGTCGATAAAGAGATTTATTTTGGCTATAACGAGAAAAACAAGGGTATTTAACACTTATGTATACAAGAATAAAGCTATAAAATGTTATAAAAGCTATAAATTGCTCAATCATTGTTGTGAGTATCCCAAAACATAAAAGATTATAGAAAGGAATAGTGAGGGGTATAATCTTAAAACATGTTAAGCGCCTTTTAGCACACTAGTTGATATGAATGAATCTCAAGATACTCAAACATGTTAATCATATTCTTACAAGTATGCTCAAGTTACAAGTATGCTTAAGTCATATGCTTAGAAGTATGCTTAAATGTTAATCATATGCATGCTTACAAGTATGCTCAAGTCGTATGGTTATAAGAATGCTCAAGTCATATGTTAACATTTATAATGTTGTCGATGAGTATAGGTAGGTAGTGGAATCATGGACCTCTATTAGGGCCAAGTAGTTGGATGGCACGACGAAAGTCAAGTACCCGGATAGTCTTCTGATTGAATTTAAATTTGGTTGCCAAGTGTTTTTGGAGTACGCGTATAGTCACCCAGAATGTATGAATGGTAAATCGCAGAATCGATGTACATGTTTAAAGTGTAAGAATGTAAATTATATGGATGAGAGACATGGTAAACTATCATTTACTTGTTTACGGGTTCATGAGAAATTACGAAGAATCTTTGGTGGGCACATGGCAGGAGAAGAGATGGTGGCATCACACAAGTACACAATTAAGGCAAAAGTAGTACTCATCGTATGAATGAAATGGTCCATGATATTGCAGGCGATTTTGATTGGGAGCAAAGGCAGAGAGCAACCTATGAATTACGATGCCAAAGACTTCTTTAAGTTGTTAGGCGAGGGTATGAGCCATTGTGGCATGGTTGCACCAAACACACTACATTGTCTGCGATGGCGACATTACTTAATATCGAAAGGTGATCACAACATGAGCCATGAGTGTTTTGAGTCGCTCTTGAAGGCAATTAAGAGTATGTTGCTCGACGGTGAGAAATTACCTAATAACTATTACTTTTGTAAGAAAATGGTGAAGAAGTTGGGTCTTGGATACCAAAAGATCGATCATGTCCCAACGATCGCATGTTGTTTTTTATAAGGAAAATGACAAGATGATAAGGTGCACGTTTTGCGGTCATGATCGGTTTAGGCCTAATAAAGAGGTGTGACTACAAAAAATCAAGTATACCGATTTAAGATTCTAAGGTATTTTCCAATAACACATCGACTAAAAAGATTGTACATGTCTTCAAGATTTGAACATATGAGTTGGCATGCGAAATCTCCGACTAAAGATGGAGAACTAAATCATCCATGAGATGGGCGGGCTTGGAAAGATTTCAACTTAGCACATCCACGAATTTGCATTGGAACCTAGAAATGTGAGGCTTGGATTGTCCACTGATGGTTTCAATCTGTTTGGCCACTCGGTGTCCGCACTCTTTCATGTTGGCTTTGTGATTGTTACTGCATCTGACTTGCCTCCTTGGATGTGTATGAAACAACCATACTTATTTCTTTCACTCGTGATTCACGGTCCTAAGAGTCCTGGAAAGAACTTAGATGTTTACTTGAGACCTCTTATAGGCGAGTTAAAGGTATTGTGGGAGGATGGAGTACTGAGACTTGGGATGTTGCAGCGAAAACAAATTTCAACCTTAGAGGCGTGGTTATGTAGACTATAAGTGACTTCCCGAACTTATGGTATGTTAATTTGGATGGAGTACATACGGAAGTTGGCTTGTCAAGTATTGTATGGAGCATACAAAGTCGTTTAATCTATCAAAAATTGAAAGCCTTGTTGGTTGGTTTGATCATCATCATCGATTCTTTAGGTAGATCACCCGTTTGAAGAAATAGAGAACACTTGAGGAAAGGAAAGTAGATAATGATATACCGCACCGCGATTGTCGGGAAGCGGAGATGCGAGATCGTGTGATGAGATTAGGTTATCCCATTTGGTAAGGTTGATCGACAAACATAATCAATGGGTTTGGTGAATCTCATGCCGGGTTCGGAGAAGCATCTTTTGGGAATTGCCTTATTGGTCTACAAATTTGATTAAATCATAATCTAGATGTGATGCATATTGAAAAGAATGTGTTTGACAATGTGTTTAACTGCTTTGTGATGAATGTTACGGGGAAGACAAAAGATAACGATAAGGCACGTTTGGACATGAAAGATATTTATGGCGTCCGGATTAGAACTTTATGAATCTCCTAATGGTAAGATTGTCAAACCCGCGCAAGGTACACATTGTCCAAAAAGCAAGTTGAAGATGTGTGCACATGGGTTAAGTCTCTGAAACTACGAGATGGATATCGTCGAACATTGCAAGGTGTGTTACGGGTGGGAAATTGCAAGGATGAAAAGAGTCGTGGTATCGTCATGTGTTCACGGAGAGACTCATGCCTATAGCATTTCGGGATACGCTTGATAAACCAATATGGGATGCTTTGGCGGATCTTAGTCGTTTCTTCAAAGACTTGTGTTCAAAATCATTGAATGAGAAGGACATGTTTGTACTTAAGAAGAACATCAAAGAGATCACGTGTAAACCGGAAAAAATATTCCCACCTGGTTTTTTGACTCCATGGAGCATTTGCAAATCCATCTTCCCTATGAAGCTCGTGTTGGGGTCCGATTCAATATAGATGGATGTACCCCTTTCGAGAGGGTGATGGGAAACCTTAAGAGGAAGGTGAAGAATAGAGCTTATGTCGAGGGGTCGATATGCGAGGCATACGATTTTGATGAGATATCTACGTTTGTCCGGACTATTTTTGGATGAAGTCTTGACAAAGGCCAATCGAGTATCGAGACATGATGATGGGGAAATGTTGAACTAAATGGTTTGGCTCTCTGTATTTGGTCTATCGGTGGCGTGACATGGAAAAGGAAGCGATATTCCTCTACGAGCAAGAATTACATGCCGCATACTTACATTCTTCTCGATTGTGAGGAGATTGGCGAATTTGTGAGGTACACATGTAAACTTGATATTTTATCTTTTAAGTTAAAATTTATTCTAATATGTTAATGTTTATAACATGGTATAGATTGTACGATGTGAGTTAAAAGTGAAGCGTGCCGAGCATAAGCGATAAAGATATTCAAATCAATCGGGATAAAAACTTTGCACTTTGGCTAAAGGACAAAGTAAGTTCAATTTTTAAGCACGTAGTGTATATATATATAATATATATACTCCATATGTTAACTATGACTTCATTTAATAAGATGGAGTTTTGTAGGCTTTGGTGAGGGATCAACGATTAAATTTAATGTCTGAAGTCCTAGCTATGGGACGCATAAGGATCAAGTCACCGCATGATGGTTCAAAATAAATGGTTGTGAATTTCACACAAAGGCATATGGGCTCGGTAAAAGAACAACGAACTCGGTGTGTGTCGAGGAGATTATTACAATGAGCTTGGTCGTGCCTTTTATGGGGAGTTGGAGAAAATCGTAGAGTTGTCGTCTGAGGAGCGCGTCACGGGGTCGTATTCACTTGTTCAAGTCTGCCGTTGGTTTGATTCGAGAAAAAGGGATACGTGTTGGCAGACATGGAATCGTCGATATTGACCTCCATAGAGTCTGCGTACTCCAACGAACCGTTTGTTTTACCAACTCAAAGCGAGACAAGTATACTACACTCCTAGTCTGTTAGGAAAAGGGATAGACCGCCTTCTGATTGGCAAGTTGTAATTTATACTCCCCGCGTGAGTCGTGTAGAATTAGTTGATGGGGAGATTTACCAAGAAGCGGATGCTTCGTAGTCGGACTATAATAAATGTGGAGGACGACAATGAAGTAATCCAATTAGATGGTGGAGATGAACCACATGAATTAGATCTGAGTCGATACTTGTGTCGGATGACATTGATCTTGAGGAGGAAGAGTTATTGGTTGAATCGACCACGTAATCAAGCGGATGATGGTTATGAATCTGCAACACGTATACAAGATGATTACGAATGGGACATTGACACTTGAACTCATGAAATGTATGTTTAGCAATACATGTTTTTTATATCATTGTCGTGTTTATGTCTTAAACTATTTAAATGCAACTTTTGTTTATTATCATTTTATATTCATATATATACATGTTTATATCATTTATCGTATTTATTATCATATATACATGTAATCAAATATGACTCTAATAACATCTTGAAATTTGTAATATCTGGATGGCTTCAAGAAGCGGTAGCGAGAAAAAGCGGCATTGGGTAGGGCCTAATAATGTGCCCAAGGCCCCTACTAATCCCGATGATCGGATTCTTATTGATTCGCCTCTCCTACTGAATACGCACGTCGTCCGCATATATCATTTATATAAAAGCATTTAAGATTCCATTTATTGTATATTGGTAATGTTTTGATTGATATTATATTGGTAATGTTTTGTTTTGGTCTTATTGTATTGAAAATTTGTATATTTCTCTTGGTTTCATATATCGATTTTTTGGTTTGTGTCTTGGGTGCCTAGAAATGTCCATATATGCATGCCGTCGTGCATGTGGCTAGTCTATATTATAGGGAGACTATGGCAAATTTTTTTAAGTATTATAAGTATAAGTTTGAAAAATGTTCACAAATATTATAACTTAGATATAAATTGCTTTAATATATGCTAATTGATGTTGTATATTATAGTGATTTTTAGGATAATAAGATCGTCAAGTGCATATCACATTTGTGTTTCTGTAATTGGCCTACACCGTGATTACGTGGTGAAGCACACCTATCGCCCACAAGGATCTTTGTTTGGGCGTAATTTCGGTATATTTTTTTTAATTATGACAAATAATATTAATATAATATTCAAAGGATAATTATTTAGTAATGTTATTATTGTTTTTTATTTGCGTAAAGCGGTATAGATGGGAGGACGCGCATGCTTCTTGATGATTGAGACATTATTACGGCAAAAGTGCGCGGTCCGCACTCAAGGACAACTTGAATAAAGAACGACAAAAAGCCATTCACAATGCCGAGATCGACCATCCGTGTCGGGAGATGATTATATACGCAGCATAGCCCTCGGTGGTGCACTCCATCCATATAAATTTGAGATGTGTGCCCAATGGAGAGTGAAATTTGGGTGAAAAGACGAAAAGATCGCCGCCACCAATGAGCCTCGGTGTATCGATGGCGAAAAGGCTAAAAGGAACATACATCTATGACAATATTTCACAAGATGTGAGATATATCCTTTGCCGATGCGTATTTACAAGTTTTAATATGTTTACAATCATGAATTGTAGAAAATATCCCATTTTACTTAGTAATATTGTCTTTGTTTTTGTATAGGAGTCTCAGTCTCAAGGTCAGCCTATCCATTGGCTGGATGTATACGTGGCCACCCGTGATGGTCTGCCTGAGGCTATCCAGATAGCGGTAATAAGTTTTAACAACCTGATCTTGTTTATTAATACTTACAAAATATTATTTTTAACTATTTAAGTGTTAACATGATGACGGGATACTTATAAGCGTTTATTGAATGAACGTTATCACGAAGGCACTCCACGTCCGCCTATTGATCAAGAGTTGTGGGAGAGGCGTCCCATTGTGAAGAAGAACTACATTAAAGGTCGAGGACAACGGCAGCGCCCATCCTTGATGGCTCGCTGACAGTACTGCTACCAGTCTTCCATGATCATTGAGTCATCCGGTTGTTCATACTCTACCGATTTGTTGTGTGAGAGCTATATGTCAAGATCGAAATCTTACGAAGATCTTTGGGCACACACAGGGGGCTCTTGATCCGAGGAGTTATTTGAAAGCGATGGAAGCGGTGAGAAAGAGGACGACATGGGGATGGCGACGAGGTATAAAATCAATTTGTTGTATGTATTGTCATAATATATACCCGAGATCAACATATTTATTATATTTGTAACTTGTTTTATTATTTTGTTAATTACAGGGGTGATCGAGGAGGGATGGCGCTTGACATAACCTTGTACTTGTATATTCATTATTTGGATGTTTGTATATATGTTACTTAAACAAGTTTTGAAATGTTATTATATTTATTCAAATCATATTGGTTTTAAAGGTTTATATACTAGTTTGGTGTATGTGTTGGTGGGACGATGGATGTTTATATTGTTTTGTATGTTGTTTATCTTGGTGTGTATGTGTGTTGGGATAAAGCGGTGAAAGCAGTGCGAGGTTTTTGGGAATTCGCAAAAGCAAAGACAAAAATCGGCTTTAATTTTTTTTTTTCATATCAACGACCGCGTCGCGGTCAGCTAAAAGATAATGTGACGGCAAGCGATGATCGGTGACCGCGACGATCATTTGATAATGGTCACGACACGTCGGACCACGTCGACTTTGGCCCTGGACCATCTTTGATTTCGGCCAAACAACCGTATTTGTCATTTCGATTATTTGGCGGCCGCAGATATCTCGTCATCGCTAATGGTGGTGTTGATGTATCCCAGTGACCAGATTTTTTACGACGATTATCAATGACCGCATCGCATGTCATAGATAGCTATCTGCTGACCGATCGAAGCTGATCATTGATAGTCGGTCGTTGATAGACTTTTTTTTCTTGTAGTGTTTATAGGAAAATTCTTAGAACAAAAAGTAGAAAATTTAATATAATATTATTATTTATAATAAAATTTCCTACGCCAACCTTCCAAGAACTGAATTCAGCTTATTCAACCCACATGTAACACACCATAATGAAAAAACGTTTTCTAATTTTAAATATTTTAAACTTCCAAAATCAATTATTTAGAGCTTTGGAACTTCAATAATTCCTAATAAATAGCCCTTTCATCAGAAAATTCGAATCTCGCTTGAGTTTTTATAGGAAATTCAATTCTCTACAACTTTGCAGAAGAAAGTTTTCCAAATTCCAAATAGAAATTGACCGAAATCACAAAGCAGGCGATTTTACAATTTATAATCAAATTTCGATTCGATAAATGGGGTCCACCAACATGTTTAACATGTTTTAAACATTTATTGCAACAAAAATCTTCTTCCTCCTCAGTATACTCATATATCCCACATTCGTTGTAAAAATATCACCATTATTATATTATTAAAATATAATAATATATTTAAATGAATTATTTTATCGGAAAAAGATAAAATTTCAATTTTCAACAATTGTCACATTAAAATTTTTCTCCATCTATATCCACATAAAATCAATATTTTTCTCATCATATAAATCAATAATTAATTATTCACAAATAATATTACTGAATCACAATATATGACATTGAGTGCGGTTTCAGGGAAGAGGGCTTTCGATAAGAATTCTCTCTTCTTGGCGTAGCTTGATTAAGTGACCAAACCTCTCCTTGAAGCGAACTTTCAGACATTGCCAATAATGTTATCTAATAATATTATTAGGATAATATGAATTATTTCTTCGATAATGAAAATATTGGGTAATGACAATTATTGAAACAACAACAATATAAAATATCAACGCAAAGAATTATTGAATCGATAAAATAAAATATTGAATAAAGAATTGTCGTAACCATTATCGAAGTAGTGCCTTTACTACGTAAGAATCGATAATTGGTGCAATACTGCAGTGTCTTCTTGTGTTTTAACCACAGAGTATTTTAAGATAATACTTGAACAACTTCTGTAGATTATTTTTAAACCACTTATATTTGTCGTTTTTTCATCCGATCGCTTTAGATTATGGGGCCCACACATGGGCTGCGCCGTCGTCACAAATATTCTCAGAAGCGATCTGAATATTCCACGACCAAACGAATATTCTCCAAACAACAATGAATATTTTATAACCACTTGCTTTATTTTGAAATATTTGTGTATTTTACCCTAACTATCCGCATTAATCACATCAACCCTTCTTATTTCAAAATAATAAATAGAAAATTAAATTTCATTAATAATAAGTTGGGGTCTTACAAACACACAGATAGGATATTCAACAGAATGATAAAAGAGCGAAACGAGTCAGGTGTAAAACACATGACAGGATGTTCCAGCCGAGAATAATAAAGAGCGGCAGGGTTAGAATGTAAAACACATGACGAGGATGTTCCAAATGAGAATAATAGAAGAATGGAATAAAGAAGAAGATCACCAAGTATAGGGGAATTAAGCGTATCTGAGTTATTTCAGCAGAATAAATAAGAATGGAATAACAAAATAAGTTCTCTTCATGAATACAAAAGAATAACACCCTTACTTACGACAACAAATAATATTCCCTACCTTAGAAAAGCGAGTATTGGCAAAGTGAAGTAGCGAGAATACTTTTCTTCTTTCTCTCTATAGTTTCTCTCTAGAGAGTTCAATTGAATTCGTTAAAGAAAATAATGAAGGAATGAGCTTCATTTATAGGAAAATAGAATGCGTAGTAATTAATCCATGAGCAGTCAGGATTGATTTACTTTAATCGACGATCCATATTTAAAGCAAAATCTTTTAAATAAAATATAATATATTCTATTTATATAAAAATATTTTCTTACGCAAACATTTATCTTGTTACACTACGCAAAATACTTATCATAATAAAATATAATATATTTTATTTATAGAATAACTTTAATAAAGTATTACATTTTATATAAAAGATGTTTACGTTTTATTACGTTAATAATCTGAATAAAACAAAACGTCATTATCATTATAATAATTCATATTATTAATCGTGATAATGGAATCAAACTGAGTGAAACTTACCATGGCGATCGATAATCAATACCGGTGCTTCTTGTATGCAACCACACGTATTCTTTGTATTTTTTACTACCGAAGTAGTTCAACAAGATTATCAGCGGTAAAACTTCCACTAGTTATTTCAACAAAATATTTTTGTCGTTTTCTCAATCAAAACAATAATTACGGTTGTGGGGTCCACCAATGATTTGAAGTCGTTATACGAATATTCATAACGCTAAATAGAATATTCCCCCACCAATTGAATATAATATAACCACTTGCATACTTTTTGCAAAATTTATAAATATTACCCACAACTATAACATTATATCAAATTATTCCATAATATTCAAAAATAATATTTATAGAAAATTCATCTTTATTTATAAAAGCTGGGGTCTTACAGTTACGTCTAATTTCGCCCCTTCTTAAGCGGGTTTAATTAAAACTAGCTTTTTGTGCAAATTTTTATAGTTTATGATTTTTTAATTTATCATTTAATTATAAATAAAATTTAATTGTGACAATTTTTACGCGAATGATACTACATAAGGTTGGCTAAAGTGCAAGTTTCATCTCTTTTAATCATGTGAAGTCATATTGTAAATTTTGAACTTACATATTTATTCTAATTAAGTGTATTTTGATATAACTATATATGAACATGCATAAACACAACTCGTCTACATTAGACCATAATTTATAATTTTACTCGTTTTCTTTTTCTCAATCATTGAATAGCGGATAGGAAAATAAATATAGTCGGAGATGTAGCTTCGTTAAAGGTAACGATATATTAAGATAATCAAACTAGTTATACTGTAAGTAAAATGTGTCATATCTATAATAAACGAGAAGTTTGGGCAGACTAAATTTTAAATTAGTTTTACACGTGTGATAAAAATGTGCAATTGCGTTAACGTCACAAAATATATATAATGTCGTGGCGAGCTCTCAAATAACTAGATCGAAATATAAATAGAGGTGTAGAGCTCTAAAGACTAAACAAGAGTTTGTGAATTGTGATAATGGGTAAAGGGGTTAAGATGATGCTCTTGCATAATGGGTTTGAGAAATTTTTTCGTGATCATTTCAATCTCAATGAGCCTGAGAGCCCTAAAGCTGAATCATCTAAAGTAAGTTTTTAGAGTTCATCAAGATGTTAAAAATGTCCATTCTTTAAATATATGCTGGTTTTTGAAGTCCTAACCATTTTGCATGTTGTGATTTGAGGTAATTAGGAGTATTATTCTTTTGGGATGGGGTAGGGACTAGG
Organism: Panax quinquefolius; assembly: GCA_020205615.1. NCBI lineage: Eukaryota > Viridiplantae > Streptophyta > Magnoliopsida > Apiales > Araliaceae > Panax > Panax quinquefolius. The sequence goes on along the minus strand of CM035172.1, from coordinate 13,189,747 downwards.
GAGAAAGAAATGAGTTATTATCGGGGAGAAGAGAGATATGTGTAAGTATTGGGGAAAAAAAGAAGAAATAGATGGATAATAATTACGTCACTTGCGTAATAAAAGAAGAGTTTTCATATTGGAAAACTCTGCGAGGCTGGCACATCGATTAAGATCGCCACATACCCAACTCTGCGACGGGTGGCAACTGCACCGATTCGCTTAGAACACGGCTCATGTATCTTACTACAATTAAGCAATCGAACACCTGCTTAGAAAGAAATTCTAATCGCTAAAGAAACGGAGTTTTTCATTTATCCAAACAAAAATCAGGAAAAGAAGAACTCGTCACTAATATAATTATGTTGCAGAGACCTAGACGCAGGTGCGAGGGCACGGCTATGGGTGCCATCGTTCTTGATCTCCGTCCCGGACTGGGAATTGGGCCTTTTACTCTCGGTAATTTACCAACCATCTCTATTTATGTCTTACATTTGATTATTTTATAGGTTAAATTTTTGGAGTGGTTGTTGTTGGTTTTACAACGAATTGAATGTTACTCGGCGTTATGTGAGATGAAGCAATCATTATGTTTTTCATGTTTTTACTGTGTTGACATTTTGTTTCATTGATTTTTTTGGTTCTTCTGATTTGTCAGCTGAATTATGTTATTTAGTAGTTTTAATTTTATTGGGCTACGAGAGTTGGTGGTTGCTTCTGTTGATTATGTGTGAATTGTGCTTATATATGTTGGTTTTGTTTTAGGGATGCCGATTTGCGAAGCATTTGCCCAAATAGAGCAGCAACCCAAAATTTATGATGTTGTTCACGTGAAGTACTTTGATGAGGTATTGATTTACTTGTTACCTTAAACGATACTGTTTTGATTTATGATGTTAGACATTTTTTCCCTGGAAAAGTGGAGCTTTAATGGTGACGTTTTTGTTATTAATGACATAGATGGTTGTGTCAATGTGTGCTGAACTTTCTTTCGCACATTTTTTTAACAATTTTATTTTATTAATAGAAGCAATTATTACAATATTGACTGCATTGGCAACTTTGAGCCTCATATTTCATAGGTTATCTTGCTTTAAATTGATTTAAATGTGAAAAAATGAGGACTTTTTCTAAGGCCATTTAGTTCTTCAAATGCATAAAGCGGGATTGCACTGAACTTGTTTTAAGATCCCCATCAGATGAGTTTTTTTCCCCAAATAAATAAATAAATAAGGTCCAAACAAGTCATTTGGCTATGTTACCAGTGACTCATCTTTGTATTTTTTATTTTGAAAAAAGATCAATCAATCTCTCTCTTCCTCTATCTCAAATCCGTCCAATGTCCCAGAAACAAAAATTTAGCTTAACATTTACAGTTGCGCTTTCCTCTGCTGGCAGTAGCGTGATAATTGTATCTTTTAGAATATCTTTTGTGTTTAAGTATGATTGAATGGTCATTGTTTTAGTTTTTCGCTGGCTGAATTCAAGGATTGAAATTGATCTGTATGTATTTTGGTTAATCAAGTATGCGCATGGCAATCGTTCTTTTAATATTCGATGTGGGGATTAATGGATTCACACACTCTTAGCTATTGATTTAGCTACTAGCAATTAAGCACTCCACAGGAACTGCTTCATCCCTCATTTTCATGCTTATTTTCTGTAGGAGCCTTTGAAGCTGGATATTGTTATAAGCTTCCCAGATCATGGCTTTCATATCCGTTTTGATCCTTGGTCACAGGTATTATTTTGATCCATGCATTCAGTGATATCTATTCTCTTTAGGTTTTGTTCATTTGGAAATCTTTTCCTGACGGATTTAGTTTTTAGCTCTTGATTCTTTTTTCTGCCTGAAGCTATTGGTTAAAATTACAAATATTAAAGAGAAAGAAGCTCAAAAAGTTCAGCTGAGATTCATGAGAGTGCATCATACTGCTCTTTATTACCTGAATTCCCACTTTTGAACTCCTCCATGTTGATCTTAGATGTCTGTAAATGAATCAGTTTGATTAATGTTAACTCTGTTATATATCAGAGGCTGCGCCTTATCGAAATATTTGATATAAAACGACTTCAAATGCGGTATGCTACTTCTTTGATTGGGTGAGCTCCTTTTCTCCTGAAATCAGCCTTAGATTCTTATTACCTCTTTTAATTATTGCACCCGACTTTATCTTAATTTCAGAGGGCCATCCACTTTAGCTACCTTCGTAGCTGTATATGCTCTTTTTGGTCCAACATTTCCTGGGATTTATGACAAAAATAGAGGTGTCTACACACTGTTTTATCCAGTATGTTCAGCCACTACTTAATCTCCCTTGCTTTTCCTTTCAGTCCTTTTCAACTGGGAGGTGTTTGATTTATGTTTATTGTAGGGGCTGTCTTTTGCTTTCCCGATTCCTACTCAATACACAGAGTGCTTCCGTGATGGAGAAGGTATTATATTTTATATGGTTTCTGGATATATAATGCTTATAATAAGCTCACTTTGTCCTTTTTGTGTAAAGCGGAATTGCCCTTGGAATTTCCGGATGGCACAACTCCTGTTACGTGCCGTGTTTGTATATACGACAGTTCTACAGATAGTAAAGTTGGGGTTGGCTCCTTAATGAAGAAGGCCACCGTTCCTCCACTACCTGCTGGCAGCCTCTACATGGAAGAGGTGCATGCTAAGGTTTGATAACTTCCTTTCACCACTATCTCCATGATGATATATACTCCCACCCTTCTCTTATTTGCAAGCATCAGTGTAATATCATGATTTTATTGTTCTGTAATTACCTTCACAATGTTGATGCAGAAACTTGATGATATACGGTATTGTAATTATATGTATCTAAATATTCGGTAGACTCATGGTGGTCTAATTCTTGAATAAAATCAAATGGTCCTTTTAACTAAAGAGCTACATGTTTAAATGCTTTAAGAAAGGCTCAACTTATCAATTTAAACTCGATAATTTTTCCATTCCCCCCCTCCCCAGTCTGCAGTCTGCACAAAATTCTGCCCTGGTCTTCATTTTCAAGCTGATGTAAATTTTTTGGAAAAAGGTAACTGCATTGTGATTTATTTTAATTGTTTAATTATAATGTCATATAACTGAAAGGTGAAACTGCCTATGTTGCTATTAGTGCTACGCTTTTTATTCAAGTTGATTGAAATTATAGTTTAAGACTCCGGTTTGTCTTGAGCAGCATTTTTCGACCTGTAGTTCCCTTCTCAGAACCATTACCTGTAACTATGAAACCCTATGAGATACCAAAAAATAAGTTATTCCTTTCAAAAAATAAAAATAAATGACATCTATAAATTAGGTTGGCCGTTGAAGTTGCATAGATTATTTTCTGTGGCCACTATCATCAGCCACAAAGAAATATAGGGATTCGTTGGGCAATATCCATATTAATTTGAACAAGCATGGTTTATGCGACAATCATTTTATTTCAGTTTCCGTTTTCTGTGATTGTAAGCTGGTGGAAAAAATTAAAATCTTTTAACTGGCTTAATGTTGTCGTCTCATGCCCGTGAGCATTAAGTTGTTTCTGTATTTGTTTATTAGTTCATCCGACTCTGACCATTAGGAGTTGGCTGCAGTAATCGAATCTAACTCTTTCACCATCTTCATTGAGCAGTTGGGTGAAGAAGTTTGGTTTACTGTGGGCGGGCAGCATATCCCTTTTGGTGCATCTCCACAGGTAAGATATGTTTAATCGAAGTATTTAATGGAGGAAGATATTTCCTTGTTTTCCTGTAAATTATCCGTTAGATTTATTGTTGCCCTCACATGTTAGATTTCTGTTTTTCCTCGACTCTTTTTTGGATATCCTGCACCATTTTTGTTGACATTGTTCTCTATTAATGGAGATGAAGGTTGCTTTGGTTGGTGAATACAATTTTTTTATTAGTTCTTTTTGGATAGGCAATCTGTTACTAATTCACTATTATCTTATTGATCGAATTTTGTGCAAGTTATAGAAAATTGCTGCTGCCATCTTATTCTTGTGGATGTTATATCTAAAATGCAACCTTTCTCACAGTCACAGTGCAAAAGCACATGCACACACATTGCATAGTGGTGAAAGAATTTGAATTCTGCACTCCTTTTCAAAGAATGGTAGCCTGGGTGGTACTCATTGGAGCACAAGTATTTGTAGTGACATTTAGATGGGGTAGTTTTTGTTAGGATGTAGCAGTTTAGAATTTCAAAAAATTCAGGTTGAATGAGGGAAGAATTGAAAAGTGACTATTGGAGTCAAATACAGAAGAAGGAAATGAGGAGTTTGTAGTTGAAGTTTTTTGTAATGCTACGTAGGTATTATATATAAAGTTTGGACAAGAGTGGACCACATATAAGAACTTGTTGTCCTGAATGTTAGAGGAAAAAAAGGGCATTCAGTAGTATTATATGTAATTGTTGTAGAAAAAGGGGTTCACTACTCTGCAGATTAAAACTTTCACAGTTTTGCTCCCTTTGAGTCACATCCTGGCTCAGTCCTTGAGTTTGGGAGTTGTTATTGCTGTTGGTTCTTGAATAAATTATGAATTTTAATCTGATTGTGGTAATTCATAATACCGAGTTATATAAAACTGAATTTCTTCTGCGAATCATTGAGAACATTGTCTTGTGCCAATTTGGTATATGCTGGAAGAGGGCTTTTTTGGGTAACTGTCATGTTACTTGAGATTTCAATAAACAGATTGGATTTGGCTGCAAGCTGCATCTGGCCTCTACTATAATCTCTTTCCTTTCACTGTTAAAATGAAGGGCACGATCATCTTCTCTTTAGTGTAATTGCACCACTTTGCCTGTAGAATTGAACTTTTTGAAGGGCATGCCTTCGCTTTAAATTATCTTCTTGTTGATCCTCCATCACACGTGTGTGTGTGTGTGCTAGTACATATTTTGGTGGAACCACAATCACATTTGTTGTCCTTTTCTACTTACCTGGCCATGTTTTATTTTTAGTTTCTTCTGTCACTTTTTCATTTACTTGGTAAGTTGTTGAGTGAGGAAAAGAATAGGAGAAAATTATATGCCCTTATTACCTTCATCATACAGATCCATGTGTGTACGATTTAATCATTAATGTATGCTACACATTGCAAATGTTTTACCCAACGCTTATGTGTTTTCTCTTATACCGTGGTTCCCTTTATATTATTTGAATCCTTAATGGGGTTACCTGCTATGTAAGGAAAGGGAATTTTAGTGTCCACCATCAAGTTGAAATACTCCCTCCCTCCTGCTAAGATGTTCGTAATTGCTGATTTCAAGCTAATCAAGGAAGTCAATTTTTGAAAACAGACTGCTTGTTTATAAATTGTTTTTCTATATGGTACTGTTGAGATACTCCAACATAGACTTATGTGACCGTCATTTGGAGACGAATAAAAATCAATTCTGACACTTTATGTGAGAAGGGATGAAATACTATAGTTGCAGCTGATGTTTATGACTAGTTAAGTTATCCTCTCTCTCTCCATCTCTCTCGTTCCAGTATAATAATATTGTGTTTCAATGCAGGACATATGGACTGATTTAGGTCGCCCATGCGGAATCCATCAAAAACAGGTACATCCAAGCACATCTTAATTGAGGGATTTGAACTCCTATTTTGTTCTTTTCTATAGTTAAATCTGAGCTGCTACAGTAAAAGCCATAATATATATTTCTGAGAATATTGCAAACTTATACATAGTCAATTGGTTTTGTGAGAGAGTTGAGCCATTGATGGGTGTTGGATGTGGGTACTTTTGAAATAGTCTTTCTATTAACAGCCTTTCCAAGTCTGAAATCGTAAGTGGAGATTTGTAAAATTGACATTGATTGTTTTCAGGTAGACCAAATGGTGATTCATTCTGCATCTGATCCTCGGCCCCGGACAACCCTCTGTGGTGATTACTTCTACAATTACTTTACCCGTGGTGTAGATATTTTATTTGATGGACAGGTATCCCGTCCTGATATTGTTGGTGCCTTTTTGCTTAAAATAAGGTTGTGGCTCTTGTGAATCTTAATATTTCTTCTGAATTGATCTGTTGTATATGCAGACACATAAAATCAAGAAGTTTGTTCTGCATACCAACTATCCAGGGCATGCAGATTTTAATTCATACATGAAATGCAATTTTGTTATCTACAGTTCTGATTGTAAGTTATTTCATAACTTATAGCTGAAATATTTTTTTCTTTTGGTCTTGTTAACATAGCAAGTGATTGATATCTTTTCTTTAAATTTTTTTAGTTGAGAAGAATCAACAAGAAGTTGATACCTCGAAACGCAGCATTACCCCCAACACAAAATTTGAGCAAGTGAAGGTGAACTTTTCTTCGAATGTTAAAAGCGTATAATTTGGCGGTTTGCTTTAGCTTTGCTCAAAATGTGATTCCTGCTGAAGTTATAATTTCTTACAAGTGATTGATGAAATAATGAAGATCTGTTTGTTAAAACTGATTATTTTTTTTGCAGAATTACTACTAAAGTAATTTTCAAAAATTATGTCCATTTTCAAATATGTAAATTATTATCATTATTTAAGTTCACTCTCACTGTTATATACTTTTTTAGAGGACAGAAGAGTCTTAAATATATGAACCCCAATAAGCAATTTTTGAAATAATCCAACTGAGCACTGAGCAGTATTTAACATGCTTCTTATTATTATTTTGTGGGTAAAATCACTTCTTTTTTAGCCCCAGAAAGGGGAACTAACAGTCCCAAATCACTGGTTGCTTAAGAAAAGCAATAAGCTGAAAAATAAGCTAAACCAAACGGGCCAAGTGACCCTTGGGCCTTGACTATTTGTAGATGCAACACGTGGAGTCCTACTTTTAATTATTGTGATATATTATTTGAGAAGTTATTTATATCACAAATAGTCAAATATATGTATCATGTATGTATCGAATGATTCCTCTCTTGATTTTTGCTCATGGACTCGAAAATAAAAGAGATGAAAGAAATGTGTTCTTTTAGATTTCCCCAAGTTTTTTCATCATGTTGCAGTTTTTTCCAGCTGAATTTATTAAAAGAGAATTATTCTACTGATGAGGATCTCTAAATTGGTTAATTTTCAATTGCACATGCTTCACTTTCACATCACAATAACTGAAATTATATTTCTTTCTATGGGAGATCCTCGGGATTGTGGCCGAGTTTTTAATCTTGCTCAAGTATCCAAACACAAGGCTCCACTAGCAATCCTTTTGGACCTACTTTTTATTTGCATTCAAATTTCAAAAGATTCCACTAGCAATCCTTTTGGACCTACTTTTGTATATATCCAAATATTGCATTAAGGTGAGTGAACAATTTAAAACTTTGCTTTTTTGGTTGCCTCTCTTTGTTCTCTTTCTCTCTCACTTGTTCTCTCACTCGTTCTATGCACCTGGCAGTCTACTGGGATAAGCGATATCAAAATTAATATGTTTAGTGATGGGGTTGACCGAACATTGGGTGATGTAAGGTATATTCGAAAATTGAAGAAGAGTTTCTTGCTATCGGTTGGAGTACTCGACTTACTATGGGTTCACATTAGGATGTATCTTAGTCTATAGTAGGAGATGGTGTCGTGAAAATTATCGAGTTTGATGGTAATTATGAAGGGAGACCCGGGAAAGAAGGGCACCCCCTCTCTCTCTGACTCCCTCCTGTGTGTATACATAGATAGATGTTAATCAACACAACCATCTCCCCCATCGATTTTTACCTGTGATGAAATTTTTGGGTCTCCAAACTTTATGTTCATCTGTGTGTATTTTCCTTGGGTATTAAGATGGAAGCATGAGTGTGTGTCTCTCTGACACAAGAGCAACTAGGTTTCAAGAGATTCATTGTAGTAGTTAAGTACTATTCGTTTTGAAGAATGGGGTGTTCTCTATACACATGTTAAGCCTGCAATTCTCTCTCTGTGTGTATACACACATACATAGCAATGGTCTCTATATATCTCTGTGTTAATCCTCTCTGCAATTCTCACATTGTATATGTTGTGTGTGTGTGTGTGTACACACAAAGATATACACATGTTAAGCCTGCAATTCTCTCTCTCTGTGTATACACACATACATAGATGTGTTAATCCTCTCTGCAATTCTCACATTGTGTGTGTGTGTACACACAAAGATATACACATGTTAAGCCTGCAATTCTCTCTCTCTGTGTGTATACACACATACATAGATGTGTTAATCCTCTCTGCAATTCTCACATTGTGTGTGTGTGTGTGTCAGTGTGTACACACAGAGATACATGCACATGTATCCCCTTGTGAACAGAATTGCAGTTGTTGCTTTTCTTTTTATGCTTATTTATTGCAAATCCTCAGGTTGATGTTATTTTGTAGTTTTTTTAATCGGAATTTCTTTAAATGGAAAAATAATTTGATTGCTTATAAAGATACCGCTGATATATGCAGGTCATGAAGAATGGCTATATCGCAACTGTTACTCTCTTCCAGTCCTGATGAAATGTTGGTGGTACGTGATGGCTTTTCTTTAAGTTGTTTTCGTGTGCAGTGTATAATTATCACCCTGATGATTATATTGCTTCCCCTTGTTATGCTTAAGATGGTTACTCTGGTTTGACATTGTTCTTTTGGCAGGGTGTGGTGGTGGGTTTTGTACAGTGTACCTGGGGTGAAAGCACCCATTACTGCTGTGAATAAATAATGTAATTGTACGTCAATGTAATGGTTGTGCTGTATGTTGTATGTGTAATTTGGCAACATGTAATTCACAAGATAATAACTTGTGTAGTGAAATAAAATCAACTTCCTTGTACTATAATATGTTTAGCTTTGCAACTGAAATGCCGCAGCTGGTAATTACATTTTTGCCTTTCTAATTTTAATACTAAATTGCTTTTGTAGGGTTCTTTAATTGAGTATCTTTAGGCAGCTAAATATTTCTTTCAAAATTTATCTCTTGTTCTCTCATTTATTCTACAATGAGAAATGTCAGGTAAGCATTATTATTATAATAAAATTATTTTGTTACTATCAAGTATCAAGTGCATCAAGGGCGAACGGGGTGAGGGTCAAATCATGGTCATCTCTACTGAGTAAGGGGCAGGTCATTGCTAAGGGACTACTATCTGATTTTCAGGTAAGCTTTATTGACACAAGTGGGTTATCCGGCTTATGTGGGAGTTATCCGCGGTTGGTTTTTGTGCTTGCATCAGTATAGAAACCTTGAGAGTTTTTGTGAATTAGTTTTGATCCTAGTTTTGGCAGCCCGTAAGGCCAATTGAACATGCACAGATCTATATTGCTAGGTTCTCATTAAGTACAAGGCTAAACTCTGCTGACAGAAGAGTAGAACTTGTGCATAAAATCTCAAGGAAATGAGGCTGTTGCTGAAAATAAGTAACCAAAGCCAGATGAAATTTTGCCTTTTTCAACGAGTATACTTGGTAGTTTATCTAGCGCATCAGATTCCATCACGAGTACTTAAGCCAGTCATACCCATCTATGAAGTTGATAGAAATAAATGGTTTAGCTTCTTGCTGAGTGAGCTCCCTGGACCATGCCACCCTTCCTCCGAAATCAGCCCCTGGTCCTGAGCACTGGAATTGTCCGTAAAATACCGTCCTGCAAAAGAATTGCATAATTGTTGACAATGCCAGCAAATAATCTTTAAAGCATTCTTAAAACCGAGAAAGTGAGAAAATATACATTTCCCTGTTCTTGTCTCCCCAATTATACCATCCTCTAGGCGTGATGATTTTGTCCATGTAAGTATACGCAAAGACCACCGTAGAGAAAGAGCCCCAGGCCCTCCCCAAGTATAGGGCACCTGACCCTGTGACCTTACAATTAACAAAGGAGAAACCAGTTACTTGTAGCAAGCTATCCCTCTTTTGTGCTGTTAAGGCTCCGTAGCTGTTTGTTACAGCATGCAAATGACAGCTATCGTAGAGAGAAAGTCCATTTCCAAATATGAAGTCCACTGAACCTTCAATGTAGCAGTCCCTAAAGTAGTGCCTGCCTGTGTGATCATAGAGGGTGTCTTGTGCTCCGATGAACTTGCAACCTATAAAAGAGGCTGTGTCGGCTGAGATTCGTAGTGCCACTGCCTGCTTTCCTAGTGCACCTGACGGTGGTGGTGGTGCTGTATTCTGTTGCGTAATAGTAACTCGGTGTTTCTCAATGTCATTCTAATTGCAAATAATATCTAGTGTGGTTTAAATAGAGCTTACCTTAAAGGTGATATTCTTTGCAAGGAAGTAAGGAGAATTAACTGCAAATGTTGCCGAACAGTAGGTACCGAGTGGCTTCCCGTTGTTTCCTTTCCCGTCTGCTGTGTCATTCCACTCTATGATCGTTTTGTCTGCACCGCCTCCTTTCAATGTAATGTAAGACATTGTTGCTGGAATTTCAACCTTTTCCCTACATATATATTTACGGTGAACAGAAATCTTATGAATTATTGAAAACATTCCCACCAAAATTAAAAGCTTGCACTATTGGTCTATTTTATAAAACCATTGGAAAGTAAAGAAGTTTGTTGCTTACCTGTAAACCCCTTGACTAATTTTGATAACAACCCGACAATGATTAAAAATTGGAATTGAATTTATGGCGCTCTGCACTTTAGTGAAGTCCCCTTTTCTTGGGTTTTTATGTACTTTGAGTTTTAAGCATGGCTTGAACTTGGTTTTTGCTTTCTGGAAGAGGAGGGAGTGATTGAATGAGCCCATTTGCTTAACCCATTGCCCGTAGGCTTCTTCAGAACTAGTTACCGGCAACCCATTAGAGCTGTTGGGATGTGATGAAGAATTTGTGCATCTGAATAGTAGCAAAACCCACAGGAGTAGCTTCAATATCATTGTAAACACCATCATCTGGCTTATTATGTATTTAGGTGTGGAGTACTTAAAAGTGAGATGATATGAGTTCTTGGCTCTTGGTATTGCTGCTGCGGATAGGGGCTTAAAAATGATTGGCAGGGAAAGAAAATGAGGCAATTAAGCAGAGGCTGTGGCCGTATGTATGTTGGTATCCATTTCCTCTTTACCACATCCATCACCGGCTTTGCTGTCACTCTGTTTTTTAGTGTCTGCTTGGTCTTCTGTATAGCTATGAGGTCCGTGACTGTGAGGTTGGACACACGTGTGTGTGTGTGTGTGTGTGTGTATATGTACACACGCGCATATAACAAGAAAACAAAAGTTCTCATGCTATTAATTTCAGTAAACTAGTCATGGTGAAAATCAGTATGCTGGAGGCAAATAGTATATCGATCATCAAGATTTAACAAGCCCCAAGCCCCACAATTTGAATAAAGCCATCGTGACAAAAGGAAAAAGAAAAAATACAGAATTGGAAGAGATTAAAGGAAATGATCGAGGTATGGAAAGTTGCAGTTTGTTTTTGTGAGCGAGATGGTAATTAATCGGCAAGGGAAAGAAGAAAGGAAGGTTGTATTTTTTTTCCAAGTGTTTTTAAGATGGTGATGTTATAGAAAAATTTACAGCAACCATTTCCATTTACTTGTGTCATTCCTTTGACTTTCAGTACCTCTAGTACGTAGTAGTACTGGAGCATGTATATAATAATAATAGAATAAAATCGCATCAATGAGTTATTATCATGTTAGCGGTTTATTTGCTTTTTTATACCTTGAAGATTGCAGTCACCAAATTTATATTCCTATAATTTGAAATTAGGGGTTTAAATGCAAATGGTGAGAATTTCAGGATATAATGTGCAAATACAAACACAAGGTATTAAAAGGACTGACATGGGCATTGAGTGAAGTGCCTGGCCTGATCATAATAGTTCAAACAAGTATGAATAACTTGTAAACAATGAAAGGAGCAATAATGTTTAGTTATTACCAATATATATTTATAATTGTAGCTCTTTTTTTTCAAAGCTTATAATTGACACACAAAAACACAAAAGTGAGAAAAAAATAAAAAATAAAAGCCATCAAAGGCATTGCACTTTTTAGCGTAGCATTTGGTCCACGTTAAATCAATGTAATAAATCCGTAATATAATAGGCTATTATATTGATTTGACATATTTTTTGTTTGGTTTATCTATATATATATTTACCCATTACGGGTATAATAAGATTACGTGAATTTGAATGTTTTTTATTACATTCCGTAATGCAATAGGTAAAAAAAATATTAATAATTACAATTGATTTGACATTTTGACTTACAATTTACTTTATTTATTACATATAATCATATAATTTAATAAAGCATACATTATTTTGAATATAATGTAATAACTAGTAATCGTAATAACTTATTACCATTATAGTACATTACGTAGATCAAATTTCTAATTAGAAAACCAAATCCCACCTAAAGAAAAAGAGAAGAATGCAAAAGAAATGATTCATTCCGTTGCCGGGACTTTAAACGCGGGTCTCTCGGGTGAGAGCATCCATTAATTGAAGAAGACGATTCTTATAGTCCTAATATTTTTCAGAACATTTGACATGGGAAAGGGTAGCAAAAGATTTTCTTTTTGTTTTCATCTGATATATATAGTCGGATCTTGTTTCACCCTTATTCATTTCTCATCACTTTTAATGACGGATCGACGACGGTTAAATCATATACAACCGTCGTCTATATTTTTAGCGGCTATATGTTGTCCGTCATTAAAAAAGTATTTACTGACGGTTGTATGATCAAGCCGTCGTACGAATTAAAATCGCTAAAGTGAAGGGTGAGCTCGGGTGAGTTGGATAAGGGTGAGATCATGAATATATATATATATATATATATATATATATATATATATATATATATATATATCTTAGCAGTCTTATCTGTGCCTCCCACACTACATATGAAGTGGAAGAAAGAAGATTATTTAGAGAATGGAGGTTGGGAGTAGGAAGAACGGAGGATGATCTGAGAGTAAGAGAGATCAATTTTTTATACTTTGAAGTTAAAGAAGATATAATGGACGGGACGGTAAGATTTATCCCAAACTTTGAACGATTCTGACTGTTTATTAGGGTGAGCAAAAAATTCAAAATCAGTTCTTATTTAATTGTTTGAAAATAACTTATTTTTTTGGCTTATAAGTCATTATTTATAAGTAACAAATTTTAGCTTATTAAAAAATGACTTTTAAGTTCTCTTAAAATAAGTAGGTTTGACCAAATATTCACACAAATTTACACTTATTATAATCGTTTTTATATTTTATTTTAATTTAACATGTTAAAATGGTACCAAACACTTTTATTTATAAATCACCACTTAAAATAACTTATAAATTATTTTAAATTTTAACTTATAAATATTTATTGTTTTAGGTTAGAAAAGTATTTGCTTTTTCCTGCTAATGATATACAATTGTGCCCAAAATCCTCACGATTTCAGCACCACATATGATCTCAGCCCGAGTTTATTACAATGCTGCTGTTGCTGCTGCCTGCAGGGCTGAGATTTTCATTCTCTCATAACTATTGGGCCGGAGCCTTTTTGATGGTGTCCATTATACCGACTAAGTTTAAAGGGATAAGGAGTTTATATAATAGGATGGTTATGGACCCATTGATACAATGGACAAATATATTTGTTTGGTTGTTGTGGAGGCTCTTCTTACCGATAAGGAAGTACTAACAACATCATCTTTAGATAAAGGAATTCGTTCTGTTGCAACAATTCAAGGAAAAAAACATGATATATATTACGATTTTATGTCAATTTTTTTATTGTGAGTTATGTAAAAAAATTTAATTGATAATATTTTTAGAATATATTTAATATAAAAAGTCAATTTTATAATGTTATCAAATCTCATATATTGGTATACGTTGCATTGAAGGGAGGAGTTGCTGATGTTTTTTCTCTTTTTTAAGTAAGGAATAGCTTGCCTTTACTTGAATAATAATAACAATAAGTCTAGGGCGACATTGATGGTGACATTTTGCGATATTTTTTTTTTGTAATAGCTACTCGAAAAATATATAGTATTTATTTCAATTGATTTTTTTTTGGATATAAGTATTGAAACCGTATGCTTGATTCGCATTTATTGAATTAATATAAAATACTATTTTTTACAAAAATGTGGAATAAATAATATATATTTTTCTCTCTAAAAAATATCTTCCTATAAGGACTAATAATAAATGTCTTATCTCTCATCGGAATGTGTGAAATTAACAGAATATATATAACTCAACCGTGCTACTCTCCACGTGTGTTTGATGGGTCGAGAGGCTAATATTACTAGTACTAGGATGAACATACATAGATTTAGAACAAGAAAAAGGAAAAAAATAAATAGTTGCAGTTCATGCCTTTAGGTTAGTACAACTTGACAGTGAAACTAACAGCAGCCTCACATGTAATAATCTAATGGGTAACTGTCATAATATGTAGCGTTCCAAAGAATCCAGTTCACTTAATCTTTGGGGTTTGAATATTATTATTCCAATTTTTATGGCACACCAAAATTAACAAAGCACGGCCATTAATACTATTACTAACTACGTAGTACATTCAAAACCTTAATTAATTTCACCCCTTCGTGTTCACATAAACCAAGTCATCACTAATTCAGCAAGTTATCAACCCAGCTGGCACTCGTTGGTTGGACAGCTTATAACAGCCTCAAGAGAGATATCTGTGAGGAACTATAAATACAGTAACCCAAAAAAGAACATGTGGTGGTGTTTTAACACACAGATAGAGTGTGTAGCTTGAGGGGGGAAAGAGAGATAAGAAAGGGTGCTTCATAAAGCACATTCATTAACAATCTTTTTTTTTCCCCCAAGTAGAAAGATAGAGAAAATGGCATCATCAGCAGCAACAGCATCTCTCCTCAAGCCAACAAAGCTGGTTCTGGACAAGTCTGAGTGGGTAAAAGGTCAGACCCTTCGCCAGCCTTCTGTTTCAGTGGTCCGGTGCCACCCTGTTGCTTCCTCCGCACTTACCATTCGTGCTGGGCCTTATGCCGATGAGCTCATCAAAACCGCCGTATGTTTCCTGTTATTACTAATTAGTAATTACTACTACATCACTTGTTGTTTCTTATTCTAAGTACCATACAGCTACCTACCTTAACATCTAAATATATTCTGCTTAACAAGAGTATGAACTGGACTTTAAAAAACCATCTTTTCCTTGATTAGCCGAGTCGCTTCCTAAATATAATAAACATGGATTAATAATAACAATCGAGATAATAACAGTACAATTCAAATTTATTTATGTGTTGGTACTTGTAGAAAACTGTAGCATCCCCTGGGCGTGGAATATTGGCTATGGATGAGTCAAATGCTACCTGTGGGAAGCGTCTGGCCTCAATTGGCCTAGAGAACACCGAGGCTAACCGCCAGGCATACCGGACACTGCTTGTCTCTGCTCCTGGACTCGGAAACTACATATCTGGTGCTATCCTCTTTGAGGAGACACTTTACCAATCCACTGTTGATAAAAAGAAGATTGTCGACATTCTTGTTGAGCAGGGCATTGTTCCTGGGATTAAAGTGGACAAGGTAGGTACAAAACTAGCACTTGATTTGACCCCAGTTCCAATTGAAAATTAATGAATGTGTTCTTACTATTTGAATGCTGGATGATGAGCATAACAGGGTCTAGTTCCCCTGGCTGGCTCAAATGACGAGTCGTGGTGCCAAGGTCTTGATGGTCTTGCCTCTCGCTCAGCAGCTTACTACCAACAGGGTGCCCGTTTTGCCAAATGGTACAAATTGTCACTCTTTATACGCAAGTGTTTAATAAATCTCTTCTTTATCTTTGTGTCTTCATCTTCATCATTCTCGTGAATATGTTTGATGTTGATATTGTAGGCGTACTGTGGTGAGCATTCCCAATGGTCCATCTGCACTTGCAGTGAAGGAAGCAGCATGGGGCCTGGCTCGCTATGCTGCCATTTCTCAGGTTGATTTGTCTCTCTGATCTAGATGAGATTACATAACTAAATCCTTATCTCTAACATTTAGGATGACTCATACTAGTGATAAGTAGCTTCTAATATGGAAAAACTGTGTTCTCTGATATTTCAGGATAACGGGTTGGTCCCAATTGTGGAGCCTGAGATTTTGCTTGATGGTGAACATGGAATTGACAGGACCTTTGAAGTTGCCCAGAAGGTATGGGCGGAAGTCTTCTTCTATCTTGCCCAGAATAGTGTCTTGTTTGAAGGTATCCTCCTCAAGCCCAGCATGGTTACTCCCGGAGCAGAGTGCAAGGAAAGGGCTACACCACAACAGGTTGCTGATTACACCCTCAAGCTCCTCAGCCGAAGAATTCCCCCTGCAGTCCCTGGAATCATGGCATGTATCCTAAAACCTCACTGTCATACAGACAAATATAATATACATTTATAATCATTAACTTACGACTAAATCATTCATTTGTTTTGGAAATGATCAGTTTTTGTCTGGTGGGCAATCTGAAGTGGAGGCTACTCTGAACTTAAATGCTATGAACCAATCTCCCAACCCATGGCATGTGTCCTTCTCATATGCAAGAGCCCTTCAGAACACTTGCCTCAAGACCTGGGGAGGAAGACCTGAGAACGTGAAGGCTGCTCAGGATGCTTTGCTTTTACGGGCAAGTGCAAACTCTCTTGCCCAGCTTGGAAAATACACTGGTCAAGGAGAGTCCGAGGAGGCCAAGAAAGAATTGTTCGTCAAAGGCTACGTCTACTAAGCTGTCTGAGCAGAAGCTATAAGTGTAGATGATGAAAGTCTGATGTATTACCATGACAAATTGCATTAAGATTATAGCCAATTAAGAGACATGTACTTTGAGCAATTTAATAAGTTCTTGCATTGCAGCTTTTGAATAATTAACAATATCAAAATTTCAATTAATTTAGGCAAGATATTTAGACTAACCAGATCAGTCAGACAGGCAAGAGGGGAAGTTCATGGAAAGAGATTTACAGTGGAGTCTCTGTTACAACTACTCATGCAACCCTCTCTAAGGGTTGAACCGGGAGAAAATCCAACCGAAGAGGATCAAGCTAAACTAGTAGGAGTTTTTTACAAGCAGAAAACCTAAATACAACTTACAATTTGCCCTTATAGCCAAAGGATTTGGGTCATATGCAATCTCCCTCTTTTCCTCCATCAGGACGAACAATCTCTCTCCAAAAAGCCTCAGGTTTGTCCAATACAATACCAACATTGCTCCAAATATACACTCAGCAAGGAGGGTATAACTTAAAAATGGGAAACAAAAAATTGCCTTTGGAGTATAATTATTAACAAAAGAAATAACTCTTGAAGCACATAGTATCATAGTATAACCCAACTGCAATCAGTTTCAAAGTAGGAACCAAATAGATTTTAGCTAAATGTTCTTAAACCCTGATCAAGACCTTTATTAATCGAAACTCTTAACAAACATTGCTTTTTATATTTCCCCTGCTGTGCCATATTTGTGATATCAATCACTTTACAAAGGAATGCTTGTCAATACAAGCAAATTCAAGGCCCGATAATAAATACGTCCGATGAACTTTTCACGATATTAATTAAGATGAATGCATTTAAATTGTCGTAATAATAATATGTCATTAATTATTTTCAATGTAGGTGAGAGAGTGACTTTCTAGCTATTTAATTCAAAATATTCTATCTCCATACTTATTAAATATGGAGAGACAATTAGAATAAGAAAAGTATGAGATATTTAATATTACGGGCATAATAGGAAAATGTAAAAATTTGGTTATTAAAAGAAAGTGGACATTAATGGAATACTCAAAATAAGTAATAAGACTTTTATCGTGGATGCCGGAGTAGTAGTTTGTAATTTTCCCAGTATAGGTCCAGTTAACAGAACAACTTATACAGATCATACTCTCATGGATGGGCAACTATACATCTGTAACAAAGGTGCACATAAGTTTATGGTTAGTAGAAAACAATCTTCCCACATCTACAGCGCCTGCAATAATTCTCATTACACAGAACTCCTACCTGCAGATTGGCACTGAGACAGCCACAAGTCTATTTGTTCTATAATCTGTTGCCTAACTTTGTGTACTGCATCAGGTGAGCTGCAATTCTGTGCATTCCCTGGATATTAATTCAAATTTCATTAGACTTGATATCAACTATTCATAACAAGGGGTACTAGGGTAGTACACCTTCAAGCATGGATACAGTTGAAAGGAACACGCAAGCAGGCTAATCATGCATAATTCGTTGAAATACTGTGTAGGACACTCAGAAGTTGAATGATCGCAAAATAACTAGAATCAGGGACGAAGTCAAACTATAGGGTGTGGGGTCAATATATGACAAATATAAAAAATTTGAGGTGTAATAAAAAAATTAATCCCACTGAAAATTAAAAAAAATTATAATGTACAGGTCAAAATAATTTTTTTACAACTTTCTCAATCTCATATCACTTGTACTCTTTTATATATGCATCTTCCTCTGATCTTCTTAAAATAAATAATAATTTACTTTATATTATTTTTTGAAATAATTAAGGCATCAAGTATTTATGAATAAATTTGTGATTGGGAAAGCTTTTTGGGGATCGATAAGGTGTGTGCATATATGTTATTATTTACTACCGGCTTAAATATAATTTACTACCCTAAACTATATGTCATATTCCACTTTAGTGATTCACCTTTCAATTTTGTCAATTAGATGATTGAACTATTAATTTTTTCCATTTTTGTTCAATTAAAACGCCACGTCAGAAATTGAGGAAATGGTATTCTGGTGTGGCAAACCAATCTTTCTGTGTAATTAAAAAAATCAATTTTTGATGAAGTTTCTTTCAATTATATTAGATTAAGGGATAAAAAAATAAAAGAACAAACAAATCACTAAGCACATAACAAATTTAAGGGGGGAAAAATCAAAACAAATAACAGTCATCAGGTACGACTGGAACAAAAAACCACCACCACCACCACCACCTAAACCAAAATCACGATCCAAGCCCACACCCACACCCACACCCACACCCACAAAGTAATCTTCAACCACCACTACCCCACCATCGAGCGAAGCTTTTTTTTCACCATCATCGTGAATCACTTCAACTCGTCAGCAAATAACCATCACCATCAATACTCCCACAACCTCCGGCCATAACCCCTAATTAAAAATACAATCAATTATTCTCGTGAATTCATAATTGCTCTAATAGAGAATCAAACCCAAAAATTAGGGTTTGTATATGTACACACATACACAGATCTATAGGGGAGAAAAAGAGCTTAGTTATGAAGATGATTATAGGTTTCAAAGATCATAGAGGTTTTTTGGTTCCAGTGGTTGCAATTGTCATTGCGGCAGCACGATTCTCTCTTCTCTTTCCACGACGACGACGTCGTCTTTAGAAATCGCGTTGAGGGAGGAGGGCCTTCACTCATCGTCTGGACCAGATCTCTAGGCGGTCGTTCTCCATCGTTTCCTGCTATGGTAAAGGCGCAGAGTGAATGAAAAGATATAGGGTTTGAAACGGAAGATTGAACAAAATCCAATTATAGAAGAACAAATTTAGATAAGAGTGGATTACTGAAAAACCGGAATTGGACATAAAAGAATCAAAATTCAAAAATGAATACAGATTTGGAGAAAAAGGAAAAAAATTTGAAATAAAAAAATTGATCGGGGGAAGATCAGAGAAAGGGACAACGGTGTCATCTGATTTGAAGCTGAGATTCAGATCTAAGTTGAGATGGAAGCTTCAGATTTGGTTTTAGTGGTGGTGAAGGTTTGTTTGGATTTAAATGGAGGTGAGGGTGAGATCATTGTGTTGATGTACTGTAATCGGTAATTGAAAGCTTCTGCTTTTAATTTGATATTAGTCTTTTATTATAAATTAGTTTGAATGTATTAATGAAAGAGTTGTGAACATTTTACCATTTAATATATCAAAAATATTTAATCACAAAATAAAAAATTAATTTTTTTTACATACATCAGCTGCTGATTATGTCTTACCCAGATAACGTCAGCAATTTCTGACGTGACAGCCCCAGCCTCAATCGAATGGAATTGAAAAAAATTAATAGTTCAATCATCTAATTAACAAAATTGAAAGGTGAATCATCAAATTTGAATATGACATATAATTTAGGGTAATAAATTATATTTAAACCTTTATACATGCATATTTTATATATGCAACCCAAAAATACAAAATTACCAACAACAAAAAAAATTGCCTTAGAGGTGCTGCCCCGAACCCCCGCTAACTTGTTTTAGATTCGCTATAATTTTGACCTCACTTATAACAAAAGCTAACTGTGTCACTGATTAGAATTGACAATAAAATAACCATGCAAGTTAGGAAACAACCTTCCTGTTGTTATAAAATTATAACATATATATTTATGGATGTCTAGATTTATATTTAATTGTAATGCTCTTTGGTATTTTAGAACTCCCAAGTTCATTAAGTAACTCCCATGTTCATTAAGTTTTAAACTCATGACTTTTGAGTTTTGAAACTTCCAAGTCCATGTATCTATAAATAAGAGCATGAGCGTTGTAATAGATGATGATGGATATATGAAAATATTATGAGACACGCCTCTTTTCTCTAATCATTTTGTTCTTAATTTTAGTAATCTTTTATAACACGTTATCGCATTTAATTGCTTCTCACATTCATCTTGAAGATAATCATATTTGATTTGAAGGAGAAGGTATGTTTATCAATTATATATATATGGATACACAAATTTTTTTAGTATAACATACTGCATGTTATTCCATTCATAATCTATTATTAGAGTTTGTTGTTCTTGATTCTAGCATGTTAATGACTGTCATACTCATATGTAAGTCATCATCATCACACCACCCTCAAGTTGTCTTGTTATTATACGGTGAAATATCTAACCTCAATTATTGTATGGTGTTTATTTTTATAGAAGTGTATTGTAATTTTGCATTTCTTCCAATCTAAATAAATCAAAAGGGATTCGATAAAATACATTATGTTTTAGTTCTTTTTAGTTCATGTACTAAAACAATCTTTTGATATATTTCTAATGATTTTTGATATATTTCCTTTTGGTATGTATGGTAGCATATTTGATATATTTCTAATGATTTTGATATATTTCCTTTTTGGCATGCATGATAGCATATTTGATATATTTCTAATAACCTTTTGATAAATTTTTGTATATGAAGTTACAATGACAAATATGCTTAGTAATATTGGTTTGTTATTTTTAGTGGACAAATTTAGTTTCGTGTTTTTCTTGCATTTCTATAAATTGTTTCATTACAATTAAATCGAACATATATAATTATTTAATTTGATGGGAAATATGTTTAGTTATTTAATATTTAAATATTATAAATTTGAATTTGTTGCTCTTGATTTATATCGAGCAAGAATTATTTGTCATGTACTCTTAATGATGAGATTCATATAAAGGCAAAGAACCTTGGAGATACAATTGTAGTTGACAATCATGCATCATTTGCATGATCATGAAAAAATTAATGATTTTATTATTTATCATCTCCATGAAAAATTAAAAGTTGAGTACATTAGAGTATAAAAGACTTACTTGTCTTATGAAATGATTTAAAGGAAAGATTTTAAAAGCTCATTATAATTGGTTGCACTGAAGTTGCAAGATTTTAAAAGTGTTGAGTGAAAACATCGATGAAGACATGTTAGAAAATATTTATTATATTTCATGCCTCAAATATGCTCCCTGTAGTAGCAATATTGAGAGAGTAAGTTTTCAAAATATTTTACAAGGCGATAAAGGAAACTATGTTCCCAGTGATATTATGTCTTCTAATGGTTGTACAAAATAATGAGTTTTATTTGAAAAACCAACAATCTAGCTCGACCGATTTTATTACATTTCTCGAAGTGAATTGAACCTCATTTGATAATCATAGAGGAAATTATGGTTGTAGTTGTGGTAGTGGACTTGAAAAGAACAATCAATATATAAAAGGAATGTACCCGTCGTACTCTAAACATTTGGTAGATTTGTACCAAGACTCCATAAAAGAAAAAAAGAAATGGAATGATCCTCGAAGATCCCATGAATTATTTTGACTTTTCAAATGGAGTGGATATAACTAATTTTGATATCTATGGTTTCCTTGATGATATGTTGATAGAAATGTTCATACCAATTAATTATTTTTATTTCATTATATTATGACATTATAATAAGTATTTTTATTATATGTTTTATTTATGTTTCAAGTAATAAAGTTAAATTTATGTTTTGCATATACGAAGTTGTATGGGCGTAAGCTCATCAAACTTAATTAAAGGCTCTAGAAGAAGCGATTATTCATCAAACATAATTAAAAGCTCTAGAAGAGTGATTATTCATCAAACTTAATTAAAGTCTCGGAAGAGCGATTATAATGTTGTCAAAAAGGGCACAAAACTTTGTATTGATGATTCTTTATATTCTTCCGAGGCAAGCGTAAATTTGCTCGCTTTTAAGGATATTGTTATAATGGTTATCATATTGAAACCAACATTGAAGATAGTAAAGTAATTTCTTTATATTACTTCAATATTATCGCCGTAAGCTCATATTAGAAAAGCTGTATATTTTCTCTTCTGGGATATATTATACTAAAATGAGAATAGTTGAAACAAATGTTGTAATACACCAGAAGTGTATAATACACCAGAAGTGTTCAGATCCAAAAGGTTTTTATGATTTGACATTCCGGGATCAATAATGTTGCGTTTAATTATTGAAAACTCCATGAACATCCCGTAAGGAACGGAAGATTCATTTACTTGTTGATTATATCAAAGTAAGTTAATTACCAATACATGCATGGGGTCATCTTATTCATAACCTCAATAAGTGATATTTTTAAGGTATAATTTGAGGATTGTTATTTTAATGAAACAGTCTTCCCACCATTAGGGGAGAAAAGTCGTTACTCAAGCGAGGACATTAGATCATTGCACGAAGCACGACGGAAATTAATTGGAATGTTTTGTTGCCTAAAAGTACGACGTGAGATCGTTGCTCGAAGACGACAGAGATTAATTGGAATGTTTCAAATTGGAATGTTTCAACGTTATTTAATCCTCGATTCTCATACAAATCAATATGAACTAGAAGTTCAAAGGATTATTCATTTGCAATGAATTGCAAATCAATTACGTAATTATTCACCGATAATAAGAAAATTATGATATCTTACATTTTAGCTGCTAATACTCTAGAAGAGATTGAAGTCCACAGTAGGACAATCTATTAATACATCAGCAAATTAAATCAAAATCACACTTGAAACATGGAAGAATGATCGGTGTTAAAGATAAAATTTTTCAGAAGAAGAAAGTACAAGAAAAACAAGTTGCAGCCTATAAAGAGGCTATACCCATGAAACAAAGCTACAAAAGTTATTGATCTATCCAAAACTTATGAACAAAAATCTCTTGTAAATAAAACTCTTCAAGAGTTATCTCTAAAGAGGATGAGTTATCCCCGAAGAGGATCGGTGCACGAAAATAACGAGATCTCGATACATTATGTATATCTGAGAGCGAATATATTGGATAGAAATAAAATTGTTGTAAACAACATATTTTTGTATAAAGTTGTTCTTGATATTACGTAAGTAATGATCATGAATATGAACCACAAATTGTTGATGAATGTAGAAATATTTGTGATGTGAAAAAGGCGATTCAAATAGAACTAAATTCACAAAGTAAGCGTGAAAATTTTGGACACGTAAAAGAACACCTGAAGGTGTAATACTTATTAGATACAAATGGGTATTTATGCGAAATAAGAAAAATGAAATTATATGGTATAAAAGCGACTTGTAGCACAAGGTTTCTCATGAGAGACTGGTATTAATTATGGGAGAAACATATGTTCTCGTAATGGACGCAATTATATTCAAATTTTAATTAGCTTGGTAGCAAAAGAAAATTTGGATATGCGATTAATGAATGTTATTCTGACATATACGTATGAATCATTAGATAATGATCATATATACATGAAAATCCCTGAAGGATATAAAATGCCTCAAGCATATAATTCTAAATCTCGAAGTATGTATTCTATTAAGTTACAAAGATCTTTATATAAGTTAAAGCAATCCAGATGCATATTGTGGAATAATCGCCTAAATAGATATCTTTTGAAAGAAGGATTTGAGAATAATCCAATTTGTATGCATTTTTATCAAAAGATCATAATATGGATTTGCTTATTATTATCGTATTTATTGATGAAAGATCTTGCTCGGAAGAGTTGACAAAAAAATAACAAATTTGAGATGAAAGACATTGGTAAGACAAATTTTGTCTTGGCTTTACAAATTGAGCTATGGAATTCTTGTTCATCAATCAACAGCGTACGAGAAAAAGTCCTGAAGTAACTTTACATGGATAATGTTAATCCTTTAAGTACTTCAATGATAGATTGGTTACTTGATATCAAGAAAGATCCGTTTTGATCACAAGAAAATAATGAAGAAACTCTTGGTCCTGAAGTACCATATCTTTGTACAATTGGTGCTTTGATATATATTGTAAAATTTCTCATGACCTGATATAGCATTTGCAGTTAAATTATAATTATGGATCAAAACCACAGTTAGTTGGATCTGCTGATGCAGAGATTATCACAATTTATGAAGTAAGTTGTGAATGTATTTGGTTGAGATCAGTAATTCAACATATTTGTGTGAACTGTGGATGATCATCAATCATAAATAGTCCAACGATATTATATGAAGATAATGTTGCTTGTATCACTCAAATTAGAGGATGCTATATCATGGGTGATAGAACCAAGCATATTGCACCAAAAATTATTTTGAGCCCCAGAAGAATGGCGATATTGATATCAAGCATATATGATCATGTGATAATTTGGTTGATAGATTCATTAAGTCATTACCAACTATGATTTTGAAGAAGATTGTGCACAATATTGGCATATTTTGACTTAATGATATTTTTACCATGAATAATGGAAATTCTATGTACTTATGAACGGGGGAGTAAAAGGATATGTCTTGATTGTACTCTTTTTCCTTCGCTTAAGGTTTTTTTTTCCCACTGGGTTTTCCTTTGCAAGGTTTTAATGAGGCAATCTCAAGGCACTAGAAGTTATCTGAGAATATTGTACTCTTTTCTTTAGCCAAATTTTTTTTTCCCAATTTTTTTTATTTGGTAAGGTTTTTAACGAGGCATATTCTTAGAAAATTACTATAAAAGACTCCATCCATTACGTATGAAGACAATCTTTGCATGTATAGCTCAATTAAAGGGAGGATACATCAAAGGAGATAAGAAAACATATCTCACCAAAATTCTTTTCACACACATGACCTTGATAAGTGTGGTGACATTGAACAATCTAGCGATTTATTCAAGAAGCATTATCAACTACAATGTTTGAAGGATTGCGTCGCAATATTGGAATGCAAAAGCTGGAGGACTTAATGATACATTCATGAGGGGGAGCTTATACGCACTGCACTCTTTTTCCCTTAACCAATGTTTTTTTTTCCCATTGGGTTTTTACTGGTAAGGTTTTTAATGAAGCGCTTTTCTATGCGTATGGTTATCTGATAGACATCCAAGGGGGAGTGTTATAAAATTATAACATATATATTTATGGATGTCTAGATTTATATTTAATTGTAATGCTCTTTGGTATTTTAGAACTCCCAAGTTCATTAAGTAACTCCCATGTTCATTAAGTTTTAAACTCATGACTTTTGAGTTTTGAAACTTCCAAGTCCATGTATCTATAAATAAAGAGCATGAGCATTGTAATAGATGATGATGGATATATGAAAATATTATGAGACATGCCTCTTTTCTCTAATCATTTTGTTCTTAATTTTTAGTAATCTTTTATAACACCTGTAATTTATTTATTTATTTTTTTGTAAAAGCTAGTGGCAGCCTGTGTTACTCGGACTCGCTATTTTTTGGTGGAGTACCAGTGTATTACCACGACACGACCATTACCTGCGGTAAAAAGGGATCCGTACGAAAAAAATCGGATACGGCTGTTTTTGAAGGTGATTCATCGGAGAAGAAGAAGAAACGAGGAAGGAGGTGTAACGATCGAGAAATTTATAATTTAATTTAAATATTTATTGAATTAAATAAATATTTTAAATAATTTATTTATTAAGAAAAATAAATAATTGATAATTGTGGTGAATTAATTTAGTAATTAAATTGAATAATGATAATTTTATTGAAGGATTTAATTTAAGAAATAATTAAATTAAATCAATTGTTTAATATTTAAGAAATTTGTTAAATTAAATAAATTGTTTAATTTAAAGGAAATAAATAAATTAAATATAGTGATGTGTCTAATTTATTAATTAAATTAGATATATAATTATTTATTAATGATAATAAGATTTTATTATTAGTATTATAAGTTATTTAAATTAACTAAACTAAGTTATTTAAATTAATCAACTAAAAGTGTGACATAAAACTATATAATATAAATGTTATTAAAATAATTTAGTTGGGAGAGGTTCAGTTACCAAACGGGGCCTTGTGGCCTTTAGCTTATTTATTTGGTATGACGCTTGTTGGGTTTTATAACCGAAAAAAGAACGGGTTTCAGGTTTATGTTTACACATGTTATACCTATGGCTAGCGTCTAGTTTCTTCTTATTCTCAGATTTGGCTAAGGAGAAAAGCAGAGTGTTGAGAGAGAGAGCTTGGAAGAAGAGAAAAGCGAAATTTAAGAAGATCACAAAGTGGTTTTTGAGAGGTTATCATCTTTGTCTCAGCATTCACTAATCAAGGTATAAACTATTCCTATTATTATTCTTTAGTTTTAGTTGTATATGTGTATACCTTTTTGATCTGATGTGAAATCACAAGAATTGTGATGTATACATGTTCTTATAAATTCAAAAAACTCATTGATTATCATGTGTACATGTTATTTGTTATCAAATTCATGAGAAATTCAATGAGGAAGAAAAGGAAAATCACAGTGTTTGTGTTCTTATAATATGGCCATAGAAAGTACCAAATTTCTTGTTCAATATATGGTGTAATCTGTAATTTGTTGTTGGATTATGATAATATGTTAAGAAACAAAAACAACGCAGTTTAAATTATGTCAATTGATTGAAAAACGAATTCGTGGTGATCAAATTCGCTAAAGGTGTCAAAAATGGAGTTTTCATGAGAAAACATGAAATTTAAGGAATTAAAATAGTTTAAAATTATGTTTAATTGTTCTAAGTTAATGAATATGTGAGGAAACATGTATGTGTTAGTTTTATATCAGTTGGATGTGCTAATTTCACCGTTTGATGGATGAAATTTGTGTTTGTTGGGCTAAAAACGACTACATGCTCCTTTGTCATCTCTGCATGCATACGAACACCTTTGGCAGGCAGCCAAAAAATGCCAAAGGCAAAAAAGCTGCATTTTCTTGCGCCATTGGTTTTTTCTTGATCGAGCACCAACAGCCTTGCTGCTTGGCAGAAAGTCATCGAGAGCAAAGATCAAGGCTTGTCTCTCGTCGATGCCACAAGAATAACCTTCGCCTTATTGTTATGTGTATCGGACTTATATTAGTCTAGCATGCACGTTAATGATGTTGAGACACAATAGGAACTACCATAACAAGATTGTAAGATGTTGTAATTCAACGTGTGAAGATTCTAAGTAATTATTTAAATAAGTTATAAGATGAAACTAAAAGTGATGTTTTCAAAAGTTATAGATAAACGATAAGGTTTATGTTGATGAATGTGTGATTTCAGAGGCGTTAAATATGTTAACTTAAATGGTTAGGTTCTAGGTTAGGGTCATGGCCTAATTGATGGTTTAAACCCCTAAAAGCTAATATTCATGCAACTAATTGTGATTGCGATTTCAATGATATATGTAGGGTAATTGAAGATTATATTACATTTGTGTAGCTTACAAACAAGGCAAGTTCTCTAACTCTACTTTCATAATTGTGCAAGTTTCTAAATCTTATATTTGTCATTGAAAGCAAGACTCTTCGATTCTATTTACGATGAACGATTGAATAAGCTCATGTAACCTAATTCGTTACATCGAATGAGTTTCACATTCTCATTTCTTGTTATTAGTATTCAAAAAATATATTGTTCTAACACATTAATTCAAATGAGATTGTTTTAATTTCCTGAATATAATACTTTGCATATATATCAAGCTTATTCAGTTATATATGGTTGATATTCGATCTTTGACTTTGATAGCCTTGTTCAGTTATACATTCTTGTATTAAATCTTTATTTATGGAAATTGAATAAGTGTTCTAAAATTCTAAAAACACTGATAAGCTAGTTCCAAACTAAACTTTCTTTAGTGCGGAAATTCTAAATTCAAACTGAGACGAACAACCCTAACATAGGGGATTTTGTACGTGTAACGTTTAGATGTTTGTGCACAATACATGGTACAAATGGTTGATCCCCTGAGTACATTAAGAAGAGTCTGTACAGTTTAATGACTGTTGAGGTTAAGGTAATAATACTTAAACACCGTGGACATAGTTTGTGGTCTTAAGACCCTCAAATAATTAAAATTCGAACTTGTTTTCTATTTTGATTCGTAGAACAAGTTCTTTATTATTCAGTATTCGTTGTTCACTCTCATGTTGTTATTATACTATCTTTATGTCAGTGAGCAATTGTTTGCTCACTCTTGCAATTAAACAATGCAGCTAAAGTTGAAAGAGGTGATAATCCATCTACTAGCAAGGGAAATGGCAAGATGTCTAAGTGATGATGAATTGTTTAAAGTTTATTTAAATGCTTGAAGTTTTAAGATTTGTTTTATTTTATAATGTATTCCGCAAACTGATGTAATAATTTTAACGTAGATTACCTGGGATTTGTTTTGAGATTATGATGTAACCTTTTAATGGGAGAGATTATTGTTTAAGTTATTTAAATTATGTCTTTATCCTTTGAATACGGGTAGTTAGATATAATAATTTTTGATAAGTGAACACTAAATTCGGTGGAAATGAAGTACCCGAATTTGGGGGTGTCATAGGAGGAGGAAGAAGAAAGAGGAAAGACTGAAGAAAAAGTAGCGAGAAACTTACCGTCGCCTTTTTCTTCTTCTTCTCCGTCGAGCCTTCTTCTTATTTTTCTTATTTTTCTTCTTTTTCTCCAGCGATCTGCAGCGATCTAATCTCAGATCTGTAATTTAAAGTATACTTGAAAAATTATAGTTAGGTACCATATAGTTTTTATAATATTTTAATTTAGTCTCCAAGGTTCTCTGAAAGTTTAAAATAGCCCTTGAAAAATTACATATTAGTCCCTATAGTTTTGTTTTTTTCTATTTTAACCCATGAAGTTTCAGTAGTTTCAGATTCTGCCCTTTTTCTTTATATTTTGCACTTATTTTGAAGTTTCATGATAAATGCATGTCTATATGAATTTGGACATTATAAACATTATTGTTAAAAAATTATAACATCTTGTATCCCCTTTCTGTGTCCAAATTTGAATCCATATCCCGTATCCTATTTTTTTGACTTCATTGTTCGACACCTAGATTCGTCATTCCACACCCGCACACCCCGCATCCGAGTCCGAATAACACAGGTGACAGCAATTCTCAGCCCTTTTTATTCAAATAAGAATGGAGAAAAAAATAACTGAGACTATATATGTGAAACGGCATGCATAATATGTTGAAATACTATGTAGGCACCTTCCAAAGTAAACAACAGTAACAACTATGTCCAAAAAAATAAATAAATAAACAGTAACAACTATAATTGACAGTAAATGACCACGCAAGTGTTTTTTTGAAACAAAGACCATGCAAGTTGAGATACAACTTTCAGCTATAATTTTCATGTACAAGGTACTAGCTGCAATTCTCGGCCTCCATTTCTTTTCAATGGGTAGGAAATATAATACACACACACATAGATAGATATATGTGAGTAAAAGCTAATTTGTTGAAATACTGTATACAGAGCCGGTTCTGGGTTTTCTAAGGTCCGGGACAAATTTTTTCAAGTGTGCCCCTTTATATAAATTAAATAAAAAAATAAATAAATTATTAACTAATTAATTTTATTAAAATTATAAGAATTTACAAAAGATAAGGAAGAACATTTTAAAATGTCATCGAAACAGAGAATCATCACATGTACCTACAAAATAAAAATATCAATGAAATCGGTAAAACTAATGAAATACACACTGTAGTTGGCAAGTTTTACTCATTACACAATTGAATTTTTAATTTTTCAAATTATCACAGTAAACTAATTATTATTTTGAAATTGGGTTATTCCGTTAAAAAAAATAAACGAATGTTAATTTTTTATATTTTTATATACAAAACTAATGAATTACCTTAATCGTAGTTGCACGCGTTTTACTAATTATATCATTGAACATTTAATTTTTCAGATTACCCCATTAAACAAATTAAAATGATTATTTTAAATATTTTTAAAATAATTATTATTTTTAGTAAAAATATTAGAAATTTTAATTTTTTTTCATAAAATGAGTAAAATTTCATAAAATATAGATTTTAAAAATTAAAGTTTTATGAAACCTTACTGATTTTTTAAAAAATCTTTTTTTCTTTTGAAAATAAAATTTATTTTTTTAATCTATATTTTATAAAATTTTACTCCTTTTTTAAAATATGAAGAAATTTCCAAATTTTTTCTTGAAAATAATATTTATTTATAAAATTATTAATTTCTTTTTTTGAAAAAATTGAATAAGTTTTTTATTTATCTTTTACTATTTTTCTAATTTTA
Source organism: Panax quinquefolius (assembly GCA_020205615.1). Taxonomy (NCBI): domain Eukaryota; kingdom Viridiplantae; phylum Streptophyta; class Magnoliopsida; order Apiales; family Araliaceae; genus Panax; species Panax quinquefolius. Next base: position 13,159,025 of record CM035172.1, on the reverse strand, counting down.
ATTTCTATTTTTAGTTTTTTTAAAAAATTCTAATATTAAGAATGGGCCATTCTGCTAAAAAAATTAAGTAGACATTAATTTAATTTAAAATCACTTTAATTTTTTTGAATCTATATATTATGAAACTCTACTAATTTTATGAAGAAAAAAAGTTTCTAATATTTTTACTTAAAGTAATAATAATTTTTAAAAATATTTAAAATAATTATTTTTAATTAGTTTGATGAGGTAATTTGAAAAATTAAAAGTTCAATGGTGTAATCAGTAAAATGTGTCAACTACAGTGGATAATTCATTAATTTTGTAGATAAAAAATTAACGTCCGTTTATATTTTTTTAACGGAATGACCCAATTTCAAAATAATAATTAGTTTAGTGGTGTAATTTAAAAAATTAAAAATTCAATAGTGTAATCAGTAAAACCTACCAACTATAGTGGGTATATTTCTTGAGTTTTGCCCAATGAAATATAAACCACAAAACACCATTTAAAGTATCTTCTTGTTGCACTTTTAGATGCAAAATCATCAATTATATTATCATATTTAATATTTTCTAACATATTATTTTCAATGCATAATATCGCTAATCTTTTTATTAATTTTTTTTTATACACATAAATACATAAGTTTATAAAAAAATTTGGACCCCTCAATTGTGGGCCCTGGGCGGTAGCCCCGGTAGCCCATGCCCGGCTTTGACTGTGTAGGCGCACAAGCTGCAAGTCTTGGCCCTTTTTTCAAAAAATAAAAATAATAAGAATGGGGTGAAAAGAAAATGAGAATATATGTGACCCTTTAGGTCAGTAAGACTCATTTTCTAAGGGAGATTTAATGTCTTATTTTAAAAAGATTCCAAATGCACCAATATGACATGATCATCCCAAAATTACATTCGGACCTTAGTTGCGTTTTCTGAATATCCTACACCAGATTTTGGGTTCAAAGCAGTAACCAAAAAAAAAAACTACAGAACATGACACACTTGATAGAATGGACTATGGAGAACATGCAATCTGACGTAAACTGTACATACCTTCAAAGGATAAAGGAGACTGAGGGCAGCCTCGCAGATCAGTTCCATGGCCACAGTTATGGCAAGTGATAATGTAGGAAGGCACTAGAAGATTGAAAAGTAAGGTTTCAGTAACAAGACAAATAATGGTATTCATGTGATCAACGGACTAGTTGTTTGAGAAAGTATCTCAATACACCAAGGTTGATTTGTTACTGATGAATGAATCTGTTCCTAGTAGCAGGAAGTGGATTTTGTAGGAGTAAACATATCAGTGCAACAAAGACTAGCAATATTTCCAGTTTCGTAGCTATTAAGACTAAGAGGCATGAAAGCCCCCAAAGTACCTATTTAATGTTAAAGCAATCCACAGAAGTCAAGAAGAAGGAAAGAGTATACATTCAGGTCTATGGCACGGAAATTAAATTGATCAAAATGAGCTTCTAAGTTCTGATACAAGAGCAAAACAATAAACTAAATTTCCAAAGTGCCAAAAATATGGGCAGACATGTAAGCTAGGACTGTAGAACATAAGCACCAATAGTATGCAAGTGCTTATCATTTAGCAAAAATGATATATATCCACTGAATTAATATGACATTATAAAGGCTCTAATAAAGTAGTTAAAAACTCACTATCTGGAGATGAAGTTTGTTTGGATGCATGCCTCCAGGGATCTTGAGATCCATTGGTGAAGACTATTTTGGAACCTGTCAATTCACATCCCATAAGAATAAGTCAGAATGTTAACATTTCAGCAATCAGCATAGAACAAACATGGAAAAGCAGAATTAAGGTTTTACAAACTATAAATCAAACCAACGCTCAATCCAGAAAACACAATATTCTGCTTTCTCTTTTCTGCATGGAAATAATACAAGGCAAGCACGAATGGAGCATGGAAGTATAGTATGGCAAAGATAAGTAATGGAGCTCTATCAGCATGAAAGCATGAACTGTACCATAAAAACCAATCCTTCGGTCCCACTTTATATGTCATGCTTTCCATTTTGGATGGTTAAAATGTATATCACATTTTAGCAAAGCTGGACAATATTACCTTTATGAATGACGGAGAAAAAGAAATTTATGGACTCCCGCCAATTTAACAAATAAAGTTTGGCTTAAAATGTTCTAGTTGAAGGTTATGTACGAGAATTTTCCAACATTTTATTTTATTTTAATTTGTGTGCTCTCTTGAGCCTTGACCATGGCGAGTTGAGGAGGAGAGATACAAAATATATAAAATAGAAATCAACACTAAAATCCAATTATAGAAACTGTAATTAAAATCTGTGATACAAGAAAATGTTAACTACGCATGGCAGACCTTAAATTTTTTAGTGAGAAATTAAAGCAAAAAAAATGTTTTTTTATACAAACATTTGATTATTCTTCGGTCTTGTGAGGAAGTTCACAATCTTGTGGTAGAAAGAGTATTACTCCATGTAGAAGAGTTAAGGAAAACCAACTTTATCTTTATCACTAAAGTTTATTTATGTCAGTGCACACAAAAACTTATTTGGGTTATGGTAAATAGTAATATTGTTTCCTCTTGGGATCAGTTACATGAGCTTTTTTTTTATTGCACAATGTGTTGTAATCTTTATAGTTCTCAAGATTCATGTTCATAGGGTTTTGACAAAGGTTTGATATTTCTATTAGTTATCACACCACACCACACCACTGAGGCATGGTTATAAAAGCAATTATAATCAGTATGTTACATGGAGCTCAATGTATTTTAACATAAATGTGACACATTTGCCAATTGGCCGACATATATTGGACAAAGTAATTAAAACTAAAATTTCTACAAGAAAATATTTAGATTCAGATATAACTTTAGTTAATGATGTTTATACCAGCAATTTTTGTTCCTCCATAGTATATATTTGTTGTTTCAACCTCGGGATAGATGCCCTCTCCAAAAACATTTTTGCAAGGATCCAAATGGTATCTGTCAGAGATGAGCAACCAATTTGTAACGGTATGAGATACTAGACACCATAAATAACAATTAAAGATAGTATTAGTCCAGACATCATTAAATCAATAAGCACACGAGTTGGGTTGCATACACATACCTTGTATCAACCTTAGAAGAGCGAATGCTATCATTTGCTGGAGCGACCTGGAAATATGCAACTTCAGTACAAACTTGGAACCACCATAACCGATCGCCACTGTCACCACTTAAAGCAGTTTTCTTCAAATGTTACTGGTTATATGTTTGAGGGCTAGCGCCAAAACTCCTGACATAGTAGTACTCCTTGACATACTTGGCATATGCACTCTGCATTAAAACGCTGAATAAACATTGCTAGTGGACAACAGAATAATAAAATGACACGGTCGTCTTAATTACATCACCGTGGAACATATTGCTCAAGAAACAACATACTATTAACATCACTCACATACAAGGAAAGAACAAAACAAAAGAGAAGCAAAAAAAACTATTAATGCACATGTCCAATTTTTAAATGTATGTGGGGTCATATATAATGAGTTGAAAATATATTATCTTGTGTTTTTTTGGCACATGTTAAAAGTTAAAACCATGGGCCGTGGCTTAGGCTCCAGAACAGGACAACCATGAAATGAGACCAAGGAGTCACAACTATAGTGATAATAAAGGCACAGATAGCATAATGAGGGTTGCAATATTTTTAATTGACTTTTAATCTCTCTTTGAATGAACGCTACAACAAACTTCAAAGAATTTAATTCAATGACATATAAATGTCATGAACAAGGGTTACCACTAAATCCGCTCCAGCATTCTTTGCTTCAATCAGGGGGGAGCATAGTCTATCTGGATTTCCGTATTGAAACTGCAAAGATATAAGAAAAGCTAAAATTTGAAGAATTGGATCTCAACTAAACTACTAAAATAGAAAACTCGCATACTCACCGCTATAACCGCAGCATCAGCCAAAAAATACAGAAAATCACCATCAATTTTTAACTGCAAGCACAAAGAGACCCTCATGAAAATTCAGACGTGTAATAGGAATTCCATATGAATTAAAAACAATTGAAATTAGAAAAGGTTAATTTTGCTTCAGGTGCATTGATGTTGGTCTTTCCATCATCTTCCATGGTTACCTAAGAGGTCTATTCCCCTTAATGAAAGTTACATACTTATTTTGTAATATCAATAGGTAACATGAATTGAGAACAGAACTAAAAATATATAGTAGTTTTCTAGTCTTTCATTAGTTTTGTTTAATATTTCACTTCTACTCTCTCTTTTTTGGGTGTTATATTTAGTAATCAATGTTCGCAACTCATGATCTGGATCTCGAATAATGGAGAACTTCAGTGTAATTAAAGGCAGAACCACCGTCTTACATTCAAACAAAACAAGACTCACTTTTCAAAAATTGTGTCAGGAACTGGTTGCAACCATGTTAACACATGAACAATACTTCGAAGTTTTTATTTTTCTTTTGTAATTATATGAAATCAGATCCCCATAACCATCATATAGTTGAGCTATATGTGAGAATTATAAGTAGCTTTCTTTATTGTAGTCCATGAAGTCCACCAAGAATCCAGATGTGCTGAATTTTCTCAGAGGCTATAACCTGTCAGATTCGACAGCCATGTTTGAGAACCTGTTCAAACAGACACTCATCTCTTTGGAGGTATCACCAATTCAGATCCTCATATATCACTATGAAAAATAGAAAAACGTAAAAATAATAAATTAACTACTAGTGCAATGGGTCAATGATGCAATGGAGAATATTACTTGCGAGGATGGAGGATGGAGAATGACTGGGGAAACAATTTCCAGACTTTGATCTTTCCTAGAATATCCTTGGGGAAAAGGATTAATAGGGAAGAGAGACATAATGAATAAGAATTAAGCTGACACGTGTCAGTCATATAGTAGAAGTAGTTGAGAAATTGTTCGAGGAAGGAAGTCTGAATAGAAGGAGGGTAGGGTAGTTAGAATGAGCAGGAGAATCTGTTAGGGAAAGGAGGGTGTATAAGGTGTAAGAGAACTGTTGTAATATTCATTCTGATATCAATAACAATCCTTTCTTTCCTATTTTTAAACGTTCTCTCTTCTCTCTCTCTCTCTAAATTCCTTTCTTCTATATTTTTGCATCTACCACACCTCCGTTTATTCTCTGATCTTTGCACACTTGCATTCTAAATCAAGAATGACCACATATGAAAATTTGGAGCAAATTTAAAGCTTCAAAATTATCAGCAATAATTAGATTTCACTAAATAGGTTGAAAAATAAATATATTAGAAGATATAGATTCTATAATCTATCAATTGTTTCAAATATTTTACGTTTATTGAATCATCATAGCTACTGGGGAATAAGCTATTTGGACTCACGTAGAGAGTATATCAAGATTCAAGAACAACCATACAAGCCACAACCACAAGGTAGAAATTTCATACCTCATCAGCATCAAACAATGTCTTCAGTGATTTTCCATCTGATGCAAGCCTTTGGTCAACGAAGGTAGTAATTTCTTGTAACACAGCTTTACATTCTGGCCCTGCAGATTCACCAATCTGCACTAGGAAAATATAGATTATGACATCTTACCTATTAACACAGTAAGCAGATAAGGTCGGAGAAAGCAAACAAAAAGATAATTTTTTTTGTTATGAAAAGGAAATTTAAGCAGCGAAATATCAAAAGAAAATCTTATCGTCATATATAATTTTCCTGGGAGTTTGCATTGGGAACTTGTGTACCTATTTTTAGTTTTTTGCTTCTTTTTAATACTCTTATGGACTTTTTGTAAACACTGTATACAACATTCAGTTCAGTTTTGTGGCTTAAACAATGTTATTTGTACTTATTACAACAAATTATGAGAGGAAGAATGTTTAGAAGGACAAATTAGAAGAATATATTATTTCTCCACCTGCTGATCAAACACAGTGAAGTTGTAGACAGCAAGAACAACACCAGAACTCGCAAGACTTCCACATGTCAGGTGAGGGAACTTCAGACGAAACCATGCACTAAGAGCCCCAGAATATGAAATGCCCAAAACAAACCAAGGATTCTCAACACCTAATCTCTTGAGCTTCACATTTAAGGTTTCCTACAAACTAAGGCAAAGAAACTATAAAAGATTAGTTAGGACAACAATGGAGATAAAATGTCCATACTACATAAAAGATAACTTCGAGGAATAAATATTAAAAGAATACAAAATTTTATAACATCAACAACTTTGTATTATGAGCCACAAAGACAAATGCCATCAAAACATAAAGGTCTGATTTTATAATAATTTGTCACTTATATGATGAGAGACAAAATCACATAAGAAGGTTCATGAATTCTTCATGTAAGTGTGTGTATGCTCATTTGCAGATATATTCAAACTTGTACATATGGATGCATAATATGTGTGTGTGTGTATTTGTGTGAGCGTCCACAATGCATGTAAGCCCAGCGGACGAAGTGGAGACAGATGTAGGAAGTTATTGCTTGGCTCCAAGGAGATCTATTTATTTTACTTGCAAGTTGCAAAGGCATGCAAAAATATGAGAGGCCTTTGAAGATGAGACAGCGTCTAGGAAAAACAAATTTGCAACTAATTATTTAATACAGGGCCAAACTTGAAGAAACCACAAAGAATACAAAAACAACATATGTTGCGCCAGAATGAATAGAAACTTGCCTGATAATACTGACGGAAAACGGCCAAGTCAAAAAGTGCCTGATTTGATGAAAGATATTTCAAATTCTCTGTGGTCAAAGATTTGAATGGGGAACTCTTCCCATAGTAGCGATGCTCAAGAGTTACCACAGCAGCACCAAATTTCTTCGCCAAAACCTATTGATATTAGAAGAATTATAAATAATCTTCTCATGACATTAGCAATTTAGCATTAATCTACAGAAGTCTGTAGTGGAAGCAGAATTCAAGATCATAAGGGCTACCTAGGACTGAACATTGACCAATATCAAGACGCAGCTGGGCCAATCACACAACATGGTAGGCCGGTCTGCTCCCAAGTAGAGAATGTTAAGCCCAACATCAGTTCCCAATATATTATAATTAAAAATGACTACTTATCAAATATAATAATTTTGGAAAGAATGATTACAAATATTTATTTAAAAAAACAAGAAGTAGGTCCTTTAAAACATAGAATTTTGACAAGCACCATCCAGCTTATGGTTTGGTTATAAGTACTCCCTTGCCAAAACCTAGTTCCACCATTAATGAAGCCAAGCCTGACCCTACTGAAGCACATGCTGTGCTCACTGCTTGCCTTCTTGAAAGAAGGTTGCTGGCAGGGGCTGCTGGGACAAAATATATACTACAACTAATTGTTGTATAATGTGGACGAAAAAATGTAATGTCTTTGTGAGCATGACTAGAGGCTTTTAATTGATGCCATCAACAACTTAACATAGCTATCTATGATGTATGATAAGAGGTTTTCAATTGGTGCCCTTCTGCTACTAAATATGCTGTCCTTCAAAGTTCAAAGAATAAGACATTAAAAACATTACTAATGGAGTTAGGGCCATCTTCTTCACCAACCGAGGGATGGAATTGTCAAGCTCTGTTTCAGCCACTTATCATCGCAAGATATAGAACACTTGGCCTCGACAATTTTACTAAAAAAATATATTTAATAGAGTGATGACTGTATTATATCACAAGGAGGAAAATTAAAAAAGCAGCACGTATGTTTCTACTAAAAAAATATAAAATGAACTATATATGTCATAAATTCATCAGGTGTCAATTAGTCTAAACCTCCTTCAGGTATCTAGTACTTCAGTTTCCAAACCATGCTGAGGGACTTACACTGATATAATCATTTGCTATCCCATTGCATGCAGATTCTCCACATATTTTCAAAAAAATTGGTCCATCAGGAAGTCGGAAGTGATCAGTATATTCATAATAACGCTGTGCAAATTTTCGATGATCCTGTAGATGGCAGTAGCCAAAGACAATAATACCAAAAATCATATTTTTTTTCTCCTCAAACTTTTGGAGTTACAAACAAAAATTGAGTTCCATAAATTAGTTGATCAATTATGTGTAAATAATGTTACAATAACCTACATGCAAGGTCTTACTCAATTCACTAGATACTGAACAGCTTATAGCTATGTGTGTTCTCTATAGTCCAACACTCAAAACACATAAGATATGTATCCGTATTCTTATAAACAAATATTCTTTGCAACAGCAATGAACCAAATTCCAAGGGACTCGGCCCTTAGGATTAATGACTGACAAAAGAGAAACTTCCGCAGAAGGAAAGGTATGAACAGTTCAATTCTTATAAGAACACCTACTGCAAGCATAAATTAATTGATCTGACCTAAAACCTAAATCAAAGATCTATCACGCTACACTTATCTTCATCCATTAATCGTCAAAAAATACAAATCAATAGTATTCACAAGATGTTAGTGATATGTATATAGCATGAGAATAACACCTTGCGGGGAAATCTCTTTGACTCAACCTTAAGAAAAACTATTGAACAACAATTATGAGTTATAACGAACCCTTAAATACATAAATATTACATACATATAACATATATATATAGTGAGAGAGGGATGAGAGAGAAATAAATACATAAGGAGAGAAGTGATCGAGAGTCTGATTAAACCAGAGTGGCTGAGAAGTAAGGAAACTGGTGCTGGTAGCAGTTAGGCGGTGAATAATCCGAGAGGTGGAGATTCCATTAGAGACGGTTAAAAGCAGTAAGGACGACGCAACGAACAATACCAACGGCACTAGCCTCCTCATGCCCGGCCCCGCTTTCTTTTTGTTTTTGTTTTCGTTTTCATTAATCGAGTCTCTTGCTTTATTTAGGTAGTTGCTGTTGCTCCGTGTCTGTGGGCTGTAGCTGTGTTTGTTACTTAAATAGACCGGCCCTTTTTTATGAAACAATATTGTCCGGCCCTTGGAAGGGCTTCATAACGTTAAAGCCCAACCACTATGACAAAAACTTGATCTAATGTTAATAGGTACAATTACATATTATATTACTTTTTTAAAATTAATTACAATAATAGTGCATCAATAAAATAATTATAAAAGTAATACACTTTTGTAATTATTTACAATAGTAGTGCAATTAGGATTCTTTAATTTAGAGAATTAGTATACAATTAAGATTCTTTAATTTAGGGGATTAATATTGGTTTACTTATTAAATTAAGTAATTAATATATCTACATATTAAAATAAACCAAAGTGGCGTATATATGAAGCAATAATTCATTTTGGGAGTATTAATTTTGTGAGTATCATTTTGCATATTGAAACTTGAAAGTGGAGTAATCCATTGATCTAGTCTTAGCACGTTTGATATCTCTACATATTTTGCATATTTAAATGGACTGGCGGATGGCGTAGATCTGGGAGGTGTGGCCTCCGCCTTTGACTCGGATTCTCATGTCCACGTCGGCAAAGCGATGGTGACCCAATAGCAGGATAGGTTCTAAGGCCTTGTAGCGGAGGATTTCAAGCTGAATTAACTCGATGGGGACTCTATTGATCTTGATGAGGCCGTGTCTGGTCTTGCAGTGGGTTTACGGTTACGGCGGTCTTTTTGCTCCCGAAACACTGGACTGAATATGAGTTTCGTAGTGGTATTATTAGGTCGCCCCAAAAGTTTGGTGGTGGTGCTGGAGTTTTCGTTATGGCAGTGGTGGATTGGATCGTCCGGTCCAGTTGGGCTTTTTCTTTTTCTTTTGAAGTAGAATATGAGTTTTACCAACCATGGAATTATAAGGGGGTGTTTGGGTGTAGTTTTTTCATGGTGCAGTTGGTAGCCAAACATTCATACTAAGGTAACCAATTCAGTTTTATTAAGTTACTAAATTTTTTTGAATGTGATACAATTGGTAGCCAAACTTTTAGAACAAGGTAACCAATTCATACTGCAGGTGTGGAGGTAGATTTGGTTACCTGGTATAAAGGTTTGGTTACCTTGGTACGAAGATTTGGTTATCAATATTACATTACACATCACTCTCTTATCTCTCTCTTTCCTATGCAGTGTTCTAATTTTATTTTGGACATAAAATTAGGTCTCACCGGCGAAGGGGAGGAGGAAGATGACCGGCGGAGGGGAGGAGGAAGATATCTGACAAATGGGAGGAGGAAGATGACGTTGCCAACCTTTGAATATTTGAATTTGAATTTATTTTTATTGTTAGATCCAAGATATTTGAATTTGAATTATTAATTATGACAGTTATTTTTTCTTGATTTTAGGTTTCCTTATTATTATGAATTGAATCATATACTAATTTTCTAAATTAAGGAATCCTAATTACACTAATATTGTAAATAAATATGGAAAGTATATTAATTGTGTAAATATTTTATGAGTGCACTATTGTTGTAATTACTTACTAAATATTGTATATTATTATAAAGGACCCTTGTTAATATTGTCACCTCCTTCCTAGGTCCATAATTTACTGTTCAATAACTAACATATATTCGTAATATTACTAAACTTTATTTGGAGCCTAAATCGTACACATTATTGGTGGATTTGCTGATGTGAGGACTGAGGATGATATTGCTGGAACTTCCAGCCACATGATTTTATAACATTAGGAATGATGTGATTTGTTACATCAGCTGAAACAATTCGGATTAAATTTTGAGCCGGGGATAAATTTTGGATCAAATTTCAAGTTTGAATCGAAATAAATTCATCTAAATAAGGTCTTAAACCAGTGACTTAATATTATCTTCTTGGATCATCATATCCCACCACAGACTCACCAAAAAGGTCATGACTGAATGTACTATTGTTAGTAATTTAATTTAGTCAAAACTAATAAATTAACCAATGTAGTTGGCAAGTTACTGATTACACCATTGAACTTTTAATTTTTTAAATTACCCCACAAAACTAATTATTATTTTAAAATTAGGTCATTCTATTAAAATAATTGAACGAACGTATATTATTTATCTATGTGGCAGCATGAAAAAATAAAATAAAAATAAAAAACGCGGCAAAAATATAATAAAAATAACTTAAAACAATGACATGTCGTCTAAAATATATATTTTTCTCCCTTTCATTCTTTCTCTACACAATCAATAACTCACCTTCTTTCTATTCCTCCACAACCACCGTGAGCCACCATCATTACATATCCCGTCTCCTGTTCCAAATGTTAATCATCCTCCCACATCTCATGTGTCGATCCAACGCCTAATAAACTCAACAATTGCCCCTTTTACAGTAACTTAATTTTTCAATCTTTGTCGTAAAAGAAGGATGTACAAAAATACATAAAAAGACTGTTAGGATTTTACTTGCGGCGGCGAAAATTTCCATGGTGTAATGAATAAGGCGGCAGCAACGACTAAGGTTAAGGTGGAGCGAATGGTCAAAGAAGTGGCTATTTTCATGGGTAATTAATTTGTTTTGCCATTTAATTTCTTATATACAGATAAAATTTTCTCATATCTTTAAACTCCTCCACTTAAATTTCTCTGTCTCTCTAGTCATTGTGGAATAATATCGGTTGGCTTCATGTCCCACCTCCGAATATTTCTTTCTCCATTGTGAGGTAATACCACCAGCCTTTGTGTCCCCACCTCAGAAAATCCGATCAGATGACCCGACCTGAGTTTTCAAGAGTCAACTCTGATACCATATGAAATAACTTGGGTCAAATCTCAAGTCTAAATCGAATTAAATCCATCCAAATAAGACCTTAAACCACTAGCCTAATAGCATATTCTTGAGTCATTTTAACCCACCACAGGCTCGCTCAAAAGGTCATGACTAAATGTATTATTGTTAATAATTTAATTCTTTATACACAAACAATTTTTTTCTTCATATTATTCGATATAAGATTAAGGTGTTACATCAGCACACGCGTAACATTAACCTTTTTTTATATATAAACCAAAAAAGATTGTGCTAAACTCATATTATTCTTGTTATTATAATGAAAAATTAGTTAAATTTATAATTTTTCTTGATACATGCGTCTATATTGTAAGAGTAACTATGGTATTTATTAGTTTTTGACTACAATTGACTCATCTTGATGTGTTTAACTATTTTGAAAAGTTTATATTTGTATCTTTTCTCCTTAAAATCTTTTTATTAATGGTAACAAATTTACAAATTAAATATATTTCACTCTATTTAGATTGTATAAAAAAAAGAGATCGTATTGAACTCATAATTACACCATTAATCTTAACCATGCATAACCCATTCTAGGTAAATGGAATAATTATAAACTTTGAACTCAAAAAGACTCTTTTAATGTTATGTTTAAATTAAAAGAATGAAATTAATAACTGAATGAAATAAAAAAGAAAAAACAAATAAAAATTAGAATAATTTATTTCATTCCAAACGGGAGTCATTCCATACCATCCGGAATAAAATTCACAAATTTCCAACGACAATCAAACACAAATTTTTTTATATATATATAAGAACGAGCCACATTTCATTCTTGAAATCCAAACATAGCACTACATAATATTAGACCACCGGCATCAGCTACAAAATAACCTTCATTACATGTTATGTTTGGTCTGTTGGTATATTACTCTTGAACCATTACACATACAGACATACTCTTTAAGACTCGAATCATTATCATAAATATTCTCTTAACAGCCACTCTTGCAAAAAATTATACCGACAGGATCCTTACTTCTGAAAGTAGGAGCACTTTTAGATAGATTGCAAAACTTCTATCATGCTAATATTATTGGACTTAAAGTCACTTAATAGTTACAAGTTAGGGGTGCTGCTCATGAAACTAGACAAATGAGCCTTCATCAACTGCAGATAAATTCAACACAACTGATCTTTAACTAACTGCAAATAAATTCACCAAGGACCATTCACCAAAGGTACGACATGCAGAGTAGCGGAAATATTTAAATTGCCACCAAGTTCTCTCAATCTTTTCACGAAGAGATCTGCAAGAACAACCGCAACCAGATCTAGGGTTCCTGCCATTAGAAACAACAAACCCACTTAGATGTAGAAGGCACCATGTATCAAATGTGTGTACAAAAATAAATAACCCATTCCCGCTTTACTATATTTTAAGATGACCTTAGATATCCTACATATATGAGATGGTTCTGACCTAGGTGCATGAATAGAAACAAGGAATTAATTCCTCATGACCTGAAAAGGTATCGAAGGAGGAAAAAGGTATATAATATTCTAGTGCATCAAATAATTATTTTAAGATATATTTAAAATGTATTGATAGATTAATAAACTTTGATGAATTCTGCTGTATAATTACTTTCATCTAATCCTAAAGCGGTTTGAGTTCTTTGAGGAGCTTTCCATTTCACTTTCTAAACTTAAAAGACTACATGATGGGGACGAGGGTTTTGGAATCACACAAATAATTCTCACGCAAGATTCAATCAATTAATCATTCAATATCTCCAAATAATGAAGTACATCACTACTTATAATACTCCTAAACAAATTTCCTAACCTAAATTGGACTCTAATACGACAATTACAAATTAAAGAAACTAATTAAAATACAACTTCTAATTCATATAGGTTTCCAAAGTCTTTTATATTTATATTGTTCTAACCAACTTTCACGGACTCGTCCTGCATCATTCCTTCTTCGCTGAAAAAAACTCGACTCCGTCGAGTTGTCAACACAAGGACAATCGCATCGGATCACCAAGGAAGTCTTTGCAAGCTTCAAATTTGGCATGTCGAGAGCACAAGTAAGAATGAATTTGGTAGTGTCTTTGATAATCGAATAGATATTAGCACGACCATCATGTTACGCGTGACGATCCCATAGCCATTTAAGCCCTAAGATAATTTGTCTTGTCAACGGAAAATGTAACCATACAAAACCCACAACTTTGTATTGGTAATCCATATAACATCATACGGATCAGAGCTTCTCAACTTTTAACCCAAATTTCTTAACTGTTTCCTCAGAAATAACATCCGTACAACTTCCAGTATCAATCACAAGAGAGCACACATGTCTTGCACCCATGACTCTCGTCTGAAAAATTCGCCCACGATGGATTTTAGGATCATCCTTATGTTTCTGGGCAACAAGTAAAGGTCGAAGAACACCTAAACATCCTTCTAAATGAGCCTCGGTTTCTAAATCTTGCTCATCGGGCTCATATTTGTCTATCGGTTTGCAAACCTCTTCGTTTAAGTAGGCTTTTCCGCACGCTTTGTCAACAATAGCAAGTTGTCTAGAGGGAGAAGAGGCAACATTCATCTTTGGGGAAGGACACTCAAAAGACATGTGACCAAAACCACGACAATTATAACACCTAGACAAATTGTTGTTGCTAGCATTAGAAGAACCTGGGGTACGGTTAGGCCTGTTAGTAGTTGAAAGGCTTGCTGACGATTTTTCCATTGGCCTATTTAAAACAGGCTCCACAAAAGTACGCTCCCTCTAAGTTTGGACTTGTATTGGAGGTCTAACAGAATTCCTTTTCAAATTATCCTCTATTGGGGTTGCAACTTGAACAACATCATCTAAAAGCAAGAGTTTACCTGTAGCTATACCACCTGTAATCTCTAGATTCAATCCTCTACGATACATGGAGATTAAAACTTCTTCAACCCAAGAAAATTCAGACCGTATAACCAAACTGTAAAACCTTGAAGTATACTCGGCTACAGATTTACTTCCTTGTACCACCTCGGTTAACTGCAAATATGTTCGTTGCTTATAGTCTGAAGGTACAAAACGTCGGGTCAATGCAACTTTCATATCTTCCCATCTTCTCGCAGCTGTATACAAATTTCGTTGATGTTGATCCCACCAAATCCGAGTTGTTCTTTTCAACTCGCTTCAGCAAAGAAAATTTTTCTTTCAACAGATAATTCATACCAACGTAAGAAGCTCTCCAAACTATGAATCCAATCGAAGAATGTCTTGGGACCATTATCGCCATTGAAATCTACAACATCTAATTTTACTCATTTATCCACTGCATTCATCCCAAGATCTGAAACATGATGATTAACTCGTGGATTAAGGTCATGTTGTTGTAGTCTTAGATGATTAAGATCCCGAATGGGGTCTTCAAAATTCTTAGGAGCATCTTCTTGTCCCTTATCTACTCATTCCGTGAGTACATCAACTTTTGCAGTAATAGAGGCCGAACGAACATTTGTAGTAAATGTTGTGATTGAGTCTTCAATCCTTTTTTGACGCCCATCTTGTCGTAACATATAATTATCAAGCTTGGTGTTAATTTCTCCAGCATTAACCATTGTTCCTACGAATAAAAATAGACTTTTTTGGGACTTAAGTACAGGAAGTATAAAGAAACAGGGGCTGAACTGAAATTGTTGAAACTTCAGGGGCTGAAATGAAAGAAAATGAAACTACAGGGACTGATATGTAACTATAATTTTCCATGAAATATTAAATCTCTTCACTATTTCACACAACTCCAAAGAGAGCAGCAAGGCTTGAGGAGGCTAAAAGCTTAGAATTTTCTGAACAAAACTGAGGATGGTGGTGATGCGGTGGCGGCCCTTTTCTACTTCTTCTCTTTCCCTCTCTTCTACCTTTCTTCTTTTTTTCGCCTGTATTTGCCGAGTGTTGGAAGCTGTGACTTGGGCTATGTTTGGCTAAGTTTCTGGCTGAAATTAGGATTGTGATTGATATATATATATATATATATATATAAATATTGTATTGGGGTTCATTATGTTGTGTTTGGGTAAGTTTTTCTTGAGCTGCTTAATGTTTTAGTGAGAGGCAGATGATAGTTTGCTACAGAATGAGTGTATGATGGATGGACAATAAATTTAAGTTTAACTGAAGTCACGGTTGGGGAGAATGATTTTGGAACAGAGGTATGGGTGTCAGAATGTGGTTTCAGGTTGGGCTCTAATACCAAAAATAATGGGGATGGATTTTTTGGAATAAAGGGTTAATATCACACAGACAATTCTCACGCAAAACTCAATCAATTAATCATTCAATATCTCCAAATAATGAAGTACATCGCTATTTATAATGCTCCTAAACAATTTTCCTAACTTAAATTGGACTCTAATACGATAACTACAAATTAAAGAAACTAATTAAAATACTTCTAATTCATATAGGCTTCTAAAGCCTTTTATATTGTTCTAACCAACTTTTACGGACTCGTCTTGCATCACTACATGCCAACATAGTGCTTCTAAGTATAAAGATTTTCTACATTATCACTTTTTAGTTCTTAAAACCCTATGATCCATACTGTCTCTATCTATTCCAATTTTCTCCAATAGCCCTCTACTAATACTCAAGAGTCATTTAAAATTAAAGTACGACATCAATGTTTCGCCCATGGTTCAAAGACGCAGTAGCGGCTTATGTTTCAGATGGTCATTTTTTGGCTTGATTTCGGTTTCGGTTTTGAAATACACATTGTTAGCTAGTTAGGAGCTTCAAAAAAAATAAAAAAAAAATATGAAAAAAATCTAAATAATAAGAATAGCAAGATGGATCAATTAAGTTCTCAAAAAACACTATCTAGTGCACACAACATCGTCTAAATGATAAAACAAACATAAATATATTCAATTAATTTTACGTTTGAATAAAGTTGATATTGATGTTGTCTTAGTTCAAATGGTTGAGCGCACATGTTCTTTAGAATTTAAGTACAATTTAACTTAACTAAGTATATTTTAAGTGCAATTTTTTCAACTTTTTTCAAGTTGTACATAACTAGGTACAATTTAATTATAATTTCAAAGACAATTTAATTTAACTAAGTATATTTTAAGTGCAATTTTTCAAATCATTTCACGTTGTACTTAACTAGGTACACTATATATGTACAATTTAATTATAATTTAAGTACAATTTAACTTAGCTAGTTATATATGTAGTACATTTTTTTAGTTATACTTAAATTTGTGCTATATAATTATATTTTAAGTACAATTTAACTTAAATAAGTACATTTGAAGTACAATTACTTTTTCTAAGTTATACTTGACTAGGTACTACATAGGTACCTTTAAGTATAATCTATAGAGGTTCTCTTTTGTCATCCAAAACTTCACCAAAAGTTACCATTCACATGAATAATTCTCTCTACGCCATGATTTCTCCCTTCCCCTTTATGCCGTGATTTCTCCCCTCCCCTTTACATCGTGATTTCTCCTTTATTTGGTCCGAAACCGTTAAGTTACGCCGAGTTGCCGAAATTTCGTCGAAACTTACCATTTACATGAATAATTCCTAATTTTGCAATTCGTGTCAAGGTTGCGGTTCGAACCTGACCAATACCTAACAGATACGCCAATATATCGGTGTAACGGCCAATACTTTGAACCATGGTTACGCCCTAAAAATGAAGTTTACTCGGAATTAAAATAACAGAATTTGTGATACTTGGCATATTATTAGGTAAGGTTTAATTTGATCATAAGTGAAATAATATATAAAACTTCAAGATAGTGGTTTTGATGCATTTCTAAAATCCTTTTTAGGATGTGCATTCAAGATACTTGAGGATGGATCATATATGTGCATTCACCTGCTATGATAGAAATATGAAGTACTATATTTGTATGAGACATGTTTGTGTAAGTACAAGGTTTAAACGAAACCGAATAAATCAAGATCAGACTCTCAAGAGATAATAATCAAACAATCACCTGATAATTTGAAGCTTCACCATGTATCTTATGTGGCTTCATATTAAGATCAAACATATTCTTACCCCTCTTAGCATGTTCATGACCACTGGTATTTGATATTGGATCGGGAGAGATCCTGTGATTTTTCTCATTCTCTACTGATGTTGGTTTGACTGACTGATTCTGTCCCATTTTGTTCTCATCTTCACCCATGAGTTGCAAGGTTAGGTCCTTTGCATGACCAACGTTATCCCCCGGGAACTACATTCCAAACAAGAGAAGAAAACATATATAGGAATTTTAAATAACAAGAAGGTAACTATAATCCACTCTTATCCAGTGAAGAGAAAAAAACCTCAACCCTCTGCCTGAATAGGAGATATCTTCCATGGTTTCTTTTACCTCCAACATGTACAGCCATATCACATTGCAAACAAAGAGAACTTCCATCTATCTCACAGTAAAAAAATGCTAGATGCATGATTCAAAGCAAAGAACATGAGTCTATGGCCCTCTCACATAACTTGGAAAACAAATATGAGAAGAGCAAAATATTATTAAACAGAAGAACAAAAATGCATACCAGGTGTATTTTCACATATGTCACAACAAGGAACATCAATAGGGTCAGCAAGCCCAACCCTCACATGCCGGCTAGCAAGCTTATTACACATATGAATCTGCACCCAGATTGACATATACATTGTAAGAGGAGGATCCTTGAATCTTGCCTAAGGCTGCAACTGAGATATTTAATGAAATTATGGGAATAAAGATGTGGAGATTGATACTTTCAACGTAAGAAACTAAGTCCCAACAATCAAGTTTTCAACGACTCCATATATTAGCATGATATACATTGTTAGTGATTCTTTCCAACAGTTTAAGTTTTAAATGAGTTGATTACTTAAATTCAGGGTGTGCAAAGTCTTGGGTTCAAATCTTCCCCGACCGCAAGTTGCCTTTATATTAATTTAATAGTACAAACGCACTTTAGTTTCTCCCCCCATTATAAAGTTGCATTTGAGGGGGAGTATTAGCATGTATACACATGATTATTGCCTCTTTCTAATAGCTTAACCTTTTAAATGAGTTAGTTACTTAACACCTTATTACATAAATAAGTTCACAAAAGTACCACTTCTACAAAAACTAATACAATTTGATATGGAAACAACTCCTACTGTAGAGTTGAGTCTGCATGATTGTCGGTTATTCAGAAAACATATAATCTAAACCAATTCATTCTCTATACAAACATTGTGATTCTAATTGCAAGAACCTACGATTTCATTGTAATTGTAACCATTAGTTCAAGACTACACAAAAATATGAAATAAGTAAATCTCAAAATATGCCTAGTCACACATCATATATATTTTCCTTAATATTTCCAGCTGAAAGCATAGCTCAAAATGGATTAATATTTTGAAACACAATTAGGATATTGGCAATTATGCTCCAACGAGATGTCCTGGCCTGGAGGATTATCTACAATGAAAAGAAATCTGGAGCACAGATGCATACAACATTGTCAAAGTAACATGTCTGAGTTCCAAGTGTAAAAAGGATTGAAAGTAAATTAGCTGTTTTACATAACGTCACCATAAACTGTGGTTTGTACTTTGTAGATATATGCAACAAGAACACTCATATCTTAGTCAAATTTTCACTTTTGGCACTTTCAGCATGTACATATATGCTTATTTAAAAATACATTTTTTGGCATTTTTGACGCATACGTCGATCTAAACTTCTAAAGGCTTACATACTTGTTAGGCCTATAGTGATAAGCACAACAAGTTCTTTGGAGGTTGTCGTGATGTTAGACACCAGTAACTATACTCATACCAATTCTTTGGAGGTTGTCGCCTTGTTAGATGCCTCGTGTCCTAAAACACTGTCATCTTTGCATGTCTACTGAAATTTTGTAGTCTTTGTTTTAATATAAAGTTAAAATTATTAAAAATAGTTTTAAGTGCATAGATTTTACTGTATATATCTTCACTATCCCAATGTATGAAAACAAGTTCCCCTCAGTTCAAAACAAGAAATTACATTAATTAGTTCTAGTTATCAAGCACCTAATGGGCTAATAATACACACAAGCCTTTAAAATTTATTGGCACCAAAATTGAAGCTATTCCCTAAAAATTCATCGGAAGACCAGGATGCTATACAAGCTAATCTACATAAAACATCAACTAGCACTTTAATATATAATATCAGCATCTCAAAACAAAAGACCATCAATTTCCACCTGGCCCACCCATATCATTTCAGATACCAATTAGTTACTCATGAATTTTACTTATGAGGCAGCATTTACCTAATGAAATACTACGAAATTAACTAAAAAGGAGCACATGCATTGCATTACATCAACACATCATAAACAATTCTTAAAAGGGCTTATCATAGCTCTATCAAAAGTTATAAAAAATAAATAAATTAAAAAGAGTTAAATTGCAAGTCTTATAATGTACAGAAATTAAAATGCACTTCATTTCCAATCAACATAGGCAATTAAGAAATACAATTGCTTAATCAAAAAAATCAAGGTAAGATTAAAACCTTACTATTCTATAGAAAAATCCTAATGTTTATATTTCATTTAAAAGTACAGAGATAGACCTTATCGTCGCAGTTACGGCAAAGAGAAGCCTCGTCAGCGGCACAGAAAACCACGGCAGCAGCGCTCTCGCAAGCGTCACAAAGAGTACGCATAATAACTACTAGTAACTTCTTATTCTTCTGACCTTCCAGTAGTCTCATTTCAACTACGAATATATATACGTATATATATACACGCTGGCTCAATTAATCCATCGGTTACAAATTACTACTTAAAACACAAAAATTGCTCACAAAACAAACCCCGAATACTATCAAAACACCATCGCCTTCTTTATAAAAGGGATGAGAGAGAAATTAGACAGTAACAAAGGGCATTTCTAACCAACTATTTGCATATATAGTACGTAAATACTTATTGATTAGTTGTTTTTGTGTTTCTTACGTAGGGGTTTTGGTAGAGATGGAACGTGAGAGAAAGGACGACTGATATATAGTAAGAATATGCGGGGGGGGGGGGGATTGATTATACGAACACTACGCCAATCCTCCGCCACAGAATTTCAAAGGGAGTGTGGGTCGCTGGTGGGGCTGAAAACGCCAACCGAGTTTTGGTGAGCCACCAGTTTCATAGTATATTAGCAGTCCTGGGCCCATTTTCCATATTTTCCCCAAAATGTTTTTGTCTTCTTTTTATGTTTGCCAAAATATCTCCATATATATATAAATATTTCCATATTGTAAATATTTATGTCAATTTTTAATGATTAATTGTATAAATAAATATTAATATTAATGTTTTTAAATAAATATTTAACAAATAAGATCGTTTTATAATTTTTATCAATCTCATATATTAATAACATTCATAATTATAATTATACATAAATTTATTATAATATATAGCATGACTTTTATATGTATTGTGTAATTGATTTGGTTTCCCTTCATTAGTATTAAATTGTCATTTTCCTTTATGCTGCATTTGAATTGAAATAATAAAATAGAAAAATGAATTGAATGATTTTAAATATATGTTTGGTTGTTTGTAATGGTGGGTGGTGTAATATGATAGTAAAATTATCACATATATCTATTCTATTGAAATATGTTTTATTCTACTAATTTTTACATTAAAAAAATCAAGAGGATGTAATGAATTTTCATTCATTCAATTGAAATAATTTATCATTCAAAATAATCATCAAATACATTATTTTTCATTTCAGGTGTTCTTCCATTCTATTTTTTCAATCCAAACATAATATTATAATTTTACTCTCTTATTTTCCGTATTTTATTTACCGTCATGTCCAATAATTAATCATGTCTACTCACTGTATATTATCACTATAATACTTTTTTTAGAACATTTAAATATTCCTTCCCAACTTGTGAAGAATTGGATCCCTCATCGCGAGTAGTACAGAGTAACCATCAGTATTAAAATCTTTGGTTGAAAATTGTTATTTTCAACCACAATTATAATTTATAATTTATAATTTATTTGTGAGATTTTTTATTACACGAGCATAAGTCCACTTAGGTATTCATCTATTTATATCTATCTATATTATAAAGTATTTTTCTTCAGTCGTTTTGGTGAATTTATGTCACACTATTTTTTTTTCATTTTGCTCTAATAAATTTAGTTATATAGTATTGTTTTTGTTTTACTTAGTCTTAAATTTTATAAAAAAAATTATCTCATATAATTTACACATGTATTGTGTGTAACCGGATGTTATTTTTATGTGACATATTTTCCGGTAACTCCAATTACCAATGTGGGTTGTGGCCTTGGGTATTGGTAGGTTATATGTAACAAAAAAGGTTTTGAAAATGGAAATATACCATGAATTTTTATTAAAAAATTCACTTTGGAATTATCTTCTCAATTTTTATCATCAGAGATTAAATTTTTTTTTTATTACGTCTAGTTGATAACATCACGTCAGAAATTAATAACATGACAACGACACGTAGTTAAGAAATGCTTATGTGTAATATTGAGTCTCATTTTAACATTTATTATAATAATTTTTTATACCAAAAATGGTAAATAAAAGTCAATTATTAATTTTTTAAAAGTAAATTTAATGACAATTTAACCCTTTTGGTATAAAAATTAAGTATATTGATTATTAGTGATTATGAAATAAACTTAAATTGAGGGTAAAATATGAGAAACTAATAAGCAAGATTAGGAAGAGCAAATGGAAACTTCAAGCATATGCAAAGAAAAAATGTAGAGGTACAAAAAGAGAGAAAATTCTCACGTCCAAGAAAATTACAAAAATGATGAAAGTATTCTAATGTGTTAAAGACTTGAGTATGCGAAGACAATTATTTATGCTATATACATCAATAATAAAGACATTGTGAATAATAAATTTGTTTTAATGGATAATTTGTTAGCAAACTAAACCAAAATAATAGAAATCTTCTAGAAGAATTGTCTTAATTAGTATTTATATTAGTACATGAATCAAATATTTTATGGTTTAAATACTCTTTCTCAATTCTCTATTTTTATCATCCATTGCCAACATATAAAGAAAGGGGGAAAATATTTAGCTAAAAAAAAGAAGGGGGGAAAATACATTATTCTTAATTTATCCACCATGTAATTGAGGTGCAGCTTTCGATTATTTCATTTCCATGTTATTTTAAATATTCCTAATCAACATAAATCCTTATAAGTCGATTAATGCTCGTTGCTTTTCCCTAATTTTTTAAACTATTAATTGAATTAGCTCACTGCGCAAGTTTTATTAAAGGTAAAAAGAGAAAAGAAAAAGAGAGAGCAAAATAAGATGAAACAAATACAACAAACAATATTATGTTATGAATTATATATATATATATATAAATGAAAGGCTAGAATTAAATTAAAAATAAATGATTGAGATTAACATTAAGTACATGTATTAGTAGAACTATAATAGACTGAGATTTGTTTCTTTTCTTTGATACCTTTTTGAGTCTTATATAGGTCTACAAATACATGCATGTAATTAATGTAAATCTCAACTCGTGATTCCTCAAAAAAGTGATCATCACCCATTCCGAGTTATCAATATACTAAGATGTAAAACAACTACAACTTTATTATTACAACAAGAAAGCGTGAGTTTAAATACAAATATTATCTTCAGACAATATCTATACTCAAATAAATCCTCATCACATTTATTGATACATTATTTTACAAAAATAGTGAGGACTACTAAACAATCCTTTCTAAAACCTTCATTCCATACCCCACTGTACTCGCTTATATTCTCGCCTCCGAGAAGAATGGAACAAAAAAAGGAAAAGGGTGAGCTCAACTAGCTCGATAAAGAATATTATGACTAAGATAATATACAACAAATTATCGTTAGTCTTCAACAGGAAAAATTTAATAGAATACAATGTACAACAAATTTTAAATCAATATTCGCAATGAAATAATAATTCATTAGAAGAGTTAAGTAGAGAATGCAAACTACTATCTTCTATGTATGAATTTAAAAGTTCAAATCTCATCTTTTATCCCTCGTAACAACAATCCATAAACATCCTGGAATCAAATATTCATCTTTGCACTACTGCCAAAGATATTCATCGATTCATGTTCATTTAAACACACGATCATCTTTTGCACTACAGCCAAAGATATTCTTCAGAAATCATTCATCTTTTGCACTACTGGCCAAAGATATTCAATAATATCATCATTTAAGATCGAGGATGATGAAAATATTTTTTAAAGAAACGAATCAATTGAAACAAAATGACAAGGATTAAGGATTAAGGATTCAGACTTTGTTTTATCCATGTTCAAAATACCTCAAAATAATCATAGTGGTGTAAAATTCAAGAATGATCAAAACATGGATACAATCAAAGCTAGTATCCGAATAGATATTTTGGACGAAAAGAAGAAATTTTATTTTTCTATTGAATAGTAGTGTCGATACGTGAATAGTCTTAGTATAAGTGAATAAGTAACTCACACCAAAAGATGAAATTCCACACAAAAACATCTTCACGCTTCATGAATAGTACTCGTGAATAAGAACTCGTGAATAGTAACTCATGAATAGTAACTCGTGAATAGGAACTCATGAATAGTAACCCCATATGAAAAAGTTCCAAATTTGATAAAAAGTTCCAACCAATATTTCAAAGATAATGATATGAAGAAATAATATCATTTGAGAAGAAAATAACATCCCTTACCTCAAAGAATCAAGATTTCTAAGGAAAGATCTAAGTGATCTTTGAATGAAACTTATCAGATCGAACAAAGAACTCTCAAAGTATCTAAATACTCACAAAATACGCCAATAATATAGAGAGAAGAGAGAAAACTTTGTTTACGGTGTGATTTTCAATTCTAACTTAGCCCTCTATTTATAGGAAAATGTTAGCACTACCAAGCGAGACTTGACACGCTACACGATGGCTTTACCGCTACTATTGCCACCCACCACATTTGAAATAAAATTCAGCACATTTTTTCACCAACCACAAGTGGGGTCCACTCAATTCTAGAATTTTCCACCAAAATCAATTATAACCCTACTTTCCAGAATCAAACACCTCTTAAAATTTATAACAAATCATTCGCTCATTTTAACGGTTCAAAATTTGTAGACATATACTCAACTTATATATGTATAATATATCCAAAATCATAACGATCCAATCGGCCGATTAAAAATTATAACTCACGCAATATATCGTAAAAATAACGATTTGATTTTTAATACCTCCATTCCGACAAAAAATATCGATAAAACACCTCAACATTAAATCCTTCAATTATAACCACATATAATAAATAAATCCATCATTTATATCCATATCAAATAAATATTTTCTTATCATATAAATCAATAATTAATTATTCCCAAATAATATTACGTAATCACAATTACGACAACCAGCGGTTCAGGAAGAGGGGCTTTCCAATAAGGATCTCTCCTTCTTGGCCGCAATTAGGTGACCAAACCTCTCCTTAGATGTAACTTTTAGACATTGCCAATAATGTTATCTAATAATATTATTCAAATAATATGAATTATTGATCCGATAACGGGAAAATCGCGTGCGGTGACAATTATGAAACAACAATAATATAAAATACCAACGCAAGAATTATTGAATCAATAAAATAAAATATCGAATAAAGTAATTACCGTAATAATTATTGAGTAGTGTCTTCACGTAAGGATCAATAATTGATGCAATACTGAGTGTCTTCTTGCTCAACAACGCGATTAGTGTGTTTTAACCACGGGTATTCCAACAATGATAATCAGTAACAATTACGCCGCTATTTTTCAACAACTTATATTTGTCGTTTTCCTCATCCAATCGCTTTCAGTTATGGGGCCCACACATGGTCGCTACCGTCGCATTTAATATTCCCGACAAAGCATTGAATATTCCACGACCAAACGAATATTCCCTAAACAACAATGAATATTTTATAACCACTTGCTTATTTTGAAATATTTATGTATTTTACCCCTAACTATCCACATTAATCAAATCAACCCTTACTATTTCAAAATAATAAATAAAGGAAATTCTTTTTATTTAAAAAATTTTTGGTCTTACAACCTCCCTCCTTATGAAATTTCGTCCTCGAAATTGACGACGCGATACTGGTGTTTGAAAAGGTGAGGATACCTCGCTTTCATTTCCGTTTCCAATTCCTGTGTCATTTCCTCTATAAAGCATGATTCCTCCACAAAACCTTAACTTGTGGTATGACCTTTCTTGGCGTGGGGACATGCTCCTTCCTATCCAAAATCTTGACAGTACCTCCTCACACGTTAAGTCTTCTGGCTATCTCGTCCTGGGTTCTAACTCTATAACGTGGTTGGTCTTTCACATATTTATTTAAGAAATGCAGATACGTGAAACACATTATGAACACGAGACATACTTGGAGGTAACGCAAGTCTATAGCTACATTTCCTACTCGGTCAAGAATTTGAAATGGACCAATAAATCGTGGATGAGCTTTCCTCTCTTCCCAAATCTTGTAACTCCCTTCCATTGGAAGCAACTCGCATAATACACGCTGATCCCCTACACTAAATTCCACGCCCTTTCGATGAAGATCCGCATAACTCTTTTGTCGATCTTCAGGCCGCTTCAGTATATCGTTGTCGAATCATTTGGATCTTTTCGGTGAGTCATACATACTAACTCGGGTCCCAACAATGTTGCTTCACCCACCTCATCCCAACATATCGAGAATCGACATTTTCGTCCATATAATGCTTCAATGGAGCCACACCTATACTTGCACGATAAGCTGTTGTTGTAGGAGAATTCCACCAATGGTAAATACTTATCCTAACCTTACTTGAAGTCTCAGGACACGAGTCTTAATAAATCTTCAAGAGTTTGAATAGTCCTCTCTCGATTGTCCGTCTGGTTTGGGGATGGTATGCCGAACTAAATCGCAAATCTGCGCCCATAGCTTTTTGCAAGCTAACCCAAAATCTTGAAGTGAATCTTGGGTCACGATCCAAAACTATGGATACAGGCATGCCACGCAACCTCACAATCTCATTTACGTATATACTTAGCAAGACGTTCAAGGAATAAGTCTCCGTGATTCGGCAAGAAATGAGCGATTTGGTTAATCTATCAACAATAACCCAAATAGCATTGATGCCTTGAGAAACCGTAGGAAGACCCGTGAACTTAAATCCATGGTAATGTGTTCCCACTTCCATTCCAGGAATCTCAAGTGGTTGCAACGGACCTTAGGTACTAGATGCTCCGCCTTTACACGTTGACAAGTTAAACACATTGAGATAAACTTTGCAATCTCTCTCTTCATATTGTTCCACCAAAATGTATGTCGAAGATCACGATACATTTTAGTACTTCCAGGATGGATTGCAAATGGTGTATTGTGTGCCTCCATCATAATCTTGTTCTTCAAATCGTAGTCGTTAGAACACAAAGTCTAGAGTGGACTCAAGTATTCCTTCTTCATCAATTCTCGCTTAGGAATAGCTCCTTCTTGTACTTTCTTCTTCATATACGATCACCGATTCCGGTGGCTTGAAGCAACCTTAACTTTTTCTATTAAAGTTGGCTCTACTGTCAGATACTTGACATCATCGCATTCGTCCCCGTGATATGATCTTCTACTCAACGCGCCGCCCACTACCACGCTCGCTTTACCGGGATGGTATCAATAGTGTGGTCGTAGTCTTTCAATAGTTCGAGCCAACGTCGCCGCCGCGTGTTGAGTTCTTTTTGAGTGAAGAAATATTTAAGGCTTTTATGGTGCGAATATATCTCCACTTTCTCCCCATATAGATAGTGCCTCCATATCTTTAAGCAGCAAAACGATCACGCTAACTCTAGATCATGAGTAGGATAATTCCTCTCATACTCTTTAAGTTGTCATGAGGCACAAAGCTATGACTTTCCCACGTTGCATGAGAACACATCCTAACCCTTTGCGCTCAAGCATCATCAGATAACAAATCCATCCGAACCGGATGGTATTGTTGAAACAGCCAAATAAGTCTCTCTAAGCTCTTGGAAACTCTTCTCGCATTCTTTCATTCCAAACGAATTTTGTATCCTTCCGAAAGTTAATTGAGTTAATGGAGTAGCGATTCGAGAAAACCCTTCCATTTAATCTCCGATAATAACCAAATAAGCCCAAAAAGCTACGACTTCATCACCGACTTGGTTGCTCTAACTTTCAGATTGCTTCAATCTTCACGGATCAACAGATACTCCATGTTTTGACACCACATGCCCAAGAAAGGCTACTTCCTCAAGCCGTAACTCGCATTTCTTCAATTTGGCATATAGTTTGGTTTCACTGAAGCCTTTGGAGTACCAAACTTCAAAATGGTGCTCATGATCTTCACGACTTTTGGAATATATAAGGATGTCATCAATAAAGACAACAATAAACCGATCCAAATATTCCTTGAATACTCGGTTCATCATATCCATGAAAGCCGCGCAGGAGCATTAGTTAGTCCGAAAGACATGACTAAGAATTCATAATGCCCATACCGAGTTCTCAAGGCGTCTTTTGAATATCCTCGATTCTAATCTTCAATTTGATGATATCCGTAAGCTAAGATCGATTTTTGAAAAGAATTGTGCCTCTCAGAATTGGTCAAACAAGTCATCAATACGAGGTAGAGGATACCTATTCTTGATGGTGACATGGTTCAATTCCCCGATAGTCAATATTAAAGTCGCATACTCTCCGTCTTTCTTCTTTCTGAATAAAACAGGAGCACCCCAAGGAGATGTACTAGGACGAATGAAACCGATGTCCAACAATTTCGTAGTTGGACCTTTAACTCCCGAAGTTCAATAGAGCCATTCGATATGGGGTTTTAGAAATGGGCTTTGTATCAAGTTCAAGATCAATAAAGAATTCAACTTCACGTTACGGGGTAGACCAGGAAGTTCTTCTTGAAATACGTCGGGAAAGTCAATAACAACAGAATATTATTCAAATTTGACGTGTCTTTATTCAAATCCATAACATGGGCTAAGAAAGCTCGACATCCTGCTTTTTCAATAAACGAATAGCTTTATGATTAGATATGATAGTGATTGATTTTAATGGTTTAGTTGCTTGAATTAATTGCATAACGGGTTGGTTAGGAATATGAAAACTAACAAACTTACGAAAACAATCAATTTTGGCATGATGAGTAGTTAACCAATCAATTCCTAAAATCACATCAAAAGCAAGTATCTTTAAAGAGATAAGGTCAACAGTAAGGTAATGGTGCCAACTTGAATCAAACAAGATTTATAAACGATTGGATGTGATGAAAGTTTCTCCCTAACGGAGTTTCCACAGATAGATCAAAGTCTAATTTCTCCGAGTCAAGTTTAAACGCGTTGAGAGCACACGCAGAGAGATAAATGAATGGGTAGACCCCAGATCAAGTAAGGTATAAACTTCGCAAGAATTTATAAATAGCTTACCGTGATCACCTCGTTTGGGTTCTCGCATTATGACCATCCACAACAAACGCTTCTTCCCTAATCGTTGACTTTGACTTTTTCGGGATAGTCTTTTGAGTCACCGTCCCTCATTGAACTAGGTTTCGCTATCGCATAATCTCGAGCGATATGTCCTTCCTTTCCACAACTATAGCATACCTTGAATGTTGTGGGCGGTTTGGACCGATATGTCCCTCTTTTCCGCATTTGTAGAAGATAATGGGTGGTCGTTCTCCTCCCTTAGAACCGGCCACGCCGTAAGACTGTCGTCTTCACATAGTCGTTGTTAAATCTCCTCTTTTTAAAATCTCCTCCCGACTCGCTTCTTCTTTTTACGACCATGATTACCACCGAGTGGTAACCATTTTTGTCCGTCTGTTGCTTTCTCCATTTTGGTTATCATTATTCTCATTGATCGCTATCTGGTACGATCCTGGTTGTGGTCCTCAGTTGACCATACTCGTTATCTCATTTCTAATAATTGAGCCACATTTTACAACATCTCAATAAAGAGAAAGTTTATGAGAAATGAGATCTTGACGTATCGCCGGGTTTCAAACCTCTAAGAAACATCCGCGTCATACGTTCCTCATTCTCCACCAAATGAGGTGCAAAACTGGATAACTCGCAAACTTTGCCTCGTGCATCGAGACACCGTCGTGTTATTTTTGCTCTAATCGATGAACTCCACTTCCTTCATATGATGAACACTTTCGGAAAGTATTTGTCATTAAATAGTCTCTCAAACGTCTCCCAAGACATCTTTGAGTGCGGTGGATGGAGTGTACGCTTACGACTCCCACCAAGAGTCTGCCTCGCCACGGAACATAAAGGTGGCGAATGGAACCTTCGTTCTCCGTGCATCCCAAGACATCGAATATCTTGGTAATTTGCTTGACCCATGTTTCCGCCATGATCGGATCCGCTTTCCCTTAAATTCGTGGTCCCAACTCTTTGAACTGTTTGGTCGTGACAACCCGTGAATTGCTATCATTTCCTCGTATTTTGAACACGAGTCTCCCAAATCGATTTTGCATGAAGCGCAAAAAGCTTCTAAACATCCCTCGTTCATCATCCGCTTCAATGGTGTTGTTTTCGGGAGGAACATTGCCACAATTGTTGCACGTTCTCCTCGTTGGTGAGTACAGCGTCTCCACGGTCTCATTTCCATTGTTAATATTCTCACGACATTCTCAAATACCGCCATAAAACAAAGGTTAATTAAGGAAATCAATATATCACATAATATCCCTATATCTTGACCAACTAACAAATAAGCTTAGGTAGGACACACTAGCGAAGGATTTACTCGTCTCTCCCTCCTAGTTCTATTCCCCCCGATCTCCGCCAGAGATCATATCCCTAAGCTCGATACCAACCGCGACGCCCCAAAATAGGTATACATCACCCATTCGAGTTGTCAATACGTGGTACGAAAACACTACAACTTTATTATTACAACAAGAAACTGTGAGTTTAAATACAAATATTATCTTCTGATAATATCTATACTCAAATAAATCCTCATCACATTTATTGATACATTATTTTACAAAATGGTGAGGACTACTAAACAATCCTTTTTCTAAAACCTTCATTCCATACCCCGAGGCTCGTACTCGCTTATATTCTCGCCTCCCGAGAAGAATGGAACAAAAAAGGAGAAGAGTGAGCTCAACTAGATCATAAAGAATATTATGACTAAGATAATATACAACAAATTATCGTTAGTCTTCAAACGAGGAAAAATTTAATAGAATACAATAGACAACAAATTTTAAATCAATATTCGCAATGAAATAATAATTCATTAGAAGAGTTAAGTAGAGAATGCAAAACTACTATCTTCTATATATGAATTTAAAAGTTCATCGCTCATCTTTTATCCCCGTAACAACAATCCATAAACATCCGAATCAAATATTCATCTTTGCACTATAGGCCAAAATATTCATTCATTCATTTGGTCATGTTCATTTAAACACCGATCATCTTTGCACTACGTGCCAAAGATATTCTTCAGAAATCATTCATCTTTGCACTACGGTGCCAAAGATATTCAATAATATCATCATTTAAGACCGAGGATGATGAAAATATTTTTAAAGAAACGAATCCGGTGAAACAAAATGACAAGGATTAAGGATTAAGGATTCGTACTTTGTTTTATCCATGTTCAAAAATACCTCAAAATAATCATAGTGGTGTAAAATTCAAGAATGATCAAAACATGGATACAATCAAAGCTAGTATCCGAATAGATATTTTGGATGAAAAGAAGAAATTTTATTTTTCTATGAATAAGTGTCAGATAACGTGAATAAAGGCAGTATAAGTGAATAAGAATCTCACACCAAAAGATAGAAATTCCACAAAAACATCTTCACGCTTCATTTAATAGTACTCGTGAATAAGAACTCTCGTGAATAGTAACTCATGAATAGTAACTCGTGAATAAGAACTCAAGAATAGTAACCCTTACATGAAAAAGTTCCAAATTTGATAAAAAGTTCCAACCAATATTTCAAAGATAATGATATTCAAGAAATAATATCATTGAGAAGAAAATAACATCCCTTACCTCAAAGAATCAAGATTTGGAAGGAAAGATCTAAGTGATCTTTGAATGAAACTTATCTTGAATAAAGAACTCTCAAAGTATCTAAATACTCACAAAATACGCTCAATAATATATAGAGAGAAAGAGAGAAAACTTTGTTTTCGGTATGATTTTCAATTCTAACTTAGCCTCTATTTATAGGAAAATGTTAGCCACCAAACAGACTTGACTGCCACACGATGGCTTTACTCGCTACTATTGCCACCACCACATTTGAAATAAAATTCAGACATTTTTTCACCAACCACAAGTGGGGTCCACTCAATTCTAGAATTTTCCACCAAAATCAATTATAACCCTACTTTCCGAATCAAACACCTCTTAAAATTTATAACAAATCATTCGCTCATTTTTAACGGTTCAAAATTTGTAGACATATATCAACTTATATATGTATAACATATCCAAAAATCGCAATGATCCAATCCACGATTAAAAATTATAACTCACTTAATATATCGTAAAAATACCGATTTGATTTTTAATACCTCCATTCCGGACAAAAATACCGATAAAACACCTCAACATTAAATCCTTTAATTATAACCACATATAATAAATAAATCCATCATTTATATCCATATCAAATAAATATTTTCTTATCATATAAATCAATAATTAATTATTCCCAAATAATATTACGTAATCACAATTACGACAACCAGCAGGTTCCAGGGAAAGAGGGGCTTTCAATAAGGATCTCTCCTTCTTGGCGCCAATGAATTAGGTGACCAAACCTCTCCTTAGATGTAACTTTCTAGACATTGCCAATAATGTTATCTAATAATATTATTCAAATAATATGAATTATTGATCCGATAATGGGAAATATCGTGCGTTGACAATTATGAAACAAAGAATAATATAAAATACCAACGCAAAGAATTATTGAATCAATAAAATAAAATATCGAGCAAGAATTCATCGTAACAATTATTGAGTAAGTACCTTTCACGTAAGGATCAATAATTGATGCAATCCAAGTGTCTTCTTGCTCAACAACGCAGATATTAGTGTGTTTTAACCATCGGGGTATTCCAACAAGATAATCTGTAACAATTACGCCTGTTATTTTTCAACAACTTATATTTGTCGTTTTCCTCATCCAATCGCTTTCCATTATGGGGCCCACACATGGTTGCGCCCGTCGCATTTAATATTCCCGACAAAGATTTAATATTCCACGACCAAACGAATATTCCCAAACAACAATGAATATTTTATAACCACTGCTTATTTTGAAATATTTGCGTATTTTACCCTAACTATCCACATTAATCAAATCAACCCTTACTATTTCAAAATAATAAATAAAGGAAATTCTTTTTATTTAAAAAATTTCTGGTCTTACATCAACCATCTATTCTTAGTCTAATTCTGACCTTTTATATATATATATATAGAGAGAGAGAGTCTGAATCTTAAGCTCACCCCTTATCTAATATACCTTGCTCACCTCCTTTATCGATGATCGAGGGCGGACGATTCTAAGATGTCGTCATTTATATGTTGTCCGTCGCTAAAAGTTAAGACGACGGTTCTATATATATGCGACGGACCAAATTATCGCCCGGTCCGTCACTAAAAGGGGGTGAGCAAGGTATGTTAGATAAGTGGTGATATATATATATATATATATATATATATATATATATATTGTGAAACCCCAGATTTTATGAATAAAGAATTAATTTTCTCGAAATAATTTTTTTTTATATTATGATGTGATTTTGAGATAATGTTATAGTTGTGGGTAATATTTATAAATTTTGCAAAGTATGCAAGTTGTCATATTATATTCGATTGGTCGGGGAATATTCGTTTTAAACAAAAAATATTAGATCTGACAAGACAATCATTGGTGGACCCTACAACTAAATTATTTTCTGGATTGAGAAAACGCAAAAAAATATTTTATTGAAAATAACTTGGCGGAAGTTTTAATATTGATACTATTGAACTACTCGGTAGTAAAAGTATAAAGAATACTGGCGTTGTTGTGATAAGTAGCACACCTGTGATTGATTATTGATATTTATGTGAGAAGTCACTCGGTTTTGTTCAATTATTGCTATAATAGTTACGACAAGTATATCTCACATTATTTGATTCAATTATTGTTGATTTAGAAGTTTGTTTTATTCAGTATTATTAACGTAATAAAATAGAAACATCTTTTTATATAAAACAAAATACTTTATTAAAGTTATTCTATAAATGTAATATATTATATTCATTATTACGATAGTGTTTTGCATAGTAAAATCTTTTATATAAAACATAATACTTTATTAAAGTTCTTCTATAAATAGAATATATTATATTTTATTATGCATAGTGTTTGCATAGTAAAAATCTTTTTATATAAATAGAATATATTTTATTTTATTTAAAAAAATTCTTTAAAATATGGAATCACGAGTTAAAGTAAATCAATCTGGACCGCTCATGGATTAGTTACTATGCATTCTATTTTCCTATAAATAGAAGCTCATTCCTTCATTATTTTCTTTTAATTCACCGAACTCTGTAGAGAGAAACTATAGAGAGACTATAGAGAGAGAAAAAAGTTTTACGTTACTTCACTACTCTTATATCAAGTATTATTTTACACGGTAAGGATATTATTCTTTTGTATTCGGAAGAGAACTTCATTATTCCATTTCTTTATTGTTTCATTGGAATAACTGTTTACGCAAGCTACCTATACTTGGTGACATTCTTCTATTATTCGCATCTTTATTATTACGTCGAAATATCCATGCATCTGTATACGTGGGACTCGGTTCCATTTTTATTATTCTGTCGAAATATCCTGTCTGTGCTATACACCAAACCTGGTTCCATCATTTATTATTCCGCATTCACTATTCTGTTGAAACATCCTGTTGATGTGAATTTCACCTGACCTGATTCTGTTATTTAGTATTTTGTTGGAAAAACCTGTCTAAGTGAAGTACCGCATGCATGGTGATTTCTTTTGTTATTCCATTCTTTATTATACTCAGTTGGTTAAAGTTTTGACTTCTATACTCCATGAAATTAGTAGAATATCCTTGATATTTCAAGCTTCATCCAAAGATCTTTTCATGGAAATATTCTTCGATCATTCTTTAATTTTACTCTACAAAGCAAAGATCATGTCGACAATTTGGACATTAGTAGTTCTTGGACAAATTAATTCTTGAACTTGTTTTATTAAATTCTTATATCATTGTCATCATCCTCATGTTTATATTATGTTGAAAGTCATCTCAGAACTTTAGTGCATAGATGGACTTGGTATGATTATGACTGTGGATTATTCTAAGATAATCATAACCGTAATGTTACAAATGATGTGGAAAAAGTCCTAATTGGCCCGTAGTGCATTGATGGACGATTTTTGGTATGATTATGGCTATGGATTCTCTTTCGTCAGTAAGTAAAGATGAATTGTTTTATGGCGTGATCATGACCATTAATGAATACACAAATATTCTTGGCCGTAGTCGTAATGGATAATTGTGGTCGTGATACTAAAGAATATCCTGGCAGTAGTGCAAGGGTGATTCGATGATGTGGAATATTTATTAATTCGAGTCTCGCCGATAATGATGATGAAAAAACCTTTTAATCATAAAAGATAGTAGATTTTATTTTCTACTGACTCTTTTAATGGATTGCTTGTTCATTGTTGTGGCGCCCCAAAATAGGTATACATCACCCATTCGAGTTGTCAATACATGGTATGTAAACAACTACAACTTTATTATTACAACAAGAAGCTGTGAGTTTAAATATAAATATTATCTTCTAGACAATATCTATACTCAAATAAATCCTCATCACATTTATTGATACATTATTTTACAAAATGGTGAGGACTACTAAACAATCCTTTCTAAAACCTTCATTCCATAATTCTTAACTGCTAGACTCGCTTATATTCTCGCCTTTCCGAGAAGAATGGAACAAAAGGAGAAGAGTGAGCTCAACTAGCTCAAGAAGAATATTATGACTAAGATAATATACAACAAATTATCGTTAGTCTTCAACAGAGGAAAAATTTAATAGAATACAATAGACAACAAATTTTAAATCAATATTCGCAATGAAATAATAATTCATTAGAAGAGTTAAGTAGAGAATGCAAACTACTATCTTCTATGTATGAATTTAAAAGTTCATCGCTCTATCTTTTATCCCCCGTAACAACAATCCATAAACATCCGAATCAAATATTCATCTTTGCACTACAAAGCCAAAGATATTCATCATTGGTCATGTTCATTTAAACACCGATCGATCATCTTTGCACTGTGCCAAAGATATTCTTCAGAAATCATTCATCTTTGCACTACGTGCCAAAGATATTCAATAATATCATCATTTAAGACCGAGGATGATGAAAATATTTTTAAAGAAACGAATCCAAATTGAAACAAAATGACAAGGATTAAGGATTAAGGATTCGTACTTTGTTTTATCCATGTTCAAAATACCTCAAAATAATCATAGTGGTGTAAAATTCAAGAATAATCAAAACATGGATACAATCAAAGCTAGTATCCGTAATAGATATTTTGGACGAAAAGAAGAAATTTTATTTTTTTGAATGAATAGGTCAGATACGTGAATAGTGCAGATACGTGAATAAGGTCGATATAAGTGAATAGTAACTCAGACACCAAAAGATAGAAATTCCACAAAAACATCTTCACGCTTCACTTAATAGTACTCGTGAATAAGAACTCGTGAATAGTAACTCATGAATAGTAACTCGTGAATAAGAACTCATGAATAAGTAACCAGACATGAAAAAGTTCCAAATTTGATAAAAAGTTCCAACCAATATTTCAAAGATAATGATATGAAGAAATAATATCATTTGAGAAGAAAATAACATCCCTTACCTCAAAGAATCAAGATTTCCTAAGGAAAGATCTAAGTGATCTTTGAATGAAACTTATCTTGAATAAAGAACTCTCAAAGTATCTAAATACTCACAAAATACGCTCAATAATATAGAGAGAGAAAAGAGAAAACTTTGTTTTACGGTGTGATTTTCAATTCTAACTTAGCCTCTATTTATAGGAAAATGTTAAATTACCAAGCAGCACTTGACTCTTTGCACCGATGGCTTTACCTCGCTACTATTGCCACCCACCACATTTGAAATAAAATTCAGCACATTTTTTCACCAACCACAAGTGGGGCCCACTCAATTCTAGAATTTTCCACCAAAATCAATTATAGCCCTACTTTCCTAATCAAACACCTCTTAAAATTTATAACAAATCATTCGTTCATTTTAACGGTTCAAAATTTGTAGACATATACTCAACTTATATATGTATAACATATCCAAAAATCATAACGATCCAACGGTCGATTAAAAATTATAACTCACGTAATATATCGTAAAAATCTTGATTTGATTTTAATACCTCCATTCCGACAAAAATATTGATAAAACACCTCAACATTAAATCCTTCAATTATAACCACATATAATAAATAAATCCATCATTTATATCCATATCAAATAAATATTTTCTTATCATATAAATCAATAATTAATTATTCCCAAATAATATTACGTAATCACAATTATGACAACCAGGCGGTTCGAAAGAGGGGCTTTCAATAAGGATCTCTCTCATCAAGCCGCAATTAGGTGACCAAACCTCTCCTTGAGCATGTAACTTTCTAGACATTGCCAATAATGTTATCTAATAATATTATTCAAATAATATGAATTATTGATCCGATAATGGGAAATATCGTGCGTTGACAATTATTGAAACAACAATAATATAAAATACCAACGCAAAGAATTATTGAATCAATAAAATAAAATATTGACAAGTAATTATCGTAATAATTATTGAGTAAAGCCTTCTTCACGTAAGGATCAATAATTGATGCAATACTGCAAGTGTCTTCTTGTTCAACAACCCGTATTAGTGTGTTTTAACCACCGGTATTCCAACAATGATTAATCTGTAACAATTACGCTCGTTATTTTTCAACAACTTATATTTGTCGTTTTCTTCATCCAATCGCTTTCTTTTATGGGGCCCACACATGGTCGCTACCGTCGCATACGAATATTCCCACGACAAGATTTAATATTCCACGACCAAACTAATATTCCCAAACAACAATGAATATTTTATAACCACTTGCTTATTTTGAAATATTTTGCGTATTTTACCCCTAACTATCCACATTAATCAAATCAACCCTTACTATTTCAAAATAATAAATAAAGGAAATTCTTTTTTATTTAAAAAATTTCGGTCTTACAACCTCCCCTCCTTATGAAATTTCGTCCTCGAAATTGACGACGATACACTGTGTGTTTGAAAAGGTGTGAGGATACCTCGCTTTCATTTCCGTTTCCAATTCCGTGTCATTTTCTATATAGCATGATTCCTCCACAAAACTTTAACTTGTGGTATGACCTTTCATAGCGTGGGACATGCTCCTTCCTATCCAAAATCTTGACAGTACCTCCTCATACGTTAAGTCTTTGGCTATCTCATCCGGTTCTAACTCTATAACGTGGTTGGGTCTTTCACATATTTCTCAAGATGCAGATATGTGAAACACATTATGAACACGAGACATACTTGAGGTAACGCAAGTCTATAGGCTACATTTCCTACTCGGTCAAGAATTTGAAATGGACCAATAAATCGTGGATCGAGCTTTCCTCTCTTCCCAAATCTTGTAACTCCCTTCCGTGGAGCAACTCGCAATAATACATGATCCCTACACTAAATTCCACGTCCTTTCGATGAAGATCCGCATAACTCTTTTTGTCGATCTTGTGCCGCTTTGTATACGTTGTCGAATCATTTGGATCTTTTCGGTAGTCATACGCATTTAACTTTCGGGTCCCAACAATGTTGCTTCACCCACCTCATCCCAACATATTGGAGAACGACATTTTCGTCCATATAATGCTTGAATGGAGCCACACCTATACTTGCTCGATAAGCTCGTTGTTGTAGGAGAATTCCACCAATGGTAAATACTTATCCCAACCGCCCTTGAAGTTCAGGACACGTAGTCTTAATAAATCTTCAAGAGTTTGAATAGTCCTCTCGATTGTCTGGTCTGTTTGGGGATGGTATCTTAGAACTAAATCGCAAATGCGCTCCATAGCTTTTTGCAAGCTAACCCAAAATCTTGAAGTGAATCTTGGGTCACGATCCGAAACTATGGATATGGGCATGCCATGCAACCTCACAATCTCATTTACGTCATATACTAGCAAGACGTTCAAGGAATAAGTCTCCGATCAAGAAGAAATGAGCAGATTTGGTTAATCTATCAACAATAACCCAAATAACATTGATGCCTTGAGAAACCGTAGGAAGACCCGTGAACGAAATCCATGGTAATGTGTTCCCACTTCCATTCAGGAATCTCAAGTGGTTGAAACGGACCCTTAGGTACTAGATGCTTCCGCCTTTACACGTTGACAAGTTAAACACATTGAGATAAACTTTGCAATCTCTCTCTTCATATTGTTCCACCAAAATGTATGTCGAAGATCACGATACATTTTAGTACTTCCAGGATGGATTGCAAATGGTGTATTGTGTGCCTCCATCATAATCTTGTTCTTCAAATCGAGTCGTTAGAACACAAAGTCTCAGAGTGGACTCGAAGTATTCCTTCTTCATCAATTCTCGCTTCCGGAATAGCTCCTTCTTGTACTTTCTTCTTCATACGCATCAGCTCCGGTCGGTGGCTTGAGCAACCTTAACTTTTTCTATTAAAGTTGGCTCTATGCGTATACTTGACATCATCGCACTCGTTCCCGCATATGATCTTCTACTCAATGCGTCAGCTACCACGTTCGCTTTACCGGGATGGTATTGAATAAAGTGTGGTCGTAGTCTTTCAATAGTTCGAGCCAACGTCACGCCGCGTGTTGAGTTCTTTTTGAGTGAAGAAATATTTAAGGCTTTTTATGGTCCGAATATATCTCCACTTTCTCCCCATATAGATAGTGCCTCCATATCTTTAAATCAAAACGATTGGGCCGCTAACTCTAGATCATGAGTAGGATAATTCCTCTCATACTCTTTAAGTTGTCATGAGGCATAGGCTATGACTTTCCCACGTTGCATGAGAACACATCCTAACCCTTTGCTCGAAGCATCATTTGAGATAACAAATCCATCCGAACCGGATGGTATTGTTAGAACAGCTTAGAAATAAGTCTCTCTTAAGCTCTTGGAAACTCTTCTCGCATTCTTCATTCCAAACGAATTTTGTATCCTCCGAGTTAGTTGAGTTAATGGAGTAGCGATTCGAGAAAACCTTCCACGAATCTCCGATAATAACCAAATTTAAGCCCAAAAAGCTACGTCTTGACCACCGACTTCGGTTGCTCCCAACTTTGTATTGCTTCAATCTTCACGGATCAACAGATACTCCATGTTTTGACACCACATGCCCAAGAAAGGCTACTTCCTCAAGCCGTAACTCGCATTTCTTCAATTTGGCATATAGTTGGTTTTCACGAAGCCTTTGGAGTACCGACTTCAAATGGTGCTCATGATCTTCACGACTTTTGGAATATATAAGGATGTCATCAATAAAGACAACAACAAACCGATCCAAATATTCCTTGAATACTCGGTTCATCATATCCATGAAAGTCGCAGGAGCATTAGTTAGTCCGAAAGACATGACTAAGAATTCATAATGCCCATACCGAAGTTTCAAGGGTCTTTGGAATATCCTCGATTCTAATCTTCAAAGTGATGATATCCGTAAGCGAAGATCGATTTTGAAAAAGAATTGTGCCCCTCTGAATGGTCAAACAAGTCATCAATACGAGGTAGAGGATACCTATTCTTGATGGTGACATGGTTCAATTCCGATAGTAATATTAAAGTCGCATACTCCCGTCTTTTCTTCTTACTGAATAAAAAGAGAGCACCGCAAGGAGATGTCTTAGACGAATGAAACCGATGTCCAACAATTCTCGTAGTTGGACCTTTACTCCTCGAAGTTCAATAGGAGCCATTCGATATGGGGTTTTAGAAATGGGCTTTGTACTGTGTTCAAGATCAATAAAGAATTCAACTTCACGCTCAGGGGTAGACAAGGAAGTTCTTCTTGAAATACGTCCAGAAAGTCAATAACAATGGGAATATTATTCAAATTTGACGTGTCTTTATTCAAATCCATAACATGGGCTAAGAAAGCTTGACATCCGTTTTTCAATAAACGAATAGCTTTATGATTAGATATGATAGTGATTGATTTTAATGGTTTAGTTGCTTGAATTCGTACAACAGGTTGGTTAGGAATATGAAAACTAACAACCTTACGAAAACAATCAATTTTGGCATGATGAGTAGTTAACCAATCAATTCCTAAAATCACATCAAAAGCAAGTATCTTTAAAGAGATAAGGTCAACATGTAAGGTAATGGTGCCAACTTGAATCAAACAAGATTTATAAACAGTGGATGTGATGAAAGTTTCTCCTAACGGAGTTTCCACAGATAGATCAAAGTCTAATTTCTCCGGAGTCAAGTTTAAACGTTGAGCACATGCAGGAGAGATAAATGAATGGGTAGCACTGGTATCAAGTAAGGTATAAACTTCGCAAGAATTTATAAATAGCTTACCCGTGATCACCTCGTTTGGGTTCCTCGCATTATGACCGATCCACAACAAACGCTCTTCCTAATCGTTGACTTTGACTTTTCTGGGACGATCTTTTGAGTCACCGTCCCGGCATTGAACTCCAGGTTTCGCTACTGCATAATCTCGAGCGATATGTCCTTCCTTTCCACAACTATAGCATACCTTGAACTGTAGGCGGTTTGACCGATATGTCCCTCTTTTCCGCATTTGTAGCATATACGACCGGTGGTCGTTTCTCCTCCCTTAGAACCCGATTCTTCTTCGCCAAGACCTGCTCGTCTTCACATAGTCGTTGTTAAATCTCCTCTTTTAAAATCTCCTCCTAACTCGCTTCTTTCATTTTTTTGACCATGATTACCACCAGAGTGGTAACCATTTTTGTCCGTCTGCTTTTTTTCTCCATTGGTTATCATTATTACATTGATCGCTATCTCTCGTACGATCCTGGTTGTGGTCCTCGGGCCGATGTATCGTTATCTCGCTTCTAATAATTGAGCCTCATTTACAACATCTCGAATAAAGAGAAAGTTTATGAGAAATGAGATATCGACGTACGCTTGGTTTCAAACCTCTAAGAAACATCCGCGTCATACATTCCTCATTCTCCACCAAATGAGGTGCAAACACGGATAACTCGCAAACTTTGCCTCGCATCGAGACACCGCCATGTTGTTTTGCTCTAACTGATGAACTCCACTTCCTTCATACGATTTAACACTTTCGGAAAGTATTTGTCATTAAATAGTCTCAAACGTCTCCCAAGACATGCTTTGAAAAGTTTGGATGGGTACGCTTACTGCATTCTCCCAAGAAGTCTGCTTTCGCCACGGAACATAAAGGTGGCGAATCGAACCTTCTGTTCTCCGTGCATCCCAAGACATCGAATATCTTGGTAATTTGCTTGACCCATGTTTCCGCCCATGATCGGATCCGGCTTTCCCTTAAATTCGGTGGTCCCAACTCTTTGAACTGTTTTTTGTGACAACCCGTGAATTGCTATCATTTCTCCTCAGATTTTGAACACGAGTCTCCCCAAATCGATTTTGCATGAACTACAAAAAGCTTCTAAACATCCCCTCGTTCATCATCGCTTTCAATGGTGTTGTTCATGGGAAGAACATTGCCACTGTTGCACGCTCTCCTCGTTGGTGAGTACTGCGTCTCCACGGTCTCATTTCCATTGTTAATATTCTCGATCGACATTCTCAAACACCGTCATAAAACAAAGGTTAATTAAGGAAATCAATATATCACATAATATCCCTATATCTCGACTAACTAACAAATAAGCTTAGGTAGGACACACTAGCGAAGGATTTACAAATCTCCTCCCTCCTAGTTCTATTCCCGATCTCCGCTGGAGATCATATCCCTAAGCTCGATACCAACCGTGACGCCCCCAAAATAGGTATACATCACCCATTTCGAGTTGTCAATACATGGTATGTAAACAACTACAACTTTATTATTACAACAAGAAAGCTGTGAGTTTAAATACAAATATTATCTTCTGCATAATATCTATACTCAAATAAATCCTCATCACATTTATTGATACATTATTTTACAAAATGGTGAGGACTACTAAACAATCCTTTCTAAAACCTTCATTCCATATTCCCGACTTCGTGCTTTCGCTTATATTCTCGCCTCGGAGAAGAATGGAACAAAAAGGAAAAGGGTGAGCTCAACTAGCTCAATAAAGAATATTATGACTAAGATAATATACAACAAATTATCGTTAGTCTTCAACAGGAAAAATTTAATAGAATACAATAGACAACTAATTTTAAATCAATATTCGCAATGAAATAATAATTCATTAGAA
Source organism: Panax quinquefolius (assembly GCA_020205615.1). Taxonomy (NCBI): domain Eukaryota; kingdom Viridiplantae; phylum Streptophyta; class Magnoliopsida; order Apiales; family Araliaceae; genus Panax; species Panax quinquefolius. The sequence goes on along the minus strand of CM035172.1, from coordinate 13,115,657 downwards.
GAGTTAAGTAGAGAATGCAAACTACTATCTTCTATGTATGAATTTAAAAGTTCATCGCTCATCTTTTATCCCCGTAACAACAATCCATAAACATCTGAATCAAATATTCATCTTTGCACTACAAAGCCAAAGATATTCATCGATTAGTCATGTTCATTTAAACACCGATCATCTTTACACTATGTGCCAAAGATATTCTTCAGAAATCATTCATCTTTGCACTCTGGCCAAAGATATTCAATAATATCATCATTTAAGACCGAGGATGATGAAAATATTTTTAAAGAAACGAATCCAATTGAAACAAAATGACAAGGATTAAGGATTAAGGATTCGTACTTTGTTTTATCCATGTTCAAAAATACCTCAAAATAATCATAGTGGTGTAAAATTCAAGAATGATCAAAACATGGATACAATCAAAGCTAGTATCCGAATAGATATTTTGGACGAAAAGAAGAAATTTTATTTTTCTAATTGAATAGTGCCTTATATCGTGAATAGTGTCAGATATCACGTGAATAGTGTCGTATAAGTGAATAGTAACTCAGACACCAAAAGATAGAAATTCCACAAAAAACATCTTCACGCTTCATGAATTAATAGTACTCGTGAATAAAAGAATCATGAATAGTAACTCATGAATAGTAACTCGTGAATAGAACTCATGAATAGTAACCCCGACATGAAAAAGTTCTAAATTTGATAAAAAGTTCCAACCAATATTTCAGCATAATGATATTGAAGAAATAATATCATTTGAGAAGAAAATAACATCCCTTACCTCAAAGAATCAGTACTTCGGAAGGAAAGATCGGAAGTGATGCTCAATGAAACTTGTACTAAACAGCAACTCTCAAAGTATCTAAATACTCACAAAATACGCTCAATAATATAAAGAGAGAAAGAGATAAAACTTTGTTTCTGGTGTGATTTTCAATTCTAACTTAGCCCTCTATTTATAGGAAAATGTTAGCCCGCCGAAGTAGACTTGACCTGCTACTGATGGCTTTTACTCGCTACTATTGCCACCCACCACATTTGAAATAAAATTCAGCACATTTTTTCACCAACCACAAGTGGGGCCCACTCAATTCTAGAATTTTCCACCAAAATCAATTATAACCCTACTTTCCGAATCAAACACCTCTTAAAATTTATAACAAATCATTCGTTCATTTTTAACGGTTCAAAATTTGTAGACATATACTCAACTTATATATGTATAACATATCCAAAAATCTAACGATCCAGCGGTACGATTAAAAATTATAACTCACGTAATATATCGTAAAAATACCGATTTGATTTTTAATACCTCCATTCCACAAAAATACCGATAAAACACCTCAACATTAAATCCTTTAATTATAACCACATATAATAAATAAATCCATCATTTATATCCATATCAAATAAATATTTTCTTATCATATAAATCAATAATTAATTATTCCCAAATAATATTACGTAATCACAATTATGACATGAGTGCAGGTTTCAGAAAGAGGGGCTTTCCAATAAGGATCTCTCTCATCTTGGCGGCGCAATTAGGTGACCAAACCTCTCCTTAGATGTAACTTTCTAGACATTGCCAATAATGTTATCTAATAATATTATTCAAATAATATGAATTATTGATCCGATAATGGGAAATCTTGTAAGTTGACAATTATCAAAACAACAATAATATAAAATACCAACGCAAAGAATTATTGAATCAATAAAATAAAATATCGAATAAGAATTATCGTAACAATTATTGAGTAAAGTGCTTTCACGTAAGGATCAATAATTGATGCAATCCGCAGTGTCTTCTTGTTCAACAACGCGTATTAGTGTGTTTTAACCACCGGGTATTCCAACAAATGATTAATCCAGTAATAATTACGCCGTTATTTTCAACAACTTATATTTGTCGCTTTCTCATCCAATCGCTTTACGTTATGGGGCCCCACACATGGTCACATCGTCAGACGAATATTCACAAGCGATTTAATATTCACGACAAACGAATATTCCCCGACAACAATGAATATTTTATAACCCACTGCTTATTTTGAAATATTTGCGTATTTTACCCCTAACTATCCACATTAATCAAATCAACCCTTACTATTTCAAAATAATAAATAAAGGAAATTCTTTTTTATTTAAAAAAATTTCGGGGTCTTACATCAACCATCTATTCTTAGTCTAATTCTGACCTTTTATATATATATATATAGTGAGAGTCTGAATCTTAAGCTCACCCCTTATCTAATATACCTTGCTCACCTCCTTTAACGATTGAATGAAAGCGATTGAATACTGACGTCATATATATGTGTCGTCGCTAAAAGTTAAGACGACGGTTATATATATGCGACGGACCAAATTATCGCCTCATTCATCACTAAAAGGGGTGAGCAAGGTATGTTAGATAAATATATATATATATATATATATATATATATATATATATATATATTGAAACCCCATTTTATGAATAAAGAATTAATTTTCTCAAATAATTTTTTTTATATTATGATGTGATTTTGAGATAATGTTATAGTTGTGGGTAATATTTATAAATTTTGCAAAGTATGCAAGTTGTCATATTATATTCGATTGGTGGGAATATTCGCTTTTAAATGTAAAATATTCAGATGCGACTCAAGACAATCATTGGTGGACCTCATTAACGAATTATTATCGGATCGAGAAAACGACAAAAATATTTTATTGAAAATAATCTAGGAAGTTTTACCGTTGATACTATTGAACTACTACTCAGTAGTAAAAAAGACAAGAGAATCTGCCGTTGTTCGCATAGTAGCAATACTCAGATTGATTATTGATATTTATGTGAGAAGTCACCATTTTGTTCAATTATTGCTACAATAGTTACGACAAGTATCTCACATTATTTGATTCAATTATTGTTGATTTAGAAGTTTGTTTTATTCATTATTATTAACGTAATAAAATAGAAACATCTTTTTATATAAAAAATGTAATACTTTATTAAAGTTATTCTATAAATGTAATATATTATATTCTATTACGCATAGTGTTTTGCATAGTAAAATCTTTTTATATAAAACATAATACTTTATTAAAGTTCTTCTATAAATAGAATATATTATATTTTATTATGCATAGTGTTTGCATAGTAAAAATCTTTTTATATAAATAGAATATATTTTATTTTATTTAAAAAAAATTCTTTAAATATGGACCACGATTAAAGTAAATCAATCTGGACCGTTCATGGATTAGTTACTTATGCATTCTATTTTCCTATAAATGAAGTTTCATTCCTTCATTATTTTCTTTTAATTCATTGAACTCTGTAGAGAGAAACTATAGAGAGACTATAGAGATAGAAAAGAAAAGTTTTCTCACACTTCACTACTCTTATATCAAGTATTATTTTACGGTAGTGGATATTATTCTTTTGTATTCCGTAAGAGAACTCGTTATTCCATTTCTTTATTGTTTCTATTGGAATAACCTTTTTACTGTACAGCTACCCTATACTTGGTGACATTCTTCTATTATTCTCCTTTTATTATTATTACGTCGAAATATCCCGTCATGCATCTTTATACATGGGACTGGTTCCATTTTTTATTATTCGTCGAAATATCCATGCATGTGCTATACACCAAACCCGGTTCCATCATTTATTATTCGCATTTCTTATTCTCGTTGAAACATCTGTTGATGTGAATTTCACCGACTGATTCTCGTTATTTAGTATTTTGTTGGAAAAAACTGCATCTGCAAGTACCGCATGCATGGTGATTTCTTTTGTTATTCCATTCTTTATTATACTCGGTTGGTTAAAGTTTTGACTTTATACTCCATGAAATTAGTAGAATATCCTTGATATTTCAAGGCTTCATCCAAAGATATCTTTTCATGAAAATATTCTTCCGATCATTCTTTAATTTTACTCAACAAAGCAAAGATTGTCGACAATTTGGACATTAGTAGTTCTTGGACAAATTAATTCTTGAACTTGTTTTATTAAATTCTTATATCATTGTCATCATCCTCATGTTTATATTATGTTGAAAGTCATCATAGCTTTTAGTGCGTAGATGGACTTGGTATGATTATGACCGAGGATTATTCTCGGTAGCTAATCATAACCGTAATGTTACAAATGATGTGGAAAAAGTCCTAATTGGCCCGTAGTGCATTGATGACGGACGCTTTTGGTATGATTATGGCTATGGATTCTCTTTGGTCAGTAGTGCAAAGATGAATTGTTTTATGGCGTGATCATGACCATTAATGAATACACAAATATTCTTGGCCCGTGAGTGCATGGATAATTTGTGGTCGTGATCTTAAAGAATATCCTTGGCAGTAGTAGTGCGAGGGTGATTCGATGATGTGGAATATTTATTAAAATTTGAGTCTCGGCGATATGATGATGAAAACCTTTTAACCATAAAAGATAGTAGATTTTATTTTCTACTTGACTCTTTTAATGGATTGCTTGTTCATTGTCATGGACGCCCCAAAATAGGTATACATCACCCATTACGAGTTGTCAATACATAGTACGTAAACAACTACAACTTTATTATTACAACGAAGAAAGCTGTGAGTTTAAATACAAATATTATCTTCTAGACAATATCTATACTCAAATAAATCCTCATCACATTTATTGATACATTATTTTACAAAAATGGTGAGGACTACTAAACAATCCTTTCTAAAACCTTCATTCCATACCCAGACTCGTACTCGCTATATTCTCGCCTCACGAGAAGAATGGAACAAAAAGGAGAAGAGTGAGCTCAACTAGCTTTCAAGAAGAATATTATGACTAAGATAATATACAACAAATTATCGTTAGTCTTCAACAGGAAAAATTTAATAGAATACAATAGACAACAAATTTTAAATCAATATTCGCAATGAAATAATAATTCATTAGAAGAGTTAAGTAGAGAATGCAAACTACTATCTTCATGTATGAATTTAAAAGTTCATCGCTCATCTTTTATTCCGTAACAACAATCCATAAACATCGGAATCAAATATTCATCTTTGCACTTTACAGCCAAAGATATTCATCGATTAGTCATGTTCATTTAAACACCGATCATCTTTGCACTATGGGCCAAAGATATTCTTCAGAAATCATTCATCTTTGCACTACTGAGCCAAAGATATTCAATAATATCATCATTTAAGACCGAGGATGATGAAAATATTTTTAAAGAAACGAATCCGGTGGAAATAAAATGACAAGGATTAAGGATTAAGGATTCAGTACTTTGTTTTATCCATGTTCAAAAATACCTCAAAATAATCATAGTGGTGTAAAATTCAAGAATGATCAAAACATGGATACAATCAAAGCTAGTATCCGAATAGATATTTTGGACGAAAAGAAGAAATTTTATTTTTCTATTGAATAGTGCCAGATATACGTGAATAAAGGTCAGTATACGTGAATAGTCTTAGTATAAGTGAATAAGTAACTCAAGCACACCAAAAGATAGAAATTCCACAAAAAAAAACATCTTCACGCTTCATGAATAGTACTCGTGAATAGTAACTCGTGAATAGTAGACTCATGAATAGTAACCCATACATGAAAAAGTTCCAAATTTGATAAAAAGTTCAACCAATATTTCAAAGATAATGATATGAAGAAATAATATCATTTGAGAAGAAAATAACATCCCTTACCTCAAAGAATCAAGATTTGGAAGGAAAGATCGGAAGTGATCTTTGAATGAAACTTAAGCTGAGCAAAGAACTCTCAAAGTATCTAAATACTCACAAAATACGCTCAATAATATAGAGAGAAAGAGAGAAAACTTTGTTTTCCTTGTGTGATTTTCAATTCTAACTTAGCCTCTATTTATAGAAAATGTTAGCCCGCCCAAAGCAGACTTGACTGCTTACGATGGCTTTTTACTCGCTACTATTGCCACCACCACATTTGAAATAAAATTCAGCACATTTTTTCACCAACCACAAGTGGGGCCCACTCAATTCTAGAATTTTCCACCAAAATCAATTATAACCCTACTTTCCAGAATCAAACACCTCTTAAAATTTATAACAAATCATTCGTTCATTTTAACGGTTCAAAATTTGTAGACATATACTCAACTTATATATGTATAACATATCCAAAAATCGCAAGCGATCCAACTGGTCGATTAAAAATTATAACTCACGCAATATATCGTAAAAATATCGATTTGATTTTTAATACCTCCATTCCACTAAAATAATCTTGATAAAACACCTCAACATTAAATCCTTCAATTATAACCACATATAATAAATAAATCCATCATTTATATCCATATCAAATAAATATTTTCTTATCATATAAATCAATAATTAATTATTCCCAAATAATATTACGAGAATCACAATTATGACAAACAAAAGCGCTCCAGTGAAAGCAGGGTTTTCAATAAGGATCTCTCCTTATTAGGCATGATTAGGTGACCAAACCTCTCCTTGTACAGAACTTTCTAGACATTGTCAATAATGTTATCTAATAATATTATTCAAATAATATGAATTATTGATCCGATAATGGGAAATCTTGCAATGTGACAATTATTGAAACAAAGAATAATATAAAATACCAACGCAGCAATTATTGATTCAATAAAATAAAATATTGAACAAGAATTATCGTAACAATTATTGAGTAGTGCCTTCTACGTAAGGATCAATAATTGATGCAATACCGTGCCATCGTTCAACAACGCGCATTAGTGTGTTTTAACCACCGGGTATTCCAACAAGATTATCGGTAACAATTACTGTAGTTATTTTTCAACAACTTATATTTGTCGTTTTCCTCATCCAATCGCTTTTTAGTTATGGGGCCCACATGGTCATTACCGCTTGCCAATTGCATTTAATATTCCCGATTAAAGATCTGAATATTCCACGACCAAACGAATATTCCCAAACAACAATGAATATTTTATAACCACTTACTTATTTTGAAATATTTCGTGATTTTACCCCTAACTATCCACATTAATCAAATCAACCCTTACTATTTCAAAATAATAAATAAAGGAAATTCTTTTTTATTTAAAAAATTTAGAGGGTCTTACAACCTCCCTCCTTATGAAATTTCGTCCTCGAAATTGACGTGACGTACACGGTGTTTGAAAAGGTGAAGATACCTCACTTTCATTTCCGTTTCCAATTCCCGTGTCATTTCTCATATAGCATGATTCCTCCACAAAACTTTAACTTGTGGTATGACCTTTCTGCGTGGGACATGCTCCTTCCTATCCAAAATCTTGACGGTACCTCCTCATACGTTAAGTCTTCTACTATCTCATCCGGTTTAACTCTATAGCGTGGTTCGGGTCTTTCACATATTTACGAAGTATGAGATATGTGAAACACATTATGAACACGAGACATACTTGGAGGTAACGCAAGTCTATAGGCTACATTTCCTACTCGGTCAAGAATTTGAAATGGACCAATAAATCGTGGATTGAGCTTTCCTCTCTTCCCAAATCTTGTAACTCCCTTCTATGGAGCAACTCGCATAATATACATGATCCCCTACACTAAATTCCACGCCCTTTCGATGAAGATCCGCATAACTCTTTTGTCGATCTTGTGCCGTCAGTATACGTTGTCAAATCATTTGGATCTTTTCGGTGAGTCATACGCATTAACTTCGGGTCCCAACAATGTTGCTTCACCCACCTCATCCCAACATATTGGAGAAGCGACATTTTCATCCATATAATGCTTGAATGGAGCCACACTTATACTTGCTCGATAAGCTGTTGTTGTAGGAGAATTCCACCAATGGTAAATACTTATCCCAACCGCCACTCAAGTCAGGGACATGTAGTCTTAATAAATCTTCAAGAGTTTGAATAGTCCTCTCGATTGTCCGTCTGTTTGGGGATGGTATCTTCGAACTAAATCGCGTAATCCGTGCCCATAGCTTTTTGCAAGCTAACCCAAAATCTTGAAGTGAATCTTGGGTCACGATCCAAAACTATGGATACAGAGCATGCCATGCAACCTCACAATCTCATTTACGCATATACTAGCAAGACGTTCGAGGAATAAGTCTCTCGACGGCAAAGAAATGAAGCGATTTGGTTAATCTATCAACAATAACCTAAATAGCATTGATGCCTTGAGAAACCGTAGGAAGACCCGTAACGAAATCCATGGTAATGTGTTCCCACTTCCATTAGGAATCTCAAGTGGTTGCAACGGACCCTTAGGTACTAGATGCTCGCCTTTACACGTTGACAAGTTAAACACATTGAGATAAACTTTGCAATCTCTCTCTTCATATTGTTCCACCAAAATGTATGCCGAAGATCACAATACATTTTAGTACTTCCGGATGGATTGCAAATGGTGTATTGTGTGCCTCCATCATAATCTTGTTCTTCAAATCGAGTCGTTAGGAACACAAAGTCAGAGTGGACTCAAGTATTCCTTCTTCATCAATTCTCGCTTAGGAATAGCTCCTTCTTGTACTTTCTTCTTCATACATACGATCATCTCAAGATTCGGTGGCTTCGAGCAACCTTAACTTTTCTATTAAAGTTGGCTCTGTGCGTATACTTGACATCATCGCACTCGCTCCTTCGATATGATCTTCTACTCAATGCGTCATTACCACGTTCGCTTTTACCGGGATGGTATTGAATAGTGTGGTCGTAGTCTTTCAATAGTTCGAGCCAACGTCGCCAAGCATGTTGAGTTCTTTTTGAGTGAAGAAATATTTAAGGCTTTTATGGTGCGAATATATCTCCACTTTCTCCCCATATAGATAGTGCCTCCATATCTTTAGCGTGAAAACGATCACGCTAACTCTAGATCATGAGTAGGATAATTCCTCTCATACTCTTTTTAAGTTGTCGTGAGGCATAGGCTATGACTTTCCCACGTTGCATGAGAACACATCCTAACCCTTTTTCCCAAGCATCATGTGAGATAACAAATCCATCCAGAACCGAGATGGTATTGTTAGAACAGTCTTAGAAATAAGTCTCCTCTTAAGCTCTTGGAAACTCTTCTCGCATTCTTCATTCCAAACGAATTTTGTATCCTTCCGAGTTAGCTGAGTTAATGGAGTAGCGATTCGAGAAAACCCTTCCACGAATCTCCGATAATAACCAGCTAAGCCCAAAAAGCTTAATGATACTTGATCCAATCGACTTGGTTGCTGTTCTAACTTTGTATTGCTTCAATCTTCACGGATCAATAGATACTCCATGTTTTGACACCACATGCCCAAGAAAGGCTACTTCCTCAAGCCAGAACTCGCATTTCTTCAATTTGGCATATAGTTGGTTTTCACGAAGCCTTTGGAGTACCAGCTTCAAATGGTGCTCATGATCTTCACGACTTTTGGAATATATAAGGATGTCATCAATAAAGACAACAATAAACTGATCCAAATATTCCTTGAATACTCGGTTCATCATATCCATGAAAGCCGCAGGAGCATTAGTTAGTCCGAAAGACATGACTAAGAATTCATAATGCCCATACCGAGTTCTGAAGGCAGTCTTTGGAATATCCTCAATTCTAATCTTGGTGATGATATCCGTAAGCGAAGATCGATTTTGAAAAGAATTGTGCCCTTGCGTAATCGGGTCAAACAAGTCATCAATACGAGGTAGAGGATACCTATTCTTGATGGTGACATGGTTCAATTCCGATAGTCAATATAAAGTCATACTCCCCGTCTTTCTTCTTTACGAATAAAACAGGAGCACCCCAAGGAGATGTCTTAGGACGATGAAACCGATGTCCAACAATTCTCGTAGTTGGACCTTTAACTCCCGAAGTTCAATAGGAGCCATTCGATATGGGGTTTTAGAAATGGGCTTTGTGCCAATCAGTTCAAGATCAATAAAGAATTCAACTTCACGTTCGGGGTAGGCGGGAAGTTCTTCTAGAAATACGTCCAAGAAAGTCAATAACAACAGGAATATTATTCAAATTTGACGTGTCTTTATTCAAATCCATAACATGGGCTAAGAAAGCTTGACATCCGTTTTTCAATAAGCGAATAGCTTTATGATTAGATATGACAGTGATTGATTTTAATGGTTTAGTTGCTTGAATTCGTACAACAGGTTGGTTAGGAATATGAAAACTAACAACCTTACGAAAATAATCAATTTTGGCATGATGAGTAGTTAACCAATCAATCCCTAAAATCACATCAAAAGCAAGTATCTTTAAAGAGATAAGGTCAACGGTAAGGTAATGGTGCCAACTTGAATCAAACAAGATTTATAAGCAGTGGATGTGATGAAAGTTTCTCTAACGGAGTTTCCACAGATAGATCAAAGTCTAATTTCTCCCGAGTCAAGTTTAAACGTTGAGCACATGCAGAGAGATAAATGAATGGGTAGACCCAGATCAAGTAAGGTATGAACTTCGCAAGAATTTATAAATACTTACCCGTGATCACCTCGTTTGGGTTCTCGCATTATGACCGATCCACAACAAACGCTTCTTCCGGAATCGTTGACTTTGACTTTTTCCGGGACGATCTTTTGAGTCACCGTCCCCCATTGAACTAGGTTTCGCTACTGCACAATCTCGAAAGCGATATGTCCTTTCTTTCCACAACTATATAGCATACCTTGAAGCTGTTGTGGGCGGTTTGACCGATATGTCCCTCTTTTCCGCATTTGTAAGATATGATCGGTGGTCGTTCTCCTCCCTTAGAACCGATTCTTCTTGCAAGACCGTCGTCTTCACATAGTCGTTGTTAAATCTCCTCTTTTAAAATCTCCTCCTAACTCGCTTCTTACATTTTCATGACCATGATTACCACCAGAGTGGTAACCATTTTGTCCGTCTGTTTCTTTCTCCGCCGGTTATCATCATTATTACATTGATCGCTATCTACGGTACGATCTCGGGTCAGGGTCCCTCGGATGACCGTGATTTCGTTATCTCGCTTTCTAATAATTGAGCCTTGTTTACAACATCCGAATAAAGAGAAAGTTTATGAGAAATGAGATATCGACGTATCGCCGGGTTTCAAACCTCTAAGAAACATCCGCCATCATCGTTCCTCATTCTCCACCAAATGAGGTGCAAACTCGATAACTCGCAAACTTTGCCTCGTCATCGAGACACCGCCATGTTGTTTTGCTCTAATCGATGAACTCCACTTCCTTCATACGATTTAACACTTTCGGGAAAGTATTTGTCATTAAATAGTCTCTCAAACGTCTCCCAAGACATGCTTTGAGTGCAATTTGGATGGAGTGGTACGCCTCACGACTCCCGATGAGTCTCCGCCTCGCCACGGAACATAAGGTGGCGAATGGAACCTTCTGTTCTCCGTGCATCCCAAGACATCGAATATCTTGGTAATTTGCTTGACCCATGTTTCCGCCATGATCGGATCTCGCTTTCTCTTAAATTCAGTGGTCCCAACTCTTTGAACTGTTTGGTCGTGACAACCCGTGAATTGCTATCATTTCTCTCGTATTTTGAACACGAGTCTCCTACAATCCGATTTTGCATGAAGCGCAAAAAGCTTCTAAACATCCCCTCGTTCATCATCTCGCTTCAATGGTGTTGTTCACAGGAGGAACATTGCCACTGTTGCACGTTCTCCTCGTTGGTGAGAATACAGTGCGTCTCCACGGTCTCATTTCCATTGTTAATATTCTCGGTCGACATTCTCAAATATCGTCATAAAACAAAGGTTAATTAAGGAAATCAATATATCACATAATATCCCTATATCTCGACCAATAACAAATAAGCTTAGGTAGGACACACTAGCGAAGGATTTACTCGTCTCTCCCTCCTAGTTCTATTCCCCGATCTCCGCCAGAGATCATATCCCTAAGCTCGATACCAACCCATGACGCCCCCAAAATAGGTATACATCACCCATTACGAGTTGTCGATACATAGTGCGAGAAAACACTACAACTTTATTATTACAACAAGAAAGCGTGAGTTTAAATACAAATATTATCTTCAGACAATATCTATACTCAAATAAATCCTCATCACATTTATTGATACATTATTTTACAAAAATGGTGAGGACTACTAAACAATCCTTTCTAAAACCTTCATTCCATACCCGACCAGTACTTATATTCTCGCCTCCCGAGAAGAATGGAACAAAAAGGAAAAGGGTGAGCTCAACTAGCTCGGTAAAGAATATTATGACTAAGATAATATACAACAAATTATCGTTAGTCTTCAACAGGGAAAATTTTAATAGAATACAATAGACAACAAATTTTAAATCAATATTCGCAATGAAAATAATAATTCATTAGAAGAGTTAAGTAGAGAATGCAAACTACTATCTTCTATGTATGAATTTAAAAGTTCATCGCTCATCTTTTATCCCCGTAACAACAATCCATAAACATACGGAATCAAATATTCATCTTTGCACTATGTGCCAAAGATATTCATCGATTTGTCGTGTTCATTTAAACACCGATCATCTTTGCTTCTAGGCCAAAGATATTCTTCAGAAATCATTCATCTTTGCACTACAGGCCAAAGATATTCAATAATATCATCATTTAAGACTGAGGATGATGAAAAATATTTTTAAAGAAACGAATCCAGTGAAATAAAATGACAAGGATTAAGGATTAAGGATTCGTACTTTGTTTTATCCATGTTCAAAAATACCTCAAAATAATCATAGTGGTGTAAAATTCAAGAATGATCAAAACATGGATACAATCAAAGCTAGTATCCAGAATAGATATTTTGGACGAAAAGAAGAAATTTTATTTTTCGATGAATAGTGCAGATATCGTGAATAGTGTCAGATTATCGTGAATAGTCTTAGTATAAGTGAATAGTAACTCGACACCAAAAGATAGAAATTCCACAAAAACATCTTCACGCTTCATTTAATAGTACTCGTGAATAAGAACTCGTGAATAGTAACTCATGAATAGTAACTCGTGAATAGAACTCATGAATAGTAACCCCAGAGCATGAAAAAGTTCCAAATTTGATAAAAAGTTCCAACCAATATTTCAAAGATAATGATATTGAAGAAATAATATCATTTGAGAAGAAAATAACATCCCTTACCTCAAAGAATCGGTGCCGGAAGGAAAGATCTAAGTGATGCCGAATGAAACTTCAGATTGAACAACAACTCTCAAAGTATCTAAATACTCACAAAATACGCTCAATTATATAGAGAGAAAAGAGAAAACTTTGTTTACGGTGTGATTTTCAATTCTAACTTAGCCCTCTATTTATAGGAAAATGTTAATTACCAAGCGAAGCAGATTTTGACCTGCTACACCGATGGCTTTTACTCGCTACTATTGCCACCCACCACATTTGAAATAAAATTCAGCACATTTTTTTCACCAACCACAAGTGGGGCCCACTCAATTCTAGAATTTTCCACCAAAATCAATTATAACCCCACTTTCCTAATCAAACACCTCTTAAAATTTATAACAAATCATTCGTTCATTTTAACGGTTCAAAATTTGTAGACATATACTCAACTTATATATGTATAACATATCCAAAAATCGCAACGCATCCAATCCGGTCGATTAAAATTATAACTCACTTAATATATCGTAAAAATCTTGATTTGATTTTTAATACCTCCATTCCGACAAAAATATTGATAAAACACCTCAACATTAAATCCTTTAATTATAACCACATATAATAAATAAATCCATCATTTATATCCATATCAAATAAATATTTTCTTATCATATAAATCAATAATTAATTATTCCCAAATAATATTACGAGAATCACAATTATGACAAACAGGGTTCAGAAAGAGGGGCTTTCAATAAGGATCTCTCTGCTCGGCGCCGCAATTAGGTGACCAAACCTCTCCTTAGATGTAACTTTCTAGACATTGCCAATAATGTTATCTAATAATATTATTCAAATAATATGAATTATTGATCCGATAATGGGAAATATGCGGTATTGACAATTATTGAAACAAAGAATAATATAAAATACCAACGCAAAGAATTATTGAATCAATAAAATAAAATATTTGAGCGGTAATTATCGTAATAATTATTGAGTAGTGCCTTTTACGTAAGGATCAATAATTGATGCAATACTGCAGTGTCATCTTGTTCAACAACGCGTATTAGTGTGTTTTAACCAACGGGTATTCCAACAAAGATAATGGTAATAATTACGCTAGTTATTTTCAACAACTTATATTTGTCGCTTTTTCCTCATCCAATCGCTTTCCGTTATGGGGCCCCATACATGGTCATGGCCGTCGCATTTAATATTCCCGACAAAGATTTAATATTCCACGACCAAACGAATATTCCCAAACAACAATGAATATTTTATAACCACTTGCTTATTTTGAAATATTTGCGTATTTTACCCCTAACTATCCACATTAATCAAATCAACCCTTACTATTTCAAAATAATAAATAAAGGAAATTCTTTTTATTTAAAAAAATTTTGGGTCTTCTGTTGTGTAGTTAAACTTGATGTCTATTATATTTTATCGGTTTAACATTGTTGGAGACTAATGATAATTTATTCGCATTATCTTAGTCGTAATATTTCTTCTTGGGCTAGTTGAGCTCACCCTTTCTTTCTTTCGTTTTCTCTGTGAAATGAGAATATAATTTGGGACGAGTCGAGGAGCGGAGTGATGGTCCGGAGGATAGCATTAGTAGTCCTCACTATAATGAAATGAAATAGTGTGATAATAATTGTAATGAAGACTCCTTTTGAGTTTGTATAATCTCTAGTAGATAATATTTGTATTCAAACTCACAGTTTATGTTTTGTCGATTGTACACGACGGTTGTATTAATAAGTTGTATTTGAATTACGTACCATGTATCTCGCGACCCAAGATGGGTGATGTATACCTAATTTTGGGGCGCCACGGTTAGTATCAAAGCTTAGGATGTGATCCACGGCTAAGATGTGAGATAAGAACTAGGAGGGAGAGACGGAAATTCCTTCGCTAGTATGACCTACCTAAGTTTATTTGGTATTTAATTGGTCGGTCAAAGTATAGGGATAATATGTGATATGTTAATTAACCCTTGTTTTGTGGCAGTGTTTGAAAATGGCATCCGAGAATGTTGAGATTATCAATGGAGCATGTGAGACCGTTGGGTCTCCACGGATCAATAATCGGGATAATGTGCAACCAGAGGACAATACTCCTCATGAAAACAATAACACCAATGAAATGGTGAATGATGAGATGGTCAGAGGCTTTATGCAATTCATGCAACAACAGGCGAAGGCAGCTCCTATCCAAAATGCAGGTAGAAATACTGATAACTCTCTTGACGGCCACCGCTAAGCGGTTTAAGGAGCAATTCATGCAACAACCATGGCGAAGGCGCTCTCATCCATAATGCAGTGGAAACAATGGTAACCCACGGTTGGTCACCGCTAAGCTAAGCTTCAAGGAATTTGGGACCACCGTAGTTTTTGGGAAAGCGAACCACTTAAGGCGGAGACATGAATAAAGCAGATTACCAAGATATTTGATGTCTTGGAATGCTCAGAGGAGCAAAAGGTTCCATTCGCCACCTTTATGTTGCGTGAAGAAGGAGATCATTGGTGGGAATCTGTAAAATGTACCCAGCCTGACGCACTCAAGATGTCTTGGGAGAAGTTTCAAGAATTATTCAACGACAACTACTTTCACGAAAGTATTCACATCACATGAAAGAGGTAGAATTCATCGTGGAGCAAAACAATATGACCGTGTCGCGATGACGAGGCTAAGTTTGCGAGTTATCCGGTTTGCATCCTATTTGGTTGATAATGAGGAGCGAACGAATGAATGTTTTTTGCGAGGTTTGAAACCCGATATACGTCAATACCTCATTTCTCACAAACTTTGTTTATATTCGGATGTTGTGAATAGGGCTCGGTTATTGGAAGTAGCGATAATGAGTCAAGACAACCAAAAGGCAACGACCAACAACACGATAATAATTATCGGTGGTAGCGGTCATCTGAACAACGATAACCATCGTGGGGGATATTATCATGCCAAGAATGGTAATCATTTCGGTGGTAATCATGACCAAGATAATAAGAATGGACATTTTAAGAAAGAAGGTTCAATGAACGACGTGAAGACGCTTCGGCGCAAGACCCGTTCAAAGGAAGAAGAAGCGCCCATCGTTCAGTATGTTTCAAAATGCGGACAAGAGGACACATCCGAATCAAACCGCACGCTAAATAATCCAAAGCGTGTTTTAATTTGCGGAAGAAGGTCACCTAGCTCGATTTTGTCGTATGGTGAAGTCAAGTCCAAGCGGGATAGTGATGCCAAAGGATGTCCCAGACAAGCCAAAGCCGGACTTGGTATGATGATGACCAGGGATTATTCGGTATAATCATAACCGTAATGTTACAAATGATGTGAAAAAGTCCTCATTGGCCCATAGTGCATTGATGGACGCTTTTTGGTATGATTATGGCTATGGATTCTCTTTGGTAGTAGGCTAAAAGATGAATTGTTTTATGGCGTGATCATGACCATTAATGAATACACAAATATTCTTCGCCCGTAGTGCATGGATAATTGTGGTCGTGATACTAAAGAATATCCTTGGCAGTAGTAGTGCGAGGGGTGATTCGATGATGTGGAATATTTATTAAGTCGAGTCTCGGCGATACTTGATAATGAATGAAAACCTTTTTAATCATAAAAGATAGTAGATTTTATTTTCTACTGACTATTTTAATGGATTATTTGTTCTATGCAGTTAAACTTGATGTCATTATATTTTATCACTTTAACATTGTTGGAGACTAATGATAATTTATTCTCGCATTATCTTAGTCATAATATTTCTTCGGGCTAGTTGAGCTCACTCTTTCTTTCACCGTTTTTTTCGTGAAATGAGAATATAATTTAGGACGAGTCGGGAAGCGGAGTGATGGTCCGGAGGATAGCATTAGTAGTCTTCACTATTCGTGAAATAGTGTGATAATAATTGTAATGAGGACTCCTTTTGAGTTTGTATAATCTACAGTAGATAATATTTGTATTCAAACTCACAGCTTTATGTTTTGTCGTATTGCATACCCATATCAGTATTAGTAAGTTGTATTTGAATTTCATCTTATGTATCGACGACCCAAGATGGGTGATGTATACCTAATTTTGGGGGCGTCACACACACACACACACACACACATATATATATATATATATGAGTGGATCTAGAATTTTTTTTCAACATGGGCGGATTTTAACTAATTTTTTTGTTGAAGTTAAATAAATAAAACTTGAACTAATCATAATAATGTTTACAAATTGCAATAAATATTCATAATCTAAATTAAAAAAGAATTTTTAAATAAAAAATATTTAGATACAATTTAGAAAACAAAAGTAGAATGAATCTACATTTGTCTGTACTTGTATTTAGAATATGAATGATTTTTTTTTTGCCCCTCCAAATTTAACTCTTCCATTTATCTGTCCACTTAAATTTATTCATATTTGTCACTACCTCTATAACTATAAACAAAAAAATTATGCACGAGCAACTGCTTATGCTATCCCTTAAATAGTCTGCCCATATATATATATATATATATATATATATATATATATATATATTCATAACATAATGCTTCCAATTCTTGAATCCAGATGCACCGGAACCTCCAAATCATAAAGTCGAGCAACATTAGCATGCAGAAAATATTGCCTAAATTCGATACTTTCCATCTATCAAATGCAATTTGACACAAAAAAGTAAGAATATAGCTGGGACGAGTCGGGGGTAATAGATAGTAACACATACAATATTTAATATTAATGATATGTTGTATATTTTGTTTTCATGACATGAGAGTAATATTTTCTTTGTTTTAAATATAAAAACAAAATTATATTTTATTTTATTATTAAATATATGAACAACATGACAATTAGAATTATAAATATACAAGTGAGGTCTCGATTTCTAATTGTCGACCCATATTATCTTTAATTTTATTTTATTTATAGTTTTGTATATGTCTCAAATTAACTTTTAAAATTTTATTTTGAACTTACATTTAAATTTGACATAGTTTTAAATTTAAAGTTAAACATGATTTTGAAAATAATAAATATAATAATTAGAAATACTTTTAATTTTTTTTATAATATTCATAATTGTAATGACTAAAATCAAATGGATTCATATCAATTAAATTTGAAAATATTACTCTCTCAAAGTCTGTTATATAAAAAGAGTCTCATCTTAATTTTTAAAGTCAAGTTTAAAAGTTTAACATTGATGTGACAAGATTAAGAAATTTAAATTTTCTCATTAGACGCACTTTCAAAATAATTTACATTAGTAATTTTATATTAATTAAAATGAAAATAATTATTGATAATTTATTAGAGTTTTTAAAATAATTATTTAAATCTAAACTACATTTATTTTTTATTTTATTTTTTGCAAAAGATGGAATATTTTCTTAAAGATCTTCCTCACATGAATGAATGTGAGTTCTATTTATTAATTCTTGCGGAACTATTAAATTTTTTTGTGAAATTTATTAATCAATTACGAAAAATAGATAAACATGTTAATAGGTTAATATTAAAAAGTGTACACGGGAGTGCCAATAGCATACTACTAAATAAGCACGACGCTTATTTTCAGACTTGTAAACAATCAAGGCTTGTTTATTAGTAAGTCAATTCAATTTAATGAAGTTCACGGCCATGATATTTCTTCTTTTTTTGGTAAAAGAATTTGAACTACTTCATTTAATTAATCTATTGGACCTTTATTATTGAACCTTGAAAGTCATTGGACTATTTAACCCCATGGAATCGAATTCGGTTCATTGGACTAACCCATTAAATATTTTAATATCTCTATCTTTGACTTGTAATGATGAAAAAGTATGACGGTTGACTAAAATACCTGCCATGCATTAATGTGGATGAGATCATAGCCGACCGGCGGTAGAAACAGTGATCAAAAGTAGTAGATAGACTACATGCAATCAATGAGGACCCATCGGATCGGTGTGTCGAGAAGTAGTGGGTGGTACGATAATCCGAGCCGAAGAAAGTATAACCTAGCAAGGAAGTCTTCACAAACAGGTACGTTCTCATACACATTATCATTCATAATCACATACACACAACCGAGAATTATTATCTCTCTCAATACACTAGACATTACATCCTCCATTGTTAACCTTATGAACACGTATACTGACTTTCACGCCTGAGCTATCCCCCGACGGAACAGCCGTCAAGCTTGTGGTGTTTATCGTGTTTACTGTGCAGGATCAGGGCGTCTTATGTGATTGGGACGTGGCAGAAGATCTTGGCGTTAACATTGGCGCTAGAAAGAGGGCGGAGTTCTAGTGTCATTGAAATTTTCAATCACAATTGTTTAACCTACTTCGGAAGATGATGAGGAGTAGAGATGGTACGCCAGAAGGGCAGGCGATGGTTGTTAGCTCGTCACTACCTCGTGTTTCGGTAAAGTATCGTCTGGGTCCTTCTAAAAGTGCTCACGAGAGCACGACCTCTAAGCATAATTCAGGAGATCTCCGTCCGAAGATCCATGGTGGGGCCAGACGAAAGTTGGTTTTCAATACGGATAAGGAGCGTGATCATGGTCGAGGGCGGGCGGAAGGCTCACCGACCAAGACTCATCGTCGAAGTGGTCAGGAGGACAGAAGCGCCAAGTCAAGCGAGGATGGCAGACGAAGCAGATAAAGCCTTGGAGGTTCTGTTGAAACAGAGAGAAGATATGGCCGAACAGATGCTTCGGGTGGCGGAATTAAGGGACGAAGCATCTAGCCATGTTCAGTCCGAAAGGCGGAGTAGGCATAAGGAGATGCCACGGCGAGAGGATAAGGAACCGGAGCATTCTGCACATGTGTCTAGAGATCGTTCTCACAGTAGGAGGAGATCGAGGAGCAGAACTCCCGTGGCCTCGAAGAAGACTGATGGTCGTTGGTTCTCAGCATCGCGACGACGACAGACGAAGAAGCAGGTCGAGGGAGATCGTGCCAGAAACCAGAAGAAGAGAGTATCAGCATGACCATTTTTATTATGAGGATAGAATTGTACGTCGGAGTAGATCAAGAAGCCCCACAAGGGCAATGGGATCGGCAGGAGGAGGTCGATCCACTCAGAAGCAGAATGTCGTTCATGAGAATGAGGTCTCCTCGCGACCCGAAGGTGTTGATTTTCTGGTAAAGGAGTTGAAAGAGCTCCGAAAGCAGCTAGCTGAGGTCAAACAGGTGAAGGACATTCCAGGAAAGAAGGCATCCCCTTTTTCCTCAGATATTCTCAAGGAGAAGGCAGATATCACCAAAAAGTTGCCTCGTATGGAGAGTTACGATGGGTCCGGAGATCCTTATGACCATAGTCAGGCGTTCGACCAGGTGATGGACTATTATGACTTCACTGATGCTGCCAAGTGCCACACTTTTGTCACAACGCTGAGAAAAGATGCGAGACAGTGGATGGAGACTTTACCATCAGATTCGATATCCTCTTGGACCGAGCTTTGTGATAAGTTCCATGCACGTTTTGGGAGCAACCGAAGAAGGGGAAAACCTACGGGTTCTCTAGCACAGATCCGGCAGTTCACCAGCGAATCTTTAGGCCAGTATGTAAAGAGGTTCAGAGAAGCGGTTGGTGGTCGTATCCGACCTTAATGATCTCCAGTCAGAGGGTTTGTTCGAGCAGGCTAGATACCGTGAAGTCAGAAGTTGGTGAAAAAGTTGATGTTCCACCATCCAAAAAGCCTGGCAGAAGCCTTTGACAAGGTAGAAGGTTATATTGTTGTAGAAGAGGCTATGAACAGCCTGAAGCATCCTTCTTCGGACCAGTTAAAGGAGATAGAAGTTCCCAAGGCCAAAGTTGATCATAAGAGAGCGGGGGGTATAATGATCGGTCGAGGCGATTCAAGAAGTACAATAACTCATGGCAAAGAAGAAGCGATTCGTCACACTGCTTCAGCCGAGAAGGTGAATAAGGTCTACACTGGCCCGAACACGAGATAGGTCGGTGATTTTGGATCAGATCAGAAACCAACCTTTCTTTGAGCCACCTCGTGATAATTATAGGACAGGACAAGGCAACTCTCGTAAATACTGTGGCTATCATCAAGCCGCTGGCCATGACACTAATGAATGTTGCAATTTTAAGGATTTCGTGGAGAAGAAGATTCAAGGCGACTTCTTTGGTTCGAGATGTGGTCGAGAAGGACCAACAGGATCAGCAGACTATCAACCGTACTGTTCAGACGGTTCAAATGGCTCCATCCATCCGAAATGCTCCAGTACCACCGCCAAGGCACGTCATCGATGTAATAACCGGTGGAACTGTGGGGAAGTTGGTAGGGAAGAAGAGAAGGGCCTACCTGGATTCGGTGCGTATCCGCATGGCGGATGCTCCCACGAAGATCGATGAGACCATTCCCAGGAACCGTCATATCATTTACGGATGCAGATTATCCTTCAGAGCCCATCGAGCCACATGAAGGGGCATTGGTGATCACAGCACAAGTGGGCCCGGTGGATGTGAAATGCATGATGATAGACAACGGGTCTTCGGTGGATATTCTGTATGCCCATGCCTATCAGAGGATGCATCTTGATGGGTAAAAAATGGAGGTCGGGCAGGAGGCTCCTTTATACGGTTTCAGCAATGATCCAGTCAAAGTTGCAGGCACTATTGAACTCCCAGTTATTTTTGGCACAGCACTGCAGCAGGTAGAAATAACGTGTAAATTCTATGTTGTGCATGTAGATTCGACTTACAACGCTATATTGGGAAGGCCTACATTGACGGCTCTCCAAGTTGTGACCTCCATCCCTCATTTCAAAATCAAATTTCCCACGGCGCATGGAGTAGGAAAGGTGGCGGGGGACTTAGATCTGGCCCGACGATGTTATCGGAATCTTTGTTATTTAAATGCGGTAGGGTGACAAACAAAAAAAGACAATGACAATTGAGATCGAACCCTTCACTGAGAGCAGCTCGGAACCGTTGGTAATCCCTGCAGGAGGGACTGAGGAGATCGAGTTGATCATCGGAAAACCGGACAAGACAGTGAAGATCGGTTCGGGTCTACCAGAGCCTCTTCGGACAAACCTTATGGAACTCTTACGCTGCTATGCGGATATTTTTGCATGGGAACCATAGGATATGCCGGGAGTTAGCCGAAAGATAGCTGAGCATAGACTGGAGGTAGATCCCTCGAAGAAGCCAATTCGGCAGAAAAGTCGAATCTTTGCGCCAGAGCGACAGAAGATCATTGATGAAGACATTGCAAAGCTGTTAGCTGCTGACTTCATCTATGAAATTGATTACCCAGAGTGGATGGCGAATGTGGTGTTGGTGCAGAAGCAAAATAGAAAATGGCGGGTTTGCATCGACTACACCGATCTCGATAAAGCTTGTCCGAAGGACTTTTATCCTCTGCCCCATATCGATCAGCTCATCGATGCCACTTCGGGGTATGCATTACTAAGCTTTATGGATGTTTTTTGAGGTTATCACCAAATATCCATGTGCAAAGAGGACATTTCAAAGATAAATTCATTACACAGATTCGATGTATGCCTACAAGAAGATGACTTTTGGCCTTATAAATCTTTGGAGCCACCTACCGAGAATGATGAACTTCATCTTCGACAAGCAGCTAGGGAGGAACATGGAGGTTTATCTAGATGACATGATCGTGAAGAGTATGCAGGTTCAAAAGAATTTGGACGATCTGGAAGAATGCTTTCAGACTGTCCGACATCATCAACTGAGACTCAATCCGGCCAAATGCACTTTCTACTCGATGCAGAAAGTTTCGGGATATCCGGTCACCGGAGGGCATCGAGGCCAACCCAGAGAAGATCCAAGCCATTCTTGACATGAAGACTCCTCAGTTATTCAAAGACGTCCAACGTCTGACTGGTAGGATTGCGGCTTTGAGAAGGTTCGTCGCCAAATCTGCGGAGAAATGCCTTTCTTTCTTTGACACATTGAAGGGGCCGAAGAATGCGAAGACGTTCCAGTGGACTTCGGAGTGTGAAGACGCCTTCCAAGGCATAAAGACATATCTGTCTTCTGCTCCTTTATTGGTGAAGCCCGCCCCAGCAGAGACCTTATATTTATACCTTGCAGCAAGTTCATTGGCAGTTGGAGCAGTACTGGTTCGGGAGATCAGTGGGAAGCAGCATCCGGTCTATTATGTCAGTCACATCCTACGAGATGCTGAAACCAGGTACCCGAATATTGAGAAATTTGCCTTTGCTTTAATAATTGCTAGTAGAAAGCTTCGGCAATATTTTCAAGGTCGGCCCTCGGTCGGTCATACCTGCGGATCGCCCATTGAAGAAGGTGATGGGCAAGCCAGAGGTTTCAGGCAGACTAGCAGCATGGACTATGGAGTTGTCCCAATTTTTCATTGAATACCATCCCCGAACCGCTATCAAGGGTCAAGCCTTGGCCGATTTTATGGTGGAATGTTCGTTCACCGAAGCAGATGCCGAGTTGCCAGAGGCTGAATCGTCTGATCGAGCAGTTGCAGTTCTTCAACAGGTCGAATGTTTGACGTCAGATGCAGATGGATCTCTCTGATGTTGATTAGTATGAAAGGTGAATTATCTTGACGAGTCCGGAGGGATTCAAAGTTCAGCAGGCCATCAGATTCGGGTTTAAAGCGACGAACAACAAAGCCGAGTATGAAGCAGTGTTAGCAGGTGTTCGATTGGCAAAGAGTCTAGAAGTCCAGAAGCTGATCATTTACAGTGACTCTCAGTTGGTCGTCAAACAGCTGTCGGGAGATTATGAAGCTCGTGGGACCCGGATGATCAAGTATCTGGCGGAATTAAAAGACCGACTTGAAAGATTTCGCCGTATGAGTTTCGGGCATAGGCGTAATAACAATTCCATTCTTCGATGCACTATCGGTTGGCCACTACGGATGCGCAGATGTTTTCAACGGATCGGTTTATTTGGAAGTTTTCTAAATGATAGAGTGTTCAAAGACGAAGCGGTGATGTGTATCGAGCGATCTAACTGCTGGATGACTTCCTACATCGAGTATTTGGCAGATGGCGTCCTTCCTTCGGATCAGATGTTGGCAAAGAAGATCAAGTACAAGAGTGCCAATTTTGTTCTTATTGATGGGGATCTTTATCGATTGGCATTTTCCTCATCATTGCTGAAGTGCCTGGTTCTATCCGAGGCCGAGTATGCTCTTTAGGAGGTTCACGAGGGTATTTGCGGTGATCATATGGCTGCCAAGTCTTTGGCTTATAAAGTACTTCGACAGGGATACTATTGGCCTATAATTTTCAAGGAGCTACAGAGTATGTCAAGAGATGTGAAAAATGCCAGCTCAACAGTCTGATCCCACATCAGCCACCAGAAGAGCTATATTCGATTTTATCTCCTATACCCTTCGCTGTCTGGGGGGTAGATATATTGGGTCCATTGCCTAAAGCTAAAGGTCAGGTCAGCTTTGTCATAGTTGCTATTGATTACATGACTAAGTGGGTAGAGGCGAAGCCACTTCGGTTAATAACGGAACAAGAGTGTTTGAAGTTCATAAAAGAGTCCGTAGTGTTTCGCCGGGGATTCCTAGAGTGTTGATATCGGACGGGCGGACGATTAAATGGGATCAAAATTTGAAGGATTTTAAAGGAGTGAGGATTCAAAGATAAGAAGACTTCGGTGGCTCACCCACAAATGAATGGGCAAGTCGAGGTGACCAGCGGGACGACGCCGAAGCGGGATCAAGCCGCAGATGGATGAAGCTAAAGGAAGATGGCGGAAGAAGAATCGCTCAACAAGGTTGTGGGCTTACCGAACTACACCGAGGACCACCACAAGGGATTCACCATTTCGATTGGCCTATGGTACTGATGTCTTAGTCCCAGTCGAAATCGGATCTCCAAGTCTTCGGGTCAGTCAATTCAAAGAGATCTACAATGACAAAGGATTGAAGGCCAACTTGGATCTGCTAGAAGAAGTCAGAGAGGTAGCTTGCTCAAATTGGCTGCTTATAAACAAAGAGTAGCCAAGCATTACAACAAAGGGGTCAAACTTTGCAGATTCGAAGTAGGAGACTTCATCCTCAGAGAAGCCGAAGCATCTACGCCTCAAAACACAGGAAAGTTAATCTGCCGAATGGGAAGGGCCGTATGAGGTGATCAAGTATCAAAGCCGAGACACTTATCGGTTAAAGGCATTAGATGGTTTCGAGATCAAGAACACTTGATTATCGACAAAGCTCGGAAATATTTTCAATAGAGATCAAGTCAATTTACCGAAAGTCTGTACATGATTATCCATTATCAATAAAAAGTTACTTTTTCACAATTGATCCTGTTCCTATTTGTCCTAAGTTCACAATGAAGTAAGGAGGTATGGTAGGACTCGCTGGCCATTCGATGGCAGCCCATTCATTTGTTGCCCAGCGTGGTAGACAAATCCTATGATCCTATATTATTTTTACCGAGGGCGGTAAAATCAATGGTCCACTGAAGTAAAGAGGTATGGTAGGACTCGCTGGCCATTCGATGGCAGCCTTATTGATAGGTGTGTCCTTATGAATTTGTGACCCTGTATGGTAGACAAATTTCATGGTCCTTATATCTTGATCCTTATATCTTGATCCAAAATTAGGTATACGCCACCCATCTTGGTCGCCACTTACATGGTACATAAATTCAAATACAAATTGGCTTAATATATGTCGTCGAAGAGGCCAATCCTCAAGTTCTTTTATTAATATAATACATAAACCGTGAGTTGAGTTGAATACAAATATTGTCTTAGATATTATACAAACTCAAAAGGAGTCCTCATTACAACTATTATCACACTATTTCACGTAATAGTGAGGACTACTAATGCTATCCTCTCGACCATGAGGACTACTCCGCTCCCCCATTACTCGTCCCCGACTCGTCTCCAAGCCTATGTTCTCATTTTCAAGAGAACAAAGGAAAGAAAAGGTGAGCTCAACTAGCCCAAGAAGAAATATTATGACTAAGATAATGCGTAATAAATTATCATTATTAGCCTTCAACAATGTTAAACCGATAAAATACAATAGACAACCAGCTTTAATCACAGCAATGAATATATGCAATCCATTAAAAGAGTCAAGTAGAAAATAAAGTCTACTATCTTTTAGGTTTTAAAAGGTTTTCATCAATTTTTATCACCGAGACTCAATTTTAATAAATAAACCACCACATCTAATCATCCTCGCACTACACTGGCCAAGGATTTTCATCAAATTATCAATGTTCATGACTATACCGAATCACCCCCGGTCATAATCATACCAAAATTATCCATCATCGCATTACGTGCCATCGAGGACTTTTGTCACATCATTTATCAAGTCATGATTATACCGAATGATCCTCGGTCATAATCATACCAAGTTCATCTACGCACGTAAGACATAGATAACTTTCAACATAATATAACATGAGGATGATGACAATGACATAATAATTCAATAAAACAAGTTCAAGAATTAATTAATCCAAGAACCAATAACGCCCAAGTTGTCAACATGATATCTTTTGTAGAGTAAAATTCAAGAATGCTCGTAAGAATATTTCCATGAAAAGATATCGATGAAACGCAAATATCAAGGATATTCTACTAATTTCATGGAGTATAGAAGTCAAAGTTTTAACCAACGGGTATAATAAAGAATGGAATAACAAAAGAAATCACCACGCACGCAGATTCAGATGTATAAAAGTTATTCCAATGTAATAATAATAATCTAACCAGTCGTGAAATTCACAACCGATGTGATGATCCAATGTAATAATAAATGTCAATAATAAACAATGGAACTGTGTCCTGTAAAACACACGCATGTGATATTCCAAATGTAATAATAAATGCGAATAATAAACAATGGAACCAGTCCTGTAAAAACACATGCATGTGATATTCCAATGTAATAATAAAGAATGAATAATGTAAGAAAATCACCAAGTATAGGGATTCACAGATACAAAAGTGTTATTCCAATGTAATAAATAAGAATGGAATAATATAAGGATTTCACCAAGTATAGGTACGCCATGATACAAAGTTATGTATAGGTATGCCACTTTTACAAAAGTTATTCCAATGTAATAATAATGAATGGAATAATGTAAGTTCTCTTCATGAATAAGAAAGAATAAACACTTTACGGTACAACAAATAATATCCCTTACCGTAAAAAGACACCGGATATCAAAGTAGTGAAGTACCGTACTTTTCTTTCTTTCTTATGATTTTCTCTATAGCTTTCTCTTTCTCAGAGTTTCAGTGAATTCGTAAGAAAATAATGAAGGAATGAGCTTCTATTTATAGAAAATGTAATGCATAGTAATTAATCCATGAACTATCTGTATTGATTTACTTTTAACTGACTATCCATATTTAAAGCAAAATCTTTTAAATAAAATATAATATATTCTATTTATATAAAAACATTTTACTATGCAAACACTACTATGCAAAACACTATGCAAAACACTACGCAACACTATGCATAATAAAATATAATATATTTTATTTATGTAATAACTTTAATAAAGTATTCTGCTTTTATATAAAAGATGTTTCGCTTTTATTACGCTAATAATACGTAATAAAACAAAACGTCATTATCGCTATAATAATTCATATTATTAATCGACAATAATGGAATCAAACCGAGTGACTTCTCACATAAGCATCAATAATCAATACCGCAAGTGCTACTATGCAACCACACGACATCGTTTTTTTACTACCGAAAGTAGTTCAACAAGATCAACCAGAAAAACTTCCGCCGTTATTTCAATAAAATATTTTTGTCGCTTTTTTCAATCCGATAATAATTTCGCTAGGGTCCACCAATGATTGAGTCATTGCATTTAATATTCCCTCGCTAAACCTAATATTCCCCACCAATCGAATAATATAATATAACCACTCAGATACTTTGCAAAATTTATAAATACTACCCACAACTATAATATTATCTCAAATTCACACCATAATATTAAAAATTATTTCGACAAAATTTAAATCTTTATCGATAAAATCTGGGTCTCACAATCTCCCTCCTTATGGAATTTCGCTTCTAAATTAGGGTAACGACGACTGTATGATAAGAGGTGAGGATACCTTGAATACCTTTTATCGTTGAAAAAATATTAAATTCATCTTCGCAATCCGCCAAAGATATTCATTAACAATTCATCTTTGCACTACAAAGCAAAGATATACAAATCAGAAACCAATAATGCCGAGACGCAATTTTTAATAATAGTACACAACCACTTAATTATCCATGCACCATCGCCAAGGATATTCGTGTTTTTAATTACGGCCATGATTATACCGAATAATCCGTGGTCATAATCATACCAAGTCTATCAATGCACTACTACCAAAGACGATTTTTTTACCACATCCATGAATTAATATTTCATTCACGAGACTCATTTCAATAATTAATCCATATCATCGAATCATCCCCGCACTACGTGCCAAGGATATTCATTAAGATCACGCACCATTAATTATCCATGCACTACTACCAAAGATAATCGTATTCATTAAGATCCATTAAATTACGAATCCACAAAGATAATCGTGGTATTCCACCACAAATTATCCATGCACTACTACCAAAGATAATCGTATTCATTATATCATGACCACAAATTATCCATGCACCACCACAAAGATAATTATCATTAAGATCACACCAATTATCCATGCACTACCAAAGATAATCGGTATTCATTAAGATCACGCACCACAAATTATCCATGCACTACCATGCCAAAGATAATCGTGGTATTCATTAAGATCACGCACCATAAATTATCCATGCACTACTACCAAAGATAATCGTGGTATTCATTAAGATCACGACCACAAATTATCCATGCACTACTACCAAAGATAATCGTGGTATTCATTAAGATCACGCACCACAAATTATCCATGCACTACTACCAAAGATAAGATATTAAGTGGTATTCACAAATTAGTATCACGCACCACAAAGATAAATTATTCCATAATTATCCACTACAAAGATAATCGTAGTATTCATTAAGATCACGACCACAAATTATCCATGCACTACGCCAAAGATAATCGTATTCATTAGTATCACGATCACAAATTATCCATGCACTACTACCAAAGATAATCGTATTCATTAGTATCACGATCACAAATTATCCATGCACCACGTACAAAGATAATCGTAGTTTTCAATTACGATTAATATGATACAAAGATAACAACTCGGTCATAATCATACCAAGTCCATCTATGCACGTGAGCCATGTATGACTTTCAACATAATATAAGCATGAGGATGTCAATGATATAAAGAATCAATCAAATGAGATAAAGGATAAATATTAAACATTTATAATATAATTTATCCAGATTCAAGAATATCCCCATGTTATCAATCACTTAATAATCTCATAATCTAATATCATTAATATTATAACAATATTTTAATCACTTCTTAAATTTATAAACAATTTATTTCAATTGTTTACGCTTTTACCATATAATGCATTTAATCATTCAAAATGCCATACTCATAAGATATCATCACCAATTATCAAATCCTCATCAAAAAAAATATGCATATACTCTATATAGGATTCTCTAGCCATAAAATCCTATTTTCAACTTTTTGTTACTTCACATAACATATTTAACTCATATGTTCAGAATTAAACCATTTTCATGAAAAATACCAAATCAATCCCAAAAATATTTCTTTTCTGGGATTTAGTATAATATAGTCCCATAATGAAAATATATTTTCTCTAATTTTTAAAATTCATTTACTATTTTTCAAAAATCAATTTCTAATTAATTCCTTAAGAAATTAGCTACCTCAAGTTTAACTCCAAAATTCCCAAATCTTGGCAGGACCTTACACATGTTAATGTGAGCTCCAGCTTTAAATTTCATGGTCATCTGAGTTATAGAACTCCCGATATATAGCATTTTTCATTTGGAAAAACCTAAATATTGAAATAGTCATAACTTGCTCATTTTAAGTCGAATGAGCTCATTTTTGGACAGGAGGTACTTTATACCATATACCTTCATGTCCCAAAAGGCCAGAATTTTTCTCATAATTTAAGTGGCCGAAACAGCCCCTCTAAAATCATGGCAGCAGACTTTTTTGCTTTTTTGCAGCTTTGCACTCCTTTGCTAAAATCAGTCCACACAAAAATCTACAACACCTTTTCCAGTAATTCCACTTGGATTAGTTAGGTAACTCATAGATCTAACTCTAGGACTTGACCACACTCAAAAATTCAAAATATAATAGGAGATATGGTCAATTGAATTTCATGTTACGCTTTTCACCAAAAATCGATTTTCAACTCTTTGTGATTTCTAAGAAACTTTCATGTTTTCACATACTAACCAACATAACTCATCATAAAACTTACTAATACTTCATATACCCATGATTTTCATTAGTTCTATACTTTTATTATGACTTTCATCATAATTCACGTAAATGTATCCTTTTAGTCAAGAAATATTCGAGGGTTTAAGAAATGGGTTTTCAGATCGGGGTCAATACAAAATTCGATTTCACGCCTAAGTAGGCTAAGAAGTCTTCAAGAATACACCAAGAAATTTATTAATAATAGAAATATCATTCAAAAATCTGTGGACTTCATCCAAGACTTGATAAGACGTCACATCGATACCAACTCGTGACTTCTATCCCTTAACCTAGATAAATCACCTCACAATGATACCTATAAACTTGCCATCTTCATTCACGATGTCGCCATGTAAAAGTCCCGGCTTCTGTGCATTCCACACAAGGAAGTCAACAACTAAAGGTTCGGGCTCTTTACTTATGGCTTGATATGACAATAATCGACTTTAGTAGTTTCGTTACTTGAATTCGCACAACAAAGTTGGTTATGAATATAAAAGCTAACAACCTTATTTAAAAGCATGATGATGAGTAGTTAACCAATTGATTCCTAAAATCACATCAAAGGCAAGTATTTTCAAAAAGATAAGATCGACAGTAACGTGAAAGTGTTTATTTGAATCAAACAAGATTTAAAAAATAGTAGCAGAACGAAGGCTCCTACTAACTAAGTTTCAACCAATAAGTCAAAGTCTAACTTCTTCTGAGTCAAATTTAAACGTTGAACGCAAGCAAGAGAGATAAAATAATGGGTAGAACCCAGATCTTATAAGGTATAGACTTTAATTTATAATTAACTAACCCCCGCTAACTTCGTCTCGGCTTACTCGCTTTTGAGAAGTCATGAAAAATGCACTTCCTAAAACCAACGACTTTGTTTTGTCCATATCCACCTTGGTGCCACCGTCCCCAAAGCCTAGAGACTCGACTTTGGTGCACAACAAAATTGAGCTAAATGACATTCTCTTCTTGCAATTTTCACTTCTATTATCTTTGCCATGATTACCACCAAGTGGTTACCATTCTTAGCATGATAATTTCCCCACGATGGTTATCATTGTTCGATAGCCGCTGCCACCAAAGATGATTTATTATTATCGTGTTGTTGGTCGTTACCTTTTGTTCGAAATAATCAACACTCTCATGTGCTTCATTGCTTATCTCAAAGATTTTCAGATGTCATTCTCAAACACCGCCACAAAACAAGGGTTAATTAACATATCACATATTATCCCTATACTCGACCGACCAATTAAATACTAAATAAATTTAGGTAGGTCATACTAAATAAGGAATTTCTGCCTCCCTCCTAGTTCTTATCTCACATCTCACCAGGATCATATCCCTAAGCTCGATACCAACCGCGATTTCAAAATTAGTATACGCCACCCATCTTGGGTCGCCACTTACATGGTACATAAATTCAAATACAACTTATAAAATATAATCGCTGTGGTATAATACGACATAAATCGTGAGTTTGAATACAAATATTGTCTATTAGATATTATACAAACTCAAAAGGAGTCCTCATTACAACTATTATCACACTATTTCACGTAATAGTGAGGACTACTAATGCTATCCTCTCGACCATTACTCCGCTCCCCGACTCGTCCCCAAATTTATGTTCTCATTTCAAGAGAAATAAAGGAAAGAAAGGGTGAGCTCAACTAGCCCAAGAAGAAATATTATGACTAAGATAATGCGTAATAAATTATCATTAGCCTTCAACAAATGTTAAACCGATAAAATACAATAGACAACCAGCTTTAATCTAGCAATGAATACGCAATCCATTAAAAGAGTCAAGTAGAAAATAAAGTCTACTATCTTTTAGGTTTTAAAAGGTTTTCATCAATTTTTATCACCGAGACTCAAATTTTAATAAATAAACCACCACATCTAATCATCCTCGCATCACTACTGGCCAAGGATTTTCATCAAATTATCAATGTTCATGACTATACCGAATCACCCCCGGTCATAATCATACCAAAATTATCCATCATCGCATTATGTGCCAATCGAGGACTTTTGTCACATCATTTATAGCAAGTCATGATTATACCGAATGATCCTCGGTCATAATCATACCAAGTTCATCTACGCACGTAAGACAAAGATAACTTTCAATATAATATAATATGAGGATGATGACAATGACATAATAATTCAATAAAACAAGTTCAAGAATTAATTAATCCAAGAACCAATAACGCCCAAGTTGTCAACATGATACTTTTTGTAGAGTAAAATTCAAGAATGATCGTAAGAATATTTCCATGAAAAGATATCGATGAAACGCAAATATCAAGGATATTCTACTAATTTCATGGAGTATAAGTCAAAGTTTTAACCAACCGGGTATAATAAAGAATGGAATAACAAAAGAAATCACCACGCATGCAGATTGTGATGTAGACAAAGTTATTCCAATGTAATAATAATAACGGAACCAGTCGTGAAATTCACAATCGACATGTGATGATCCAAATGTAATAATAAATGTCAATAATAAACAATGGAACTGTGTCCTGTAAAACACATGCATGTGATATTCCAAATGTAATAATAAATGCGAATAATAAACAATGGAACTGTGTCCGTGTAAAACACACGCATGCATGTGATATTCCAAATGTAATAATAAAGAATGGAATAATGTAAGAAAATCACCAAGTATAGGGATTCACAGATATAAAAGTTATTCCAATGTAATAAATAAGAATGGAATAATATAAGGATTTCACCAAGTATAGGTATATGCCAGATACAAAAGTTATGTATAGGTATGCCACTTTTACAAAAGTTATTCCAATGTAATAATAATGAATGGAATAATGTAAGTTCTCTTCATGAATAAGAAAGAATAACACTTCTTTACGGTACAAACAAATAATATCCCTTACCGTAAAAAAGACATCGGATATCAAAGTAGTGAAGTACCGTAATACTCTTCTTCTTTCTCTATAGATTTTTCTCTATAGCTTTTCATAATTTCTCTCTGTAGTTTCAAAGAATTCGTAAGAAAATAATGAAGGAATGAGCTTCTATTTATAGGAAAATAGAATGCATAGTAATTAATCCATGAACTATCCGTATTGATTTACTTTAATCTGACTATCCATATTTAAAGCAAAATCTTTTAAATAAAATATAATATATTCTATTTATATAAAAACATTTTACTATGAAAAACACTATGCAACACTATGCAAAACACTGCAAAACACTATGCAACACTATGCATAATAAAATATAATATATTCTATTTATGTAATAACTTTAATAAAGTATTCTCGCTTTTATATAAAAGATGTTTCGCTTTTATTACGCTAATAATAATGTAATAAAACAAAACGTCATTATCGCTATAATAATTCATATTATTAATCGACAATAATGGAATCAAACCGAGTGACTTCTCACATAAGCATCAATCAATAATCAATACCGCGCTACTATGCAAACCACACGACATCGCATTTTTTTACTACCGAAAGTAGTTCAACAAGATCAACGGTAAAACTTCCGCCGTTATTTCAATAAAATATTTTTGTCGCTTTTTCAATCCGACAATAATTTCGCTAGGGGTCCACCAATGATTGAGCCATTGTATTTAATATTCCCTCGCTAAACCTAATATTCCCCACCAATCGAATATAATATAACCACTGTGATACTTTGCAAAATTTATAAATACTACCCACAACTATAATATTATCTCAAATTCACACCATAATATTAAAAATTATTTTGACAAAATTTAAATCTTTATCGATAAAACTGGGGTCTTGGAGGATACTTCTTCTGGTCAGACGATCGAGCAAACCTCCTCGTCGAGAGATTGGTGGGTGATCGGCTCGGTTCTCGGATGGCTTAAGAAGAATTTGGGAAGAGGTGTTGATCCGGGTTTTCTAACGGCCCTCCTCTTTTGACGAGGACGGAGGGTCTCTTCCAGACAAGAAGAACCTCATCACTTCGGCTTTCTCATTCGAAATTCATCTGATTGTGTATTTCGGTTGGTTCAAACCGGAGATAGCCGTCAGCGGAGACTCTCAACAGCACCAAGACTTCCCGCATAAAAAATCTTCAAATTCCTTTATTTCTAAGGAACTCGGTCTGATCAAAGATTCTGCACGAAACAAATAGTCCTATGTTAGATTCCACATCATAAGAACATTTTCAAATATTTATATATAAAATAGACCGATACTTATATTTATGGTCATATAACCATGCCTGCTTCGAAAGGAGTCTGTACTTCCACTCCTCCTTAGGAAAATTATCAAAAAGCTCCATCATCTCAACTTCCCGTTCTTCAGAAATATCTTCGAAGTCAGCAGAGATCTTCTCGTCAGTGGCCCAGTTTGGTAAAGAAAGATTTCAGGACCTTCGACGAAGAACCACTTCTCGTGCCATCCCCTATCGTCAAGGAGTGTTCACCAATAACGCCTCTCGAACTTTTCTCCCGACTTTCGGAGAGTGTTTCACGAGGCCTTGAACCCTTCTCTCTGGATTGGACGATCTTGTACAAGGTGAAGAAGAAGTCGAGGAAGGCTCAACGCCTAACTCATGGCAAGTAAAACAACAAAGGCCGGATGTGAATATAAGAATTTGGTACCAATTGGCGAACCCCACACCCGTAAACCCCAAAGATAGTCACTATGAAGACGTGTAGAGGAAACGGACTCCTTCTCAAGCAAGGTCACAGGGGACTACCGTCCAACCCTCCGTCCGGTTGGTACATTTTCTCACCGGACACAGGAGCCCTAAGCGTGAGTATCCGAATGTGGTACTGAGATCGAATCCTCTTTAACTCTTGGGCCGGTGACAATAGAGAGTGTTGGCGTCTGAAACGCTCCGTATTCTCGTAATATTAGGAGGGAGTTTTGGGGATTTTGGAGAAGGATTCTTATCGATTTTCGTTCCTTTGGGATTCAAGGTCGAGGTTTCTTCGGGGGGTTGGGGTTTGGTGAAACGACGTTGATCGGTGTTACTAGGAGGGGTGAACTTTGTTCGTAATCTTTGGAAGCCATTTTTGGCGATTCGCAGAGGAGGATGAGATAGTTCATAGGAGAAGAAAACTCAAAAGGCGCTTCAATTTCAAATGGGCGTGTAGAATCACAAATTTGGTAAAGTTATCTTTATAATCGATTTGCTATATCTGTACAAGGCTCAAGACATTAAATGTTAGTAATGATTTAGAATTTGAATGAGAAGCGCCCTGCCTTCGAGTCCAGATATTTATCGTGGGGCCTTTCCGATTTAGGTCTCCGTTCTCCTCTCATTTCATCTCATGAACGAAGAATCGCACATTTCGATTACTTCTCACTACGGGCTTTTAGTAAAATATCATGGACCATTTATAGTTTTCATTAAACATTCCGCTCAACAAAAAACTAGGGGCAATGTTGGGTCATGATATTTACCCTCCTTGGTAGGAAGTAAATTGGGCTTACTCATTTAATTAATCTATTGGGCCTTTATTATCGAACCTTGAAAGTCATCGGGCTATTTAACCCCATGAAATCGAATTGGTTCATCGACTAACCCATTAGATATTTTAATATCTCTATCTTTGACTTCAGAATGATGAAAAAAGTACGATATTGACTAAAATACCGCCATGCATTAATGTGGATGGGATCATAATGGCCAATTAAGTAGTAAAACGATGACCAAAAGTAGTAGATAGACTACACGCAATTGGCAGGACCCATCGATCGGAAAATGTGTCGAGAAAGTAGTGGGTGGCACAAGAATCCCGCCAAGAAAGTATAACCTAGCAAGAAGTCTTCACAAATGCAGTGACGTTCTCATACACATTCTCATTCATAATCACATACACACAACCAAGAATTATTATCTCTCTCAATACACTAGACATTACATCCTCCATTGTTAACCCTCATGAACACGTATATCGACTCTCACGCCTCGAGCTATTATCCATTTTAACGGTAGTCCAAGCTTGTGGTGTTTATCGTGTTTATCGCATGCGGGATCGAGGCGTCTTATGTGATTGGGACGTGACAGAAGATCTTGGCGTTAACAGAAGTAAAGATAGAAAATTGATATTTTCATATATTAAAATGATATTTTCACATATGAAAGATCTTGTGAAAACTAGTTAATTAATTTGAAAACTAAATAAATTGAAATGTGTTGATTAATACGGGTCAAAAGTAATTAAACTAGTTTGAACCCATATTTGTAAAAAATAAATAACTTAATATTATAAAAAATAAAGTCATTAATACATTCTTAAAATTTAGTAATGACTAATAAAAAGAATAAATTTCATCATCTAAAACGATAAATAAAAAAAATTAATATTTTGATATGTATGTATTTTTGATATTTTTACGTGATTATCTTTCGTAGGAGCAACTAGGCAATTCCCATGAGTAGCATTAGCAATACGTACGTCTATGGTCTATCCACATTAATGTTTTAGACAAAAAAAAACAATTATTATTATCTTTCTTTTTTTTGTCTGTTGGCAGAACAACTTTTGTTTATCTCGTCACATTCATGGTCTTAATTTCAATAGAAAGGAAAAAAGTGTATAAGAAGGAATTCTTACAGCAGCACAGCACATGCCACACGGGAATGCTATTAATAATACTTTGGGCCTAAAAGGAAAGGTTACCCAGACCCAGACCCAGACCCAGACCCAGACCCAGACCCATCCCTTTTCACCCTTCAACCTTTTAGCAGCTTTTCCTATTGCCTCACATTTTTTTGAATTTAA
The DNA here is from genome assembly GCA_020205615.1 of Panax quinquefolius. Lineage (NCBI taxonomy): Eukaryota > Viridiplantae > Streptophyta > Magnoliopsida > Apiales > Araliaceae > Panax > Panax quinquefolius. The sequence continues at coordinate 13,078,398 of CM035172.1, read as the reverse complement.
ATACAGTCTCATAAGTCCCAACTTTCAACTTGTAAATATTTTGATTGGCCAAATTGGAGGTTTTTTCCATTGAGATTGGGTCTGACAGGTCCAACATTGATGAATAAAGTTCCCCCCATCGCATAATCAACCCGTACATGGTTACAAATTAAAATTTAATTTGAGATACTTTTAAATTTAAAATAATTTATTTAAAAATTACCAAATAATAAATTTTATTATGAATAGAACTTTTTAGATAATTTAATAAAAAAAATTGTGTTAATTTTAAGTTGGTTTAAAAAAAAATTAATAATAACCCTATATTATTATTGAAGGAAGGAAGAAATACGACGGTTTGTTTATATTCGAATAAAATTTATTTTGAGATAGAACTTTTTAGTTATCAATCTAATTCTTAATAAAGCAGAAAACGAATTTAATAATTAAAAATTTTAAATTTAATGAAATTTTTTATAATTTTTATATATAAATATATTCAACAATATTATGCACTTATTTTTATTAAATTGAATATTTAAAACTATTAAATAAAATTTACCTTTTAAAATGGTAAAATAGTATCATTAAGAGACAACTTACTTTTTAGTTATCAAACAATTTTTTAGATTTAGACCTCATAACTATTCAAATGATCTACTTTATTAAGATATCATAATTGATCTTAATTTACAGGTTTATCAAACACAACCTTATTTTCTTTTCTGACCCTACATATTATAAGCGGTTATTAAATTTGGATTAATGTAAAAAATAATTTACAAATTTTATTTTCTATAATAAGAAGCTTTAGTCAAATCATTTTGGCGGTCGTTAAATTGGCTAAAGAAAACAAACTAACTCCAGGACAGGAAATAACAACTGGCCAAAAATCACATACAAATGCAACTATCTTCTTCCCAATTTCCGTCCACATAAGCTAAAGTCTCATATCTACCCTCAGCTCATACAGTCAATTCACCTCTCTCTCTCTCTCCTGCATCTCACAGAGATTTGTATGAAGATTTATCAGAGACACTAGTAGTGTCATCACATTACCAACATTCCATTGATAACGACTCTAAATTCTCAATTCCCCAGGTAAATTCACTTCTCCGATTTCTCTTAATTCTTTCAGTTCGAAACAACTCATAAAAAATCAAGTCAATTCAACTTAGTTATAAATAAAAATTCATGGGGATCAGGGACTGCAGACAGAAATCGAGACGGTCTGTAATAATGGGGGACAATGCCTTTAAAAATTAGTAACGTGGAGACAAAATAGTGAACACAAAATAATAATGTGGCTTAAATTAGCTCCCCTAACTCATGATTAGTTTTGTTTCTCACAGACCCTCAAGTATTTGCTGGCCCCAATGTGAAGAGTTTGGATCAAATTAATTCATTTTCTTATGTTGTTTGTATATATTAATTTTTGCCGGTACTTTTTGTAAATATTGATGTGAAGGATGGGGGCGAGTGATGGCGGAGAGGAGGTGGGGATGGGCGAGGGGCATGACGAGAAGATTTTCGTGTCAGTTCGGCTGCGGCCTATGAATCGGAAGGAGATTGCAAGAAATGATGTGTCCGACTGGGGATGTATTAATGACGACACTGTTGTCTACAAGAATGCTAATGTTTCCATGCCCGAGCGCTCTATGTACCCAACTGCTTATACATTTGGTAACTAACTCTTTATTTTTTATATTCCTGTTCATTTTGGTTATTTTTATGGCTTATGTACGTACGTATGTATGTCTAGATTTTGGGTTTTAAGTTTGACTAGTTACAAGGATTTCTAAATATCTGAGATAGTCATTGATGTGGAGCTAAATTCTACAGTATTTGCTTCGAATTTAAAGTAAAGTGTTGTGTTTGCCTGATAAGTTCTTCATATGGATCAAGTGTATGTTGTATTCGAAACATGTAAATTTGCATGTCCTTGTACTTACATAGTGTTTATGTGATTGTGCTTGATTGATTTATCCTGGATATTATTTATTTTAGAGCAACTATGGTTATAGTTTCATACTATTAAAGCTTGCACCATAATATTCTGAAACTTCTTGATATTTCTGTTCTTTCTTTGTCGTGTCTTTTGGACTTTAGATCGAGTATTTAGCTGTGACAGCACCACGAGGCAGGTATACAAGGAAGGAGCCAGGGAAGTTGCTCTATCAGTTGTCACTGGTATCAATTGTGAGTATAACTCCTTTCTCTTCTTTCCCTACATTTTTCTTGAATTCGCCTACATCTTATTATCAATTTTCTTTTTGTAATGATGTGTGCTCCAGCAAGTATTTTTGCCTATGGACAAACAAGCAGCGGAAAGACATTCACCATGACTGGCATTACTGAGTACACCATTGCAGATATATATGACTATGTACAGAAGGTAATCAACTTCCGGTACATTTACATGTTGTAGTTTCAGTTCTAAAATGCTGAATTCAGTGGATTTTGTCCAGTCCATTCATCGTTTATTATTGTCTTATTGGTAGCACACAGAAAGAGAATTTCTTCTGAAGTTCTCTGCTATGGAGATCTACAATGAATCTGTCAGAGACCTCCTCAGCATCGAGAGCACTCCACTCAGACTTCTAGATGATCCAGAGGTGAATTTCATCCTCACATAATACTGGTATATATATGTTTCTATTACATGATAGTTACCTGCTTCAACAGAGAGGTACCATTGTTGAGAAACTCACGGAGGAAACTCTGAGGGACTGGAATCATGTGATGGAGCTTCTTTCTATTTGTGAAGGTAAGGACATCACAGGCTATTTTAAATTTTTTTAGCCTCCTGAGTTAATTTCTAATATGTTCTATTGCAATTCTTGCAGCTCAGAGACAGATTGGAGAGACCTCCCTAAATGAAACAAGCTCCAGATCTCATCAAATCATTAGACTGGTGCAACTGTTGCTTATTAGCCTAGTCTTTCACTTAAAGAAATTGTAGTGTAAACCACTTGGGGTTGGTGACACCCATTATTTACTTGAATTAACTAATTTTGCAGACAATTGAGAGTTCTACTCGTGAGCTTTTAGGCAAGGATAACTCGAGCACCCTAGTTGCTGCTGTGGTATGTTTTACTTGCTGTTAGGTCAATATTTGGGATAGAGAATAGTTACTAATACAAAGTAATTTAATGGAGAAAAAAATGTTATAAAGTTTGTTGAGCCTCAATAATATTCCCTATTCAATTTAGAATTTTGTTGATCTTGCTGGAAGTGAGCGTGCATCTCAGTCATTATCAGCTGGTACAAGGTTAAAGGAAGGCTGCCATATTAATCGCAGTTTGCTTACCCTTGGGACTGTCGTCCGCAAACTTAGGTCGGTTTCTTTCATTTTTTTGATCTGATCGCTAAAAATTGACTTTAGTAATCGTCAAAATGTTAGTGAATTTACTGGAGATAATATTTTTTGATCTGATCCATAACAGAAAAATTTGACAAAAGTGTTGCTATAGATCCTATAGCGACGGTTTTCACCGTCGCTATACATCTATAGCGACACTTTTGTTGTTTAAATAACAAAAAGTGTTGTGGATTTAACAATTACCTATTTTTTTAAAGTGATTTTCTAAATAGATTTCCTTGAAGTCTTTATGTGAAAGTTACATTTTTCAGTTATCTCTGGAGCTTGATACCAGAATTGGAATTTGTACGTACTATACACTGTATAAATATTACTTGAATTGAAATCTGGCTTAGTTATGCCCTGTGTATAAATTTCTGGTGCATATCAGGATTCAAATATGCACATAACCATATTCTATGAGTAACATGTCAAGTTAAAGCTGTCTTTATTTTGCCATGGGTAGAAGGTCAAAAATAAATAACATGGTGGGACAAATTATGATAACTATACACACACACATGCATAGTGTGTGTGTTTGTGTGTGAGAGGGAGAGAGACTTTAGCATTCCTTGCCCCCTGTTGGTGGGACTAAAACTGACTTATGCTTATACAAGGTCTTGCATCAAACTGGATGTTTTTATGGTAAATGTGATTACAGATTGCATATTTTTCGTTACTCATTTTGTGTTGTAACATGGCTGGATGCAGCAAGGGAAGAAACGGTCATGTTCCTTTCAGAGATTCAAAGCTAACCCGCATACTGCAATCCTCCTTGGGAGGCAATGCTAGGACTGCCATCATCTGTACAATGAGCCCTGCACGAAGTCACGTTGAGCAATCTAGAAATACACTATTGTTTGCAAGTTGTGCTAAAGAAGTATCGACTAATGCCCAAGTGAATGTGATAATATCAGATAAAGCCTTGGTAAAGCACTTGCAGAGAGAATTAGCTAGATTGGAGAGTGAGTTAAGTTGTCCTGGATCACAGTTTCTTACATCAAAGTTTTCTGCACTTCTTCGAGAGAAAGACCTGCAAATTGACAAGGTAATGAATTAGAGTTCTGATTGTGAAATTCCAAAACCAAATGAATTCTTTGAAGACCCTTTTATGACATCTACCGGTTTTAATGTCAGTAAAATATATTATGCTATATGTCCCAAATATTCTACCAAATTTGGGATCCCTAGTGATGTGGCACTACCACATTAATCGACTATATTATCAGTGATTTGGGCCATATGATAAAAACATATAAAAAATTTATTAGGGAGTCCTACTTTCAGTTTTTTTAAAAAAAAAAATTTGCCCTCCGGAGGCGAGTACAACTCTAATAAAATTCGTTAATGGTTCTAAATTGTTTGAATGAAGTTTAGAAACTGTTGAACTTAAGTTGTTGACCTTGTAATTGAAACCAAACAATATAAAGTTAACTGAAGTAGGACTTCATTAAGTAAATATCTGCTGATGAAGACTTCAATGTGCCCCTTCTTTGATATCCATAGTGATTCATTATCTTTATTGGATTCAACAACATAAGTTGGTTTAGCAAAACTTTACTTGTTTCTTTTTCATTTCCTTCTTTCCTATTAAGAAGAAATTTATCTCCCACATAATAGGTATCTTGTGCTGTTTCTCAGTTTTAATCTTTCTTCTAAGTTTTCCCCCTGATCCTTAAAAGTGAACTCTTGTCAGCTGTGTGGGACTACTTTACAATCTTTCTGGCGAGACATGCTGGTTTTATCTTTGTCTCAAAGAACTTTTCACTGCTATTGCTACGTGCTTCTGCACAAGTTTTGGCAAAGTTATTTGTTTTCTGATTGATCACAGGAGCCATTACTAGTCCAGATTAGTTTGCCATTGGATACAAATTCATCATTCATCCCTTTAATACGACAATTTAGGCCTACCTTTCACAGTCAAGAGTGCTTTGCAGCAGCTGAGTATTGCCAGAGAGGGCCAGTTTTCATTTGAGTGATTATTCAACCTTTATATACCTTGCGGTTCCGAAAAATTAGGGAATTACTAATAAAATGCTAAAAAAGAATTAGCGTTTCTTTGAGCAGGATGTACATAATGTACTGATTTTCTCACAAAAGGGGTTATTTCTAATCACTGATTACTACTCGTATTACTAAAAGAAAAGTCAGTTGGATATGTGCAATAGTCTTCATGATTACAATGTCTGGGTTCGTCTCAAGTCACTACCCTCTGAAGTGTATCCTCCACACAATTGTTTTAGGATTTTTAGTTACATTCATGTCCTCTACTTCATATATCCATACCCGTAGCTGCCAATTTTTAATCAGTTGATATCTCGGATGCATTTAGTACTTCTGCTTGAGTTTTAATTTTCTATCATGTAGCTGGAGAAAGAGGTAAAGGATCTGACTCTGCAACGAGATGCTGCTCAGTCTCAGGTTCAGGATATGCTACGACTAATTGGAAATGAGGAACATCTATTGACAAGGGTATATATATACATGCATTAATCGAAGCATTCACTCCACCTTCATCTGTTTTCCATACTAAGTTTATCTATTTTTTCCAACTCCTCCAGGTAGGTTATGATCACTACCCTCACTTGCAAGCTCATAGATCACCAGACGCTAGACACGCAGTACACGAGACGTCCTTAATTGGACATCCTCACTCCATGGATGTTCGTGACAGAACGTTATGCGCTTTTCCATTTTCTGATGGACAGAGTGCCAGTGGTTTCAATGATAACTGTGTACAACTCCCTGGTGCTTTTGAAGAAAATTTTATGCACACTGATACATATTCAAGACTGGTGATCAGTAGTTCACAGTTCAGTGAAAGTGATTCAAGACAGGATTTGGAGGAGAATGATGAAAAAAGTAATGGAATATCTGAGGATGTGTGCAAGGAAGTTAGGTGCATTGAAATAGACGAGTGCAGCACAAACAGTTATCTGGAATCCAATTGTTTATCTACGGGAGATAACATTGCGATCTCAGCTCCGATTGCAGATCAGGAAGTGGATTCACCTGTGTTGCAGGCAGATGGAGAATTGGCTTCTCTGCCTTTAAAGGAACACAGAGAACTGATTTCACACTCTTTGAAGGGAAATAGAGAAGTTGTGACATCACTAGGGAACGATGCTACCAAATTGACATTGGCACATATGAAGGAAGGTAGCGACTTAAGTTGCACGGCTTTTGTTAATCCTTCTCCTGAGAGACCATCTCCGTTCCATGACCAGACCAAAGAGTTTTCCAGGTCTAGGAACTTGAGTTTAACAAGAAGTACGAGCTTTAAATCGGGTCTTTTGATTAGCCTATCTTCTCCATGGCCTGAAAATTTGGAAAACAATGAGAACACACCACCAAACGGGTCTGAGAAAGAATTCACTGGAAGACCTCAGGGTTTGAAAAGTAAGGTTTCTGCACTGAACTATGTTGCTAATGCTGAGAGGTTATCAAGAAAAGGTTCTCAATCTTCTATGGGATCTGCGTTTGACATTGAGCTTGAAGCTCAACAACAGAGAACATCAAGTAATGAAAATATTAGCAATGTCAATACAAGAGTTGGAGAAATGAAAAACACAGCTGAGCTTCAGCATGATAAGCACTCTTCTCAAACTCCTGTGAGTTTGCTGTTGCTTTTCAGTTTTATAGATACCCCCTCTTTAATGGCCGAGATATCTTTCATTATTATCCCACAGACATTCCAGAGCCTTTGATAGTAGTGTTTCTTTTATAATCGAACTGTGGATATCATGACTAAATAGTTAATAGCATAACTGAAATTATGTTTTCTTGCATCATAGAGGATAAAGCATTTGCAATAAAAGTTTTGCCCCAGAAAAGTTGGGATATATGAGCTTTTGTTGTATCAATAACTTGTTCTCTGGGGAAGGACATTTCATTATTTAAAGCATTATGTCATAGATGTTAGAAAGAGTATGCTTAGACTGTCTAAGCTTCTTTAAGGCCAACCTTATAATGGCTTTTCCTGTATATGTATGTATGCATACATCATAATTATCTTTATTTAATCTTAATCGAAAACCCTGCATACGTGTATAAGGAACATTAGACACTCCTGTTGTTGAGTGGAAATTGATTATATAATTCATAAGGAATCAAATTTATAAATGGAAATTCTGTGTGCTGTCTCAGATCATATGGCGAGACACAACAGATAAGAGCATTACTATATTTTTTAAGTTCTATATTTAAAAACTTACAGTTTTTTTTTTTTTATTTTTATCTAGCTTCTTTAATCTAATTAATTTGTTCTCGAACATAATAGGCAGATGAGACCAAAGTAACGTCTAATGGATGCTTAAAGAGTGTCAAGGATGTTGGCTTGGATCCAATGGAAGATGGTTTTAGAAGTCCTTCAAATTGGCCCTCCGAATTCAAGAGGCTCCAAAGAGAAATAATTGGACTATGGCATGCTTGCAATGTGTCATTAGTGCATAGAACACATTTCTTCTGGTTATTCCAAGGTGACCCAACAGACTCCATATACATGGAGGTAGAGTTGCGGAGGTTGTCATTCCTCAAGGACACATTTTCTCTGGGCAATCAGACTCTGGAAGATGGTCGGACTCTCACACCTGCTTCTAGGTAAGATAATTTTTCTTGTTTCAATAGCTTGAAGAAGATAATAAAAATGTGAAATTCTGCTAATGTTGCTATTAATCTCCAAGCTTCACTTTCACTACTTTCGGGGAAATATATACTAACATTTTTAAAAGTTGCAATTCAATTTTTTAGGTGATTCTTAGCTTGTAGAAATTCAACCATGCCACTTCACTGTGTGCTACTGTTTCACAAATAAACGGAAAACAGTTAAATTACATTACTGCTCCACATCTTTCTGTATAATGATGGCATATAAGTTCTATATGCTTGCATAATACTCCCTTTGTACAGGAAAAAACAGTACCGTTTTGTTTGTAATTTCCAAAGAAAAACAGTGCTCTTTCTTCCGGACAGAGGTGTAATTTCTTAATGAAAACAGCAACAGTTACTACTCACTCGGGCTTCTCCCGGTCTTGTTTCTACTTGTCATTTGCATGCTGTGAGTTAATACTAAGCTTGTTTTGATCATTGACATGTTTCCGTTTATAACAGCCTCAAGGCTCTCCGCCATGAGAGACACTTGCTGAGCTACCAAATGCAGAGGCAGCTCTCAGAATTAGAGAGAGAGAGGCTCTACCTCAAATGGGGTATTGCGTTGAAATGTAAACACAGGAGAGTACAGTTGGCCAACCGCCTATGGACTTGTACAGAAGATATGGACCATATTGCAGACAGTGCCGCTGTTGTTGCTAAGCTGGTTGGCCTTATTGAGCCAGGGCAGAGTTCTAAGGAGATGTTTGGCCTGAAGTTTGCTCCCTGGAGTTCAAAAAGATCCTATAGCTTGAAACGCAGCCTGCTATCGATATTATAAGATTGTTGCACATCATCAAGGGGAAAGAATGTGATAGTGGTGATACCTACGTCGTAGATGGCTATAAATATTGACTAATTTTCTGTTTGAATTTTGGAAATCTGATTGTAGAGAGGCTAGTAAACTTGGTCAGGCTAGATGGGTGTGTGTAAAGTAAATGTATATGGAGGCTTTCAGAATCATCAATCTCGAAATGTCATGCAACAGAAATTTATTCACAAGTTAATTAGTGTACTAGTATCACTTTGTGTTTAAATATTTTTGAATGTGTTTTCAGGATGCTTAGATTTATATTTTACTTTCCTTGGATTATTCATTTCAGACTTGACCGTAATGGATTTTAGCCAACCTTTACCTACGTATCTATCAAAGTTTGAATAAACAATTTTCTGAGTATATTTATTTAAACCTTTTTCATCTTAATTCTTAAACAATGTTATTCTTTCAACAGTTGTAATATTAAAAATATACATGTAAATAACCAATCATTTTCTTTGAGCCTAGCTAGCGACTGAGAGATATCTTGATTGTCGATAACTATTTACAAGAAACATAACCCAAAACCTTTGGCTGATATGTCCAAGTACTTTAGAGTTTTGGCAAAAATCTTAAATACAAATTTTATTTTAATTTTCAAAATTACAATATTACTACTTTTCAAATAATATTCAACTTTGAATTAATTACAATATTACATTAATTTTGAATTTTAAGTTTTTGGTAGTATAGTAGTGTCGTTTCCTTGAAGAAGAAAAGTTTAAGTACAATCCTATGCTCTACTCATCTATTGGTCAATGTAGGCTAAACTGTTGTTTGTTTTACACACACGTATATAATGAGTCAAAAAAATATGATAGGGCCTTCAAGGCTGGAGCTTGGTTGCATCGCCTTGAAAACGAAGGCTCTGTTCGGCTGTAGCCAACTAGACTGAGATCCAAAGAAAAATTGTTACTTATATTTTATTAATTTAAGCTTAAATATATTTTAATTATCCTAAATTATTATCTTTTTTTACTTTCATAATTCACCTCTAAGTAAATTATTAATTTTTTCTATTTTTGTTTTTCAAATTCACTAGACACGTCAATGTTCAACTGATATATATAGATATTAAAAGGTGAACAAAAATTTAAACATTTTATTTATAAAAACTGAATCAATTGTTTTTTGATTCCTTTCCATTTTGGACTTCAACTCATTTTATTAAATTAAAATTATGGAGAGATTTTCTCCTCCTTGCCCGCAGAACACAGTTATATATATATGGTAATTTTCAATTGTATCTACCTAAGCTCAACCTACTAAGGTTAGCACTGTCAATTACGTACATTTGGTACGTAACACCATCATTATTTATAGTCTCTCTCACCCTCATCAAAATCCATTCATTCATAACAATTCTACTTACTCTGCAATTATGGATTTAGAAGAAGATTGTCATGAAGAACAAAGTGGTAAACATGGTAAATAAAACCTCTTATATATATATATATCTGTATTATTTTAATTTTCAGTAGTACTGTTTCTTAATTCATTAATTCTTGGTATATACATATATATTAATCGATCTCTTTCTTATGCTTATTGATGGCCCAGTTTTGAATCGAGATTCCGAAACGGAGAAGGAAAAGCCCAAACACACGCCATTGCATTATGTGATAAGTATGATATGGAAAGGAATAGTTGGCGGGTTGATAATATGGCTGATAAGTAGGCTAATAATGAATGGACTGGCACGTCAGACCAGCCACCACCATCTTAAACCCATAATCCTCGGACTCTGTGTGTTTTATATCGTTGTTCTCCTCCTCCTACTCCTTGCTTTGATCTATTCCGCTTGTATGGATTGCCGGAAAACCTATGAAGCACTGACGAATTGGATTTCCACTTCTCCCTCAACCAACCACTAAAGGCCGCCGGTCATTCAACAAGTTGTTATTATGTAAATATAGCAACATTTAATATGCAATAACAAAGTTATTTAAATTTAGTATGCAAATCAGATTTAGAATGTAAAGTGTACTTACTTGAAAAAATCGGATTCTAAAAATACAAGACAGAGTCTTTTGAATTCACAAAGTCTCTTTGAAGCAAATTTTTTCTCTCATTGGTACTAAATGTTTTTGAATAATTAGTTCCCAAAATAAAACAGATTTTCAACTCTTAATTAGTAGCACTTCGAAATTAAGAATTTTCGAACACAATTTCTATGTTCTGTACTTGAACCTTATTGTGATGATATGATGAGCGAAGGAAAAATTACTGGTAATGAATGAAGGATACTGCAATCTGCAGAACGGGAAAATTGAATGAAAAATATATGCAGAACGGGAATGAAACTTTTGTTGGAATGCGCTCTCGGATAAACTATTTATAGAATAGTTTTGTAACTGATCAGATGTGATATGACCGTTGGCGCATCCATTCGTCAAAACGACAGTGATTATAATAGATTAAATAAATTTTGTCCAAAAAAATAAGCCTTGGCTAGGTCCTCTTCTTTCAACAAAAGTGAGGTGCCCCTTGGGGCTTTCGCATTGTGCAAACATCCCGTATATAAATTCTACACATTTCCCTCAAACATTCTATGTGGGACGAGGCAAGTTATAACATTTCAAGTAAGTGATTTTGGAGTCAATTTTCTCATTCAATTCTTAATGGATTTGATTGAACAAATAAGTATACCACGTTATACTACTCGCGGAAGAAAACGTATTGGTGTATGGACTCGATATTTTCGGAGTGTGGGTCCCATATTAAATTGAGCCTCAAAATGCACTAATATTTATTTTTTGAAACCCATTTCCAACAGTCTAATCACTACCTAGCTCTACTTTTCATGTTTATGTATACATAACAAACATATAATGGGTGATTTGATGTTTTTGTTTTTGTTTTTGAGAGAATTAATCACTATTGGTATGTATTAATTATTTGCACTGTACGTCTAATTATCCATCCCATTAGAGAATATACTGTGAACCATGTTTAATTTGCATTAAGATTCCTTATTCCCTTCTTTTATTTTTGGTTATGTTTCCATTATTTATAGGAGTATATGTTTGATTTATTACAATTGATATGTAATTAATTAAATTCTTTTTAAAAGCTTTGAAATTTTATTGATTTTAGCTTGTTAATTACCATAATTGGCTCTCACTTTGCATATTAATTAAAGAGGAGAGGTTCAAATCATGCCATTAGGTGGTTGATTCGATATCAAATTAGGTCCTAAACTGGGGATTTGAGCACTAACTATAACTAAAACTACGGGATCCATGTATTATTATTATTATTACTATCAACAAAAAAGATTAGCTAGTTAAGGTAAGGCTCCTCAATATAAGTGCTTTATGTTTAAAGGAGGTTGCCTTTATAATGCTGTGTTGCAAACCACGGCACGTCATTGTTTTAAAATTTAAGTACAAGGTTGTTAAGTAGTTGCCTTTTGCTTATGTCAGGGTTCTTTGGTGAGAATACTTTTACATTTAATTTATTTTTTAATTTTACTTTATAATATGCTTATATTGCATTGTGGGCTTTGTTTTTTTTCCGATTATGGGAGAATACTATTTTCACATCCATATTTAATATTTTTTTATATGAAGCATGTTTTACTTTAATGTGAGAGGAATACATGTGAAAATATCAAATATTATTTCTCTAAATTATTCATACAAATTTAAAACATATTTTTGGTCATGATTATTTGTTAGAATTAGGATCACACACACGCACACAGCAGTAGAGAATTAATACAGAGATTTACGTGGTTCCTCAATTTGGGTACTTCACAGGCGACTTGTTGTTTTATTGATGATTTCAATTACATAGGGTTCTACGATAGAGAATATTTATAACTACTAATTCTAATTCAACCATACTTCACATTATAGCTCAAATACCTATAATATCATTCCAAAAAATGACCCATTAAAACTCGATCCCCACCAATCGGCGCGCTAGCCGCCATCGCCGCAGTAAACTCAGAGAATCTCGTTAGGGTTTTACCGCACTTCATCAATCTTTGGTTCAACCCTAATGGGATAGTGCGCCCCAAACCAAATCGTCGGTTCAAGCGATAAAAATCGGAATCTATTAGAATTTTAGTCCGATTTGATCGGGTTTTATTAATTTAATCAAAATCAGTAGATTCGGTTAACCATTGGTCGAACCAGTGATTCAACTGGTAAAACTGGTTAATTAACACAGTGAATCGATTTTTAATACTACCTCCGTCCCATAATAAATGTTTTTTTAGCTTAAATCACACATACCAATACACAAGTTAAAATGACAAAAATACCCTTAATATATTTTTTTTGAAGTTGAAGAGTTAATGAGTGTCATTTAATTGTAGTGATTGAAAAATGTAATAAATATCATTGAATGCATAAGGGCATATATGAGAAAATATTATAAAAATTGTATTGGAGTTCTAACACATCACTTATTTTAGGAAAAAATATTAAGCCTAAAAAAGCACTTATTGTGGGACGGAGGTAGTATATTTTTATACCAAACTTTTTTTAATATTAAAACTAACCACTTTTATTAATATTGTAGTTTAACTTATTATATTTTAGTTCATAAAAAACGAGATTTTTTAAAATTTCATTAACTATTAATAATATATATTAATGACGTCATTAGGTCAATATTAGTTCGATCACTGGTAGAATCAGTGATCCATCTATCTATACTTTTTTCGGTTCGATGACGAATCCGGGTATGAAAACGTTGCTTTTGGTTGAATAATAGATATTTAGCAAAGTCACAAATGGAGTTGCTATGCGATTGTAGATCATAACCCCGGATGCTAGCAAAGCCTGCAGGCCGAAATTGAATTTGAGCGGCTTCTCATTCCATCATGGTTCACTAGTATAATGGAAATGAAACCCAATAATATAATGGGCCTATGGTCCGATATCCATGATAGCAAATAGTGATCCAGAAAATGATAAAAAGAAGAATTGGGTAATATAATACTCTCTCCCACTAATATATTTAATTCTTCCCACCAGATAAATTTTGATCTAATAATATAGGTAGAATGCAATGCTGCCAAATGAAATGACGACACTAATGTGTGACCCACCAATAAAAACACACTGTTTCACAAAAAGTCTTGCTTAATTTTGGAATCTAAATCTCTCTTCTTTGAAAATTCAAACACACCATGATTTGTTCACTTTGGCACCTACCCCTGACCGCACAATCATAAAAGAAGATAAAGTGTCCAGTAAAAGTGATTCTTAACCCAAAAAACAAGACGTAGTTTTAGGTTTTGTTTAATAAAATTGAATGATAAATCCTAAATGTTTTGGAGAATTTGAATGGAGTAAAAGTTTTGAATATAGAATAAAATAATTATCTGTTTAAAATATTTAAATATATGTGTTGGGTTATAATCTTTTTTTTTTTAATGGGGCAGGACTTAATAGAACCCTCCCTGGATCGTATTACTATTTAGTCTTGGTTGGTCAAGAATGGTTTGGTACCAATTATTTGATTATTTCATTGGGTCCTTTCGGTTGGATCCTATTCGTTTGGGTCATTTCCATTATTCGGCTTTTACTATTGAATTGTTCCATTATACAAATTGTCACTTAACCCAACTTTGACCGGTAATTATTATGCCAAACGATAGTTGACTACTACGTACGCCACCTTTTGCGCATGACATTAATGAGGATGGGACTCGGATAATGCCGTGTGGCAAAAGAGTGGTAGAGGTGAGAGAGTAGAGCTACATACTTTCGGATGAAATGACCGGGAGTGGGGGAAAAGGTGTCAGGAGATGATGGGTGGCACGGTAAACCGGGATTGGAGTATGTATGGGGCTAGGATCGCAAAGGAGGGTAAGTATAAAATTATTACACACATTCATATTATTATTCTCTCTCAGAAATTAGACATTATTTTTGTAACAACCCCAAAATAGGTCCATTCCATCCAACCTATTCTGAGTCGTTAAATACATGGTACAGAAATAACTACAACTTTATTACAACAATTGTCGTGCAAAATACACAACAACACATATCTTTGTGAGTTTGGATACCAATATATGCCAAATGTAACTCTGGACACCAACTTGGATAACACGTCACCATGACACCTTACATAAAGGTATGGTCAAAACCTGTTTTAGAAATTAGAATCTTTGGGAAGTGCTCAAGAAACCTTCGCATATGGGAGGCCATGCTTTTAGGTTATGGTAGATATCATATGGCCATGTAATTATCCTTGGTTGACCTAATAGACCCCTAAAGAAAAAACAAGAAGATTACTATCGTATTCTTCCCGATGGTGAGTCTTTCTTGACATATCACTATCTCCATGGCTCTCTAATTGGGTATTATACTCCAAATAAACACCAAGATTATATAGGTAGTGCTTGTAAATATACTCAAAGAAGTGGATGAAGCACAACCATGTCTTATGATAACACGAGGTCAGTATGTCGTTAGACATCTTGTATGATAGTGACAAAACACCATTCCAAGTTAAATTCACCTCACCCTCAACATCTATAGACCACCACTCTATTCCTCGCTATCCCCCGCTCGACCCGGCTACACTTTTATTACACGAAAGGAATTGTGAAACAAAAGGGTGAAGCACAACTATTTCGATAAAGAATATTATGACTAAAGATAAATAAATTATCAATAGTCTTCATCAAGAATAAATCGAGAGATTTAGAACATATGGTAGATGATAAAACTTTTCAACCATAGTTACAAATGAATGAAGCAATCCATTAGAAGAGTCAAATAGACTATAAAGTCTATTGTCTTCTTCATGTTAAAAATCCACCAACAACAATGTTTTATCCCCGTAACATCAATCAACAATTCTCGCCCACAATCACGTGTATAACTCATAATCGTAATTGTAGTTCTAAATTCCTTTCTCATCCAAAACAAAGATAATTTTCATCACTTGTCTTTACCTCGAAACATCAAAGATCATGGTTATACCAAATCACAGCCCTGTTCATAATCATACTAATAAATTCATCTTTGCACACCACAGCCACGAGATATTCATCAACAGTTCATCTTTACACTACAAAGCTAAAGATATTCAACAACGGGTCATCTTTGCATTACAAGCCAAAGATATTCATCAATAATTCATCTTTGCACTACAAAAAGCAAAGATATTCAACAACAGTCATCTTTGCATTACGAGCAAAAGATATTCATCGATAATTCATCTTCAGACTAAATTTAAAGATATTCAACAACAGTCATCTTTGCATTACGAGCAAAAGATATTCATCAATAATTCATCTTTGCACTACCTAAATTTAAAGATATTCAACAACAGTCATCTTTTTCAGACACGAAGCAAAAAGATATTCATCAATAATTCATCATCAGACTACCTTCTAGAAATTAAAGATATTCAACAACAAAAGTCATCTTTGCATTACTGAGCAAAAGATATTCATCAATAATTCATCTTTTGACCATCTTGCTAAAGATATTCATCGATTGGTCATGTTCATTTAAACACTGTTCATCTTTGCACCTACAAAGCCAAAGATATTCTTCGTAAATCATTCATCTTTGCATTGGTTTTATCCACGTCCAAAAATACCTCAAAAATAATCATAGTGGTGTAAAATTCAAGAATGATCAAAACATGGATACAATCAAAGCTAGTATCTAGAATAGATATTTTAGATTTAAAAGAAAAATTTTCATTTTTAGGTGAATAGTCCGATTCGTGAATAGTCAGATATCGTGAATAAAGGTCGTAT
The DNA here is from genome assembly GCA_020205615.1 of Panax quinquefolius. Lineage (NCBI taxonomy): Eukaryota > Viridiplantae > Streptophyta > Magnoliopsida > Apiales > Araliaceae > Panax > Panax quinquefolius. The sequence continues at coordinate 13,061,856 of CM035172.1, read as the reverse complement.
ACGTGAATAGTAACTCACACCAAAAGATAGAAATTCCACAAAAAAACATCTTCACGCTTCATGAATAGTACTCGTGAATAGTAACTCGTGAATAGTAACTCATGAATAGTAACTTCGTGAATAAGTAACTCATGAATAGTAACCCCGACATGAAAAAAGTTCCAAATTTGATAAAAGTTCCAACGATATTTCAAAGATAATGATATTGAAGAAATAATATCATTACGAAAAATAATATCCCTTACCTCGAAAAGACAAGATTTTAGTTGAAACACCAGGATATAGTCTTTGAAGGAACTTGCACCGTCTAACAATACTCAAAGTATACTCAAAATACTCACAAGAATACGCTCGATAATATAGAGAGAGAAAGAGAGAAAACTTGTTTCTGGTGTGATTTTCAATTCTAACTTAGTCCTTTATTTATAGGAAAATGTTAGCACGCCGAAGAAGACTTGACTTCTTTACCGATGGCTTTACCGCTACTATTCCACCCACCAAAAATCAGCCATCTTCCCCAACAACCAAGAGTGGGGCCCACTCAATTCTAGAATTTTCCACCAAAACCTAATTTCCGAATCGGTTACCTCTTAAAATTCATAACAAATCATACGTTCATTTTAACGGTTCAAAATTTGTGGACATATACTCAACTTATATATGTATAACATATCCAAAAATTACAACGATCCAACGGTCGGATCAAAATTTATAACTCACTTAATATAGTGAAGAACAACGATTTTTTCGGACTATTAGTCCTTCGGACCGATTTCATTCAAAATTTCACCCACGAAATATCTACAAAGAATTTTTGGATGATTCAAATTTCTACTGATTAGCTTACTTCTAGGGCTTTCTTTTGATATATGGCTCATCTCTTAACTCATTATACATTAAAGAGTTATGGATTTTACAAAATCAAGTAATAAACTAATTTTTCTGAAAATCCCATATTTTGTTCTCCATTTCGACAAATACTGATAAAACACCTCATCATTAATTCCTTCACTTATAACCACATAAATAAATCCATCATTTATATCCACATCAAATAAATATTTTCTTATCATATGAATCAATAATTAATTATTCACAAATAATATTACAGAATCACATTTATGACAACCAGGCCGTTCCCAGGAAAGAGGGGCTTTCCGATAAGGATTTCTCCTTACTGGCGCGCAATTAGGTGACCAAACCTCTCCTTGACAAAACTTTCTAGACATTGCCAATAATGCTATCTAATAATATTATTCTAATAATGTGACGCCCCCAAAATAGGTATACACCACACCCATTCTGAGTCGCCAAATACATGGTACAGAAACAACTACAACTTTATTATTACAACAGTAAAACTGTGAGTTTAAATACAAATATTATCTTTTAGACAATATCTATACTCAAATAAATCCCCATCACATTTATTGATACATTATTTTACAAAAATGGTGAGGACTACTAAACAACTCTCTCTAGAACCTTCATTCCATACCCGACTAGTACTGCGCTACATTCTCGCCTCCACGAGAAGAAAAATGGAACAACAAGGAAAAGGGTGAGCTCAACTAGCCCGGTAAAGAATGTTATGACTAAGATAATATACAACAAATTATCGTTAGTCTCCAACAGGAAAAATCGATAGAATACAATAGACAACAAGTTTCGGATCAATATTCGCATAATGAAATAATAATTCATAGTAAGAGTTACGTAGAGAATGAAATCTACTATAATCTATGAATTTAACGGTCCATCATCAATATTTTATCCCCTGTAACATCTATCAATATTCATCTCAAATCAAATATTCATCTTTGACTACAGCCAAAGATATTCATCAATCGATCATGTTCATCTCAACACTGTTCATCTTTGCACTAAAGGCCAAAGATATTCATCGATCGGTATGTTCATTTAAACACCCGCTTTCATCTTTTGCACTACAAAGCTAAAGATATTCTTCAGAAATCATTCATCTTTGCACTACTGCATCAAAGATATTCAATAATATCATCATTTAAGACCGAGGATGATGAAAAATATTTTAAAGAAACGAATCCGGTGAAACAAAATGACAAGGATTAAGGATTAAGGATTAGTGACTTTGTTTTATCCATGTCAATAATACCTCAAAAATAATCATAGTGGTGTAAAATTCAAGAATGATCAAAACATGGATACAATCAAAGCTAGTATCCGAATAGATATTTTAGAGCGAAAAGAAAATTTTCATTTTTTAGGTGAATAAAGGCCGTATTAAGTGAATAAAGGTCAGTATCGTGAATAAAGTCCGAGTATCGTGAATAGTAACTCAGACACCCAAAGATAGAAATTCCACAAAAAAACATCTTCACGCTTCATGAATAGTACTCGTGAATAGTAACTCGTGAATAGTAACTCATGAATAGTAACTCGTGAATAGTAACTCATGAATAGTAACCTCGACATGAAAAAAGTTCCAAATTTGATAAAAAGTACCAATCAATATTTCAAAGATAATGATATTGAAGAATTAATATCATTTGAGAAGAAAATAACATCCCTTACCTCAAAGAATCAAGATTGGAAGGAAAGAATTGAATTGATGTTGAATGAAACTTGTCTTGAGCAATAAAGAACTCTCAAAGTATCTAAATACTCACAAAATACGCTCAATAATATAGAGAGAAAGAGAGAAAACTTTGTTTCGGGTGTGATTTTCAAATCTAACAGCCCTCTATTTATAGGAAAATGTTAGCCCGCCAAGGCAGACTTTGACTGCTACTTTGATGGCTTTTCACCGCTACTATTGCCACCACCACATTTGAAATAAAATTCAGCACATTTCTTCACCAACCACAAGTGGGGCCCACTCAATTCTAGAATTTTCCACCAAAATCAATTATAACCCTAATTTAGAATCCGACACCTCTTAAAATTCACAACAAATCATTCGTGCATTTTTAACGGTTCAAAATTTGTGGACATATACTCAACTTATGTATGTATAACATACCCAAAATTACCACAATCCAACCATTTCGGATTAAAAATTATAACCCCATAATATATCTCAAAACCCACGATTTGATTTTTAACACCTCCAATCCAGATAAAATCTTGATAAAACACCTCAACATTAATTCCTTCATTAATAACCACATAAATAAATCCATCATTTATATCCACATAAAATAAATATTTCTTTATCATATGAATCAATAATTAATTATTCACAAATAATATTACGTAATCACAATTATGACAACCAAAGTAGTTCCCAGAAAGAGGGGCTTTCAATAAGGATCTCTCCTCACTTGGTGCGCCGCAATTAGGTGACCAAACCTCTCCTTAGACGTAACTTTCTAGACATTGCCAATAATGTTATCTAATAATATTATTCAAATAATATGAATTATTGATCCGATAATGGGAAATCTTTGTAAAGTGACAATTATTGAACAACAATAATATAAAATATCAACGCAAACAATTATTAAATCAATAAAATAAAATATTGAGCGGTAATTCATCGTGAAAATTATTGAAAGTAGTGCCATCTTACGCACGAATCAATAATTCAACAATCATTGCAATACCGTGTCTTCTTGTATGACCACGCAGACATCAGTATTTTAACCACCGGGTATTCCAACGATCTTAACTTGAATAACTAGCTACTGCGTTATTTATAACCACCCAAACTTTGTCGTTTTCCTCATCCAATCGCTTTCCGTTATGGGGCCCACACACGGTCGCTACTGGTCGCATACGAATATTCCCGACAAAGATTTAATATTCCCACGACCAAACGAATATTCGACAAGATTGAATATTCCACGACCAAACGAATATTCCCAAACAAAAATGAATATTTTATAACCACTTGCTTATTTTGAAATATTTGCGTATTTAACCCTTAACTATCCACATTAATCAAATCAACCCTTACTATTTCAAAATAATAAATAAAGGAAATTCCTTTTTATTTAAAAAATTTGAGGTCTTCTAAATAATATGAATTATTGATCTGATAATGGGAAATACTGTGCAGTGACAATTATTGAACAATAATAATATAAAATTTCAACGCAGCAATTATTGAATCAATAAAATAAAATATTGAACAGTAATTACTTTAACAATTATTGAGTAGTGCCTTTTACGTAAGGATCGATAATTCAAAAATATCGTGTAAAACCGCAGGTGCCTTCGCATGTAAACACGCATATTCTTTGTATTTTAACCAACGGTATTCCAACATTCTTAATTGGTAATAACTACTGCAAGTTATTTTTAACCAACTTATATTTTGTCGCTTTCTTCATCCAATCGCTCACGTTTATGGGGCCCACGTATGGTGCTATCGTCGCGAATATTCCCGAAGCAGAAAAGAATATTCCACGACCAAACGAATATTCCCCGACAATAATGAATACTTTATACCCCCTTGCTTATTTTGAAAAAAAAATTCATATATCACCCTTAACTTTAACCTTTTATCAATTTAACCATTTATTAAATAGGAAAATTGAATACTTTTATTTCATAAAATTCGGGGTCTTACAATCTCCCCTCCTTATGAAATTTCGTCCCCGAAATTTACGTACCTGGTATTTCAAGAGTTGAGAATACCTTGCTTCCATCTTTCATGTCCTCATGATTTCTCAATTGCCCATCTCCTGTATTTCAGATACCATTCTAGAATACAGCTTCAAAACAAGGGTTAATTGAACAAATTAACATATCACATAATATCCCGATATTATGACTGACCAACAAATAAGCTTAGGTAGGACACACTAGCGAAGGATTTACTCATCTCTCCCCTCCTAGTTCTATTCCCCGATCTCCGCTGGAGAGATCATATCCCTAAGCTCGATACCAAATGTAACAACCCCAAAATAGGTCCATTCCATCCAACCTATTACGAAAGTCGTTAAATACATGGTACGTAAATAACTACAACTTTATTACAACAATTGTCGTGCAAAATACAACAACACATATCTTTGTGAGTTTGGATACCAATATATACCAAATGTAACTCGGACACCAACTTGGATAACACGTCACCATGACACCTTACATAAAGGTAGGTACAAAAAGCTGTTTTAGAAATTAGAATCTTTGGGAAGTGCTCAAGGAAACCCATACATGGGAGGCCATGCTTTTAGGTTATGGTAGATATCATATGGCCACGAGAATTATCCTTGGTCAATTAATAGACCCTAAAGAAAAACAAGAAGATTACTATCGTATTCTTCCCAATGGTGAGTCTTCTCTCGACATATCACTATCTCCACCGCATCTCTAATTGGGTATTATACTCCAAACAAACACCAAGATTATATAGGTAGTGCTTGTAAATATACTCAAAGCAAGTGGATGAGCACAACCATGTCTTATGATAACACGAGGTTGTATGTCATTAGACATCTTGTATGATAGTGACAAAACACCATTCCAAGTTAAATTCACCTCACCCTCAACATCTATAGACCACCACTCTATTCCCTCACTATCCCCGCTCGACCCCAAGCTACACTTTTATTACCTGAAAGGAATTGTGAAACAAAAGGGTGAGCACAACTAGCTCAGTAAAGAATATTATGACTAAAGATAAATAAATTATCAATAGTCTTCATCAGTAATAAATCAGAGATTTAGAACATATGGTAGATGATAAAACTTTTCAACCATAGTTGCAGCTGAATGAGCAATCCATTAGAAGAGTCAAATAGACTATAAAGTCTATTGTCTTCTTCATGTTAAAAATCCACCAACAACGATGTTTTATCCCGTAACATCAATCAACAATTCTCATCCACAATCACGTGTATAACTCATAATCGTAATTGTAGTTCTAAATTCCTTTCCTCATCCAAAACAAAGATAATTTTCATCACTTGTCTTTACCGAAACATCAAAGATCATGGTTATACCAAATCACGGCCCATTCATAATCATACTAATAAATTCATCTTTTGCACCACGGCCAAAGATATTCATCAACAGTTCATCTTTACACTACAGGCTAAAGATATTCAACAACGGGTCATCTTTGCATTACAAGCCAAAGATATTCATCAATAATTCATCTTTGCACTACAGGCTAAAGATATTCAACAACAGGTCATCTTTGCATTACGAGCAAAAGATATTCATCAATAATTCATCTTTGCACTACCGGCTAAAGATATTCAACAACAGGTCATCTTTGCATTACGAGCAAAAGATATTCATCAATAATTCATCTTTGCACTACTGGCTAAAGATATTCAACAACAGGTCATCTTTGCATTACGAGCAAAAGATATTCATCAATAATTCATCATCAGACATTTACAAATTTAAAGATATTCAACAACAGGTCATCTTTGCATTACGAGCAAAAGATATTCATCAATAATTCATCTTTGACTCATTGGCTAAAGATATTCATCGATTGGTCATGTTCATTTAAACACCTGTTCATCTTTGCACTACAGGCCAAAGATATTCTTCAGAAATCATTCATCTTTGCATTGGTTTTATCCACGTCCAAAAATACCTCAAAAATAATCATAGTGGTGTAAAATTCAAGAATGATCAAAACATGGATACAATCAAAGCTAGTATCCAGAATAGATATTTTAGAATTAAAAGAAAAATTTTCATTTTAAATTGAATAAAGTAAATGATTCGTGAATAGTGCCGAGTATCGTGAATAAGAATCTTCAGACACCAAAAGATAGAAATTCCACAAAAAACATCTTCACACTTCATGAATAGTACTCGTGAATAGTAACTTCGTGAATAGTAACTCATGAATAGTAACTCGTGAATAGTAACTCATGAATAAGAACCCCGACATGAAAAAAGTTCCAAATTTGATAAAAAGTTCCAACCAATATTTCAGCATAATGATATTGAAGAAATAATATCATTACGAAAAATAATATCCCTTACCTCGAAAGACAGTACTTCTAGTTGAAACACCGGATATAGTCTTTCAAGGGAACAGAATCGCCTAATAATACTCAAAGTATACTCAAAATACTCACAAGAATACGCTCGATAATATAGAGAGAGAAAGAGAGAAAACTTGTTTCTGGTGTGATTTTCAATTCTAACTTAGTCCTTTATTTATAGGAAAATGTTAAGACGCTCAAGAAGACTTGACTTGCTACACGATGGCTTTACTCGCTACTATTCCACCCACCAAAAATCAGCCATCTTCCCCAACAACCAAGAGTGGGGCCCACTCAATTCTAGAATTTTCCACCAAAACCTAATTTAGAATCGGTTACCTCTTAAAATTCATAACAAATCATATCGTTCATTTTAACGGTTCAAAATTTGTGGACATATACTCAACTTATATATGTATAACATATCCAAAAATTACAACGATCCAACTATTCGGATAAAATTTATAACTCACATAATATAGTCAAGAACAACGATTTTTTGGACTATTAGTCCTTCTGGACGATTTCATTCAAAATTTCACCACGAAATATCTACAAAGAATTTTTTGGATGATTCAAATTTCTACAGTTAGCTTACTTCTAGGGCTTTCTTTTGATATATGGCTCATCTCTTAACTCATTATACATTAAAGAGTTATGGATTTTACAAAATCAAGTAATAAACTAATTTTTACGAAAATCCCATATTTTGTTCTCCATTTCGACAAATCTTGATAAAACACCTCATCATTAATTCCTTCATTTATAACCACATAAATAAATCCATCATTTATATCCACATCAAATAAATATTTTCTTATCATATGAATCAATAATTAATTATTCACAAATAATATTACTGAGAATCACATTTATGACAACCAGTAGTGCTCCGTGAAAGAGGGGCTTTCCGATAAGGATTTCTCCTTACTGGCGCGTAATTAGGTGACCAAACTTCTCCTTGACAAAACTTTCTAGACATTGCCAATAATGCTATCTAATAATATTATTCAAATAATATGAATTATTGATCTGATAATGGGAAATAATGTGCAGTGACAATTATTGAACAATAATAATATAAAATTTCAACGCAAAGAATTATTGAATCAATAAAATAAAATATTGAAGCGAAGAATTACTTTAACAATTATTGAGTAGTGCCTTCTTATGTAAGGATCAATAATTCAAAAATACTGTGTAAAGCGCAAGTCTTCTTGTCTAAACACGCATATTATCGTATTTTAACCAACGGGTATTCCAACGATCTTAATTCAGAATAACTACACCGTTATTTTTAACCAACTTATATTTGTCGTTTTCTTCATCCAATCGCTTTCAGTTATGGGGCCCACATACATGGTCATACTTGGTCGCATTTAATATTCAGAACTGAAAAGAATATTCCACGACACCAAACTAATATTCAAACAATAATGAATACTTTATACCCCCTTGCTTATTTTGAAAAAAAAAATCATATATCACCCTTAACTTTAACCTTTTATCAATTTAACCATTTATTAAATAGGAAAATTGAATACTTTTATTTCATAAAATTCGGGGTCTTACAATTTTCTCTCCATTGTTGACCTTGTGATCGCCGATACTGACTCTCACGCCAGAGCTATCCCCCGACGGTCAGGCCGTTAAGCTTTTGGTGTTGACTTGTTGAACTGTGCAGGATATCGGACGCGTCTTGGTGATTGGGACATGGAGAAAGATCTTGGCGTTAACATTGGCGCTAGAAGGATAGCTCCTGCAATGCTATGTTGACATTTTCGCATGGGAACCTCAGGATATGCCAGAGTAAGCGAGGATATCATTTGAGCATCGCATTGAGGTGGACCCGTCAAATAAACCAGTCCGACAGAAGAGGAGGATCTTTGCACCTGAACGTCAGCGAATCATTGATGAAGAGATTATAAAACTATTGGCAGCTGACTTCATCTTCGAGATCAATTACCCACAATGGATGGCAAATGTGGTGCTTGGTCCGAGAAGCGAGAATGGTAAATGAATGATGTCCGCATCGATTATAACCGATCTAAATAAAGTTTGTCCAAAGGATTTCTACTACATTGCCCACATCGACCAACTCATCGATGCCACTTGGGGTATGCTTTATTAAGTTTCATGGACGATTCTCCGGATATCATCAAATTTTCATGTAGAAGAGGATATACTGAAAGGCGGCGTTCATTACGCATCGTTCGGTATATGCCTATAAGAAAATGACTTTCTACTCATCAATGCCGGAGCCACGCACTGCAGGATGATGAACCATGTCTTCAGATATCAGCTGGGCAGGAATGTGGAGGTGTACGTGGACGACATGATTGTCAAGAGCATGTTGGTGCATAAACATCTGGATGATTTAGAAGAATGCTTTCAGACAATTCGTCATCACAATTTAAGATTGAACCCCACTAAGTGCACCTTCGGTCTAGGGGCTGGCAAATTTCTGGGTTATCTTGTCAGTCAGAGAGGAATTGAAGCCAATCCAGAGAAGATTCAAGCGATCCTGAACATGAAGACTCCTCAGTCATTTAAAGATGTTCAACGTCTGACTGGAAGGATTGCAGCTTTAAGGAGGTTCATGTCCAAGTCGGCAGAAAGATGTTTACCGTTCTTTGATACATTGAAAGGGCCGAAGAATGCAAAGACGTTTCAATGGACTTTGGAGTGTGAGGACGCCTTCCAGAGCATCAAGTCCTACTTATCTTCGGCACCTTTATTGGTGAAGCCCGCTCCTGCTGAGCCTCTATATTTATACTTTATGACTAGTTCGATTTGGCGATAGGCGTTTTTAGTGCGTGAAGTTGAAGTGCAAGACCCGGTTTATTATGTAAGCCATGTCCTTCGGGATGCTGAAACAAGGTACCCGAACATTGAAAAATTTGCTTTTGCTTTAATAACTATTAGTCGAAAGCTTAGGCAATACTTCCAGGGTAGATTGGTAATAGTATACACAGATCAGCCTTTGAAGAAGATTATGGGCAAACCTGAGGTATCGGGGAGATTAGCTGCATGGACGATGGAGTTGTCCCAATTTTTCATTGAATATCATCCCCAAACCACCATCAAAAGGCAAGCCTTGGCTGATTTTGTGGTTGAATGCTCGTTCTCGTCGATAAAGTTGTGGCGGTGAAGGATCAGACAGAAGCGATTCTGCAGCTTCTTCAAAGAAGCGAGAGTTCGTGGACGATTCAGATGCAGATGGGTCTTCTACCACTGACGTCGGTGGAGCGAGGATTATTACGACGAGTGGGAGGAATTCAAGGTGCAAAGAGCCATCGATTTCAGTTCAAAGCGACAAACAACGAAGTTTTGAGTATGAAGCGGTACTTTAGGGTTACGGACCGACAAAGAGTCTTGAAGCAAAAAAGAATAATCATCTTGATGATTCTCGGTTAGTCGTTAAGCAACTTTACGGGAATCTGGCTCGAGGCCCAAAATGATCAAATATCTAGCAGAATTGAAGGAACAACTTCAACATTTCCAATCCTACGAGTTTGTGGGGTCGGCATAATAACAATTCAATTGTCGACGCACTCTCCAAATTAGCCACTACGGATGTTAACGTCTTTGATGGGTCGGTTTACTTAGAAATTTTGCAACATCTCTAAGTATCCATCATGAATCGGTGATGTGCATCGACCAACCAAGCTCTTTGGTTGACTCCATATATAGAGTATCTGGCAGATGGCGTCTTACCTTCGGATCAGATGCTAGCCAAGAAAATCAAGTATAAGAGCGCTAATTTTGTTCTGATTGATGGGGATCTATTCCGAAGGGCTTTCTCATCTCCACTACTGAAATGCCTGACTCCATCTAAAGTGAATATGCTCTTGAGAAGTACATGAAGGCATCTGTGGCGATCATATGGCGGCTAAGTCATTAGCCTATAAAGTACTTCGACAAGGGTATTACTGGCCTACCATTTTCAAGGAAGCGACTGAATATGTCAAGAAGTGCGAGAAGTGTCAACTCAACAGTCCGATCCCACATCAGCCACCCGAAGAGCTATACTCGATCTTGTCTCCTATACCCTTTGCTGTCTGGGGGGTTGATATACTGGGCCCATTACCGAAAGCAAAAGGTCAAGTCAGTTTTGTTATAGTTGCCATCGACTATATGACCAAATGGGTAGAAGCAAAGCCACTTAGGTTAATAACGGAATATGAATGCTTGAAGTTTTTGAAAGAATCAGTAGTATTTCGTTTCGGGATTCCTAAGGTGGTAATATCGGACAATGGACGTCAATTTGTGGGATCGAAATTTGAAGCATTTTTGAAAGAACTGGGGATCCAGCATAGAAAGACTTCAGTAGCTCATCCTCAGTCAAACGGACAAGTTGAAGTGACCAACAGAACACTGCTGAATGGGATCAAGCGCAGATTGGACGAAGCCAAGGGCAAATGGCCAGAAGAGCTACTTAGCGTGTTATGGGCTTACCGAACTACTCCAAGGACTACAACGGGGGATTCACCTTTCAGATTGGCTTATGGTACTGATGCCTTAGTCCTAGTTGAAATTGGATCTCCAAGTCTTCGGGTTAGCCAATTCAAAGAGATCTACAATGAGGAAGGGCTTAAGGCCAATCTTGATTTGCTTGAGAAAGTCAGAGAAACAAATTTTAATCAAATTAGCGACTTATCGTGAAGAGTGGCCAAGCATTATAACAAGGGGGTAAAGCTTCGCAGGTTTGAAGTAGGAGATTTTGTCCTCAGAGAAGCCGAAGCATTTACACCTCAGAATCTGAAAAAAAGCTGATGCCAAACTGGGAAGGACCGTATGAAATCACTGAAGTCGGGTCGGGGACTTATCGGTTGAAGGCATTAAACAGTCGGCAATTAAGAATAATACTTGCACGCGAGGCAAAGCTTAGGAAGTACTTTCAAGAAAAATGATGTCGAAGACATTGGAAGTCTCGTAAATATTTATGTCATCATCAATAAAAGTTCCCTTTTTTCTCAAACAAATCATGTCTTCGTTGCTGATCAGTTTAATGGTGTTAGGAGGTTCGGGTGGACTCGCTGACCATTCGATGGCAGCCTTAATGGCAGGCGGACACTATGGGTTTGTCAGGCCCTTCGTGGTAGGCAAACGTCATCCTTAAGACGTTGTCAGGCCCTGCGTGGTAGGCAATTATCGACACTTAGACCTTGTCAGGCCCTTCGTGGTAGGCAAGTGTCATCCTTAAGACGTTGTCAGGCCCTGCGTGGTAGGCAATTGTCGACACTTAGACCTTGTCAGGCCCTTCGTGGTAGGCAATTGTCGACACTTAGACCTTGTCAGGCCCTTCGTGGTAGGCAAGTATCATCCTTAAGACGTTGTCAGGCCCTGCGTGGTAGGTAATTGTCGATACTTAGACCTTGTCAGGCCATTCGTGGTAGGCAAGTGTCATCCTTAGACTTTGTCAGGCCCTTCGTGGTAGACAAATGTCATCTTTTGATTTTGTTAGGCCTTCGGGGTAAACAAATTCCTAATGAAGCAGAATCATCTCACACTTCCCAGAACTAATAAGTATCCCTTTACTTTATTACCTAAAATTTTTCTAAGTCTTTGAGTTGAAATGCCTCATTCTTTAACTTCATCTTATCTGTTATATGACATGTTTAGTTGTTACTTAACAGTTCGAGTTCAGTCCATGAAAGAATTTGTGCATCTTTCCAGTTAAATTAATATTGGAGTATTGGTAGAAAGTAAATGCATCGAAGTCATAAGGAATGAAACCATTTTTCATTGATATTCAATCTAATTACAATATTAGATAATTTTTACAAGTCCTATAAATTAAAGAAAGAAACATAATGAAGTCTTCATAAATATTCTTCAATAAAACCAAGGAAAATCGACTTCAGCGCCATCCTCGTCATCCAAGAAGTTGAGCGAGGATGGATCCGCGTTGGTCTGTAATCGCCTTCTCTCGCCGCGACTCGACATGACTCGTAACTCTCAGAGTATATCTTCATTATTTCCCCGTTGATCTCATCCGAGTTTCGATACTCTTCACAGATTTGTTTGCGAAGATCATCGGTCAGAGGAGGCCCAAGGTCCCGAAGGGCCTTAAGTTCTCGGATTTCTTCTTCAAGCTTTTGCCGTTTATTCAGATGACGAGTCTCTGCCAGCTCTAGTTTTTGGATGGTCTTAGTCAGGAGTTTAGCATCAACCTTTAATTCCTTGATCTTCTCCATCCATATCTCGCTCCTCTGAACCAAGTCAATATTCATTTTGACGATCTCCTTGTGCTGTGCTTTGGTTGACTTTAGTTCGTCATTGGAGGCCTTCACATCTCCCTTGGCTTGGGCTAACTCTTTTTAAAGTCCTTCATTTGTATGAAGAATGCATTCGCGTTGAGTCTTTTCCCTAGCCAAGGTAGACTTCAGAAGGGCATTCTCCTTCCTCAGAGCCTCTTCCTCAAATTCGGCCTCGAGAGATCTCGGACGCAGACGCCCGAACACAGCATTCGCCTATGCATGTCCAATATTATTTGATCAGTTTTCAGATGTATAAGTATGAAGATAAATTCGGAAATAAAGAAGAGAACCGTTTACCTTCGCCAAGTAGCTCATGCCCTCGCTGAGTAAATCCCCGTTTGAACTGTTCCCGAATCGATGATCATCAGTTTCACGAACGAAGGCGTTGAACAGTTGAAAGGGAAAATGGGCATTAAATGGAGGCCACATGGTTGGAGAAGCCATGGCGTCCTACTGGAATTCGGCAGTCGTTTGTCTTGGAGGAAGGCGGGGTTGATTGCGAATCTGGCGAGGAGTCCATGTATGGTTTCGGAGAAGGAGGAGAGAAATGGCGTGGGTTCGGGGGTTGGCGAAGGTGCTGAAAAAGATGAACCGGTGGCTATCGATGGATGTTTCCTTTTTTAGGGATGGAGTGGGGATGATCCGGTCGGTTCATCATCGAGCACTTGGATTTACGTGGGGATTATCGGAGGATGTCACCAAGACGAAGGAACTCGGAGTTCTTCGGCAGTCAGGGGGGTTATCCTCGTCCTTATCTTCTTCACACGAAGAACCTTGGCCTTATTGTGCAAAGGAATGTCGAGCAAACTCCTCCTCACAGGGATAGATTCAGAGGGTGTAGGATTGGGGTTGGATGCTGGGGCTGTTTGTGGGGTTGCTTCGGAAATTATTTTCGGATCACTTTCGAGGTGTGTATCCGGTTGGGTGGATTTGGATTTTTTGGCGGATCTTTTTTTCTTGGGAAGTCGAGGATTCTTGGGTATGTTGGGCTCATCGGTTTGGGGTTCATCATTTGAAGGAGGTAGTTGGTGGATCGGTGATGGGGGATCGGCCAGGGAAGACTATTCAGTCGGATGCTCTTCGCTCGCATCCGTATTCTTCCCTGCCAAAAAATCCTCCAGATCTTTCACTTCCAAAGAAGTTGGTTTGATCAGAGACACTGCAAAAAACCATATATCAGAACCTGTATCATTCATATATCTCAAAAATTATGTTACAAAGTTGTTCAAAACTTACATTTGTGGTCATATAGCTAGGCTTGTTTGGTCAGAAGTGTAAAACTCCATTCTTTTGGAGGAATCTTCTTCAAAAAGTCTGCCATCTCCCTCACACGCTCTTCGGAGATGTCTCCAAAGTCAGCAGAGACCCGATCAGAGGTAGTCCAATTTGGAAGAGAAGAGATCTTGGGTCCCGTGACGAAAAACCACTTCTCGTGCCAACCCTCGTCATTCTTTGGAAGGGGTATCCATCAAGGTCTCCTCTCGAATCTGGTGTTGCGTCGGGGAGACCGCCACTCAACATTTGAAGCCTCGTTCTAGACTTTCGGCAGAGAAGAGGGTGAAGAAGATGTCAACGGAGGAGAAATCCTAATTCATGACAAAAGGCAATGAATGCCGGGATGTGGATGTAGGAATTGGGCACTAATCGAGCAAAGCCCACTCCTATGAACCCTGGAGAGGTAACGACAAAAGCATGGAGAGGTAGACGAACCCCTTTTCCGTGAAGGTGGCGGCATGGCGACCAACCGTCCAGGTCATTTGGTACATACGCTCTTCTTGAGGCGGGAGCTCTTATGGCATATATGTCTGTGAATCGATAACGAGTCCAGAAGGATACGTATCTCAGATTAAAAGTGACGGAGAGGGATGTTGGCGGGGAGAGAATTGTTCCCAGATCCTTGAAGAAATCGGTTTGGTGCAGTAGGGGATCGGAGGTGGATTTCCCCCATAGTTGTTGAAGATTGGGGTTGGAACTCGAACCCTCTTGGTTAGGGTTTTAGGTTGGGAGAGTTTTAATTTTGGAATTCACGGTCACCATTGTTGAGATTTCGTGAAGCGAGGAGGAAGAAGTTCTGCGGAGGAGAAGAAAACTCAAAGGTTCAAATTTCAAATTGGCGGAGTAAAACAAATCGAGAATCCAAAAGTTTACCTTTTATCTTTGCGGTTACCACAGTAATCGAGGGTGGCACATTTAATTCATGTGAATGATGGTGAATGGGAAGAGGTTTCGTCCGTTTTTAGGTCTAAATATCTTCACCTGAGTGGACTTGTGTCTATTGGGCCTCCCATTTCTATTTCTGATAATCAGTTTGGATCGATTTTGTTGGGCTTTGGTGAGTTTCACTTTGGACCTCTTGTGACTTTTCCTAATTCGTTATGTCAGGGGCCTATACTGTTTATAGTCTTTCATTAAACATCCTGTTTAATAAAAGACTAGGGGGCAATGTTGGGCCATAATCCTTTTCCTTAATTGGGCCAGACTTAATGGGCTCCTCCCTTGGATCATGTTACGCTAGTCCTGGTTGGTCCGAATGGTTTGGGCCCAGTTATTTGATTATTTCATTGGGTCCTTTCGGTTGGATCCGGTCGTTTGGGTCATTTCCATTATTTGGGCTTAGTCATTGAATTGACCCATTATACAAATTGTCACTTAACCTAACTTTGACCGGTAATCATTATGCCAAACGATAGTTGACTACTATGTACGCCACCTTCGCATGACATTAATGAGGATGGGACTCGGATGGCCATGGCGGTGGCAAAAGTGGTGGTAGTGAGAGAGAGTAGGCTACATACTTTCTAATTTGAAATGAATAGGGAGTGGGGAAAAGGTGTCGAGGAGATGATGGGTGGTACGATGGCAAGGATTGGAGTATGTATGGGGCTAGGATCGCAAAGGAGGTAAGTATAAAATTATTACACACATTCATATTATTATTCTCTCTCAGACATTAGACATTATTTTCTCTCCATTTGTTGACCTTGTGATCGCTGAAATCTTGACTCTCACATGGAAAGTTATCCCCTACGGTCGGTAGTTAAGCTTTTGGTGTTGACTTGTTGAAGCTGTCATGCGAGGATATCAGACGCGTCTTGGTGATTGGGGACGTGGAGAAAGATCTTGGCGTTAACAATATGTATTTTTTTATTTTAATTTTTTGACTATTATGAATAAATTTATTATGTAATTATAAATAAATAATATTATTTAAGAAAAATTAAATATAAACTTGTGAACAATCTTTGATGGATGGAGTATACTATAGTAATATAATTTTAGGGTCCATAAAACCCAAACAAAAGATTACAACAATATTTATTAAATTGATTATTGATCAATTTGTTAAAAAAAAAAAAAAGTTTGTTTACAATTAAAAAGATGAATATTAAATGTAATTGTTAATTGTTGTAGGTATATAAAAAGGGTCCTTTACATAAGTATACAACAAATAAAAAATAATTACAAGAAAAGTGCATCAACTAAATAATTACAAAAAGAGTGTAATTAGAATTCATATTACAAAAAACTAGTACAATTCACATTAATAAAGAAACCTAAAATCAAGAAAAATAAATGCCATAATTTCAAATTCAAATCTTGTCTCTAACAACAATTTCAAATCCATATTTCAAAATTCAAATCAAAATGAGAAAATTAAAAATAAAAAATTATGAAGGAGCTAATGTTCATCATCCTCCTCTCTCGCCGCCACCGCTGCCGCCACCACATCGCTTCTCCGCCGCTTTCCATGGAGAGTTTATTCGAATTTCTTTTGATGATTTGGTTACCCACAAAATGGAAATGGTTACCTTTATACAATTTTGACTAAGAATCGCATCACATTTAAAATAAAATTGGTAATCAAATAAAAGCTGAATTGGTTACCTTATCAAAAATGGTTTGGTAACCAACTATATGAAATTTGGTTATCAATCGCATCACATCCAAAATAAATTAGTAAGCTAATAAAACTAAATTGGTTACCTTATCGGAAGGTTTAGTAACCAATTGCATAAATTTTAGTTACCAATCGCATCACATTCAAAAAATATATTAGTAAGCTAATAAAAGCTGAATTGGTTACCTTATCAAATGATTTGGTAACCAACTACATGAAGTTTGATTACCAATCGCATCACATCCAAAATAAATTAGTAATCTAATAAAAGCTGAATTGGTTACCTTATCGGAAGATTTACATTCTGGGTGAAAATAAAGAATGGACCAGGTGGCGGTGGGGAGGCGGAGGATCGAGGAGAGGGAGGCGGGAGGAGGAGGGGGTGGGGCGTGGGGTGGGGGGGAGAGGAGGGAGGAGAAAGGGGCGGGAGAGGGGAGGAGAAAGGGAGGCGTGAGGAGGGATGCGGTAGGAAGGGAGGCAGGAGGAGGGAGGTGGTGAGGCGAGGCGGGAGGAGGGCAGAAGAGGAGGAGAAAGGCGGGAGGAGAGGGAGGGGTGGGGAGGGGGTGGCGGGAGGAGGTGGAGGCGGGAGGGAGGCGGGAGGAGGGGAGGAGGGGAGGCGGGAGGAGGGGGAGGTGGAGGGTGGGGTGGGGTGGGGTGGGGTGGGGAGGGGTTGGACAGGAGGAGGAGGAGGAGGCGGAGGGAGGGAGGATAAGAAGAAGGGAAACAGAAATGGAGTGGGAGAAAATCGTGGGAGAGATGGGGAGAAAATTGTGGGAGAGATGGTAATCGTGTGCATAATTAAAGGGATAAGATTGCACTCTTTTTTGTAATTAAATATTGCATATCACTCTTTTTGTAATTATTTTGTTTGTACTTTTTTTATGTAATTATTTTTTAAAATGTAATAGAAAATGTAATTGTTCCATAAAAATATCATTCAACATTACTTTTTACTGATTCAACCACAATTGTTCAGAGTCTAAAAATTATAAAACAAACAGTCTGAATGACTTAATTGGTGTTATTCAAATGTAAAGAAAGAGCTCCTTAAAATGGTAGATAGAGAAAATGACAAAAGGAAAAATGTAGCAACAATAGTAAGACATGTTTTTAATAATGATAAATAATATCATTTGTCTAAGATGTTCGTAATTAGCTAATTTGTGTAAGATAGTAATAATAAGTTTATTAAAGAGTGTTGATAGTCAGTGCACAGGCAAGTAAGATACAAATAGGAAATAGCCAAATAGGAGGAGTTTACTAGTACATTTTTGAACCAAAAGGAAAGGAAGGCCACCGGCATTTAAATGATCCCACCCATTTATAAAGTGTTTTTTCAGAGGGTTTTGTTTTGTTTTGGGAGGCACTGAAGAAAACTACTACGTATAATGCATGAGCCACTTCTTCTCCCTGGCGACGACTTGTATTAACCTACGCTCCCGCTGCGTAACGTAACGTAACGTAACGTAAACCCCCAACTCACCACACAAACAACGCCAATGCCTACGCCTCTAGTATTCCTCCTGCTCATCTCCACCATCTTCTTATCGTGCGCCGACCCGAGCGCCGAAATCGACGCCTTAACTTCCTTCAAACTCAGCCTCCACGATCCACTTGGAGCTCTCAACGGATGGAATTTCTCCACGCCGTCGGCTCCGTGCGACTGGCGCGGCGTCTCCTGCTACAACGGCCTTGTCACCGAGCTCCGCCTCCCTCGCCTCCAGCTCACGGGTCCACTCTCCGACAAAATCTCTAACCTACGCATGCTGCGCAAGTTAAGCCTCCGGTCAAACAACTTTAACGGTACCATTCCATTTTCTCTCTCCAAATGTACAATGTTACACTCTATATTCCTCCAATACAATTCATTCTCCGGCGAAATCCCGCCGGAGATAGCCAATATCAGTAACCTCCTTATCCTGAACCTTTCCGGAAACCATCTCTCCGGCACAGTCCCCGGCGACCTCCCTCGAAGTCTCCGCTTCTTGGATATTTCATCAAACACATTCTCCGGTGAAATACCTAAAAACCTTTCAAACCTATCTAGACTTCAACTGATCAACGTTTCGTATAATCTATTTTCCGGCTCCATTCCGCCAAATCTCGGTCAACTTCAAAATCTCGAGTATTTATGGCTTGATCACAACATTCTAGAAGGAACAATTCCTTCGGCCATTGCAAACTGTTCTTCTCTTGTACATTTCAGGGCCGAAGGAAATTCACTCGGAGGCGTAATTCCTACAGGGATCGGAGTGCTACCGAAACTGCAAGTTATTTCGTTAGCTCATAACAATCTCTCTGGTTCGGTACCGGTTTCGATGTTTTGCAATGTTTCCTTTTTTTACTCTCCAACTATTAAAAATGTGCAGCTAGGGTTTAATGCGTTTACGGATATCATTGAACCAGAAAACGCTACATGTTTTAGTGTTTTGCAGGTTTTGGATCTTCAGCAGAATCGGATAAAAGGCGTGTTGCCTTTGTGGTTAATGAATGTTTCAACATTGACAATGTTGGATGTTTCATGGAACTTGTTTTTTGGTAAAATTCCTAGTGAAATTGGGAATTTGTGGAGATTGGAGCTATTAAAAATGGCAAATAATTCGTTGGGTGGGTTAGTTCCGGTTGAAATTAAGAAATGTAGTAGCTTGCGTGTTCTTGATCTTGAAGGAAATCAACTTACAGGGGAAATTCCTGTATTCTTGAGTGAGCTCAAAGGTGTGAAGATGTTATCACTAGGTGGGAATCAATTCTCAGGTACGATTCCATCGAGATATAGCAATCTTATTGAGCTCGAAACTCTGAACTTGAGAGATAATAATCTCACCGGAAGCATACCAGAAGAGCTAATGGGATTGAGTAATTTGACTCTGTTAAATCTCAAAGGAAACAAGTTATCCGGGGTAATCCCTACAAAGATTGGGAATTTACGTCAGTTATCAGTCCTGAACTTGAGTGGTTGTGGTTTTTCGGGTTCCATTCCGGGTAGTATTGGAAATCTTTACAAGTTAACTACTCTTGATTTGAGTAAACAAAATCTTTCAGGGGAGTTGCCGTTTGATATTGCTGGTTTGCCTAACTTGCAAATCATTTCTCTGCAGGAAAACAAGTTGACTGGTGACGTCCCTGAAGGTTTCAGTAGCTTGTTGGGTTTGCGCTACCTGAACCTTTCTTCCAATGCCTTTTCTAGTCTTATTCCCTCAACCTTTGGGTTTCTTAAGTCATTAATTGTTCTCTCTTTGTCCAACAATCACATCTCTGGTTCTGTTCCACCAGAGCTTGGCAATTGTTCTGATCTTCAAATACTGAGTCTTGGTTCAAATTATTTGAATGACCGAATTCCAGTTGATCTCTCTCGTTTATCCCATTTGAGGGAGCTTGATTTGAGTAAGAACAATTTTACAGGTGAAATTCCGGAACAAATTTCCCAATGTTTGTCCCTTGAATCACTTGCATTAGACTCCAATCATCTTTCGGGCAATATACCGTACTCATTGTCCAATTTGTCAAATCTAGCATTACTGGATCTCTCAGCAAATAATTTGAGTGGAGAGATTCCGGCAAATCTTACACTCATCCCAAACTTGATGAACTTCAATGTGTCAAGCAATAACCTTGAAGGGGAGATTCCGGAAATGCTTGGTACTCGATTCAATCGAACGGCATTTGCAGGTAACGATGATTTGTGTGGGAGGCCACTGGAGAGGAAATGTGAGGGGGGAAATGACAGTGATAGAAAGAAGAGGCTGATTTTGTTGATTGTTGTGGCCGCTAGTGGAGCTTGCCTCACGGCATTTTGTTGCTGCTTCTATACTTACAGCCTCCTGAAATGGCGCAAGAGGATGAAAGAAAAGGCTACTGGGGAGAAGAAGCCTAGTCCAAGAGCAAGTTCTGGCGGTCGAAGCAGTGGAGATAATGGAGGACCAAAGCTTGTAATGTTCAATAACAAGATTACATTGGCGGAAACAATAGAAGCAACAAGGCAGTTTGATGAGGAAAATGTGCTGAGCAGAACCCGCTATGGTTTAGTTTTCAAGGCCTGTTACAATGATGGAATGGTACTCGCAATTCGAAGACTTCCTAATGGATCGCTGGATGAAAACATGTACAGGAAAGAAGCTGAATCACTCGGCAGAGTAAAGCACCGCAACCTAACAGTTCTCCGTGGATACTATGTAGGCCCTCCTAACCTCAAACTTCTTGTATATGATTACATGCCGAATGGAAACCTTGCAACATTATTACAAGAAGCATCTCACCAAGATGGCCATGTCCTTAATTGGCCAATGCGTCACCTCATTGCACTAGGAATTGCCCGTGGCCTTTCTTTTCTCCACACAGCAGCAGCAATGGTTCACGGAGACGTTAAGCCTCAAAATGTCCTATTCGATGCAGACTTCGAAGCCCATCTCTCTGACTTCGGCCTAGACAGGCTCACCGTGGCCACCCCAACTGAAGCTTCGACTTCAACGTCAGTTGGAACTTTGGGTTATATATCACCAGAGGTTGTATTAACAGGCGAAACCATAAAGGAATCAGATGTTTATAGTTTTGGAATTGTATTGCTGGAATTACTGACAGGAAAGAGGCCAGCGATGTTTGGCCAAGACGAAGATATAGTAAAGTGGGTGAAAACGCAATTGCAAAGCGGTCAAGTATCAGAATTGCTAGAGCCCGGACTGCTTGAATTAGACCCCGAATCTTCGGAGTGGGAAGAGTTTTTGCTGGGAGTGAAAGTGGGATTGTTGTGCACTGCACCTGATCCGTTAGACCGACCCACCATGTCCGATACAGTGTTCATGCTGGAAGGTTGCCGTGTGGGTGCTGACATTCCCTCCTCTGGCCATCCCACTTCCAGACCTTCTCCGGCTTAAACCCATAAGTTTAGTCAATGACATTTTTAATTGCTTGCTTGCTCACAGTGGAACCCATAAGTTGTAGCTTAATTAATTAGTCTTGAATTTTTTTAATAAAAAAAATCATTCTCCATTTACAAGTTTTGCCGCTTCGTATTTTGTTTTAGTAATTTTTGTTCTAGTACTCGCCGTGCCGGAATTGGAGTCATGGAGTGTGAGAGTTTGTGTGGTGAGTGGTGAGGTCCAAGTGTCCAGAGTAGAGTAATCTGCAGTCAACGATTTGGACAGGTCCGCAATTGAAGCGGAAAGGTAGGACCACTGATGGACATTTCCCGCCAAGGACGAAGGTACCCATCACGTGGAGCGGGCTGCTCTGATCTTGGTGTTTGTGAAATATAGACCAGACTGAAAATAATATATATAGCCGTTAATGCTATTATGGAATAGTACCAGTATGGCATAAGTTAAGAAAAGAGGTCTCACTTTCAATGAATCCAACCCGCAAAACTAAAGCTTTTCGAATAATAATGGAAAGCAACAAAAGAGTCCTGGAAATTGAAGGACCCACCGGATCAGCATGTGGAACCCACAGGAAAATGAAAATGAAAATGATTGAGCTTATCACCCCCCAACCAAATCCCTCTTAACACTTGATATGTTTTTTCTTGGAAGATATTTTTGTGTGTGGGTCATTTTAAATTATTATTCATGTCCTCCTCCTGAATCTAATGAGATCTGTTTTTGTCAAGTTAATATTTCCCATTTCCAGAGTGGAATCATGGAGAATTTTGTTGTCCCACCCCAGAAAACATCGGATAGGGTTGTAATTACGAAAATCAGAAAGTAAGGGATTTTTATTTTTATTTTTTAAAAAGCAAAAAAAAAAACGACTTTTTCTATATTAATGCCCATAATTCAAATCAACTATATTCTTAAAAATGAGCGTATTCCATTATTTTTGTCTTGGCTAAAAATTGTTATTTAAAATCTTGTAGTCATAATGCAGGGGGTAACAACATTGAAATTTGAGTTAATATATTTGAACAATTTGCAAGTAACCGTTACGCCACCTTCTCTCTCTTTTATATATATATATATATATATATATATATATATATATATATATAATTAAAAATGTTTGCAGCATTGATCGTTTATTTATTACTACTATTTGATAACAAGTTGACCAAGTACAGTACTAGAGATGGTAATAATTTTGTTATGTTTCAACTTTCAAGTAATTGGTGTTCTTGGTTTGTTTTGTGACATGAGCTGTATCTATTTTATATTTTCAACTAAATGTGTACATTTTTAAACATAGTAGTAAAATGACATTATTTATGGGTGGCAATCGTGTTGTGTTAGGTAAATTTGTATCGTGTCGAAACTCGTGTATACACGTACGTGTTTATAGCACGAATTCGTTTATGAATTGTGTTTTATGCGTGTTTAAAATGGTTTTTAAAACACAAATTCGTTTATGACACGTGTTTATTGAGGTGGTCGTCATCTGCGTGAAACATTAATAACACATTGATCTCTCATTTATATTGAACCAGTAACCTTGGTATAATCAATAGTTGATGTAAGGTAAAAGATGCTACAAACACATGGATTGATCAAGAATTTTTGAAAAGAATAAAGATAGAATACTCTCACACTAGTAGAAGTATCAATAATTGCAAATTTGCAATCAAAATAAATCATGCTAAATTACTTAAAATAAAATACAACATAGTCTGCAAATCGGGTCATGCCATGTCCACGTGATGACCAACTTGTTTATAGATCATGTTCGAAGCGTGTAATCGTATCTACCTCTAGCCTAAACAACGGTATCAACACCATACACTTTGCAACAACCATAATCATTCTAGTATTGAAATAAAGTGTTTCCATTATTTAAAAAAAATATTTGATAAAGTGCCTGCCCATCGAAATCGAGGCAAGTACTGAACTGAAGGAGGCTGGCTGGCTGATCCACAAGCTACAAGAGCAAGGGGAAAACATTACATAATACTCCACTAGATATTTTATCACATCAATGGACCATATCAACTGATTGATCGATCATGCCATAAAAACATTACCCTTTTTACAAGTAGTAATAAATAAATGAATATAAACTAAAGCAAATGTAAAAAATTGATACCCTTTCGTAGGAACTCAACTACATAATGTGGCTATTGGTTTAAATCGACCCAACATAGTTTTTCTGCAAGGCCTCTTTCTTTTTTTACCAAGATCCTAATTTTCTTGGCAACTTAAATGATATTCCAGCTTTAAAAATACTACTCCCTCCGTTCTTAAAAGATTGTCGTTTTAGAAGAAAAAATTTATTCTAAAAATTTTTCCGTTTACAACTTTCGAAGAGAATAAATTGTACTATTTACTTTCCTATATTACTCCTACCTTCTCTCATTGTACCAATAAATTCTCTCCCTTGTATTAATAATTTTCAATTTTTCATAAAGGGGCAGTGATGAAATTTCAAACAAATTTTATTTTGGTAAATAACACTTTCTTAATCCATGTGCCAAAACTTTAAACGACAATCTTTTAAGAATGAAGAGAGTACTACTATTTTCAATGCAAGACGTGCATTACACAAAAGTATAATATCAACATAGCGTAGTACCTATAACCCTCTAAATGGGTAGAGGAGCAGAAAACCAAAAAATTGTAGCCCAGACAATTCTTCATTATTTCGGTTTAGAAAAAAACAATACTAGCTACAACCTCTTTTGAGAGACTAATTAGGGCCTCGCAACACAAGTTGCTATACCTGCCTAACTCCAATTGGATAATTTACTAGATTTGCCTTGTAATCTACCACATGACTATTATGCTATAGAACTACTTAATTATGGTGTTCATCAGAGCAAATATTTGATACAACAGAATTAAAAATTTAGAACTGTAGTGGTATAAAAATAACCTGGCCAGTGGTTTCACAAATATGTACATGAAATACGGAATATGAAAATAAATAAAGCTTTTTTTGAGGTGAAATTGCTCCCAATATTATAACCAACAAAAATGTTATTATATGAAGAAAATAAATGCATGACAGTAAAGGAGACTGTTCCACCTGAACAGGACTCCATAACATAAGGAAAAGCAACATGATGTCAACAAACCATATGATAAAACTCGGAAGAAAATTCTTGCTCTAGTCAGCTCTGGATTGCCCAGCACGCGAAGAGAGGATGATGCCAACAATAAGTCCATAAAGAGCCAATGCCTCCGCAAAGATAAGAATAAGAATCATTCCAACAAAAAGCTTTGGCTGTTGTGCATTTGCTCTGTAGAAGTACAATTAAAATTCAGAAATTTTGTAAAAAAAAAATTACGAGTAAAATTATTGTGTATTAAATAGGTATACTTCATTCCATATGAATGTTGTCTTAGCAAGCCATTTTAATGATTTAGTGAACTAAATAACATGACGTGACTGCTAAAATCTGAACTTGAAATAAAACAAGATCCAAAAATTAAATACATCAATGATACTTGGACACGATGCATGACGAACTCAAATGGACCAGCTTGGAAGAAATCAAATCTTCTGCAGACCACAAATTTAAGGAAGAAAAAGAACGAAAGTTATCTATCCTTAAACATGGGAAGACAAACATCTAACCACAATCGAGGACCAATTTATTTCTTTTACAAGTGAAAATGGTTGATACTAAGTATTAATGTTTTTACTTGATTGCATGTTGGTGTCAAAAGAACGATTGACAATGAAGTTCAATCCTTTTGTATTAGAGAGGATTTCTTAGTTGGTTAGAGACTTTAGAGTGCATGGAGACTTGGAGTGGTGATGTATGTAATTTACTAATGTTTACGTCTTTTAGTCTTTAGGTGAGCTTCTTGAATTTGTTGTATTATGCCTTTCAAAGACTTTAAAATTGCTGGTTTGTGGGGATAATAATGGGATTTAAGTTGTTCTTGCTTTTGGATAATTATATGTACCATATCTTGTTTAGTATGTACGTCCGAGTTGCTTCTTGTTGGTTACCCGAGGTAGGGTAGGGTTGAAGAGAGGACCCCTTAACTAAAAACAAGTTTCCAAATCTACTGCCAAAGTAACCCGAAGAAATTAACATCATAGTATATGAGCTGCATTTTAACAGCATATAATAGTGCATCATTATGATCATAATTCTAACAGTTAAAGAGAAGAACCAACCAGCCCAAGTTTACATTTTCATTAGGTGAATTATCCCCTTATAACATAAAAGAATAATCTGGCCTTGACAACCAAAATAAAGAGTAAAGCCATAATATGAAGAATTCTCTCATTTGTATAAATTGGTGCAGTGGAAACTTGGAAACCACTAGCTTAATATAAATCTTATTTTACCACAGCAACACTCACGCTATGCTGAAAAGTAAAAGCATTCTTTAAACATGCCGTGTAAATCATTCGATAACATAGCTATGCGAAACCTTCTAATAAAAAGACACCGGAACAGCCTAAAACACATTCTCATCCTCTCCCGACTAGCCTAGGAATCATAAATATCAAATCCAAAGCAAAGTCAACACCCCAACAAAGATAATCCACAGGAAGTGAAATTATTAAAAATAAAAAGAAGTAGAGGAGCAGAGAGAGTACCTAACACCAGCGTCCCCAACGATTCCAATAGCCATTCCAGCGGAAAGGCCAGCAAGGCCACAAGCCAAACCAGAGGAAAGGTGTGCGTAACCATCAAAAAGGTAATAGGATTTGGCCTTAGGGTTTATTCCAGTACTGATTATGACGGCTATAATCAAACCGTAAATACCTAACACTCCGGCCATAACAACCGGCACAATCGACTTCATTACCAGCTCCGGCCTCATTACTCCCATCGACGCTACACCCACCCCACTCTTTGCCGTACCATACGCCGCTCCCATACCTAAAACCAAAACATTACATCATACAAACAAATTGAAATCGGGGAATTGGAATTGGAATTGGAACTTGGGGGGGGCTTACAGGAGAAAACAAGGGCTGCTGCGGCTCCGAGGAAGCCGAAGAATGGAGCAGTTTCATCGCCGCTGAAAGTTGACGATGACATTTTTCCTTTCTTAATTCAATGATCCGATCGATCGCTGATTGAATTCCGTCTCTATTATTACTGGTGTTGTATCTCAAATCTCAACCACCAGCTGGGATGGATATGAGTTGGATTGGTAATTGGATTCTGAACAGGATTGTGTAATGGGCCGAAATAGCCCGAGTAGGACGTTTAGAGTTGGGCTAAAGCTTTTTTTTGGTGGTAATTAGGGCGCCTTTGAACTTATCTAAAATTACAAGCTCACCAATTACTAATTATTCTAGTCATTTGACTGGGTTTTTGAGTTTTTTTAGGCTTGGACCTAACAGTAAACTTTGATTCACTAATATAATTCATTTGGTTAATAATTTAGGCAGGTACTAATTGGTATCTGAGCAAATTTGCAGTCATCAAGACACACATGTATTTGCAAAAATAGAAGAAGATAAGAATTTCTAAAATAAAAAAGAAAGAAGACAAAGTTAAAAGAGAGAGGGGCCGGGTGTAAAAATCTGTTATTATAAAGAAAGATGAAGAATTTTTATTGTTTATTCTTATATTTTAATCTCTTATCCTTATTTTTACTCTCATAACCTTTTATTCTCAACTATTTTTTTTAAGAACAAAAAGAGTGAACTAAATAACATGAGAAAAAAGAGTGACGTAACTTAACTTCAAGAAATATGATTTTTCTCTCTCTCTCTCTCTCTCTCTCTCTATATATATATATATATATATATATATATATATATATATAAAATAAAATAGATAGATATATAGTTGACATTGTACCTAGAATACAAATAGCATGGATCGAGGCCCACATTCGGTCAAGAATATCATGAATTGCTTCTTAAGTCAATTAGATGGAGGGTGGAGGGTGGAGGGTGGAGGGGGGAGGGGGGGACGGGCGAGGGGCGAGGGGCGAGGATGGAGGATGGAGGATGCAGAAAACAATTATATATGTGACAGGAAATCAAAAGAAACATCACTAAGAAGCTAATCATAAAGTGGAACTTGGGCAGCTCAAATGAATTGAATTGGTCGACAACTTTATATTTTTCATAATGCATGTAATTAAATACGTACATATATCTTAGATTTCTTTGTGTGATACTCTTTTCCTTTTAAATTTAGAGTTAAGGCACGTTAATTAAACATTGTTATAATAATTTTAAAAATTATTCTAGTAATAATTAAATAATATGAAAAAAATTGAAAATAAGAAAGAATCATACTTCTGTATAAGATTAATTCACTAAGAAATATATATAGAAAATACGAAGAAAAATCACAAACCCTAATATATTAATTATACAAGTTTTCTGATACTAGAGGCATTTTATCGTCATTTTTGGGATAATGATCCAATAAGTTGGAGTTGAAGGTAATTGCTCAGAAATGATCATGGCTATATATATATATATATATATATATATATATATATATATACACGTATGTATGTATGTATAATATGACAAACACCTTATCTATCTTTTTATATGACAAGTCAAAATCTGCAAATAATTGAAAGCTCTGTCCTAACAAGAATAAGTTGAAAACAAGAGGAATTAATGGAAGAAAAGGTCCGTAATGCAGAAAGAATCATAATTACTTTTTGACAAACAATTAACATTGATCATCAAGCTTTAAGTGCATCTAGACCCGAAGAGGCCACCATGTCTATTGAACATAAAGGTCACTGTCTTTAGGGTCATGCGTGAATCGAGAAAACTTTTGAGAAGAACAAAATATCTTACAAAATCGTGACAATGACGCATGACATGTTCTACAATCCGATCCGAAGAAATTTCTCTTGCAAAAGTACTGTAGAGGAAATTCTTGTGAAAGATAGAGAGGCAATATTTGAGTTGGAAAAGTCGAAAAAAATTCTTCTTCCGAAGAAAAAATTTCTATAAACTTGTTAAAAAAAATATATTACATCATTTGTTTGGTAAATTAATTGGGTGAAGACTTGCCTCAACTTTAATTGTAGTTGAATTAAATTCCTCTCCTAATTTCTTTTGCTCTAAATCTTCTTTAATCACAATTTAAACAATCAATTGTCTCCCCCCACCCTGACCCTGACCCTGACCCTGTATATATAGAGCCACTATATACCCTGCATCTATGTCTATTCGCATTAAATGTTTGCGTGCTCATGAGATATCTTGAGACCTCCAATCTGATTAATACTATGCTTATAGTCACATCTATCATGATTACCTCACAATATTTTACAACTCTGAATCTAAACATGGCCATTGCTATGTGTTTTACCTTGCATATATGTGTTATCTGAACCGACTCGCCGGAAGGCCCGGAGCAGTGCTGGCCGCCGCACCCCTCCCCCGCCCCCGCCCCCGCCCCCGCCCCCAGCCCCAGCCCTGGCCTCCCTAGTTCTGCCTGGACCGCCGCTGCTACCGGGGGCAGATGCCCACCCCCCCCCTAGTTCAGCGCCTCGACTTGAAATCAGATTTTCATTGTAGTTATTGAAATTTTTTTATTCTGATCGAATAATGATTCTTAAAAATTTACAAAATGGTTATTCCAGATTCAATTTTATCCAAAAATTTGATGTAAATCTTGTTATCATATTAATGGCCGTTATTTTTGCTGACATGACGTGGTCTCAAACCATGGAATTGGTTCCGTTCTCATCTCACAATGATCCTAGTTTGGAGACACTGTTGTGTTGCAAGGAATGTGTAATTGCACGTATATAAATTACTATTCATTCAATATATATATATATATATAATTTGCTGCTTGGTTGTGTCTATTAGAGAGACTTTGGTCCATGAAAATATATAAGGGATTATCCAATGCCGACATGTACAGAGTATGGAGGGAGGGAGGGAGGGAGGGAGGGAGAGAGATGTCAAAGGTTTAAGATCCAAGTAGAACCCTCGTTACGTTAATTAAGATCCAACGTACTTTATCTATCCTTTCAGTTTTGCTCATTACGTTTAAGGGATGGATGGATATACGGAGACTTATATTATTACTCTCCTTCGTATATTTTTTTTAAAAAAATTTAAGCACGAATTAATATATATTCAGTCATTCACAAAAAGAGTCACTCTATTCTATTAATTAAAAATCCAAAATCCAAAATTCAAAATAGGGGAGGGTCATGGTGGTTGATAGATGGGCCCACAAGAGTCAATGAGTCTGCCGCATGATTGGCGACCACTGCCGACCACACTGACGTAGACATTTTCGTCCGACCTCTAATATGAAAAATTAACAGTTATATATTTATATTTTTATTTTTTACTAAAAATTAAAATATAAATAATTAAAATTCTAATATACTCATATTTAATTTTTATATTCCACTAGAGTTTTTCGTCATTCTAGCCGGTATAGTATTCAATTCCCGTTTGTTTGACTAAGTTTCGCCTTTTTTATATTATTATTATTATTTGACTAATTTTCGCCTTTTTTATTATATTCAGTTATTTTATAACATCTATATTTCGTACGATAACTTGGTTATTTAGTGATGCGCTTCGATTCTTACTCGATCCTAGCTAATTCACAAACAAGTCAAATATATTTACTACTACTATTTAAATATATATAATTAAAAATGCTTCATAAACCTAATTAAAATTTTTATACGCTTGATTAGCTAGGTTACAAAATGAAAATTAGGTACAAAAGTTAAGTAAGATTTATTAGTTTAAAATTTTCAAATAATTAATAATATATCCAAGAATGACATATTTTGCAAGAATTTGAATGAAGCAAGAGTAAAAACTTCTGAGCTTGCAAAGCTTACTATTGTTTGGCAAAAAAATATTCATGCATGTACGTTATCTACAAAATAATAAGAAAATATGTTAATTTAGCTACAAAATTCAGCTATGTTAAAAATAATGTATAAATCATGCATGAACTAAACCTCATCCCCGGGTGCAAGGATGGATTTCGTACAATATCACATTAGTGTATGTAAAATGGTTAATGCTAACTCATCGACAAATATTACTCCCTCCGTCCCAAATTAATTGCTCAGTTGCGATTTTTTTAAGTCAAATTGACTATTTTTAGAATTAATAATTAAGCATATATAAATATATTTCTAAAATTATAAAAATTGAGATTAGTAATAACTTGTATATACTTCTTTTGGTTATAATCTCTTCAACTATATTTTAGCAAAAATAGTAAAAAGATTAGTTTTAAAAATGGTCAATTTGACTTTAAAAAGTCAAAACTGAGCAATTAATTTGGGACAGAGGGAGTATATTGGTTGGCTCTCTCCAGCTAATCATAGCATAGGGAGCGAACTAAAAACGAACCGGCTATAACGACGATTTTATTCGTGCCACGTATTTAAGTAACGTTATCAATTTATGACGTGATAGGTTCAATTAAATCAAAGTAAAAAAAATTACTATAATTTAATAATTTGATTAAAAAAATTAAAAGGTTAATCACCGAACTAGAAAATGTTGAATAATATAATGTAATAATTTAAATTTAAGTCTTGTTATTATGATTTACTGACAAACTAATTAAGTAGGTAGGTAGGTAGTAGGTAGGTTTGTATATAGTAGCTTGGTAGCTTAGATAACTGAATTTCTGGAAACCATGCATGCATTCATGAAAACTCACAGGGTTTGCATGATATCATGTACGTGAGAGATTGCCAAAGAGATAATGCATGTTCCAAAGTCCCTGGCATCTTTAGAGGATTTTCTTCAAATTAAGTATCAATTGAGTCAAAAATTTATACTTTTATATATATATATATATATAGAGAGAGAGAGAGAGAGAGAGAGAGAGAGAGAGAGAGAGAGAAAAGCTGGCCATGAAAACGAGAACATTTAAACATGCACGGACTAAAATTATCGTACATGAAATAAGAGAGAGGATGAAAGAATAAGACTAGCAAGCCAAGTTGCTTAATTAATTAGCCATTCGTATACTCCTATAATTTTTAAAATTAAATATAGGGTATACGCGCGTTAATTCCATAAGAGATTACATATTAAAAGTCACAAATTATACCAATATATTGAAAAATATCTATAACAAAATATAACAAGACAAGTCAAGTACGGATCAAATCATTTTAGTTAATTCCGAGTTAATTCTGTAGTTCAACTTTAATTGGTGACTCGATAGCTCAAAAATGTTTACTTTTTTTTTTTTTTTGTTGATTTTCATGTCTTCTAATTAATGGGTCATAAATTTTGATATTTTCAAAAGTTAACTCAAAAGCTCAAAAGTTACGTTTTTCATAAAATTTTAGTACATATTTATTATTAAAAATACAATGTACAATTGTCACTACACCAAAAATGACCTCTAGTGAAGGACAAATTCTTCACTAAAGGCCCTATATCTTTCGCAAGTGATTTATTGCAAAGAAATATTTCCTTCACACGAGTGCTCGCATTAGACCTCCTCGCAATTGGGTATCCTTCGCTAAGTAGTAACTAAATATTTTTTATGAAGGATATAATGTGAATAACTTATTTCTTCACAAATTGTATTTAGTCATGGAATATTGTTATTTAGTGAAAGATTGGTTTCCTTCACAAATAATATTTTAAGAAGTACTATTTGAAATTAGTGAATAACTTGATTCCCTCATAAATAATATATTGTGAATAACAAATTTATTTAAAGAGAGAATATTTTCCTTCACTAATTATAAATTGAAAATCTTTTTCAAATTAGTGAGAGAAAATTCCTTCACAAATTATAAATTTGTAAATAAAAATTAATTGCTAAATAATCAAAATTCATTGAAAATTATAATTAATTTTCAAATCAATGATTTCATATTTATTATTATTACTATTATTTTTAGTAATTGCTATAATAAATATTAAATTTAATATTTCAAGTTAATATAAATATCATACATATTTCAAACTAATTGATAAATTAATGCATAAGGAGCCAATAATTAAAATTAATACTCCATATATAAATAGATAATGCTCAAGTCACGATAAGTACAAAATTTGTTATTATGTCTTGATCTCCCAAAGATCATAGTACTTACAATATTTAATAACTAACACAAGAAAACTGAAAAAATAACAACGAACTAAATAAAATGAAGTGTACATCATGTTAGGTCCAATGCAAAGATGAAATCTCCAAGGGCAGATAAAAATTTGTTTATATGTTGTGCTTCCTTAAGTCATCTCCGGTTGCCTCGAGGCGGCCTATTCTTTCATACCGCGCACGCGTCCACATTCTATATGGCAGAATAATTATGGTCAAATATCATCATTTAGTAAAACATCAAACCTAATTGTACTTTGTCAGACGCTCTGACCTACATGGGGCTCCAGTTTTAATTTGGCCCTGGTATTAGTGTCAAAAATAAAATTATTCAAACGCTATTATGATATTCTACGGATTAGATAATCAACAATTCTTTGTAATTACTATTGACAAGCCCACAGAAAGATCAACAATGAAAGTGTCTGTCTCCTTCACCACCTTGACCAACCCAAAAACACACAATATTATCGGTGGCATAACATGACTTTTAAAACAACAAATGGATCAAGTAATTTCTTATGTTTAAGGTTGATCATCGAACTGCGGTGTTGGCCATTACACCCCAAACCGGCCCATTTGGACATTTTTACTACTTATACTCTCGATAAATCGATTCAATCTGGTTAACTTTGTTAGCAAGTAAAGAAGGATCAAGTTACATTTTTTTTGTACGTTTGTACATCATGCTGTTCTGAAACAGGGTACAATTATACCTTAAGAAGAAGAGCACGTGTCACTAAGAATTGAGTAAAGATAAAAAAAATAAAGAAAAAAACTTTTGAACTATCAAGTCATCAAATTTATATTACTTAGTTGACTTGAGATCAATTAAAATATTGTTTAAAATATTATATATAAAATTTACTTGATTAATCGTTTTTAAGCTTACGTGTGTTTTTACGAATTATATATTAAATTTGTACAAAAGAAAAATAAAATATGTTGTATGTACTACACTTAATATGACATAATTTTAATCGATACAAATGCTAAAAGTATCTTAATGAAATCTCTCAACATAAAAAATCAAAAAAAAAAATTATGTCTCGAAGACGCATACGTACTCCTTTTTACACACACACACACACACACACACACACACACACATATATATATATATATATATATATATATAACATGCTTTAGTCAAACTTATTAAAGTTCTTTGATTTAATTATTTTAAATTGATCTTATTATCTTGTTGAATAAAAAATAATTTCCAAAATGGGGAGCTATCCCATACGGTCTATAAAAGACCGACGACAGTTATTGTTTCATTGGTATATTTGCTAATGTAATTCTATAAATGTGCACACCTAGAGGGGGTGAATAGGTGGTTAAGCTAAAAGTGATAAACGGTAAATTTTTTTTGAAATTTTCTGCTATAGATATAATTCAGACAGTTACGCCTGTCTGCTTTAGTGTCTGCTTTAGCTTATGTTCTTCGTTTCTGATTATCAGACAGCTACACTTGTCTGCTTTAGTGTCTGGATAGTGGCGTGAATAACAAAATAGTGCGAGAACGTGAATGACCAGTTAAAGAGATAAAGTAAGTAAAAATCACACCAAAATTTTTACGTGGTTCAAATTTATCCTCTAATCTAGTGGTTTAATCCACGTCAATCCCAACTAGGATTGGAGGCGATTGTTGAGAAAGCTTTCCGTTGGACACGACCGCCCTTCTTGCACTTCGCAATCCTTCTCATGCTGAGATCTCGCCTTCTCTGCTGACCTTGAAAGCTTGTTTACAAACAGATCCTATCAACTCTAGATAGACCAAGCCGATACACGGCTTAAACTAAGAACAAGGATATTGATTACAGATTATCAAGTTTCCAAAGATAATCTGATTTAAGAACAATACAAAATGGTTGCTGGAAAGAAACTTAGAATTGCTATTGAATGGAACGTATGAGACTAATTGAAGCTTTTCCAAGTTCTCTTCCAATAGCCGAGCAAGAGAGATATATATAGTAGAGCTTCCAACAGCTATATATGAGAGGGCTGATGTGACGCCCCCAAAATAGGTATACATCACCTATTCCGAGTTGTCAATACGTGATGCGAAACAACTACAACTTTATTATTACAACAAGAAAGCTGTGAGTTTGAATACAAATATTATCTTCTAGACAATATCTATACTCAAATAAATCCTCATCACATTTATTGATACATTATTTTACAAAATGGTGAGGACTACTAAACAATCCTTTCTAAAACCTTCATTCCATACCCAGGCTGCGTACTCGCTTATATTCTCGCCTCCCGAGAAAAATGGAACAAAAAGAAAAAGGGTGAGCTCAACTAGCTTTCATAAAGAATATTATGACTAAGATAATATACAACAAATTATCGTTAGTCTTCAACAGGAAAAATCTAATAGAATCTGATAGACAACAAATTTTAAATCAATATTCGCAATGAAATAATAATTCATTAGAAGAGTTAAGTAGAGAATGCAAACTACTATCTTCATGTATGAATTTAAAAGTTCATCGCTCTATCTTTTATCCCTGTAATATCAATCAATATACATACGGAATCAAATATTCATCTTTGCACTACTGGGCCAAAGATATTCATCGATTGGTCAGTGTTCATTTAAACACTGTTCATCTTTGACTCACGGGCCAAAGATATTCTTCGAAATCATTCATCTTTGCACTACTGGGTGCCAAAGATATTCTTAAGAAATCATTCATCTTTGCACTCTGAGCCAAAGATATTCCATAATATCATCATTTAAGACCCGAGGATGATGAAAAATATTTTTTTTTTAAAAAAAAAACGAATCGATGAAACAAAATGACAAGGATTAAGGATTAAGGATTCGTACTTGGTTTTATCCACGTCCAAAAATACCTCAAAAATAATCATAGTGGTGTAAAATTCAAGAATGATCAAAACATGGATACAATCGAGTTAGTATCCGAATAGATGTTTTAGACGAAAAGAAGAAATTTTATTTTTCTATGAATAAGATCAGATATCGTGAATAGTGCTTAGTATCGTGAATAGTAACTCAGACACCAAAAGATAGAAATTCCACAAAAACATCTTCACTTACATGAATAGTACTCGTGAATAGTAACTTCGTGAATAGTAACTC
This sequence comes from Panax quinquefolius, assembly GCA_020205615.1. Taxonomy (NCBI): domain Eukaryota; kingdom Viridiplantae; phylum Streptophyta; class Magnoliopsida; order Apiales; family Araliaceae; genus Panax; species Panax quinquefolius. The sequence continues at coordinate 13,025,705 of CM035172.1, read as the reverse complement.
ATGAATAGTAACTTCATGAATAGTAACCCATGAATAGTAACCCCGACATGAAAAAGTTCCAAATTTGATAAAACTTCAGATCAACATTTCAAAGATAATGATATTGAAGAAATAATATCATTACGAAAAAAATAATATCTCTTACCTCGAAAGATCGATGATTTCCAGCTAGAATACAAGGGTATAGTCTTTGAAGGGAACTTTCACCGTCTAGCAATACTCAAAGTATACTCAAAATACTCACAAGAATACGCTCGATAATATAGAGAGAAAACTTGGATTTTACGGTGTGATTTTCAATTCTAACCCAAGCAGCCCTATTTATAGGAAAATCTTAGAACACCAAAGCGAAAATTTAATAAAATAATAATATTTCTTAAAATATTCAAGCCCACCTTAGAAATCTGATTTCAGATCATTTATAACACATGTGAGCCACTCAATTACAACAAAAAAACGTTTTCTTACAAAAATATTTTAAACTCCCAAAATCAATTATTTTGAGACTTGAACTTCAATAATTCATAATAAATAGCCCTTTCATCAGAAAATTCGAATCTTGCGAGTTTTATAGGAATTTCAATTCTCTACAACTTTACGAGAAGAAAGTGTTTCCAAATTCCAAATAGAAATTGACCGAAATCCATAAGCCAGGCGATTTTACACATTTATAATCAAATTTCGGTCAATAAATGGGGTCCCACAGAGCATGTTTAACATGTTTTAAACATTTATTGCAACAAAAATACTCTTCCTCCTCGTATACTCATATATCCCACATTCGTTGTAAAAATATCATAGTTAATATATTATTAAAATAATATATTTAAATGAATTATTTTATCGAGAAAAAGATAAAATATTAATTTTCAACAATTGTCATTTTAAAAATTTTCTCCATCTATATCCACATAAAATCAATATTTTCCTCATCATATAAATCAATAATTAATTATTCACAAATAATATTACGAGAATCACAATATTGACAACCAGTGCGGTTCAGGAAAGAGGGCTTTCAATAAGAATTTTTTCTTCTTTGGCCGCAATTAGGTGACCAAACCTCTCCTTAGCGAGAACTTTCTAGACATTGCCAATAATGTTATCTAATAATATTATTCAGATAATATGAATTATTGCTTCGATAATGAAAAATCTTGTGTAATGACAATTATTGAAACAACAAAGAATATAAAATATCAACGCAAACAATTATTAACTCAATAAAAAATCTTTGAGCGAAGTAATTACTGTAACCATTATTGAGTAGTGCCTTCTTACGTAAGAATCAATAATTGGTACAATACTGGTGTCTTCTTTTTCAACAACGCATGTACATTAGTGTGTTTTAACCAACCGGGTATTCAACGAAGATAATCAGTAATAACTACTGCTATTATTTAAAAACAACTTATATTTGTCGTTTTCTTCATCCAATCTTTCAGTTATGGGGCCCACACATGGTCTGCTTGTCAGCATTTACGAATATTCGACAAGCGATCTGAATATTCCACGACCAAACGAATATTCCCCAAGCGATAATGAATATTTTATAACCACTTGCTTATTTTGAAATATTTGCGTATTTAACCCTTAACTATCCACATTAATCAAATCAACCCTTACTATTTCAAAATAATAAATAAAGGAAATTCCTTTTTATTTAAAAATTTGAGGTCTTACAACCTCCCCTCCTTATGAAATTTCGTCCTCGAAATTGGCGTGACGATACTGGTGTTTGAAAAGGTGAGGATACCTCGCTTTCATTTCCGTTTCCAATTCCCAGGTCATTTCTCTATAGCATGATTCCTCCACAAAACTTTAACTTGTGGTATGACCTTTCTTGGCGTAGGACATGCTCCTTCCTATCCAAGATCTTGTGCAGTACCTCCTCATACGTTAAGTCTTCAACTATCTCGTCCTGGGTTCTAACTTTCAATAGCGTGGTTCGGGTCTTTCACATATTTCTGAAATACTGGATATGTGAAACACATTATGAACACGAGACATACTCGGAGGTAACGCAAGTCTATAGGCTACATTTCCTACTCGGTCAAGAATTTGAAATGGACCGATAAATCGTGGATTGAGCTTTCCTCTCTTCCCAAATCTTGTAACTCCCTTCCATGGAGCAACTTCGCAACAATACATGATCCCTACATTAAATTCCATGTCCTTTCGATGAAGATCCGCGATAACTCTTTTGTCGATCTTGTCTTGGTTTGTATACGTTGTCGAATCATTTGGATCTTTTCGGTGAGTCATACGTATTAACTCGGGTCCCAACAATGTTGTTTCATCCACCTCATCCCAACATATTGGAGAGCGACATTTTCGTCCATATAATGCTTGAATGGAGCCACACCTATACTTGCACGATAAGCTGTTGTTGTAGGAGAATTCACCAATGGTAAATACTTATCCCAACTACCCTTGAAGTTCAGGACACGAGTCTTAATAGATCTTCAAGAGTTTGAATAGTCCTCTCGATTGTCGTCCGTTTGGGGATGGTATGCCGAACTAAATCGCAAATCGTGCCCATAGCTTTTTTGCAAGCTAACCCAAAATCTTGAAGTGAATCTTGGGTCACGATCGAAACTATGGATATCTTGGCATGCCATGCAACCTCACAATCTCATTCACGCATATACTAGCAAGGCGTTCAAGGAATAAGTCTCTGTATCGGCAAGAAATGAGCGAGACTTGGTTAATCTATCAACAATAACCCAAATAGCATTGATGCCTTGAGAAACCGTAGGAAGACCCATAACGAAATCCATAGTAATGTGTTCCCACTTCCATTCCAGGAATCTCAAGTGGTTGCAACGGACCCTTAGGTACAAGATCTGCGCGCTTTACACGTTAGCAAGTTAAACACATCGAGATAAACTTTGCAATCTCTCTCTTCATATTGTTCCACCAAAATGTATGTGAAGATCACGATACATTTTAGTACTTTCGAGGATGGATTGCAAATGGCGTATTGTGTGCCTCCATCATAATCTTGTACTTCAAATCGAGTCGTTAGGAACACAAAGTCTAGAGTGGACTCAAGTATTCCTTCTTCATCAATTCTCGCTTAGGAATAGCTCCTTCTTGTACTTTCTTCTTCATACGCATCATTTCAAGATTCGGTGGCTTGAGCAACCTTAACTTTTTCTATTAAAGTTGGCTCTGTCGTATACTTGACATCATCGCACTCGTTCGCATATGATCGATCTTTCTCAATGCGTCACTACTACACGTTAAACTTACCGGGATGGTATTGAATAGTGTGGTCGTAGTCTTTCAATAGCTCGAGCCAACGTCATTTTGCCGCGTGTTGAGTTCTTTTTGAGTGAAGAAATATTTAAGGCTTTTATGGTGCGAATATATCTCCACTTTTCTCCCATATAGATAGTGCCTCCATATCTTTAGCTTGAATGATTGTTTGTAACTCTAGATCATGAGTAGGATAATTCCTCTCATACTCTTTAAGTTGTCGCGAAGCATAGGCTATGTGTGACGCCCCCAAAATAGGTATACACCACACCCATTCTGAGTCGCCAAATACATGGTACAGAAACAACTACAACTTTATTATTACAACAATAAAACTGTGAGTTTAAATACAAATATTATCTTCTAGACAATATCTATACTCAAATAAATCCCCATCACATTTATTGATACATTATTTTACAAAAATGGTGAGGACTACTAAACAATCCTTTCTAAAACCTTCATTCCATACCCCGACTAGTACTCGCTACATTCTCGCCTCACGAGAAGAAAAATGGAACAACAAGGAAAAGGGTGAGCTCAACTAGCCCAAGAAAGAATACTATGACTAAGATAATATACAACAACTTATCGTTAGTCTCCAACAGGAAAAATCGATAGAATACAATAGACAACAAGTTTCGGATCAATATTCGCGTGTGAAATAATAATTCATAGAAGAGTTACGTAGAGAATGAAATCTACTATAATCTATGAATTTAACGATCCATCATCAATATTTTATCCTGTAACATCAATCAATATTCATCTCAAATCAAATATTCATCTTTGCACTACTGAGGCCAAAGATATTCATCAATCGGTCATGTTCATCTCAACACTGTTCATCTTTGCACTAAAGGCCAAAGATATTCATCATCGGTCGTATTCATTTAAACACTGTTCATCTTTGCACTACGTGCCAAAGATATTCTTCAGAAATCATTCATCTTTGCACTACGGCCAAAGATATTCAATAATATCATCATTTAAGACCGAGGATGATGAAAATATTTTAAAAAAGCGAATCCAAATTGAAACAAAATGACAAGGATTAAGGATTAAGGATTAGAGTACTTTGTTTTATCCATGTCCAACAATACCTCAAAAATAATCATAGTGGTGTAAAATTCAAGAATGATCAAAACATGGATACAATCAAAGCTAGTATCCGTAATAGATATTTTGGACGAAAAGAAGAAATTTTATTTTTAAATTGAATAGTGCAAGTATCACGTGAATAAGGCAGTATACGTGAATAGTAACTCAGACACCAAAAGATAGAAATTCCACAAAAAACATCTTCACGCTTCATGAATAGTACTTCGTGTGAATGAATAATCATGAATGAATAGTAACTCGTGAATAGTAACTCATGAATAGTAACCCCGACATGAAAAAGTTCCAAATTTGATAAAAGTTCCAACCAATATTTCAAAGATAATGATATTGAAGAAATAATATCATTACGAAAAAAAATAATATCCCTTACCTCAAAGAATCGATACCGGAAGGAAAGGTCGGGAAGTGATCTTGAATGAAACTTGTCTTTGACAAAGAACTCTCAAAGTATCTAAATACTCACAAAATACGCTCAATAATATAGAGAGAAAGAGAGAAAACTTTGTTTCGGTGTGATTTTCAATTCTAACTTAGCCTCTATTTATAGGAAAATGTTAGCGTTACCAAGCAGACTTGACCTGCTTTGATGGCTTTTACTCGCTACTATTGCCACCCACCACATTTGAAATAAAATTCAGCACATTTTTTCACCAACCACAAGTGGGGCCCACCAATTCTAGAATTTTCCACCAAAATCATTTATAACCTAATTTCGAATCACCACCTCTTAAAATTCATAATAAATTATACGCTCATTTTTAACGGTTCAAAATTTGTGGACATATACTTAACTTATACATGTATAACATATCCAAAAATTACAACGATCCAACGGTCGGATTAAATATTATAACTCACACAATAAAGCTGTAATAACACCGATTTGATCTTTTAATACCTCCAATCCGACAAAATACAAATAAAACATCTCAAACATTAATTCCTTTATTAATAACCACATAAATAAATTCATCATTTATATTCATATAAAATAAATATTTCCTTATCATATGAATCAATAATTAATTATTCACAAATAATATTACTGAATCACATTTATAACAACCAGTCATTCCTCAGGAAAGAGGGGCTTTCAATAAGGATCTCTCTCTTCTTGGCGCGCAATTAGGTGACCAAACCTCTCCTTAGAGCGAACTTTCTAGACATTGCCAATAATGTTATCTAATAATATTATTCAAATAATATGAATTATTGATCCGATAATGGAAATATCGTCGTGCGATGACAATTATTGAACAACAATAATATAAAATATCAACGCAATGACAATTATTGAATCAATAAAATAAAATATTGAGCATTAACTCTTGTGAAAATTATTGAGTAGTGCCTTCTACGTAAGGATCAATAATTCAACAATCTCATGCAATCTGGTGTAATATCTTCTCTTGCAACCACGCCAGACATCGTATTTTAACCACCGGGTATTCAACAGTCTTAGCGTAGAATAACTACGCCGTTATTTATAACCACCCAAACTTTTGTCGTTTTCCTCATCCAATCGCTTTCCGTTATGGGGCCCACACATGGTCATTTGCGTTATGTACGAATATTCCCGACGGTCACGAATACTCCACGACCAAACGAATATTCCCAAGACAAGATTGAATATTCCACGACCAAACGAATATTCCCAACAAAAATGAATATTTTATAACCACTTGCTTATTTTGAAATATTTGCGTATTTAACCCTTAACTATCCACATTAATCAAATCAACCCTTACTATTTCAAAATAATAAATAAAGGAAATTCCTTTTTATTTAAAAAAATTCGTGGTCTTACAACCTCCCTCCTTATGAAATTTCGTCCTCGAAATTGGACGACGTACTGGTGTTTGAAAAGGTGAGGATACCTCGCTTTCATTTCCGTTTCCAATTCGGTCATTTCCTCTATAGCATGATTCCTCCACAAAACTTTAACTTGTGGTATGACCTTTTTGGCGTGGGACATGCTCCTTCCTACCATCAAAATCTTGATGGTACCTCCTCATACGTTAAGTCTTGGCTATCTCGTCAGGTTCTAACTCTATAACGTGATTCGGTTCTTTCACATATTTCTGAAATACGGATATGTGAAACACACATCATGAACACGAGACATACTTGGAGGTAACGCAAGTCTATAGGCTACATTTCCTACTCGGTCAAGAATTTGAAATGGACCGATAAATCGTGGATTGAGCTCTCCTCTCTTCCCAAATCTTGTAACTCCCTTCCATGGAGCAACTCGTAATAATACATGATCCCTACACTAAATTCCACGTCCCTTTCGATGAAGATCCGCATAACTCTTTTGTCGATCTTGTGCCGCTTTTTATATCGTTGTCGAATCATTTGGATCTTTTCGGTGAGTCATACGTCTTAACTTTCGAATCCCAACAATGTTGCTTCACCCACCTCATCCCAACATATTGGAGAAGCGACATTTTCGTCCATATAATGCTTCAAATGGAGCTACACCTATACTTGCTCGATAAGCTGTTGTTGTAGGAGAATTCCACCAATGGTAAATACTTATCCCAACTACCCTTGAAGTCTCAGGACACAGAGTCTTAATATATCTTCAAGAGTTTGAATAGTCCTCTCTCGATTATCGTCTGGTTTGGGGATGGTATATCTAGAACTAAATCGCAAATCCGTGCCCATAGCTTTTTGCAAGCTAACCCAAAATCTTGAAGTGAATCTTGGGTCACGATCCGAAACTATGGATACAGCATGCCATGCAACCTCACAATCTCATTCACGCACATACTAGCAAGTCGTTCAAGGAATAAGTCTCCGTATCGGTAAGAAATGAGCAGATTTGGTTAATCTATCAACAATAACCCAAATAGCATTGATGCCTTGAGAAACCGTAGGAAGACCCCGTAATGAAATCCATGGTAATGTGTTCCCACTTCCATTCCGGAATCTCAAGTGGTTGCAACGGACCCTTAGGTACTAGATGCTCCGCCTTTACACGTTGACAAGTTTAAACACATTGAGATAAACTTTGCAATCTCTCTCTTCATATCGTTCCACCAAAATGTATGTCGAAGATCACGATACATTTTTGTACTTCCAGGATGGCTTGGAAATGGTGTATTGTGTGCCTCCATCATAATCTTGTTCTTCAAATCAGAGTCGTTAGGAACACAAAGTCTAGAGTGGACTCGAAGTATTCCTTCTTCATCAATTCTCGCTTAGAAATAGCTCCTTCTTGTACTTTCTTCTTCATACGCATCATTCAAGATGCCCATGGCTTCGAAAGAACTTTAACTTTATCGATTAAAGTCGATTATACTCAGTATATCATCATCACGTGGGTACCTAGAGTTTTCATCTCCATCTCTATTATTTGTAAATTATACGAAATTAGTCTTTGATAATATCGTACTTTCGTACTTATATACGATCTTTTACTCAACACGTCACCTACCACGTTCGCTTTTCCGAGGATGGCATGGTCGTAACATGTCTTTGAAATGAGTCTCCTCTTGAGTTCTTGAAGCTCTTCCCACATTCCTTGCTCCATTCAAATTTTGTATCTCTACGAGTTAAATTGCGATAATGGAATAGCGATTCGAGAATATCCTCCGATAATAACCAACTAAGCTTAGAAAGCTAAGTATTTCGATTCTCGACTTAGGTTGCTCTCACCGTGACTCATATCCCAACCTTGGATAACACGTCACAATGACACCTATCGATTTCTTATCGCATACGAATATGGCGACCCTCACAGAGAGTTCGCTTAGGTGAATTCCAAAGGAAGTCACAAGATAAAGGCTCATGTACCAAATTCTATAGTTGAATTTTAACTCACGAAGTTCAATAGGAGCCATTCGATATGAGATTTTAGAAATGAGTTTTGTACCGGGTTCAAATTCGATACAAAATTTAATATCAGGCTTTGGGAGTAAGCCAAGAAATTCTTCAGAAAATACGTCAGGAAAAATCAATAACAACAGGAATATTATTCAAATCTGACGTGTCTTTATTCAAATCCATAACATAGACTAAGAAAACTTGACATCCGTAATAAACGAATGACTTCATGGCTTGATATGAAAATGTTTGACTACAATGGTTTGATTACTTGAATTTGAATAACAGGTTGCTTAGGAATATGAAAACTAACAACCTTACGAAAGTAATCAATTTCGGCATGATGAGTAGTTAACCTTAAAATCACATCAAAAGCAAATATCTCTATAGAAATAAGGTTAACAAGTAATGTGATAGTGCCAACCTGAATCAAGCAAGATTTTTAAACAACGGATGTAATGAAAGTTTCTCCTAACGGAGTCTCCATAAATAGGTCAAAGTCTAATTTCTCCGTAGTCAAGTTCAAACGTTGAGCGCAAGCAAGAGAGATAAAAGAATGGGTAGAATCCCAGGTATCTAGTAAGGTATAAACTTCGCAAGAATTTATAATTAACTAACCCGTCTTAACCGTTCGGGTTCCTCGCATTTTGATGAGGCCACGACAAACGCTTCTTCCAAGAACCGTTGACTTTGACTTTTTCGGGACATCCTTTTGAGTCACCATTCACACTGGATTGGGTTTCGATATCGTATAATCTCGGCGATATGTCCTTCTTTTCCACAATTATAGCATACCTTAGAAGGCTTTGAGCAGTTTGACCTTATATGTCCCTCCTCTCCACATCTCAGTAGCATCTAAGCGGCGATCGTTCTCTTCCCTAGAATTTGTTGATGGTGCCGATGTTCTTCTTGACGTCTTCCGTCATCGTTAAATCTTTCTTTTAGATTGGACATCTCTTTCCATAATATCAACGCGTCATGCGACTTTTTACCCATGCATCACTCATTCTCACTCGTTCGGTTATTTCTTCTTTCATTTCGATTCCGACTTTATCATCTTATATACCGCCAAAGAGTGCTTACATTCAACATCACGTGATCGGGTAACACAAGCTTGAATCGTTGCATCCTTTTGCTCCACGACCGCCTCGCAATTCTTTAGCCCGCTTCTTCTAACTCATGAATACGATTTTGCAATTCTATATTTCGATCATAAAATACCTCTAATAAACTCTCTTTAGGTACCTCTTTCTTCCTCTTCTTCCTCACTCTCATTTGTTACCTCTGCGACTATAAAGGTGCAACTATCAATTCTTCACTCACCACATGGATATCTCTAATTCCTTCTTCACCGACATCACATTATCCTCGGTTGGCGATTAGAGGTGTCTCCACGATCTCATTCACTCCATTGTTAAGCGTTCTCAAAGACCCCATTCTTAAAAACTATCATAAAACAAGGGTTAATTAAATAAATTAACAAATCAATTAATACCCCTATATTATGACCAACCAACAAATAAGCTTAGGTAGGACACACTAGTGAAGGTTTTACTCGTCTCTCCCCTCCTAGTTCTATTCCCCGATCTCCGCCAGAGATCATATCCCTAAGCTCTGATACCAACCGTGACCCCCAAAATAGGTATACACCACACCCATTACGAGTCGCCAAATACATGGTATGTAAACAACTACAACTTTATTATTACAACAAGAAAGCTGTGAGTTTAAATACAAATATTATCTTCTAGACAATATCTATACTCAAATAAATCCCCATCACATTTATTGATACATTATTTTACAAAAATGGTGAGGACTACTAAACAATCCTTTCTAAAACCTTCATTCCATACCCGACTAGTACTCGCTACATTCTCGCCTCTTGAGAAGAAAAATGGAACAACAAGGAAAAGGGTGAGCTCAACTAGCCCAAAAGAAAGAATACTATGACTAAGATAATATACAACAACTTATCGTTAGTCTCCAACAGGAAAAATCGATAGAATACAATGTACAACAAGTTTCGGATCAATATTCGCAATGAAATAATAATTCATAGAAGAGTTACGTAGAGAATGAAATCTACTATAATCTATGAATTTAATAAATCCATCATCAATATTTTATCCTGTAACATCAATCAATATTCATCTCAAATCAAATATTCATCTTTGCACTCTGTGCCAAAGATATTCATCAATCTCCATTCATGTTCATCTCAACACTGTTCATCTTTGCACTAAAGGCCAAAGATATTCATCGATCGGTCATGTTCATTTAAACACTGTTCATCTTTGCACTACTGAGCCAAAGATATTCTTCGAAATCATTCATCTTTGCACTACGTGCCAAAGATATTCAATAATATCATCATTTAAGACCGAGGATGATGAAAATATTTTTAAAAAAGCGAATCCAATTGAAACAAAATGACAAGGATTAAGGATTAAGGATTCGTACTTTGTTTTATCCATGTCCAACAATACCTCAAAAATAATCATAGTGGTGTAAAATTCAAGAATGATCAAAACATGGATACAATCAAAGCTAGTATCCGAATAGATATTTTGACTTAAAAGAAGAAATTTTATTTTTCTATGAATGTCAGTATCGTGAATAAGGCAGTATCGTGAATAAGAACTCGACACCAAAAGATAGAAATTCCACAAAAACATCTTCACGCTTCATGAATAGTACTCGTGTGAATAAGTAACTCATGAATAGTAACTCGTGAATAAGTAACTCATGAATAAGTAACCCCGACATGAAAAAGTTCCAAATTTGATAAAAAGTTCCAAACTAATATTTCAAAGATAATGATATTGAAGAAATAATATCATTACGAAAAAAAATAATATCCCTTACCTCAAAGAATCAAGATTTCCGGAAGGAAAGGTCGGAAGTGATCTTTGAATGAAACTTATCTTTGAACAAAGAACTCTCAAAGTATCTAAATACTCACAAAATACGCTCAATAATATATAGAGAGAAAGAGAGAAAACTTTGTTTCGGTGTGATTTTCAATTCTAACTTAAATTTCTATTTATAGGAAAATGTTAGCGCCACCAAGAGACTTCGACTGCTTTACCGATGGCTTTACTACCGCTACTATTGCCACCCACCACATTTGAAATAAAATTCAGCACATTTTTCACCAACCACAAGTGGGGCCCACCAATTCTAGAATTTTCCACCAAAATCATTTATAACCTAATTTACGAATCACCACCTCTTAAAATTCATAATAAATTATCGCTCATTTTAACGGTTCAAAATTTGTGGACATATACTCAACTTATACATGTATAACATATCCAAAAATTACAACGATCCAACGGTCGGATTAAATATTATAACTCACACAATAAAAGCAGTAATAACACCGATTTGATCTTTTAATACCTCCAATCAAACAAAATACAAATAAAACATCTCGGCATTAATTCCTTTATTAATAACCACATAAATAAATTCATCATTTATATTCATATAAAATAAATATTTCTTATCATATGAATCAATAATTAATTATTCACAAATAATATTATGAATCACATTTATGATGACGAATTGTTCCTCAGGAAGAGGGGCTTTCCAATAAGGATCTCTCTTCATGGTAGCGCAATTAGGTGACCAAACCTCTCCTTAGATGCAGAACTTTCTAGACATTGCCAATAATGTTATCTAATAATATTATTCAAATAATATGAATTATTGATCCGATAATGGAAAAATCGTGCGGTGACAATTATTGAACAACAATAATATAAAATATCAACGCAAAGCAATTATTGAATCAATAAAATAAAATATTGAATAAGAATCATCGTGAAAATTATTGAGTAAGTGCCTTCTTACGTAAGGATCAATAATTCAACAATACTTGTACAATCTAAGCATCGCGGCAACCTGACGCCAGACAGCGTATTCTTGTATTTTAACCCCCGGTATTCCAATGATCTTAATCAGTAACAACTACGCCGTTATTTATAACCACCCAAACTTTGTCGTTTTCCTCATCCAATCGCTTTCCAGTTATGGGGCCCACACATGGCTGCGTAGCCGTTGTACGAATATTCCCCGACAATACGAATACTCCACGACCAAACGAATATTCCCACAACAGCATTTAATATTCCACGACCAAACGAATATTCCCTAACAAAAATGAATATTTTATAACCACTTGCTTATTTTGAAATATTTGCGTATTTAACCCTTAACTATCCACATTAATCAAATCAACCCTTACTATTTCAAAATAATAAATAAAGGAAATTCCTTTTTATTTAAAAAAAATTCGGGGTCTTACACTATGACTTTCCCACGTTGCATGAGAACACATCCTAACCCTTTGCCTGAAGCATCGCTGTAGATAACAAATCCATCCGAACCAGATGGTATTGTTAGAACAGTCTTAGAAATAAGTCTCTCTTAAGCTCTTGGAAACTCTTCTCGCATTCTTCGCTCTCCAAACGAATTTTGTATCTTTTCCGAGTTATTTGAGTTAATGGAGTAGCGATTCGAGAAAACCCTTCCACGAATCTCCGATAATAACCAAAGCCTAAGCCCAAAAGCTACGATTTCACCACCGACTTTGATTTGCTCCCAACTTTCAGATTGCTTCAATCTTCGCCGGATCAACAGATACTCCATGTTTCGACACCATCGTGCCCAAGGAATGCTACTTCCTCAAGCCGAACTCGCATTTCTTCAATTTGGCATATAGTTGGTTTTCACGAAGCCTTTGGAGTACCAACTTCAAATGGTGCTCATGATCTTCACGACTTTTGGAATATATAAGGATGTCATCAATAAAGACAACAACAAACCGATCCAAATATTCCTTGAATACTCGGTTCATCATATCCATGAAAAGCGCAGGAGCATTAGTTAGTCCGAAAGACATGACTAAGAATTCATAATGCCCATACCGAGTTAAGAAAGCGCGTCTTTGGAATATCCTCGATTCTAATCTTGGTGATGATATCCGAGCGAAGATCGATTTTGAAAAGAATTGTGCCCCTTGCAATCTGGTCAAACAAGTCATCAATACGAGGTGAGGATACCTATTCTTGATGGTGACATGGTTCAATTCAGATAGTCAATCTGAAAGTCGCATACTCCCGTCTTTCTTCTTTACAAATAAAAGCAGAGCACCCCGAGGAGATGTACTAGGCCGAATGAAACCGATGTCCAACAATTCTCGTAGTTGGACCTTTAACTCCTCGAAGTTCAATAGGAGCCATTCGATATGGGGTTTTAGAAATGGGCTTTGTACTGGGTTCAAGATCAATAAAGAATTCAACTACACGTTACGGGGTAGGACAAGGAAGTTCTTTGGAAATACGTCGGGAAAGTCAATAACAACAGAATATTATTCAAATTTGACGTGTCTTTATTCAAATCCATAACATGGGCTAAGAAAGCTTGACATCCGTTTTTTAATAAACGAATAGCTTTATGATTAGATATGACAAATGATCGATTTTAATGGTTCAATTTGCTTGAATTGCATAACAGGTTGATTAGAATATGAAAACTAACAACCTTACTTAAAACTATCAATTTTGGCATGATGAGTAGTTAACCAATCAATCCCTAAAATCACATCAAAAGCAAGTATCTTTAAAGAGATAAGGTCAACAGGTAAGGTGATGGTGCCAACTTGAATCAAACAAGATTTATAAAGCAGTGGATGTGATGAAAGTTTCTCCTAACGGAGTTTCCACAGATAAAGTCAAAGTCTAATTTCTCCTCGAGTCAAGTTTAAACGTTGAGCACATGCGCAGAGAGATAAATGAATGGGCAAAGACTTAAGATCAAGTAAGGTATAAACTTCGCAAGAATTTATAAATAGCTTACCGTGATCACCTCGTTTGGGTTCTCGCATTATGACGATCACAACAAACGCTTCTTCCCGAAATCGTTGATTTTGACTTTTCTCGGGATCTTTTGAGTCACCATCTCATTGAACTAGGTTTCATTCATCGTCACAATCTCGTTTATATGTCCTTCCTTTCCACAACTATAGCATATGTGAGACCCCAGATTTTATCAATAAAGATTTAAATTTTGTTAAAATAATTTTTAATATTATGGTGTGAATTTAAGATAATATTATAGTTGTGGGTAGTATTTATAAATTTTGCAAAGTATGCAAGTGGTTATATTATATTCGATTGGTGGGGAATATTCGGTTTAGCGAGGGGAATATTTCACATAACTACCAATCATTGGTGGACCCCACAATGTAATTATTGTCGATCGAGAAAACGATAAAAAATATTTTATTATTGAAATAACGGCGGAAGTTTTACCGTGGTTACCGTTGAACTACTCGGTAGTAAAAGTACAAAGAATCGTGTGGTTGCATAAGTAGCACACCAGTATTGATTATCGATGCTTATGTGAGAAGTCACTCGGTTTGATTCCATTATTGTCGATTAATAATATGAATTATTATAGCGATAATGACGTTTTGTTTTATTCGTATTATTAACGTAATAAAAGCGAAACATCTTTTATATAAAATAGAATACTTTATTAAAGTTATTCTATAAATAGAATATATTATATTTTATTATGCATATAGTGTTGCATAGTATTTTGCATAGTGTTTTTTTGCATAGTGTTTGCATAGTAAAATGTTTTTATATAAATAGAATATATTATATTTTATTTAAAAGATTTTTCTTTAAATATGGACCGTCGATTAAAGTAAATCAATCTGGACCGTTCATGGATTAATTCTTATGCATTCCATTTTCCTATAAATGAAGCTCATTCCTTCATTATTTTCTTACTTAATTCATTGAAACTCTAGAGAGAGAAATTATAGAGAGGTTTATATAGAGAAAGTTATAGAAAGAAGAAGAGTATTCTCGCTACTTCACTACTTCTATATTCAGTTCTTTTACGGTAAGGGTGTTATTCTTTCTTTTGAAGAGAACTTCATTATTCCATTCATTATCATTCATTGGAATAACTTTGTAAAAGTGGCATACCCTATACATAACCTCAGACACGGCAGATACCCTATACTTGGTGAAATCCTTATGTTATTCCATTGCTTATTATTACATTGGAATAACCTCGTGATACATGGTTTACCCTATACTTGGTGACATTCTTCTATTATTACATTGGAACATCCTATTCATGTGTTTTACATTGGGACCGGTTCCGCTCTTTATCATTCTCGTTGGAATATCCTATCATTCGTGTGTTTTACACCGGATCCGGTTCCATCTTTATTATTCTGTTGGAACATCCTCGATTGTGAATTTCACACGACACTGGATCCGTTATTATTATTACATTGGAATAACACATTCATGCTTAAGTACCGCATGCGTGGTGATTTCTTTTGTTATTCCATTCTTTATTATACCCAGTTGGTTAAAACTTTGACTTCTATACTCCATGAAATTAGTAGAATATCCTTGATATTTGCGTTTCATCCAAAGATCTTTTCATGGAAATATTCTTACGATCATTATTGAATTTTACTCTACTAAACAAAGATTATCATGTTGACAATTTGGACGTTAATAATTCATGGATTAAATAATTCTTGAACTTGTTTTATTGAATTACTATGTCATTGTCATCATCCTCATGTTATATTATGTTATCTTTGGCTTACGTGCATAGATGAACTTAGTATGATTATGACCGTGGATCATTCGGTATAATCATGACTTGATATAAATGATGTGACAAAAGTCCTCAATTGCTTCGTAATGCGTTGATGGATAGTTTTTGGTATGATTATGACCGGGGTGATTCGGTATAGTCATGACCATTGATAATTTGATGAAAATCCTTGACCGTGGTATGGGATGATTAGATGTGGTGGTTTATTTATTAAACCGAGTCTCGCCGATAAAAATTGATGAAAACCTTTTAAAACCTAAAAGATAGTAGACTTTATTCTCTCTTGACTTTTTTAATGGATTGCTTATTCCGCTGCAGATTAAACCGGGTTGTCTATTGTATTTTATCGGTTTAACACCTTTGTTGAAGGCTAATGATAATTTATTCGCATTATCTTAGTCATAATATTTCATTGGGCTAGTTGAGCTCACCTTTCTTTCTTTTCATTCTCTTCGTGAAATGAGAACATAGCCGGGATTTGAGCTCTGGGGAGCGAAGTAATGGTCCGAGGATAGCATTAGTAGTCCTCACTATTACGTGAAATAGTGTGATAATAGTTGTAATGAGGACTCCTTTTGAGTTTGTATAATATCTAGTAGACAATATTTGTATTCAAACTCACGGTTTATGTCGTATTGTATACCTACAGTTATATTAGTAAGTTGTATTTGAATTTATGTACCATGTAAGTGGCGACCCAAGATGGGTGACGTATACCTAATTTTGGGGGCCACACAGTATCGAGCTTAGGGATATGATCCACGGCTAAGATGTGAGAATAGTACTAGGAGGGAGAGACGGGAATTTCTTCGCTAGTATGACCTACCTAAGTTTATTTGGTATTTTATTGGTCGGTCGAGTATAGTGATAATATGTTGCATGTTAATTAACCCTTGTTTTGTGGCGGTGTTTGTATTTAGATGTTGTGAATAGGGCTCGGTTTTTGGAGCGCGATAATGAGTCACTCAACCATAAGGTAACGACCAACAACACGATAATAATCATCTGGCAGAACGACCATCGAACAATGATGACCATCGTGGGAGAAATTATCATGCCAAGAATGGTAACCACTTGATGGTAATCATGGCCAAGATAATAGAAGTGGAAATTTCAAGAAGAGAAGGTCATTTAGCTCGATTTTGTCGTGCACCAAAGTCAAGTCCATTTGGGACGGTGGCACCAAAGGCGGATACTGGATAAAACAAAGTCGGTGGGTTTCATGAAGAGCGTTTTCATGACTTCTTAAAAAGCAAGTGACTCGAACGGTTAGTTAGCAGGTTAGTTAATTATAAATTCACAAGTCTATACCTTATAAGATACCGGTTCTACCCATTCTTTTATCTCGATTGCTTATGCGTTCAACATTTAAATTTGACTCGGAGAAGTTAGACTTTGACTTATTGGTTGAACCTTCGTTAGTAGGAACCTTCGTTACCTCCAATTGTTTATTAATCTTGTTGTTTCAAATAAACACTTTCACGTTAATTCGTCGATCTTATCTTTTGAAAATACTTGCCTTTGATGTGATTTTAGGAATCAATTGGTTAACTACTCATCATGCTTTTAAGAAGGTTGTTAGCTTTTATATTCATAACCAACTTTGTTATACTGAATTCAAAGTAACCAAACCCTAAAGTTAATCATTTGTTATATCAAGCCATAAGTAAAGAGCCCCGATCCTTTCGTTGTTGACTTCCTTGTGTGGAATGCACCGAAGCCAGACTTTCTGTAGGCGACATCGTTAATGAAGATGGCAAGTTTATAGGTATCATTGTGAGATCTTATCTAGGTTAAGGGATAGAAGTCACAGTTGGTATTAATGTGACGTACTATCCAAGTCTTGGACGAGAATAATGATTTTTGAATGATATTTCTATCATTAATAAATTTCTTGGCGTATTCTTGAAGACTTCCTAGCCTACCCTAGAGCGTGAAATCGAATTTTGTATTGACCCCAAAGACAAAAAACCCATTTCTTAAACCCTCAAATATTTCTTCAACTAAAAGGATGCATTTACGAGGATTATGATGAAAGTCATAATAAAAGCATTGGACTAATGAAAATCATGGGTATATGAAGTATTAGTAAGTTTTATGATGAGTTATGTTGGTTAGTATGTGAAAACATGAAAGTTTCTTAGAAATCACAAAGAGTTGAAAATCAGATTTTAGTGAAAAACGTAACATGAAATTCAATTGACCATATCTCCTATTATATTTTGAATTTTTGAATGTGGTCAAGTCCTAGAGTTAGATCTATGAGTTACCTAACTAATCCAAGTGGAATTACTGGAAAAGGTGTTGTAGATTTTTGTGTGGACTGATTTTAGCAAATGAGGCCAAAGCTGTAAATTTTGAAAATGCTACTGCCCAGAAACTTTAAGGGACTGTTTCAGCCACTTAAATTATGAGAAAAATTCTGGCCTTTTGGGACATGAAAGTATATGGTATAAAGTACCTCCTGTCCAAAAATGAGCTCATTCTGACTTAAAATGAGCAAGTTATGACTATTTCAATATTTAGGTTTTCCGATTAAAAACGCGCTATAACCGGAGTTCTATAACTCCGATGACCATGAAATTTAAACTGGAAGCTCACGTTAACATGTGTAAGGTCCTGCCAAGATTTGGGAATTTTTGGAGTTAAACTTGAGGTAGCTAATTTCTTAAGGAATTAAGTGGAAATTGATTTTAAAAATAGTAAATGAATTTTAAAATTTCAAAAAATATATATTTTCATTATGGGACTATATTATGCTAAATCCCAGAAAAGAAATATTTTTGGGGCTGATTTGGTATTTTTTATGAAAATAGTTTAGTTACGAACATATGAGTTAAATATGTTATGTGAAGTAACAAAGTTGAAAATAGGATTTTATGGCTAGAGAATCCTATATAGAGTATATGCATATTTTTGATGAGGGATTTGATAATTGGTGATGATATTTTATGAGTATGACATTTTTGAATGATTAAATGCATTATATGGTAAAAAGCGTAAACAATTAAGATAAATTATTTATAAATTTAAGAAGTGATTAAAATATTGTTATAATATTAATGTTATTAGATTATGAGATTATTAAATGATTGATAACATGGGGATATTCTTGAATCTGGATAAATTATATTATAAATGTTTAATATTTATCCTTTATCTCATTTGATTGATTCTTTATATCATTATCCTCATGTTTATATTATGTTGAAAGTCATCTACATGGCTGTAGTGCATAGATGGACTTGGTATGATTATGACCACGGATTATTCGGTATAATCATAATAGTAAATGAATACACAATTATCTTTTCGTCAGAAAGTGCATGGATAATTTGTGGTCGTGATACTAATGAATACACAATTATCTTTCGTAGTAGTGCATGGATAATTTTGTGGTCGTGATACTAATGAATACACAATTATCTTTGGTCGTAGTGCATGGATAATTTGTGGTCGTGATACTAATGAATATACCACGATTATCTTTGGTAGTAGTGCATGGATAATTTGTGGTCGTGATACTAATGAATACACGATTATCTTTGGTAGTAGTGCATGGATAATTTGTGGTCGTGATACTTAATGAATACACAATTATCTTTCGCCGTAGTGCATGGATAATTTGTGGTCGTGATCTTAATGAATACACAATTATCTTTGGTAGTAGTGCATGGATAATTTGTGGTCGGATATTAATGAATACACAATTATCTTTGGTAGTAGTGCATGGATAATTGTGGTCGTGATACTAATGAATACACGATTATCTTTGGTCAGTAGTGCATGAACACGAAGTCTCCTCGTCCGATTTTGCATGAAGCGCAAAAACTTCTAAACATCCCCTCGCTCATCATCATCGCTTAATGGTGTTGTTCACGGGAGAACATTGCTGACTGTTGTTGCACGTTCTCCTCGTTGGTGTGAGTACAGCATCTCCACGGTCTCATTTCCATTGTTAATATTCTCAATCGACATTCTCAAATACCGCCATAAAACAAGGGTTAATTAAGGAAATCAATATATCACATAATATCCCTATATATTGACTAACTAACAAATAAGCTTAGGTAGGACACACTAGCGAAGGATTTACTCGTCTCTCCTCCTAGTTTTATTCCCGATCTCCCAGAGATCATATCCCTAAGCTCGATAATTAACGCTGACGCCCCCAAAATAGGTATACACACCTATTCCGAAGTTGTCAATACATGGTATGTAAACAACTACAACTTTATTATTACAACAAGAAAGCGTGAGTTTGAATACAAATATTATCTTCTACAGATAATATCTATACTCAAATAAATCCTCATCACATTTATTGATACATTATTTTACAAAAATGGTGAGGACTACTAAACAATCCTTTCTAAAACCTTCATTCCATACCCCCAATTCGTCTTTCGCTTATATTCTCGCCTCCCGAGAAAAATAGAACAAAAAGAAAAGGGTGAGCTCAACTAGCTCAAGAAAGATATTATGACTAAGATAATATACAACAAATTATCGTTAGTCTTCAACAGGAAAAATCTAATAGAATCTGATAGACAACAAATTTTAAATCAATATTCGCAATTGAAATAATAATTCATTAGAAGAGTTAAGTAGAGAATGCAAACTACTATCTTCTATGTATGAATTTAAAAGTTCATCGCTCATCTTTTATCCCCGTAATATCAATCAATATACATCCGGAATCAAATATTCATCTTTCGCACTACAGCCAAAGATATTCATCGATGGGTCATGTTCATTTAAACACTGTTCATCTGCAGACTACGGCCAAAGATATTCTTCAGAAATCATTCATCTTTGCACTGTGCCAAAGATATTCTTAAGAAATCATTCATCTTTGCACTACTACAGCCAAAGATATTCCATTATATCATCATTTAAGATCGAGGATGATGAAAAATTTTTTTTTTAAAAAAAAAAACGAATCCAAAGATGAAACAAAATGACAAGGATTAAGGATTAAGGATTCGTACTTAGTTTTATCCACGTCCATAAATACCTCAAAAATAATCATAGTGGTGTAAAATTCAAGAATGATCAAAACATGGATACAATCAGAGTTAGTATCCAGAATAGATGTTTTGAGACGAAAAGAAGAAATTTTATTTTTGAATGAATAGACAGATATCGTAAATAGTGTCGAGTATCGTGAATAGTAACTCAGACACCAAAAGATAGAAATTCCAAAAAAACATCTTCACGCTTCATGTAATAAGACTCGTGAATAAGAATCGTGAATAGTAACTCATGAATAGTAACTCGTGAATAAGAACCCATGAATAGTAACCCGATACGTGAAAAAGTTCCAAATTTGATAAAACTTCAAATCAACATTTCAGTATAATGATATTGAAGAAATAATATCATTACGAAAAAAAATAATATCCCTTACCTCGAAAGATCAGTACTTCTAGCTAGAATACCGGATATAGTGCTGAAGGGAACTTGCACCGTCTAGCAATACTCAAAGTATACTCAAAATACTCACAAGAATACGCTCGATAATATAGAGAGAGAAAACTTCAGTTTCTGGTGTGATTTTCAATTCTAACCTAAGCACCCTATTTATAGGAAAATGCTTAGAACACCAAAGCATAAAATTTAATAAAATAATAATATTTCTTAAAAATATTCAAGCCCACCTTAGAAATCTGATTTCAGATCATTTATAACACATGTGAGCCACTCAATTACAACAAAAAACGTTTTTCTTACAAAAAATATTTTAAACTCCCAAAAATCAATTATTTCGGAGCTTCGTAACTTCAATAATTCATAATAAATAGCCCTTTCATCAGAAAATTCGAATCTCGCGTGTTTTTATAGGAATTTCAATTTTCTACAACTTTACGTAGAAGAAAGTGTTTCCAAATTCCAAATAGAAATTGATGAAATCTATAAATCCAAGATTTTTTGTGTTATAATCAAATTTCAATCAATAAATGGGGTCCAACCGACATGTTTAACATGTTTTAAACATTTATTGCAAACAAAAATACTCTTCCTCCTCAGATACTCATATATCCCACATTCGTTGTAAAAATATCACCAAGTTAATATATTATTAAAATAATATATTTAAATGAATTATTTTATCGAGAAAAAAGATAAAATATTAATTTTCAACAATTGTCATTTTAAAAATTTTCTCCATCTATATCCACATAAAATCAATATTTTCCTCATCATATAAATCAATAATTAATTATTCACAAATAATATTATGTAATCACAATAATATCGACAACCGTGCAGTTCCTCAGAAAGAGGGGCTTTCCAATAAGAATTTCTTCTTCTTGGCGCCGCAATTAGGTGACCAAACCTCTCCTTAGAGCGTAACTTTCTAGACATTGCCAATAATGTTATCTAATAATATTATTCAGATAATATGAATTATTCGCTTCGATAATGAAAATAATGTGTAATGACAATTATCAAACAACAAAGAATATAAAATATCAACGCAAGCAATTATTAACTCAATAAAATATCGAACAAAGAATTATCATCGTAACCATTATTGAGTAGTGCCTTTCACGTAAGAATCAATAATTGGTACAATACCGTGTGCTTTCTGCTCAACAACGCCATTAGTGTGTTTTAACCACCGGGTATTCCAACAAGATAATTCAGAATAACCACGCCGTTATTTAAAAATAACTTATATTTGTCGTTTTTCTTCATCCAATCGCTTTCTCGTTATGGGGCCCACACACATGGTCATAGCATTGGCAAATAAATTTAATATTCTGACAAAGCATTTAATATTCCACGCACCAAACGAATATTCCCGACGATAATGAATATTTTATAACCACTTGCTTATTTTGAAATATTTGCGTATTTAACCCTTAACTATCCACATTAATCAAATCAACCCTTACTATTTCAAAATAATAAATAAAGGAAATTCCTTTTTATTTAAAAATTTCGGGGTCTTACAGCTGATTCCATGAAATCCTCAGTCACAAGATATCAGCATGAAATCAATAGATATATTGTTTTCCTTGATAACCTCACCGAAAAGATATGATATCAATCATCTGATATAAAGGGATACGAAAGATATAGTTTGTTAACAATATACTATATTTAGAGCATATACCTTTTGAAGCTTCTAGTTCAAATTTCAATCAACTAATCAGTTGACCAAATTTCATTCCCTGTCAATCAATTGAGATGAGATTACAACAATCATGCAATATAGATTTATATGGACTGTTATATGTTACCATAATGTCCACCCACAATCCATGCATATAATATAATATTATATACCGCCAATATTCATGCATATAATATTATCATATTATAATAAACCATGAACCATGCACATGTCTAATATACTTAAATTAGTCATCATTCAAAACATCATAAAATCAAAAACCAACAGCTATACTTTTGTCTCTCTTTGGTTTATCTTCTACGAAAAGCAGTATATATATATATATATATATATATATATATATATATATATATATACTGAAGAAACTATTTCTAATAAGATGGATGAACATAAGAGGTGACACCGTGACATTATGTCTAAAGTCATCCTATCAGGCCACCAGCACTACCACATGTACATACGGTAAACACAATATACACTGATTGAAACAGGTTCATCTCGCGAGGGATTGGTATTTTGGAGGGGTACGCAGTGATGAAGAATATATATAGAAGTGATTCATATATATATAATACTAGTACTAATTACAGTTTTCATTAACTAGCATGCGATCATATATGATGAAGAATATATGAATTAAAGGCGAAAAAAAGAAAGGAAAGAGACCAGTGCGAGACCAGGCCATAAACATCCTATAGAAATCTCACTCCTCTCCCTTGAGTAAGTGGTAACTCCCTAAAAGAAGCCACCGGAGGCAAGCGGTATCGACTTTGAATTTCTCTTAGTGTTTTGAATTACGATAGATCGATTCTTTCTCCTTCTATCCCCCTTCGGCTTCACTCTCTCGCTCCCATCTTTATATATTCTAAGTAAGTTTGAGATTGAGCTAGTATTGGACCATGACTTTTAATTTGACAAAACTAACCTCACATAGATTTCTTGCAAGAAATGGACCAATACAAGATAGTCCTGCGCGGGAGATAGCCCAAGAGAGTAAAATTTCAGCTAGCTAGCTAGCTAGCTTTGTCTTTTTCTTCTTGTTAATTCGTTCTGCATGTCTGTTAACAAAAAAACCAAATGCCCTAATTAACTTGGCTAGGGATTATAGATATCCTGTTCCCCAAAAGGTAATTAAAGAATTGAATCTTAATTATTTTACTACCATCCATCTTGATGCATGCATATACCGTATATACATATATATATAGACTATCTTCTTTCATAATACAATTGTGAGTCAAAGTACAAATTAGGATTCACATGTGATCTAAAGAGTTAAATTAAAAGACGAAAAAGTCAAAAATAAATTAACGACACCCGAGAGAAGGTCCCACGTGTCCCCGAGACAGAAAAACTTTAGGAGACGACTCATTTTGAAAATTGATTGAAAGATTAGATTGGTGGCTAGGATGATTTGGGCATTTGTCAGATAACTTAGGACATTTCTGGAATTTCCTCTAAAGTCACAAGTCAGGAACAATACTCAGCCACGTGACTACTTTTCAAGAAATTCTATAAATACTCTTTCTATTCCATGAAGAATGGACTTTTGAAAAATCAAAGATTCTCCGATCCTAACCACACATCAAGGCTCCACATGTTACTAGGGTAATCGCCTACCTATTATTCCCCCCTCTTCAATTCGTCAATCAATTTTGTACTACTCGTAGATTTTTTTTCTTTTCAGCCAACACAAAACCTAATCCTAACAATGTAGGTCTCCTTGCCCACAACAATTAATTTGTATTTTTTTTTCTTCATTATATAACTAGCTAGCTCCTGCTAAAATTTATTATTTCCTATGTTAATTATATAGCAGTTACCACTAATTAATTAGCACCCCCTTTCTCTTTTATATGCGCGCCCACAAAGTTATAAGGGTGGATCATGTCAAAATTAGTTTTCTACATGGAATTATTTTAACTGATGTGCATGGGAAATAATAATAGAACCTTATTCAAATCACGTTTGTTTTTCTACATTGACACACACCTAGGCTGTAAATAGTAATTGAATAATTTGTATTTAATCGCATCCGTATTCGATAAAAATGGATATTATTCGTATTAAAAAACGGATATATCCATATTCGGTTTAAAGATATCCGCTAATAAATGAATATGAATACGGATATATGCATATTCGTATTCGTTTAATATCCGACCGTAAATATATCCGACAGAGCGCGTATATCCGAATTCAGATCCGTATTTGGAATTAGTATCAAAATAACTTATATATATATATATATTAATTATTATATACTAATAAGAAAAATAATTTTTTAAAAGTGGCATTCCTTATATAATAATTAGTTTTTACTATCATACGAAAATTATTTTAAAAATATATCATTTCACTTCTAAAAAATAGGAAATAACACTTTTATTCTAATATTAATAAAGCTGAAATAAATTGATTTAAGTATAGTTAATGGATTTTACTATTATAAAGTTAAAATATCTAAAATGTATCATTTACCAAGAAAATTATATACTAGAAGAACAAAACTATTGTTATTAGCTTGTTATAAGTTTTTTACTTTCAAAACTTACTTGCAATGTTGGGAGGCGGGAACAATGAGCAATATAATTTTTTTGTTAAAATGTGATAAGTCCGAATTAATTTAAAATTAATCTAGAAGGGGGTTGAATAATTAATTCACGTTTATGAATTTTCAGGTGGAGGAGGTATTTATCACTTTCATTAGCCCAATTATTTAAGAATTTGAAGTCCAAATATTTAAAGTAAGTTCAAAGTAAATTTTGGATCAAGTTGGATTAACTAGTTATCAGTTGTCACACAATACACTATAACTCGCACTCTCCATAAATATAATGAAATAAAATAAAATTTTTATAACTATGTAAATTGTTATCTATATGTATTCAGCATAAATTATAAATAAAAGTTCTCATAAACACGTATTATTAAAGTTTTAATTAAGTATTTGAAAAAATAATTAAATATTCAATGTATTGAATCTAATTATAAATTATAAATATTCATACACACTACAATATTACTCCACACATAAAATGGACATCTAAACATAAATAAGTACATCATTCATTTTGAAATTTAGAATTTCTAAAATGATGAAAATTTATTTAAATTGTAATTTAAAACATTGATTATTGTATTTAAATATTTATTAAAAATAAATAAATTAACATTCATTAATTCATTAATAAACTATATTTTAAAACTCATTATTTGTTTATTCTAGTTATTGTTAGGGCTTTAAATGGTAATCAGAAAATTCGTATTGGTCCGCATCCGTATTCAGAAAAAAGCAAGCGAATGTTATTCGTATTCGAAAAAAAACAAACGAATATTATCGGTATTCGGTTTAAAGGTATCCTCACAAATAAACGAATTCGAATCATATCACTAAGTCAAATACTATGTATTAATTAAAATCACGTTAATTTTCAGTAAACGGTTAATTACTAGCTTCATAAATTTCCTCTGTATAGTACTCCATATCATCAACAGCACTGGTATGATCAGTTAATATAGATCTATTATATTCTAGATTTTAGTCAGAATGAATATATATACATACAACCTGGTAATATATTAATTAAAAGGCATAAAGAAAATATTGGATTGCAAATTAACTCATCTCTACTTGTTTGATCATCTTTTTTGTTTTCATCGCTGCTTGCTTGTTTCTCTTCCAAGTACCAACCATGAAACTACTTGTCCCATTAACCTGATCTCTCTCTCTCTCTCTCTCTCATCTAGCTACATGTGTGTGTGTTCGAATATGAATGTATGTGTACAACAGATGCAACTTCAACTCCTAATCCAAAATGATGTTGAAAACTAGTAAACCAGTAGTTGCAGTTATTTATGGGTTTCTGCGATTGTGGAAATGATCAAAACTCTTCAAATTTCTAACCAGTCCAGTCATTATATATATATGGTATATGAGTCCGGATCCGGTCCGGGATCCCGGACTCTATAAAATACGGACTCTATATATATATATATATATATATATATATAGTATATGGTCCGTATTTTAGGATTTGTCCGAAAGTCCGGACAGGATCCTGTATATATATATATATATATATATATATATATATATATGCATGTTCACTACTTTTTTGTATTTCTGGGCTTATGATTATCTTCTCATCTAAAGCACCAAAGAAAAACTAGATGAGGGGATGGGAGGGATCAAATATGTGACATAAAAATTCTAGACAAACAGACAATTTTGTCAGACATGTATACATAGCCCATGAAAAACTAAGCCTGCAAAAGTCCCTCGCTTAGGAATAAGATAAGACTTTTAGTACAGAATGTTGTCTTTGTCTTTTTATTAATTTCTACTTTCTCATTTTCTAAAAATTGTCGTTTTAAAAAAAAAATTATTTTAATTTATTTGTCTTTTATAATTTTATAAAAGAATAATTTATTTATTTTCTTATATAACTTCTTAATTTCTCTCATTGTCCCAAGAAATTTTCTCCCTTATATTAATAATTTTCAATTTTACATAAAAGGATAATCATAAAATTTTAAATAAATTT